>OY283150.1:47500000-48750000 GCA_958299815.1 Sarcophaga carnaria
CAGATTGTACAGCTTGCTAGTATAGCTAGTATAGATTGTACAGCTTGCTAGTATAGCTGGTATAGCTGATATAGCTGGTATAGCTGGTATAGCAGGTATAGCTGGTGTAGTGTTTCATGCGAAGAGGTATGAAAGTAATGAAAAAAATGGTTATAAAGTACAGTCAAAAGAAAAACACCTAATCAGTGTAAGATTGGAAGAAGATTTGTAGACAACTTAATAAACAAATTATATGTTGAATTACATCCACCTGTTTATCAGTTTTGTGGACCTGATACAAAACTTCAAAACGAATAGCAAGAATAAAGGAAATAAAGGAATAATTTATTGGATGTAGATTGTAGAAAGCACGATATAGTGTACTCAAAATCAATGGATATAGACACAAGCCATCAAGCAGATCGTGATCAGGTATAAATCAGATCGTGACCAGATAGCAAGCAGTTCGTGATCAGATATAAAGCAGATCGTAATCAGATACAAAGCAGATCATAATCAGATAGCGAGCAGATCATAACCAGATCAAATTCAATAAAAAAAAAAATTATTATAATGTCTAAAAATGATCATAATAAAATGTTAGAAGATCTTGTAAAGACAAGAGCTGTTCTAAAGGAAAAGTTAAAAAATATTAAACTGAATCAAATAGATAGAGTTAATTTATTAGAAGATACCTTTCAACCAATAACAAAACCACTTAAAAAAATCATTGGAAAACTTAAAGATAAATATAAGGATATAGACAACACTATTAATGATGACGATGATCATGATGATGTAAATGATGATAATGAAAACATCCCAAAACTTGAATATAAGCATAAGGATGTAGACAACACTATAGATGATGACGAAGATTATTATGACGTAAATGGTGATAATGAAATCATTGGAAAACTCGAAGATAAGCATACCGATACAGACAACACTATTGATGATGATGATGATTATTATGACGTAAATGGTGATAATGAAATCATCGGAAAACTTGAAGATAAGCATAAAGATATAGACAACACTATTGATGATGACGATGATTATGATGATGTAAACGGTGATAATAACGATTTTCAGTATGAAAATATTTCAACTGATGATAATGATGGTGAAAAAAACTATGACCATAATAGACCTGTATCAAGTACATGTATCAAGAACTTGGAAAGAAAACAATGTTTAAAGCTGACGAAAAGCTCTCCATTATTTGAAAATATACAAACACTTATTAATAATAAGCAATTGGATAAAATTTATGGTTTTAATCAAGATGTAGACGGTAGTTGGAGATATGGCAAGGAAAAATTAATATTTAATAGAGATAATACTATGCAGATAGGGAATATGAAATTGAAAATGACGCCTGGATTATTTGAACTAGTATTTCATAAAAAACCTCTCCATTATTCTAAAAATGATTTGAAAAAATATAAAGAGATTTTAATTAATACCAATGCACATAAACGTCGCTATGAACCTAATGAACAAGTGAAAGGAACACGAGCCTTCAAATATATACGAATAATTAAACGTTTATTCGAAACAACAACAAACATTTTAACAAAAGGCAGTGGTTTAATGCTAAAATTACAAAATAATCTGAGATCAAATTACATACATTGGGATGATCTTAATGAACTAGTTGACAGACTACGTTTACTTCTTTCATCGGAAGGTTCTGGTCACAACAATAATCAAAACGAAATAATCTCTATTATCGAAGAACTTAAAGAAGCTAACATAATTTATTAGAAGAGTGAAAGAAATGTTTTATATTAATAAATTTGGAGAAGGTTTTAATAAATATAACCATAAAAACAAAAATATCGTAATCGAAAAACATATAACACAAATCCATGATGATCTAGCTGATCAAATAAACAATTTAAACATTGAGGTAGAACATGTATACCTAGAACATGGTAATGTCAAAAAAAAAAAAAAAATAAAAAAAATTAAAATAAAATAGACAAAACCAAAAAAGTAGATCGTTATCAGATATAAAGTAGATCGTGAGCAGATACAAAGCAGATCGTGATCAGATGTAAAGTAGATCGTGATCAGATACAAAGCAGATCAAAATCAATATCAAAAAATTAACATACTGAAATCATATAAATTGCTGTATATATAGGAGATCGTCTTGATTTCAGTTATTTTTGCGAAGAGGTATAAAAGTAACGAAAAAAAATTTGTTATAATCTACAGTCAAAACAAAACCTCAGCCAGTGTAAGATGAGAAGAGGATTTGTAAACAACTTAATAAATAAAGTACCTGTTGAATTACATCTACCTGGTTATCAGTTTTGTGGACCTGGTACAAAACTTGAAAAACGTTTAGCAAGAGGAGATAAGGGTATAAATTTATTAGACGCAGCTTGTAGAGAGCACGATATTGCATATTCACAATCAAAAGATATAGACACAAGACATCAAGCAGATCAAATATTAGCTGAAAAAGCCTGGCAACGAGTTAAATCTAAAGATAGTGATATTAAAGAACGTGCTAACGCGTGGTTTGTGACAAACGCTATGAAAGCTAAAGTGAAATTTGGATTAGGTTTGAAGGAGCAGAGACATAAGAAAAGAAAAGGAAAAATGAATAAGTGTAATAAGAAATTATTCACAGCTACTGTGAGAAAAACTTTAAAACAATTGAAAGAACAGAAACCCCTTGATATAAATGATGCTGTTAAAATAGCTCAAAAGGCTATTCATTCAAATTTTAAAGGGAAAAAGCGAGCAGACATTATAATACCGAGAGTTATACCTGTACCGAAAATTGGAGGATTTCTTCCACTTATTCCCGTACTAACAGCATTGTCAGCGCTTGGTGGTTTGGCAAGTGGAGGATCCGCTATTGTCAAAGCAGTAAATGCTATCAAAAATGGAAAAGAACAATTGGCTGAAGCTAACCGTCATAATAGATATATGGAATCAATTGCAATGGGTAAAGGGTTGTACCTCAAACCATATAAAACTGGATATGGTCTCTACTATAGTCCAGCTCCAAAAAAAACTATTAGATAACCTTCCCAATCGCCCATTAACAGATTTGGATTTGAATAAATATGGAAGACATCTCAAACATTTTAGGGGTGTTTTCATGCGTGATTCTTTACCTGAAAAACCATTCAAACAAGAATGCGGCATTGTTAATTTAGATGATTCAAATGGTATGGGAACACATTGGGTAGCATATTATAAAAACCACAACTATAAGGAATACTTTGATAGCTTTGGAAACTTACAACCACCACTTGAGATTGTCAACTACTTAAAATTTCCTATTGAATATAATTATGAACGAAACCAAAAATTTAATACATTTAATTGTGGGCACTTGTGTTTAAAATTTTTATTCAATAAATATAAATTAAAATGAAATAATTCAGAGTACATCGTCCCGCACTAACACAACCTACTATTAAATTTTTAAAGAAGGGGAACAAAAATGGTAACATCAGCTGAATTGGAAGAACTATTAATAAGACATATAGATTTATTTATGAAACTTATAAATGAACTAAGAATATGTAACATTAGTAAAATAAGTAATCCATTTTTATGTATTAATATGTCATACGTTTGTATTATTGTGAAAATACTTATTCACAATCTTTCAACATTTGTCGATGTCAAACATTCTATACACAATATTTGTTAACACTTAAGTTATTTAATCTGTATAAACGTATTTTTAAATTCGAATCTGTAAAAATCTGAAAAAAAGAAATATGTAATAAAATTTTCAAAAAATAAAAAACTAATTTGTTTTAATTAATCCCTTTATTCTATAATTTCATTTATTTAAAACAGTAAAACTAAAAAATTCTAAATCCTTAAAAGCAAGTCTATTTATACTCTGGGGTGTTGTAGATCAATCAGTAAATTCAATTATGTGAAAACAGATATTACTTATACTTATGCGTGAAAAAAAAACCCACAGGCACAACTATACATTTCTTTCTCATCAAATTAAAAACAACCGCACAACCAACCTACCCTTTCTTAATAGTTTATATTTCTATTTCTTCTACCTGTGATCATGAGCAATACGTGCCAAGAATTTACTATTAAAAAAAAACGATCATACACATTACATGTTACGCACACACTCATTCTGTCCGTCCAAACATTCGTACATACGTATATACATTTTCACAATTCTACAATGTTCTTACTCTTTTACAGATATGCATGCTCCAAAATTTGTATGGAGTTAGTGGTCGAGAAACGCCATAAACATACTACTACAATGGATATGTTTGTGTTACTGTTTTTGTATCAAAAAAAAAAGTTTTTGTCATCATTGTTGTAGGATTTTCTAAAGATTAATAAGAAAATATTATGAGTAATGACAGTTTGCCTAGATAAAGAATGATAAACAAACAAAAACAAATACCAGGCAAATGATATCACAATGAAAATGAAACTTTTGCAACAAAAGTTTACCAGTGCCACTCTAAACAAAAGCCATTATTTGGTAGAATAAATTTAAAGGTACTTTTTATTCTTATGAATACTACTTTACAATGGAAGGTATAAAAGCATTTAAAAGCATTTAAATGAAGTCATATTTTCATTTGTTTTATAGCCCCATTGAAGAGCTGTTTTAATATCTATTTGTGTTATGAAAGAAGGGGAGGCCTACCTTAGGACTACGACTATACGACCAACTGCATTGTGTATTGTTCTGTTAAACTTTAGGATGCTGCTCGGTGTCCTACCTAGCACCTGATATGCATCCAGGTATCTCATTCTAAGATGCATTAATGCCCCACAGGTTGAAAGAATGTGTAACGATGATTAATTCTCATCGTGAGGGAATCTGCATGTTTTGCAACATCTAATACTCCATATATGTTAACTTTGATAAAAATCGGTTCTTAATTAATCCAAAATGCATCACTTAATGAAAGTCTTTACAAAATTTGAAAAACCGACTTGACTTTACTATCGGTGTGTGGAAAAAAAAGGAGCGAAGTATTGATCAATTTTCGAATACAAAGTTTAAGAACTCTTTCCAATGCTCTCAATTGAATGGAGTAACATTTAATGGGTCTAAAACCCTTTGGGTCATTATATGATGTTTTTTTTAGCTCTGGAAATAAAGCTCACTTGAGCACGCACAGCGTCCCATTGTGATGCCACAGGTAAGCGCAGTTCCTGTTCTGACCGATCACCACTAAACACAATGCAAGGGCTGCACATTATAAACACGACTACCCTAGGCTGGAAACCAACCTGAAAATTTAATAAACGAAGCTAGTAAATCCTTGATATCACTCAAGTAACTCAGTTAAGCTGACAAAGAGTGTCAGTTAAATAAACTAAATCTACACCTCGCAAGAGATGGGTATTGTCAAAGAAAGTAAATAACAGTTTCCTCCTCTTCAGCAGACTTACAACCTCAGCAAAAGTCTTTTGATGGGCAGTCTTTCAATGTGTCTTCACATAACGAAATGACTTGTAAGCATGGCCACTGAGAACGTGATGACATATTCACTAAAGAAGCCCAAAATATTTGGCCTGAGGTTGGTTATCTGTTTTAAATGAGGATATTCAGGATCATTGTACGCTCTTGATAGCGAACTTGATGCATATCGAACGTACAAGAAAGGGCGGTAGAGCTTATTAACGACAGTATGGTATGCGCTGATTTATTGGCAAACCATTACAATGTCGCTTAAGGTTCACTGTTCTAACGCTACTACAAGAGATTGTGCTCTAACGAAATCAAGGAACTTGTTGCCGAAAATTGTATACATTTATGCAGTACTTGTCGAGCTTGTAGAACATATCCTTTTATGGTCGATTGCAAACTGCATTACACACAAAATTTGTTCTTCAGCCGTATTAATGCTCCCACATACAAAATTGGTCATTAGAACCCTTCAGCCAGGAATACGATCTAGCTTTCCGCACCACTTGTGCTGTGTGTTTTAATTTTATACATGAGAGACTGGACCTACAGTTTAAAGTTGACTCCGAACGACAGATTTTTTGGAAAAAGGCGGGGTTTCAAAGGTCAGATAACATGATTTTTGTTATTATGAGTATACAATAAGATAAATGTGAACGTTAAGTTAAAGGGAAGATCATTCTACCTTTAACTTTTAAAGTTCTCTTTATCTTTGAGCTTGCCATATTATTTATATTATTTTCAATATGGCAACAACAATATAAACATGAAAAATAAACGTTGATATATTAATAGTTTTTCAAACCAAAATGGATATTGGCGTATTCCTTATATTTATTTTTAAACAAAAATACACAAAAATAAAACAGGCAAATTTTATTAACAAATAAAAAGCCACGTCGTTGCTACTGCGTTTTTAAAGCGTTTGTTTAATTGACAGTGCTATCGACATTACTCTGGCACTGCCATGTTTTTGAAAAAGTCAACTTTATTTTATCTGTAGGTTGTAATAACGAAAGGAAGTTAAAGGTGACTTTAAAGTTCACTTTAGCTAAAGTTACCTTTAACTAAACCCAACTCTAACGGCAAGTTGTAATAATAAACCTTAACAATTCAACCACATCCTAGCATATGCTTAATCGGTATTAAATTTATTCTCTCGCAGAAAAATTCAATAAATGTCGGGTCTTTGTGTGCTTTCTCAATATAAATTCACAGAAATTAAATACTGAATGAATTATTGCTGCAACTTAATAAATTTTCTTAAGAATATATATCACGTAGTGGCCATATATCTTCAATACGTATTAAATGTTCAATAATTCCTAGCCTTGATGTGGTGCCTTGACAGCCTTGTAACCTTTTATACACTCAGTTAACACTTTAAAATGTGTTGACAAATGACCTTTAGGTTATTGTAGTTTTAATAAAAAACCATTAAAGAATGAACCATAAAACTGTGTATAAAAAAACGGAAATTCACTCCACAGACATACAAACAAACGTTGCAGATATTGCAGGCATGCAAGCGCACAGCTATTTATACAGTGTTGCACACTTAACCCTTAAGGGAGAGTTGTCAGAAACAATTTTGGGGCAAAAATTAAATAAATTAAATCTATTTAAAGAACAATTTTTGTTATCAATTATATGTAATTGAATTAAGTTTTTTGTTGCTACAATCAATATCTACGAAAACTGGTTCACAAAGTGTTAAAATATTGAATGCGTAAATAACAAGGATTGAGAACACAATGCATGCGTGGCAGCAAAAGTTTTCAAATCTATTTCTCCAACACTGAAGAATCAAAGGAAATTTGTTTTCTGTCATTTTCATTTTACACAAGCCGTTTGGAAAAGCAATGACATTTTGGCATTTAAAAGTACGTTACCAGTGATATTCGGTATAGTAATTTACACTTAAATACGTAGACAATAATTGGCTAAATCGATTCTAAACCTGTATAAATAGTAAGAATAGTAGAATAGTGTTCACTATATGGAGAAAAAGGCAAAAGGGGACGGACCCCATGCCTTAGTGCACTAATTAAACAGTGAAATACTGGCTTTATTGGAGTTGTACGCTAGTAAACCAATAGACTCGAATGCCTTTATATTATACACTTTTTTGCTTTCGGGAATGTGGCAAAGAAGCATAAATATCTAGATGTTGCTGGCTTAACCCTTTAAATGTTTAATTTTATTTCAAAAAACACGAAGACGCGTATACTCGTCACAAACAAAGTAAAATGTTTCTGCCTATAAACGAAAGCAATTATGGCTAAAAATCAAACGCCAAACGTGGTTTTTTTTTGATAAATTCGTTTTGTAACGGCACTTTATCAGAATTTGTTATTTTAGCTTAAGCTGTTGTTTATTAAAATAAATACATACATACATAATTGGCCATTACAACCCTTCAGTCAGTATTACGGCCTAGCTTCTCACACCACTCATGTTGTGTGTGTTAATTTTATACATGAGGGGCGGAACTTACGGTTTAAAGTCGACTCCGAACGACAGATTTTTGAGAAACTTTTCATGGAAAATTTATTTATTTACTCTCAGAGTTTTTGCCAGAAATCTGCTGAGAGGAAGTCGCCGAAGATATATTTTTTCACATTTCGTTTTAATGTCTGACCTGGTGTTTGAACCGTGGCCTAATAAGCCAACACACTACCTGCTATACTACGGCGACTTCATTAAGATAAATAAGGTTGCCAAAAAAAGTATTTGCCCTTAGCGGGGAAAAACTGTAGGAATCAATGATTAGCAGTAGTAGTGGGTTCCCTATCACTACAGCACATACTCGGAGGGTGTTGTACCTAGGCAACGATAAAAGGCAGCCCTATTATCCTAGGACCTGCTTCAGCAGACCATTCACCTGTTTGGCTGAAATAACAAAATATTAATGTAACAGAAACAAGGCAGAACAGCAACCAACCGGAACCTATGGCAATAATAGCAGCCAACAGGTTAAGATGAAAATACTTTGTTGAAGCCCCTAAAAGGGGTAATGGAAAAAATTACCTTTTTTGTTGAAAAATTAAAATCCAGTTGATTCGTTGTTTATTTCCTGAATCAGTTGAATTTTGTGCGTACATATATAGGCCCAAGTCAAGGAGCAGAATTTGTAAATTTATGGCACCTGGAAACGGAGTTCTTTTGAGTGATGAGAAATGTACAGACTACCGCTGATCTTGCGATTATATAATCACATACTGCAATTTAAAAGATTAATTTCTTGTTGTATGTGATATGCTATAAAATAAATAAATAAATAAATCACCATGGAAAGATGTAGCATTAATTTTTTCAAAATGGCTATTTTGCACCGCGCGCTTCTCTCATATTACGATCACCATAATCGTCATATCGCAAAGACTATTCGCACGCACTTCGATGATTTGTCAAACATAAATGATAATTAGTTTGCTTATGTAGCTTCAACAAGATGACCATTATAAACTGTCAATGTTCGATAGTCCCTGTTGGAAAAAGTTAGTACTTTGGCAGAAGAAATTTTTCATACATACATACATAATTGGTTATTACAACCCTTCAGTCAGGAATTACGACCTAGTTACTCACACCACTTATGTTGTGTGTGTTAATTTTATACATGAGTGGCGGGACCTGCAGTTTAAAGTCGACTCCGAACGATAGATTTTTGAGAAATTTTTCATGGGAATTTTTATTTGCTCCCAGAGTTTTTGCCAGAAATCTGCTGAGAGAAAATCGCCGAAGGAATACTTTTTGTATTTTGATGTTTGTCTTGGGGTTTGAACACTGGCTTTACGTCTAATAAGCCGACACACTACCTAAATCAACGAATACATGTGATGTATGACCCAATCAATGACATGAAGTGACTCCAAAGGACCACGATGAACTTTTCGAATTGTGTGAAGGAGATTGTTTACATTCGATCAACAGAATATTTGCTAACATGGATGACAGTATGGCTCAGAAGACGATGTTAAAGTCTATAAAATTGATTAAGTTTGCGCTGAAGAAGACCCTCAAATTAAGTGGATTACGTAACTATAAACAAAAAGCCAAAAAATAGATCTGAATAGAGAAGATTAATAAAACAGAGTATAAACAAATTTTTTCTGTTATAATTTTATTTATTTTCACAATTTATTTGACAACGTTTTTTTATATTTCCTTTTGACATTCATTACTAGTAAAAAGATAAGGAATGAAAAACTTCTATTGCAGCCTCTGGAAAATTACAAAATGTCTCTTCTGACAGAATAGAATTTGGAAGATTTTTATTCAAATATTTCTTTCGGTTCATTTAAAATGTCAACAAATATTGCAAACGGCGATGGTAAAAACATTTCCCGTTGCTGTACTTTAATTTAATATTAATTCGAGTTTGAATTTTTTCTGTACAACTCACAGAAACGTGAGCAAATAAAATGAAAATTGTTTTATTATGAATATTTAGCATCATTTGTGTATTTTGCTTAAAACAAAATAAATAAAAAAATAAGTCGATAAAATCATTTGAAAATTGTTATAACAACAATAAATAATGAAACGGGTCATCACGAAAATATTTTCTATTTTTTCTATTTATTTTAACAAAATGAAATGAAGTGGATGTTTATTAGAAGAAAATAAATTCAATTCTTGGAATAATTGAAAAAGCAAATATTTTCAAAATGTTTTCACCACAGTCTATTAAGTTCCTCCTCAGGGAAATTAAAGAAATTTCCTTTTATACAACAGTATTGTCTGAATAATTAGTGGCTCATTTTTATTAAATGCTTAGAAATTTCTATTCAAAGTATTGCCACGATTTTCCATCCCATGAGAAATGCATATTTGACCTTTGAACTAAAAATAATTAGAAAAACTTTTTTGCTTAACGTCTATAAAGTTTTCATATACATAAAAACCCTTGTGATTATCTCTAATTCTAGCATACTTTTTATTATTTACTACTATTGAAGATATTGAAAAGAAAAAAAAAAACTTTTCTTTTTAAACGAAATTAAATAGAAGAATAAAAATTATTTTCCCAACTGGGAAACCTTAAATATTTTTATATGAAAGTATATTTTCAATAAATTTGATAAAACTTTTTTAGAGCGTCAATGAAATTCTGTTGGACAAAATATTTCACCGTAAAACGATTATTATTGATTGGCTGACCATTGCAAGCACAGGCCATGGCAATTTTGACAGGCTACTATTATGTCCCTAACAAACGTAGTTTCAATATCCGTCATTGTTCATGAAATTTCGATTCATTAAATGGTAATTCTTATAGGAGTTCCGGAACACAAGGATATCGTTGGAAATTGTTGATTGCTGATGAGCTGGCTAGACCCCTAAATACATACATCCGTTAGTTAGGATTTCTAACTAGCTTCTCACACCATTTATGTTGTGTGTGTTAATTTTGTACAAGGGTGGCGAAATCTACAGTTTAAAGCCGACTTCGAACGACAAACTTTTCATAGCAAATTTGCTCTCAGAGTTATTGCCAGAAATCTGCTGAGAAGAAGTTGGCAGACATTTTTTTCATATTTCGATTTGATCACGGTTTAAGCCGTGGCCTCATATCTAATAAGGCAACACCAACTAGACTACGGTCACTTCACAGCCGGTACGGAGCTGGCAATCTTGTTGCAGGGCGTAGGCATTCTCATTACCTCTCGTTTCACTAAGAGGAGAAATTTCGTTGGCAGCAGAATGGTACGTGCAACATTGCCAGACTCTGCTGGACACGCATGGACAAGAAAAACACTGACTCTCTTCTGTTCTTAAATCGTATGGCCATCCATTGCATAATGGCGATCCTTACGAGGCCATTGTCCTCTTGGTAGGCATGCCGAAAGACTCTTCATTTCGACAAATCATTCCGGCAGGAGCTTTGGGTCTGATGAGGAGGAAGAGACTGTCTTTCACCTCATGTGCCAGTGACCTCCTCTTGTCAAGAAGAGACGGCGGTTTCTGGTGTCTCATTTTCTGACATTTACGACCGTGCTTTCTAATATAAAAATTGCTGCAATAGCAAGATTTGTTTTGGACTCGGGTTAGTTTTCTGTAGGGAATGGCTGACCCTTGGTTAGTATGTATTGTGGTTTCAAAATGGGCCTAATTGCCGGTTTCAGAGGGGCCCTTTCCTTCAAGAGGATCAACAACCTAACCTAACTTAACCTAACCTAAGGTTAAATTGACATCTACTTTAAGAAAACCCATTTGCAAATTGTACATTGTGTTTGAAAAAAATTTTAGCCTGGCATTTTCCTACTGCGCGGTTAATTCTATGCGGTATGGATTGTATCCAAATTATCCCTGGGTAGATAAGTTATATGTGGCTAGTGCCTAGTGTCTCATTAAGGCCTCAGTGAGGTTAATTCGAAGGATTCTAAAAAGATTTTATAGCAACTCATGTATTTCCCCTTAAAAAAAATTGGTTCAGACATTGTATAGCAACAGCAAGTAACAAAGCAATCAGCAGTTAAGCTTTTGATTACTCACAGCTTCTGTACGTCCATGCCATCACAGAGTTTAATATCATTCCGGTATACGTATATAAATCCAATAGAAAAATAAAAAAGAAACAAAATGTAGAAGTTAGCGATACAATGGCACATGGTAATGATTAGTAGAGGTAAATCGGTTGTACGTTGAATTTTAAGCAAACTGTCTAAGATTTCGCCAGAATACACATCAAATCATTAGCAAACAGTACTGAATATTTTATAGACTGAAGAGTCTAAACTGTTTACATGACAATTCTGGATTGTCAACAACAGTGTGATTTTAAATTTATTAAACACGGTGGATCGGATGTTATTAGATTGGAGTGTTTTTTGGAGAGTGATCTGGGCTTAAACAGAACGTATTGACATTGTGAATAAACGAGCCTCGCACAATTGTAACTTCTAGCAGGGCAATAATCCCAAGCGTACTTATTGAAAAATTACGGAATGATTTTATGCTTAGGCGGAAGTAATGTGCACTCGTCTGACGAGGTAGTAGAAGCTCATATGGAACAATTCATCAGCCATACTTTTCTTGATGACAATCTTTGATTTGCAACCATTTCTGATCCACATTTAATCCACAATAATTCCCTTCAGTTATTGTTCATCGCGTATTTAATTTTTTTCAAATGTTTGTTTGTTTGTTTTTCAAACATCAAAATTATGGTTGTTTTACAGAAAGTATTAAAGAAGCCTTAGAATTATGAATCTAAACGTCTCTCTCTAGGTTTCAGTGATGGTGAAAATAGGCTGTGCGAAACAGAACATCCGAAACATACGGAAGTTCCTTGGTGGAATGAATTCGTAAGGGTCAGCACGATTTCACTAAGTTGTTAGAAGTCGTATTCCGAAGAAATCGAGAAATCTTAGGGTGCCGCTTATACTCAAAGCGGAAAAAATAAATCACGTTATGATCGACCGTGGTTTAGTAGGTAGTGCGTTGGCTTCATAGAGATGCGGCCCCTGGTCAGACATCTCGAACAAAACCAAATTTCAACAATATTTTTTTCGGTGAATTTCTCAGATTTCTGACAAAAACTCTGGGAGTAAATTAAAACACCGTTTTAAGCCGCCGTAGTCTAGTAGGTAGTGTGTTGGCTTATTAGACGTAAAGCCAGGGTTCGAGCCCCAGGTCAGACATCAAAATAAAATACAAAAAGTATTTCTTCGGCAACTTTTTCTCAGCAGATTTCTGGCAAAAACTCTGAGAGTAAATAAAATTGCTATGAAAAGCTACTCAAAAATCTGTCATTCGGAATCGACTTCAAACTGTAGGTCCCACCACTCATGTATAAAATTAACACACACAACATAAGTGGTGTGAGTAACTAGGACGTTGTACAATGGGTCAATTCAACCTTCGGGTACTGTACTTGTCTTAATTGACAAGTACACGTCCTCTAACCTAACCTAAAAAGACCGTGAATTGTTTCTTAAAAATCTGTCGTTGGAAGTCGGCTTCAAACTGTAAATTTCGCCGCTTATCGATACAAATTAACACACACAAAACGGGTAGTGTGAGAAGCTAAATCATAATCCTGACGGAAGTTTTGTAATGATCAATTATGTACATCTGTATGTAATTATCTTTATTTCCATTTTGTTTGCATTAATTCTGTTGATTCCATTATATATTATTTACTATTCAACAGATTATAAGTACAGGAGTATGTATGTTTATGTTTTCCTTAGTAAAATTTGTTATAAATTATAAATATAGGAAGCCTCTTAATAAAATTACTTTGCTAAAGCGTTTATTTATTTATTTTTTTGGTTTCATAAAATTTTCTTTCATTGAAATTTAATAAAAATGAAAAAGTTTTGTGTAGTGGTTCCTTAAGCTGTTTCAAAGAATATTTAATAAAAACAATAATAAAAAATCTCTCTCGCTTTTCGTTCTTATGGAATTATTATTTAAAACAATTTATAGAAATTTTTTTAGAAATTTTAAAGACTTTGTTTACGCTGCCCCTTTTTCTTTACAACTTTTAAGCTCTTAAATATCTTCATATTTAAAACTGTGCTCAACAAGAAAAATTCGAAGAAAAAAAAAAATAATTTTTATTCTCTTTCTTTTGAACATTTTTTCAATTTTTATATGATTTCTTTTCACAATTCTTTTTTCTTTTCATTATTTTCTTGTTTTTCTCTTATTTTCTTATTTTCTTAGCTGTCGTATACGTGATTTGCTGCGAAGTAATGGACAATTACCCGATGGCATTGATACTTTGCGTTTGCCAAGACGTTTACAGCGTTATATCGATTTAATGGAAGAGATTGAAGATACCGAAACCAACAACGAGAAAAACAATGATGATATGAATAAAAAGTCTGGCAAAAATAAGAATGCCAAAGAGACTGAAGCCAAAAATCGTAATACAAAAAAGAAACAAGTGACATTCACAACAGACTGTGCTACTACTGCTACAGCGTCAAAAACAAAAACAAAAACAGCAATAGCAACTGACAGCACTTCTAATAATGAGACAACAGCAACAACAACAACAACAACTGGGGCATCATCATCATTATCATCAGCAACATCACCATCATCACAAGCAATAACCATACCAATAACAATAATTACCGAAGATACAACAACAACATCATCATTAATACCCAGCGGTGAAGCAGAGTCAGCAGCAGTACCATCATTATTACTATCGCCAAAGCAATTATCACCTCTGGACCAATGCCCGCTAAATGTATTTGATGAAGCAGCCATCGACAGTGAATCAGAGGAGGAAGTTCTCGATAAACCTTTGACACTTTGATTTTTATACAGTATTTATGTCACTCTAAAAAGTATTTTTAAGCCACCCTTTTCATAGGGTTTTTATTAAGACAGAAAAAACTGAAGAAAAAAAGATAGAGGAAAACTTTTATTCCTGTTTTCTTTTAATTTCTTTTCGTTGGGGATTTTTTTTTTATTATTTTTGTTTTTATTTCATATTTTCCTTAAAATAGTATAGTATTTCAAGAGAGGAGATACACAATCCTTTACACCCTTTATAAATTAAATGTCTTAGATTAAGTTTAAACAAGTTATACTCACTTGTAAGTCTCCTCGCTGACATTAATGCGGCCTGGTATGCCGGTGGTCTCTGTGCGACTTGTTAAATTCACC
This sequence comes from Sarcophaga carnaria, assembly GCA_958299815.1. Taxonomy (NCBI): domain Eukaryota; kingdom Metazoa; phylum Arthropoda; class Insecta; order Diptera; family Sarcophagidae; genus Sarcophaga; species Sarcophaga carnaria. The sequence continues at coordinate 47,515,059 of OY283150.1, forward strand.
GTATTACCGAATAGACAATAACGTGGTACACGATTACCTATAACACCGGTGACTACTTCACCAGAATGTATGCCGATTGTAATTTGCTGAAAAAATAACAAATAACAACAACAATTAATGAATTTATTTAAATAATATGGAACCAATTTAATAAATTTAAGCCTTGACATTTCATAATTTTAGATATGTATTGTAAAAATTTAACGGTAATAAATGTATTTAATTTAGAAAATAGCAACATAATGCATGATTTTATTATTTAATCCTTTAACCCATTAATGCCCAGTGATAACTTAAGTTGCCAGGAGAAGTTGCCTTAGTTTTTATGCTCTGAGAGGAAAACAAAACGGTAACCGTTAGAAAAAAAAGTAATTCGGGCAACACGAAAAGGAAGCCAGAAGTTCAAACAGGCGATTCTGTGATGACGTGAGAAGTATTATAACGCCTGCGGAAAATACTGTCCAGAATTCCTGGCATGCTTGGATGTCTTCCAAGACCAGTTGTTATTTTACGAAAAGTATTAACGAAATCTTAGAATTATGAATTCAAACGGTTGAAGTAATGGTGAAAATATGGTCCCCGAAATAGAGCACCTTTCAACATTCAAGGCCCATGAATGTTCCTTGGTAGATAGAATTCTTCATGGTTAGCTCGATTTCACTACTTGATAATAGCTACTAAGGTATCCGAGGGAAGGATAAGAGTTAAGGTGTTGTTTATACCCAAATTGGAAGAGATAAATCACATTACGATCGAAGTGGTCTAATAGGTAGTGTGTTGGCTTCTAAGATATGAGATCGCGGTTTAAACTCAGATCAGACATCTCCAACAAAACGAACGGTGACTTCCCCTCTAGAAATTCCTGGCAAAACTCTGAGAGTACATAAAAAATTGCCATGAAAAAGTTTCTCAAAAATTCTGTCGTTCGGAATCGACTATAGGTCCCGTCACTCATATTTAAAATTAAGTGGTGTGATAAGCTCGGTTATAATCCTGACTGAGGAAGTGTAATGACCAATTATTAATGACGGAATATTGTAGACCAATTAGTTTGTCATCGTTTTGACTTCAAACACTGGAAAATCCAAAAGTTGTTTATGTAAGGCGTTTCATCTAGACTGCAACAGAACACAGCATACTTATTTAAAAGAAAAGTACGATCGAAAAAATGGTTTCTGTAAAGAAAGGGGATATTTCCGAAGCTGTAAACACATTCTGGCTAGTCGATATTGTGGGTGACAAGGAAGTTTGAGATCAAATAAAAGAATGATAAGGGAACATGTAAGAAAGCAGGACCATAAAATGATAAGTGGATATTGGGAAGATGAGGATGGCGTCCTCGATTTTTTAGGTTTCCAAGTAGATGGTTACGTGAATCGGTAAAGAATGAGATCTTGAAGCTTTTCTTATTAACATACATGTGACAGGTTTATAACGATTAAAGCACCAAATCCAACGTCACTAGGTTGAATTACCTTCTTAACTGTTTTCAGCACAAGACGCCATTGTCTAGTGGGTAGAGAGTAAATAAAATAAAATTGCCATGAAAAGATTCTCAAAAATCTGTCGTTTGAAGGCGACTTTAAACTGTAGTTTCCACCACTCATGTATAAAATTAACACACATAACATAAGTGGTGTGAGAAGCTAGGTCGTAATCCTTACTGAAGGGTTGTTATGACCAATTATATATGTGTGTAAAATATGGAGTCGCCGTGGTCTAGTAGGTAGTGTGTTGGCTTATTAGACGAAAAGCCAGGGTTCGAGCCCCAGGCCAGACATCAAAATAAAATACAAAAAGTATTTCTTCGGCGACTTCCTCTCAGCAGATTTCTGGCAAAAACTCTGAGAGAAAATAAAATTGCCATGAAAGGTTTCTCAAAAATCTGTCGTTCGGAGTCGACTTTAAACTGTAGGTCCCGCCACTCATGTATAAAATTATCACACACAACATAGGTGGTGTGAGAAGCTAGGGCGTAATCCTGACTGAAGGGTTGTAATGACTAATTATGTATGTTTGTATAAATACTGAATATTTTGTGTGGGCTGACCATGCTACGACTCTTATGGGAGTTGTTTGTGTGAATAAAATGTAAAATCGATACCAGATTTCTATGAAAATGCTCAGCTCAACGAAATTACATTTAAACACCTCGAGGAGCAGTATTGCTCAGAAATCGAATATTATATACACAGATTATATTTTAAGCCTAATAATTAACTTCATTCCCACAAATAAGATCAACATTTTTCTCTAATAAAGGTAGGATAACAAGCATACTTTAAATTTGTTTATGTTTAAAGGTAATGTACATACTTTCATAGCACATTAGCTGCCCAAACAAATCTTTACAAAGTTTTGGCAAAATTTTTCCAAATCATTAGAAATCTATAAATAACTTCGTATATAAATAGGCATCATTTGTTCTGAAACTTTTTCTTTGAAACTTTTCTACAAAAATGGCCAAAATGTGATACATTTTCTCTCCCCATATCACATCCCATAATTTCATTTGATTTTTATTTATGTTCGTTAAACTTTACACCTTTTCTTTCTTCATCGGTGTCTGCCTGTTTTGCTCCATTTCGATTGTAATCTGGGATGGCCAGTCTAAATATTTTTGTCTCATTAGAAAAAAAAAAAAAAATAAATAAATGGAAGTAAAGAGTCTACTAACAAGGATTCAATGTATTTCTTGTACGTTGAAAAAGTTGTACTAATAAAAGTAGAAATTATGGTCATGTAATTTGTGTAATAACGAGTGAAATGATACCACAGCAGTATCAGTGTGTAAGCACTCATCTATTATTTGTGGGATGTAACGTAGCATCTTCGAGTGTGTAGTCATTTAATGGACCACAAAATAAAACCATCTTCACTTTTATGTATAACAAGCAACAAATAGTCATTATCAATTGTCCTTCACAAGGAATTGAAGATGAAAAAAAAAACAACAACAGCAACAACAAAGATGCGTCTAAATGAATACAACGAATAAGAACGAGCATATGTTTTCAATGTAAATAAATGGAAATATATGTATGTATATACATGTATGTATGTATATGTACATAAACATATTGTATAATAAATGTACGAGACCTGACATTATTAGAGATATTCATGAGAATAAATATGACTGAAGAAATGTTATTCTTACGCTCTTCTGTTTACAATACTTGATGCTTTATTTGTTTTACAACTTGAGGTTGCTTGCACTATTAGATGGGGAATAAACTTATTTCTTTATCTATCGTGATATTGATTCTTACGATATGAGTTGAATATATTAATTCCCCAAGGTATTCATTGCCTTCATCAGATGCTATAATAAATGGCATTAAATGGAGACACCTATCGCACCCTGATAGCAGATTTTTTTGTATCCGCTCTTCATGGTATTGATGTGAACGATGTTTGGTTTCAACACGATGGTACAACTTGCCACACATCTTATGCTACAATCGATTTATTGCTTCAAACTTTTGGGTGCCGAAATGGTGATGTCAATTGGCTTCGAAGAAGGTGAATCATTTACTGTGGGTCGCCTTTAAAGATAAGTGTTGTACCGACAAACCAGAAACCATTGAGCATTTTTAAGACCAGCATACGTGATGCCATTGCCGAGATGCAACCCCATACACTCGTAAAAGTGCACGAAAATTGGTCCGATCGTAGAATGTACTGTGAGACCAGCCGCGGCGACCTTATGAACGATGTAATATTCCATTTCCAACCGGAATTGAAGTTCAGAACAAAAAAATAAATCTGGAGAAATTTCAAACCTATTTTAGTTTGTATTGCATTTTTAAATTTAAACTTTTAAAGTCATCACATTTGTATTGAACATTTTTTTACATATGGTGCGTATGATTAATATGTCAAAACAGTATTTAATCATCATACGACATGGTGGGTGTTCGTAGTAAGAGAATAAACTTAAAAACTATTGCATAACCTCTGGAGCTACAAAGAGCCATGCAGAACAATAGCACTTCACAACCAAAAAATAAATTCGGAAAAATTTCAAACCGTTTTTGTTTTATTGGGCATTTTTAAATTTAAACTTTATTAAATAAAATGACCCACCCTATGTATGTTAATAAAACATGAATCGTAATACTGCAGAAGAACTTGGATTTTTTTTAAATGTTTTAAAAATAATTTATTGCTGGTACTGACACAGTGTGGATTTAGGCACAAATTGTCCATAACGTTTAGCTGCTCAGCTGGAAGACAATACGAAATTTTATCAGCTCTTGTGTGATTTAAAAGAGTAAATCTGCTGAGAATATCACAGATTTGAATGGAGATGTTGCCTGGGTGATATTTATAGAAAATTTTGCTTTAGAAGATGTCTCCTTACAAAGGTGAGCCGTTCAACACAAACACACTGTTTAACCTATCTTTAATGCATCATATTTTGATCATTACAACCCTTTAGTCAGGATTATGGACCTATTTTCTCACACCACTTATGTTGTGTGTGTTAATTTTATACATGAGTAGCGGAACCTACAGTTTATAGTCGACTCCGAACGACAGATTTTTCATGGTAATTTTATTTATTCTCAAAATTTTACCCCAGAAGTCATTTCAGTCATTAGGATGTACAAAAAATGTATTGAAATCCTGTGACACTTGTCTGAACGGGAGATACCGAAAGTTACATATCGATTTTTTAAAGAGTTGTATTGTCATCTCTGTTTTGAATTGTTAAAAACGAAATTAAAAAAAAATCCATTTTTACTGTCACAATGCTCTGATATGTCTATAAGTACAGCATTTGTGTGCACAATTTCTCTATGGATTGTAAAAATATCAGTAAAACTACCACCAATTCGTAAGCCAAATGGCAACTGGTCTAAGGATGCCAAGGATAAATCTGAATTGTTCGCTAATCACTTTCAAGAAATTTTTAAACCTTTGCCAAGACAGACAGCTGATGAAAATGTTATGAAGAGTTTTAAAATAGATAATAAAAGTATAAAGCTAACTACCATAGAGGAGTTAAAAAACATTATACATAAAGACCTAAGCCCAAAAAAAGCACCAGGTTATGATTTAATAACCGGTAAAATTATGAAGAAACTACCTGAAAAAGCCTTAAAAAAGTTATTATACATTATAAATGCATGTTTTCGCATTCAATATGTTCCATTGCAATGGAAAGTTGCAGAGGTTATCGTTATTCAAAAACCGGGTAAACCACCAAATGAAATTGCATCATATAGACCCATTTCATTACTTCCTGTAATGTCAAAGGTATTTGAAAAATTTTTTGTTAAAAGACTACAGTCCATAATAGAACAACGTAATTTGATCCCCAAACATCAGTTTGGATTCAGAGAGCGTCACTCCACAGTTGAGCAAGTCCATCGTATTATAGATGTTGCTGAAAAGTCATTAGAAAATAAACAAGTTTGTTCAGCCGTATTTCTTGATGTCGGTCAAGCATTTGATCGAGTTTGGCATCAAGGACTTCTATACAAATTGCACAAAGATCTACCAAAAGAGTTCTACAAAATTTTAAAGTCATATCTCACTGATCGCCATTTTCGAGTAAAATTGGAAAATGAATATTCAAATCTAAAAAAGATAGAAGCCGGCGTACCGCAAGGTAGTGTCCTTGGACCTATATTATACTTACTGTTCACAAGAGACCTTCCCATAACCCCATCTGTAACAATAGCGACGTTTGCAGATGACACAGCAATTCTAGCAACAGGCAAACACGAAAAAGAATCCACTAACAATGTACAAAACGCACTTTCAGATATCATAGTTTGGATCAGGAAATGGAGGATGAAACTCAATGAAAGTAAATCTATTCATGTGAACTTCACTAACAAAAAAATAAAATACCTACCGTTATACATAAACAATATGAAAATACCACATGCTAATACTGCCAAATACCTGGGCATGACCCTTGACACAAAAATAAAGTGGAAAGAACACATTAAAAAAAAAACTCAGGAAATGAAATTAAAATTCAGACAATTATACTGGTTACTTGGAAGTAATTCTGAAGTATCTCTAAGTAACAAACTACTGGTGTACAACCAAATAATTAAGCCAATATGGACGTACGGAATACAGCTCTGGGGTTGTTCAAAGAAAACCAATCTACAAATGATTCAAAAAACACAAAACAAAATTTTACGTACTATCGTCAATGCTCCATGGTTCATACGTAACGATGATCTACATAGAGATTTAAAGATAAACACCGTAGTTGAGGAAACAAAACATCATGCACAAAAGCACGCAACAAAACTTCAGCTTCATACTAATGAAGATCTTAATGAAATATTTTTTTTTCACAACCCCTATAGAAGACTGCATAGGACTCTTCCAATGGACTTAACTAAATGAATTTTATTCAGTTGTAATTATATATAAAAAAAAAAAAAAAAAAAAAAAAAAAAAAAATAAAACTACATGAATAAACACTCAATACATCAGCAAAGCTGTAAAAGTACAACAAATGCAATAACCTTCTCTGCACTTATTTGTAACGAGTATTTATTTTACACAACGAGTGGTGTATTATGCTCTCTCATACGAGTATTTTTTTATTTGTAAGGACTTGAGTACACTCAAATGGAATTAAAAAATTAAATTAAATGAATTGCAAAAGTTAATGTTTGTTAATCATCATCATCAAGTTACTCATCAAGTGTGTATCGTTTTTATTTTCATTCAATTATTCGCCTCAAAGAATTCAACATTTTTGAAGAGCTTGAAAGTTTAATATTTTAAATTTGTGAATTACTTTTCAAAAGGCGAATGGAAACATTCGAAATATATATTTTCTGTTGCAACAAATACATACGTGTTGAAATATTTTTGTAGCTTTTTTTCTTTAACACAGAGAAAATGGTGCCTGGGTTATATTTGGTGCTGTTTTGCTTAACAAGTGTTCATACACCATAACTCAAAAGGATTTATAACATGATTGTATCAACGATACTTAGCATCCTGTTTTTCACAACTTTAGCCTAGTTTTTATGCAATTTAAATTAAACTATTTAAGAATTTATTTTCCGTAAATAAATGCTCCGAAAACTTATTTGGAAATCATTTAAGTTTTTAATACTTTAGCACAGGTAACAGAGCAAAGTATAAAGTTAAAATGATTTGGAAACAGTTGGTTTTAGACGTAAAATTGTTAATATTGAAGAAGATTTTATAACTTAACTCATTATAAATATGTAATATTGGAAGGCACTCCCCTAGTCTTAAAGTAATGTGATAGAATGCTAGTTAAAGTCGCCATAGTCTAGTAGGTAGGTGTTGGCTAATTAAACAGGAGGCCATGGTTTAAACCCTAGGTCAGATATCTCCAACAAATGACGATCTGCTCTCATTAGATTTCTGTAAAAAACTCTGAGGGTAAATAAAATTGGCATGAAAAAGTTCTTCAATAATCTGCCGTTCGGTGTCGACTTTAAACTGTAGATCCCGCCACTCATGTATGGAATTAATACACACAACACACAGTAGTGTAAGAAGCTAGATCGTACTCGAAAGTGTTGTAGTGACCAATTATGTATGTATGTATGTATGTATGTATGTATGTATGTATGTATGTATGTATGTATGTATACATGTCGTACTTAGGATTGTGTAATCGATTTAATTTGCGCAACAATATTCGCAGTAAAACCTCGAAAATATATTGATCTGGTGCTAAGTTTTTGATTAATCCTTGAATATTTTTTCATTGATTTTAGGCAATACAAAGCCTTACATTATACGAATTAAAAACAATTATAGTGTTAAACTGCTTCATTGTTACATACACATTCCTTGTAATCTACCCTCAGTTCTTGTGAAAAAGAATTTAAAAATTCAAAGAAGAAATTAATAGAAAAAATCGTGAGTACATAACTGCTTAACAGTAATTTTTTTACTGCCTTTAGTCTAGTCTACTTTTCATTAAACAAGTGTTTTCCAACTAAGCAGTTAAACTTGACCTTCAACGCTATGTGTGAAAATGTGTTGGATTGCTGATATAATGCTGATAAACCAAGTTTTCTTCAATGCTATACTTTATTATTAAAAGGTGGAACATACTGACAATATCAATACATACTGATACATCATAATTTTAAATAATCAAGAAAGTAGAGATAAATTCGAGAAAGTGAAATTTAGTTAAAACTAAGCCTTAGAATTTTACAAAAAATAATGAAAATAACAATTTCCTTCCTGGATAAAATTCCATAAAATTTTAAAACCGCTTTTCTCGGACTTAGTAGGCTGGTTTGTTGTTGCATCAAGGATTCCAAAACAGTTTTCGTTACGGTCGGTTAATCTTTGGGACCTCAAATAAGCAAAAAAGTTTGCTCTATGTAAATCGGTCAAAATAGGATAAAAATGGACTTACTAGGGGAAATGGACCTAGTGGGCTAAAACAGTTCCTTGGAACCGGAGATATAGCCGATATAGCTAATTGTTTTCTTCAAATGAGCAAAAAAAGTGCTCTATATATAAATCGATCAAAATCGGATGAAAATGGACCTAGTGGAGTAAATGGACTTCGTGGACTGGATAGCCATAGTTTCAATGATTTCTAAACTGGTTTCCTTATATTCGGACCTTACTCAGAACCGGAGATATTGGAGTCGAAGGTAATTAAAATAATAAATAAAAATTAAATTGTTCGGAAATGAGCTTAAAAATTTTAATAACTCTCATTGAGTATAAAAGAAACAATAAAATGTCGTATTTTTCGCAAGTTGCATTTCTTTGGTAGATGACTAGCATATTTGGTCGGTGACTTGCATTCTTTTTGGTTAATGACTTGCATTTCTTGGGTCGATGACATGCAATTGTTGGTCAATGACTAGCATGTTTTAGGTCCATGATTTGCATTTTCGTTACAATTTATTTTTTTTTGCTAATTTTTTGAGAAAAACTCTGAGAGTAAATAAAATTGCCAAGAAAAGTCTGTCATTTTGAGTCGACTTTTAATTATAGGTCCCGCCACATCTGGAAAAAAAATTAACACTAACAATATGGGTGATGGGAGACTCTAGGTTGTAATCCTGACTGAACAAATGTGGAACAAATTGCAATAGGGAGGAACTTTTCGGTGGTAGTGGCTTACTTTTCTGATGATTAAGTTAAACTAATTTGCATAACGAATATAAAAAAACTGAGTCAACTTTTTGTACCTCAGTACGGTAGTCTTAAATTCGTTGAAGCTATACGCAACTGTGGCATAAATATATAGAAGACTTTCGATTCAAACCTTAATTGGTAGCTTCATTTAAATATTTACCAATTGGTCATTTTAATCCTTTAGTTAGGATTATAATTTAGCTTCTCCTACCATAATTTTACCCATGAGTGGTGGAACCTACAGTTTAACGTCAACTCTGAGCTACAGGCTGGCGAAACTATACATGACAAGCTTATTTAGTCTCTAAGTTTTTACCAGAAGAAAAATTGCCATATTTTGTTTTGTCCGAGATGTTTCAGCTATGGTTTGCTAGTACACAACCTACTAGACTATGGCGTCTCCTTTTAAATTCCTTTAAAATTCATTCTTAAAAACATTTTTTTTTACTCAAAGATTTGCAAAAGGCCTGGTGTAAGGTGTAACGTACTTCAGCGAAATCAAATTATTTCACAACGATTGCGTTGTGCACTGTTGGAGGAAGTTGAAAATTGCAGTCAATAAATAATCTTCCACTAACTATACGTACTTCATTGTTGTGTTGAAAACATTACAAAGAATGCACAATCGTAGTCGTTCACAGTTTGAAATTACTTGTGGGAAATTACTCAGCAAAAGAAATGAACTGAGGGAGTTAGAGATAGAATGAATGAATGAATGAAAGAATGAACGAATAAAATAAAGTTTTTCTTATTCATTTCACAAACAATTGATTGGAATTTCAATTTGATTGTATGTACTCACATAAGAATACATACTCGTATCTACTGACATTTTATTTACGCTATAAATTGAAATTTTTTTACTACAGGGTGCGCGATTTAAAAGTTTAAACTTAAAAATGCTATGAAACAAAAACGATTTGAATTTTTGCAAATTTTTTTTTTGTTAAGTACTATTGCTCTGAGTGCTTCTCTCTAACTCCACAGGGTATGCAATAGTTTTTAAGTTTATTCACTTACTTACTACGAACACCCACCATGTTGTATGATGGTCAAATACTGCGTTGACATATTAATCATACGCACCATATGTAAAATAATTTTTCTTTTTAATATCAATGAACATATGTATTTATGTATCGTCTTCTGTCTCTTTGAACTATCAAAAATAATTATCACTTATAGTCGAAAATAAGCGAGAGGGGGGTGGTCCATTTAAAAGTTTAAATTTAAAAATACAATAAAACAAAAGCGGGGTGCCAAATTTATATCTTTGTTTTGAAGTGCATTTGTTCTTGTTAGAAATGGAATATTATAGTATTCATATGGCTGCCGCGTCTGGCCTTATAGTACCTCATTCAATCGGAGCAATTTTCGTGCACTTTTTCGAGTGTATGGTGTCGTATCACGGCAATGGCATCACGTATGTTGGTTTTAAAAATGCTCAATAGTCTCTGGTTTGTCGGCATAATACTCTTCTTTAACGGCGCCCCACAAAAAATGGTCCAACGGTGTTAAATTGCAGCTTCTTGGCTGACAATTGACATCACCATTTCTGCTAATTAAAAGGCCATCAAGCGTTTGACAGAATAAATCGATTGTGGCATGAGGTGTGTTGCAAGATGCACCATCCTGTTGACACCAACCATCGTTCACATCAATACCATAAAAAGGGTTTACAAAAAACGGTTATCATGGTGCGATAGGTGACTCCATTGACCGTCATGGTTGCACCGTCCTCATTATAAACGACATATGGGCCAATGATGCCTCCGCTCCACATGGCGCACCAAGAAGTCATTCGTAATGAAAGCATTGGCTTGTATAGACCATGTGTGACCATGGCAATACCCACCAAGATGAAAATGTGCTTCATCCGAAAAGACGATTTTTTTTTGCAAAAACGGTATTGACGTGCAGTTTCTCGTTGGCCTAAAAAATCCCTACCCTGCTCAAGCGTAAATCTGTTCATTACGTTTAGTGGTGACAAGATACTGAATTTTGTGACAGAATAGAATAACATGAGTATTGCCGGATTCGAAATAACCGATGGTTCAAATATAAATCGGTAGATGGCCCACCAGATACTTCTTACCAGAAGTTTTATTGGTTAAAATGTTCTGCGTTTTTGAAATAATGCGTTTAACTTTATGTAACTAAAATTTGCTGGTCATTTAATTATGAATGAAGGCTTTAAAGTCCGCTCCGTTTTGTTTTTTCTATATATTTTGCATACTTTTCGTAAGCGCTTTGCATAATTTGTTCAGAAAAGTACTCTTCTTCTGTGCTCAATTTGGTTTTTGAAAAAAAGAAACTTTTTACTTTTATGTTTTATAAAATACGTGTATTATACTGTTTGTAATTCTCAATTGTTTCGAAACATATTAAAAACTTAAAAAGTTTTCATTTGTTTTAAAATTTTCCATTTGCCAAGAGTAGAAGAGGAATATTTTAAATATTCATTGAGTATGAAAGTAAAACTGACAAGAGCATGACAAAAAATGGGAAAAAAAAGAAGTGAAATGAAAACAATTTTAGTCATATTTTGTTTTTAATAAATTTTAGAAAAAAGAAAAGAAAAAAAAGGAAGAAAAAATGTAAAGGAAATGCAAGTTTAGAGCAACAAGCAAAAGTTATGTGCATAAAAATTCATAAACTATTTAATTTTTTTTTATTTTTCCAATTTTCCTGGTCTTTTATTTCCTTTTGTACTTTGCATACATAAATGAAAAGTTTGTCATAAAATTTCATTTTAGTTTTGCTTTTCGGAAAAGTTAAAAATTTTCTGTTTAATATGATAAAAGAGTAGAAGGAGGCGAAGGACAAAATTGCCAAATCAGCAGCAGATGTTGGAAGAAAGCAATTATTCGATGATGTATAACGTATCATTGCAATATAAGATTTTTTTCTTTGCGAGGGATGCAATAGAATTGTAGAGAATATTCCATAAAGCTTTCGAGCACTTAAATACCACAAAAGTTGCAAAATGTCTGGAAAGAAGAAAATTTGTTTATTGATTTATTTGGGAGTGGGTTTGGTTTCAACAGTAACTTTTTGATATCTCAGCTGTATATATACAGTGTACAGCAAAAGTCTTTGTGCGGCAATATATTTTAGCAATTCCATGAATTTTTGCCAAAAGCTTGTATAAAAATTTATTAAATATATATTTATTTTATTAATTTATTTCTGCTTTATTATAAAACACAAATTTTTTTTAATGTTTTTCATAAAACAAAAGAAAATAAGGAAAAGTTTCAGATGACTCCATAAGTACCCCCAAGGAGATCCCTGAGTAAATTTAAAATTCAAAGCGCTAATATATAAAAATGATATCCCTTGTATTTAGTAGAATATCTCTTAAGGTCAAGCATTCCATTTAACCCATTTGGAATTGAATATACCAGTTTTGTTTAGTGTTTTCTGGTGGCACCATGAGCAAGTTTTTCGGTTGACTTTTGTTTGAGGTTCAGCGATTACGTAAACGTTCTTTCTCATGATCCCCTAAATACTCTCTTGAAGTCATATCGGGACTTTGTGCAAGAATATTAAGCATGTGGGGAGTTTTTTTTTGTCAAAATATGTTGCCGTACTAAGGCTTTTACCTTACTAATATCAGCAGTAAGGGTTTTTATCAATCAATTCAAATAAGTCAATGAAATCTTTAAGTTGATAAAAATACCTTATAATTCTTGAAGCTGATATTGGAGCAATTACTTATTTAGCTAGAAATATTTGGGTAACCAAACCGAAATGAAGTAAAGAACATGAACGCACATGAACACGTTTATGGTCGTTTACCTCCACTTCCTGGGTCAATTGAATTTTGTACGGGTGCAGTCTCTCTCTCAATGCAAAATTCACCAAGTGAGCAACGCGAAATCGAATGCCACGTAATCTCCGTCATATGCGGATTCAGATCTTGTATTTCGTCAAAATATTGGTCGATGGTTTACATAGCCAGTGGACTCAAATTTATCCAATAAAGATTTGCACAAGTTGTTGAATCCTAAATCCGTCTGTGATGATTTGGCAAAACAGACTGAATAAGTGACAACTAATTTAACAGATGTAGCTTCAATAATATGTAAACATATTTATGCTTATTCTGAGTAGAAAATATTTGGTATTCAGAAGATTATAATTATGTAGGTCTTCATATTCACTAATGCGTCTGCAGGGTTACTCTATCCTTCATGCGTATTATTTTCTGTAAAGACAGTTATATCTTGGCAAAGACATAAAAGGTGTTCCATTCTTTCGATATCTTTCACACTCCCAGCATTCATCATTTTCCACTATACCTATACGGAGCTGCTGCCCAAATAAAACAGAATGTTCCTGAATGTTCAGCCTTAAACCACGCATGGCTTTACCATCATACTGTGTCATTTTTACAGAATATTCGATTCACTACAATGAGCTGGAAGGCATTGGGTTATCCAAGCTTACGGTATATAATATTCTAGCCCGAAATTTCCAATTACTCCCTGATGACTAGGTACACAAATAATCTTTGAAGTAATTGCTGATAACCTTTTTACATTTTAGAATAGTTCTTGAACCCATATCACAAATATCACCATATCAGTGGCCATAGTTTGGTTTCTGGTTCTCCTGTATAGAAGCCCCCGTCCTGTCTCTATGCCATTCGTTTAGCAACAAGTTTCCATCGGAATCTGCAACTTTCAACCAAGAGAGTTGATCTGGTATCAAAGTGATGCAATTACATACATACATACATAATTGGTCATTACAACCCTTTAGTAGGGATTACGACCTTGTTTCTCACACCACTTATGTTGTGTGTGTTAATTTTATACATGAGTGGCTGGACCTACAGTTTAAAGTCGACTCCGAACGACAGATTTTTGAGAAACGTTTCATGGGAATTTTTATTTAGTCTCAGAGTTTTTGCCAGAAATCTGCTGAGAGGAAGTCGCCGAAGAAATACTTTTTGTATTTGGTTTGATGTCTGGTCTGGGGTATGAACCCTGGCTTTACGTCTAATAAGCCAACAAACTACCGACTATACTACAGCGACCACCAGTCATGCAATAGGTCGCGAGTATTCCCATTATATGCTGGTGAGACGATTTGTGGCTCTGAATGATCAATTCCTCCATAGCCAGGAGACCATACCCGTCAAGTGCCGCCTTATATCAGATCTGTAGCTCAATCGGTTGGATGAAGAGTATTGTTTTCAATTCAGTTGTAGGTGATATTCATCGCAACACGTTCTGTGAACCTTCTGAATTATTCTTATGTACCATTTGCTCTCCATGGCTATTCACCACGTTACTGAAGCATAATGAATGTATTCTGGGTAGAATTACGTTTCTGTAAAGTCGGTGTGCTATTCTGGGAGTAAGGTCGCATTTACAATCTTAAGCCTTCTATGTACATTTGGACCAACAATTGTGGGTTTTTGCTGCCCTATCTTCATTTCAATTGCCCCTTTAGTATAATACCCTAATATTTCATCTGGTTGCATTGCCTGATTTCATAGTGAAGAAAGCGTTGATTATCATAATAAGGAATCCTAGTCTTCCAATTAAATAAAGATATTTCGGCCTTATTTGGGTTCACATTTAGACCCATTGCTTATGCCCAATTGTATGCCTTTCAGATAATGTTTTAACACGATGTCTGCCATCTTGGGTTGTTCTAATCATCATATGATCCTTTCCAGTGATGTTTTATGCACCACATAAAGTCTAGTTCACTTGAAACTATTTTGTGGATTAAAAAATGGTTTCTGACTCTTCTGACAGGGAGAATAGATTGTCCCTTTCATCGATTTTATTTTCTTATTTTTCTTTTGGTTTTGTTTAATAATTTTGTTTTTTTTAAATTCTCAGTCTATTAATTTCTTTAAAAACATCACAGAATTCATTCCAAAAAAACTCCTCGTATATAAAATTTTAGCTTTGAACTGCAATTCTCATGGTTGCTGCTGATGCAGTTCTTTTCGGTGACATGTTTTATACTCCAGCACTTGTTGTATACATTTGAATTCGATTTGATTTGAACTTTAGCAGGGTACTCATACATAAAAAGTGGTGGAAAAAAGTCAACACATCTAAACTATTGAAAATGCTGCAAAAGTTAACAATAAAAACGGAACAGTGTTAGCAGTATGATACGCTGCATGACAGTTACAAAAACCGTATTTAGCAGGTGAATTTTTTGAAGTCTTAAATTAATTTCTTATTTTTTTTTTGTGGAAGTTTTATTAGCAATCAGTACTTAGTATAGTACGTGTATTATATATGTATTATGTTCAGTTCACTATTTGCATATTTTTTGTTGTTTTGCTTTATGAAGCAACAATTTGAGAAACTTTTAGAACTACCAACGTTGTAAAAAAGTAAAAGAAAAGGAAAAGGCGAATTCATAGAAATTCTCAGGTTTTGTTTCTGTTTTTGTTTATTTATTTATAGGGTTTTCCATTTGTCCTTATCAAAAACTGTGTGTTTTGTGTGCTGCAGCACTGATTCCATTGCATTGCATTCCATTTCGCATGGAGCAAGAAAAGGTATTGGATTGCCTGTTAATGTCTAGATAGTGTGCTGAAAAGAAAAGTTTTTCTTTTACTCAGGTACTCTTCTGTTATTATTGCTTTAATAACGAATTTATATTTGTTTACCTTCTAATAAAAACAGAAGAAGGAAAAGAAAACGATTTTTGATACAAAAAACTTTGCATTTTTGTGATTTCCTTTAACAAATATTGAATGTTGTGAACTTTTATGAATGAACTGAATTATTATTTTTGTATGCATGTATGATATATACTGATTTCGTTTATGCTAAATTATGAAAATTTTCTATTTAATTATTGAATTTTTTTTTATAAATATCTAGTGAAAGAAAAATTCAATTTTTGCTACAATTGCAGCTGAGACATTCTTTCCAGATTTACATTTATGAAGCTTTAAAGAATGATAGGTAGGTTAGTCAGCTTAGGGTATATCTAATATCTGTCATTTTATATTTTATCAACGAGTTGCAGTGTGGCTTGCTTTACCTAAACACCACTTAACAGTTTCAGTTTAAAACAAGTTAAAAGATATATGTACTTACATATGTACATTTAATCCATATAAAGAGTTTAAAAATATAAATAAAAAATGGGCAATGAAACAAAAACGGTTTGAAATTTCGCCAATTTTTTTTTTTTTTTTTTGGGTGTGAAGTACAATTGTATTGAATGCTTCTTTCTAACTCTAGAGGGTATGCAATAGTTTTTAAGTTTAATCTCTTACTATGAACACCCACCATGGCGTATGATGATTCAATTTTGTTTTGACGTATTAATCATACGCACCATATGTAAAATAAATGTTTTTAACCGTTTGACTGCTAAGCGATTCTGATGAGAACGTTCGAAAACTGCTCGAAAACTACAATTAATTATTATAATAAAAAAATTTACAAAATTCTAATAACCAATGTATAAAGAGAAGACCCTATATCTCGTCTTTTAATTTAAGTTTTGCTTTTTGACTAAATTTTTACATTGAAATTCGCAGCGCAAATCCGATTTTCGTAACAAATGAACGCAGCGCGTTTGCGCCGCATAGCAGTCAAACGGTTAACATAAATGTACATACTTATGTATCGTTTTCTGTCTCTTTGAAGTATAAAAAATAATTATCACTTATAGTCGAAAATAAGAGCGAGCCAATAAAACAAAAACGGTTTGAAATTTTTCAAAATTTATATTTTTGTTATGAAGTACAATTGTTCCGGCGAGAAATGGCATATTATTTCATTCATATGGCTGCCGCGGCTGGGGTCGTAGTACAGCATTCGATCGGACTAATATTCGTCCACTTTTTCGAGTGTATGGGGCCATATCTCGGCAATGTAATAACGAATGTTAGCCTCTAAATGTTTAACTGTTTCTACTTTATCCGTATAACACTTTCTTTAATGGCGCCCCCCAAAAAATTGTCCAACGGTGTCAAGTCGTAGCTTCTTAGCTGCCAATTGGAATCACCATTTCGTTTAATTAAACGGCCAGCAAACGTTTGACGCAATAAATCGATTATGGCATGGGATGTGAGCCAAGTTGTGCCATCCCGATGAACCAAACATCGTTCACATCAATACCATGAACAAAATAATCGGTTATCATGTTGCTACAGGTGTCTCCATTGAACATAATGGTTGCGCCGTCCTCATTTTCAAAGAAATATGGACCAATGATGCCTCCACTCCACAAGCCGCATCAAACAGTCACCCGTAATGGGTACATTGGCTTGTGTAAGGCCACGTATGAATATTCTGAGCCACAAATACGGTAATTTTGCTTATTGACATACCCACCGGAAATGAGCTTCCACCGAAAAGATCATTTGTTTAGGAAAATCGACATCAATGTGCAGTTGCTCGTTGGCTCATTTAGTGAAGCGAAAACGAAACGAATGGCCATGCGGCTTTGACTCTTGAACCAATTGGACTTTGTAAGGCATCATACCTGGATCTTTTCGCAAAATTGAATGTAAACTGGTGCGTGAAATGTACAATTCTAGAGAACGATGACGGATTGAAGTTAATGGGTTCTAACGCACACTCTCAGCCATAGCTTCGATAATTTCGGGTGGACTTACTGTACGTGCACGCTCACGTGTTGGCAACAACATGTAGTCAACAGTGAAACCATTTTTAAAAACTTTAGCAATAAACTTGCATATACCGGATACTGTCGGTCCTTCTCTGCGACCAAAATTTGTACGACATTTTCGTGCAACTTCCAACCAATTCTCTCTGTTTTGGAAATAAATGGGAAATAAATGCCAACGTTTCTCATGAGTAAATCGATTCATTGCGTTCGGTGGAGAAAATCTACTGAATTTTGTGGCAGAATAGAATGGCATAAGCATTGCCAGATTCGAAATAATCGATAACAATTACCATTATTGACCAATTATGCAAAATATTCCTCCCTTTAGTGAAAGCATCACTTATAATCCAAATTTGATAATTTTAAGGGTCCTCTGCAACTGGGCCCAACGTACGCGTGGGTGGTTATGTCACCGTGGTCTTACGTCTAATAAGCCAACACACTACCTACTATAGCTCAATATAACTCCAAAAGTCCATTTTCTATTTGGTGTGGGTGTTGTGAGATTAAAACTCTGAAAATTAAGAGTACTTCTCAATCTCTACAAAGTAAATAAATTTCAAATTAAGTCTACGACATTCCCTTGTTTCTAGCATGATAAGTTGCATGAAAAGCAAATTGTTGGAAAAAAACGCACAATATGAGTCGCTAAAACTTTGGACCCGACTGTATGGTATAAGCAAACCCGACCATTTCTAAATAATTGCCAATACTGTAGTGTATATACTGCAAAATTATGTTAGTTTGACAATCTTACAAAATGTTTTCATACTTTCCTAGTGAATTGCATCTTTACAGTGTAGTTGCTGTTTAAGTGCCATTTCCGAAAGAATTCTCTATGAAAACTTTTGTAATTTCTGTTACTGTTGCTGTTGATGATTTTCATTGTATTGTAAATAACTCCGGATCATTAAACTTTAACAACCAGTAAACTTTTGTTTTTATGATTTTCCTGTGTGTGTGTGTATACGCGCAAAGAGCTCTTCCTTCATCTTCGCATCGTTTTTCGTTGCTTATCACTTTGTTTAACTAGCAACACTTGTAGTGAAGAGCATAACTTCAATCAATAGAATTTTACAGTGTTAATGGAAGTTTTCACTCTAATGGCCATCAACATAAAACGGATATTTAATTTAATTGAAAAGGAAATCTTGTTTGGCATCAAGTTTTACACACAATTTTTTTTAAAGAAAATTATTTTTTTTTTATTTTTTATAATTTTTTAAAAGCACTTGGAACAACAATAATTTGCTGATTTATTGAATATAATTTCTAGAGTGTGTACTCATATTATTTTCTACTTACCATTGGATTTGGACCCATTTTAACGTTTTTAGCCATGTCCATCATGTCAAGTGCTAGGCGAGCAATGCATTTGGCATGATTTTCACAATGATCGGGTAAACCAGAGACAGCCATGTATTTATCGCCAACAGTCTCAACCTGAAATTAGTAGAACAACTTCTTTAATTTCAATGCTTTTATAGTTAAGATGTATACGTTTGATATTACTACTTATATATAAATGAGTCAAAGGCTAATAGCTGAAAGCGTAACCAATTATTCGCCTATGGTAGTATATTAACAAATTTTGTGAATTTTGTTTTTAGTATTACTGATGTAATCCGATTTAAATAAAATATGCAACGAAAGAGGCAGAAGTCAATTATTACATTACATTAGGTTAGCGAGTAGCTTGTCGTTCAAATGCAAGTGCACTCGCTGGCCATATATGTAATATTTTTGGGAAGTGCACGATGCAATTAAAAGACGATGTTTATTAATCGGCGGTTATAATGAGACTGAGTTTTATTTTAATAATATACTTAAGAGATAATCAATTAGATGTTATGTATTTTATGTATTCATGCAAACATATAATGTATGTAAATATATAACATCTCTTCCCTTCTTGATAATAATAATCATAGTAATAATAAATCATAACAATAGTAGCAAACTACTAAGATTATATTTTAATATTTTAAATATTTTAAAAGAATAATGAATTCAATTCAATTTAAGTTATGTATGTGTAGATATAAATACAAATATTGAATATTTAAGTTTTCCAATTACAATTTATATAAAAATAATTTATATAAAAATATCAATTAGCATGAATATATTTTTATATATATCTATAATATTGCTTTTCTATAAATATTTTTTTTTTTTAATATAGAAATTATTTATTTAAAATTTCTATTGTTTTCTGAAATCTTCTGCTTCGTATCTGTCAACCGGTTTCCGTGGTCGTTCACTTCTGCGTAAGCTTGTTTCTGGGGTGTTGTTGTTTTTACAGTTGTGCTCTGTTGAATCCGGTGAGTGTTGATTACTATCTTGTAAACTATTGTTACCCTGTAATATAGGATGGTAATCACTGTGACAGCTATTCGCTCGTTGTAAGATTTTATGTCGCTGCATTCTGTGATTATTACTATTTAGCCCAATTTGGTGAAGTGGTTCATCGTCTACCCTGTGTTTTAATTGATTTTCGTGACGTTTAAGGTAACCGCAAGGTGTTCGTACTATGTACAACATTCTTCCCAATTGTTTTGTTACCTCAGCGGGAATCCATTTAGGGCCACGGGAAAAATTGCGCGCGAAAACAGTTTGTGAGCGATAAAACTTATTTTGTATATTTTCATCGTTGCTTGGCTGCTTTTTGAATGACGATATTAGGCTCAAAATTGTACGTGGACCACGACCATGAAGTATCTCGGCAGGAGATTTTCCATCATGATTGGGTATGAATCGATAAGTTGATAAATATTTGTTTACTGCATTTTTTTAAAGGCAACCCATCTTCCAAGTTTTTCTTTACAGCAGTTTTAAAGGTACGAACAAAACGTTCGGCGAGACCGTTGGAAGGAGGATGAAACGGGGCGGTAGTGATATGCTTGATTGCATTTTCGGCACAAAAGTTTTTAAAATCTTCAGACACCAACTGCGGCCCGTTGTCACTCACAATTACACTTGGCAACCCCTCAATAGCAAAAATAGATGATAACGCCAATATTGTATCTTTACTTGTTGTGTGTTTTAATTGTACTACAAAGGGAAATTGCGAAAAAGCATCAATGCAAATAAGCCACATATAGTTAAAGATTGGGCCAGCAAAATCAATGTGTATGCAATCCCAGGGTCCAGTTGGTGATGGCCAGGGTAAATAAATTTGCTTTGGGCTTGGACCAATCTCATTACAAACTTTGTATTTTGCTGCGATATCTTCGATTTGTTTATCTATTTTGGGCCACCAACAATGCTTGCGTGCTAATTGCTTCATTTTTACCGTCCCCCAGTGTCCTTCGTGGAGAAGTTTTAATATATGACTTTGTAATTCCGTAGGTATAACTACACGAAAATCAAATCCATTTCCCTGTAAACAAAGTAATTCATTTTGTAGAGTTAACTGAAGTTTACGATTATAGTATGGGGACAATTCTGGGTCATTGCTACGTTTCGGCCAACCGTTTAAGACATGATATTTTACCTTTTGTAAGACCTTATCTCTACTTGCGCTCTTTAGTATTTGATCAGCATTTATAGGAGTTGTTAATATTTCACTAACATTTAGACAATTTTCTATCTGGTCAAATTCGGGATCTGGACATAAGGGTAATCTTGAAAGGGCGTCAGCATTAGCATTTTCTTTGCTTTTACGGTACTTAATTTCAAATGTATACACCATTAGTGTAATTGCCCAGCGTTGTAGTCGTTGTAAAGTCGATATTGGTAGATGCTTAGCTGGGTTAAAAATACTAACAAGAGGTTTGTGGTCTGTAATTAATATAAATTTTCGCCCATAAACATATTGGTGGAATTTCGTAACTCCAAATATAATAGATAATGCCTCTTTTTCAATCTGGGCGTAATGGGTTTCATGCATATTTAAAGTTTTTGAGGCGAACGCAATCGGTTTCTCTGACCCGTCAGGATATACGTGTGATAACACGGCACCAATTCCGTATGACGATGCATCGGTAGCTAAAAGCAAAGGCAGATTTTCTTGATAATGAGCTAACTCAGTAGCCTTTACAATATGGCTTTTCAATTCATTAAAAGAATATTCTTGTTCTTTTCCCCAATGAAAAGGAACATCTTTGCGGCGTAATTTATTAATCGGTGCAGCTAGTGTTGAAAACTTCGGAATAAAATTATGATAATAGGTTATTTTGCCTATAAAAGTTTCCAATTCTTTTAAATTTTGCGGACGCTTAAGATTTCCCACAGCCTTAACACCTTGCTCGTCTGGCAAAATACCTGATGCACTTATTTTTCGACCTAAATAAACAATTTGTTTCTGGAAGAATAAACATTTTTCTTTTTTACAACAAATACCATTATCTTTTAAAATTGTAAGCACTTTTTCAAGTCGTTCGAGATGTTTTTCAAATGTTGGAGCTGTGATGATAATATCATCATGATAATTTGCACACCCATCTATATTTTGGAGTAATTGTTCAATATATTTTTGAAATATAGCAGGTGCGCTAGCAATGCCATATGGAAGCCGCTGGTACTGAAAAAGTCCGAAAGGCGTATTAATTACAAGTACCTTCTTCGACTGTTCGTCTAATTCCATTTGCAAATATGCATCTTTTAAATCTATTTTCGAAAATAGCTTCCCGAATCTCATTTTATAAAACAAGTTTTCCCGAGTTGGCAATGGGTATTGCTCGATATCAATTTGCATGTTGACAGCTAATTTAAAGTCGGCACACACACGTACACTTCCGTCAGGTTTCTTTGCGATTACAATAGGCGATGCCCAATCGCTAAACTTTATTGGTTTTATGATGCTTAAGACAACTAAACGATTTATTTCTTCTTTGAATTTAGGCATCAAGGCAAATGGAACTTGCCTGCTTTTAAAAAATTTTGGGGTTGCATTTTCCTTTAAATGAATCGTTGCTTTAAAATTCTTTATAGTGCCTATTGCTGGCCTAAAAATTTGTTTATATTTTTCGAAAATATTTGTTGTATTTATCATTGATACTGCATTAATTTTATTTATTGTGAAACCAAAAAGCTGAAACAAATCTGCACCGAATAAATTATTACTTTGCTGGATATCTGCTACGATTAACAAAATGTTTTTTATTATATTACCGCATTTGGCTTGCAAATTTAGTTCACCCATAATAGGAATTTCATTCTTACCGAACCCATGTAAAATTTTGGTAGAATTCTTTAACATTGGCCTTCCTAAAAAATTGTAGGTTTGCTTTGAAATAATGGATGTAGTGGCCCCGGAGTCCATCTGAAATTTTACTCTTTTATTTAAAATTTCTAAGTGAATAAATATTTTATTATCTTTATTAAATACAACACCAGTGATTTGCTCTTTGTTGTTCTTATTGTTCTTTATTTCTTTTTTAACATTACTTTCTTTTTTTAGTGTGATCATAAACACATCACTTGCTTCTACAAAATTATTTTCGTTGTTGTAATTCTTATTATTTTTTGCTCGATTTTTTACGTATTTATTTCTTCTGTATTCTTTATTTTTTGACAAACAAACTGGGGCTATATGACCGGTTTTACCACATTGATGGCAAATAGCATTTTTAAATCGACAATTATTGCGGGGGTGCGACGTGAAACAACCTGAGCACCGTTTGAGTTTTTGTTTTTCAGAATTCTTATTTCTAACGGCATTTTTATATCTATTATTTGTTTGTTGAACAACTTTATTATTTTTTGTACTGGAAACAGTGTTAACATCATTTTCTTCAAAATTTGTGTCTTTTAATTTTATTGCTGCTATTGTTTTTAATGTGGCTTCATGTGCATCAGCTATTATTAATATGTCAGCCAAAGACGGCTGAACTTTTTGCAAACATGCTGTCCGTACAGCATCATGAGGTGTATTTAAAATCACTTAATCACGAATCATTTCATCGACGTAGGTGTTATTACAGTTTCCTGCTCCACAAACGAATTTGCACTGTCGAGCTATACCCCTAAGATTTGCTATCCAATCTTTATAAGATTGATTTGGCTGCATAACACATCTATTAAATTCCGAACGGGCGGCTACGCTATGGATCTTTTCTTCAAAATGAGTTGCTAATTTTACAGTAATTTCGTCAAATGTTTTTCCATTTAAATCATCGCTCCCGAATAGCTTTTTTGTTAATTCGAAAGTGTCACTGCCAATCCAAGACAAAAAAAATGATTTTTTCTTTTCAGGCTTAGTGATCGAGTAAGCATTAAAATGTTGATTCAATTGCTCCAAATAGGTAGTAAAATTTTGTTGGTCTTTATTAAAACTATGGAATGCAGGTGGTGGTGGTGTTTGCTGTGTCGATGATGATGTCGGTTCCCGTAACATTTGAGCCATAAAATTTTGCTGATCCGCTAACATTTTACTCATAAATTCTTGCTGCTGTTTAATTATTTTTTGAAAAAAATCACTGTCAATCGGCATATTTAATTTTTATTTAACGACAGTACGGAATTAGAAAAAAAAAAAATTTTAAGGTATTAATCTACCGCTACTTTACAAAAATAACCGTCTCCTCGTCGCCACTGTAATATTTTTGGGAAGTGCACGATGCAATTAAAAGACGATGTTTATTAATCGGCGGTTATAATGAGACTGAGTTTTATTTTAATAATATACTTAAGAGATAATCAATTAGATGTTATGTATTTTATGTATTCATGCAAACATATAATGTATGTAAATATATAACAATATGGTTCATTGTGTTACCCAGTGTGAGGCAAGCCCCTTTGTCAAGATCCATTAGTGATGGGCTTGAACCACCCCGAGCTTCGAATGAAACCGGCCAGTTCCCCTAGTGGCACGTTCGCCACCATGTGCAGTTCTTCAAACGTTCTGCCACCCAAAATCCGATGACGTCTGTCCTGAAGTGCAGGGCATTCGCTTAAAAGCTATTGCACCAATTCCGTTTCTTCTGCAGTAATTCTGTTAGGGCAGACCGAGCTTGCGAAGCTTTCTCTTGTCGAAATCAAGTAGTTCCCTGGTTGTCCCGCTGTCCATTGCTGGACAAAGCAGTTTTGAAATTCGGCAACCAGGTATTTTGGACCGCCCACGTCTTATTGAATTCTCTACTGCTTTTTCCAATTTGGAAAAGTATTCTTATCGAGGTACATATATTTAATCTATCTTCTGCTCCTCAGACATCTTCGATCCCTTACGTGCCACTTTCTCCGCCTTTTCATTTCCATTTATGATGGGAAAAGTAAATTGAAGAACGAACTTAGTCCTTTGGAAGATGAATAGAATATCCTCAGTCTTTGTCCAAAATAATGCTTACGCGGTTTCTGGCGCAGGTAAGTTATCAGTGGAATCCCCACATACCGGATGTGACGACGTGCGATGTTCCAAAAGAATTTTTCCTACCTCAACGAAAGAAAATAAAATTCCTTTCTCAGAGAAACTCCCTAGCAACACATTATTCTCTTTCTCTATTTGCTAACTGCTCTCTTAGTTCGAACACAATGAACTTGAGGAGTAGGGTGGAATTTTGAAAACCATTGAGCTGCATGCCAACAATAAAATTTTGCAGACAGCCAACTTTGCAGGTATTGAGGTGCTTTAGAACTGCCGCAAAGTTAAAAGATTGTAACAAGTGGACTTTTTGTCACTTTCTATGGGTATGGATTCACATCCATCGTTCCAGCAATCCATGGTATTCATGGTGTTGCCAAAAAAATATTCTGCTTATTATTCTGTTTTGAAATGTCCATGAGTCATCAGGCTGCATGTGTGCGATTGCAAGGGTTTGAGGACCTCTGTGGTTTGTGACTTAATTGAATATAACTTCGACTTAAAAAAACCTTACAATTAATAGTGTAACGAGGTCAAATCGGTAAATTTCCAGTTCCCTTTAGCTAAAGGTACCTTTAACTAACCCCAAGTTTAACGACAAGTTGTAATAATGGCCCTAAAAGTTGAATGAAGGTTCTTTGTAATATTGTGATCTTCCTCGTACTCAAGTCTGGCCTGTTAGGACCTAATTCTGCGCTGTGAATACTTAGAGCAACATTGAATAAATAGCAGAAACAAACCACTTAATCGACTCGTTGCTTCTATAAAATGATTTTCATGGCTTTTATTTTCTTTACATTTATCTCAAGTCCTACGTTGCACTCTAATCTTTGTGGAACTACTAAGGAGAAATTCAAGAGAGATATTTTAAATATTTACTGTTAAAACAAAGTAGTGGAGGAAGAGCGGTAAGTGATTTTCCAAGATTACAATAATTGTGGTGTTCACGTCTAAAGGATTTCTTAACTTAATCGTGGTTCTTCAAATTTGTTAAATAAATTAAAAAAATTTCTTAAATTTTCTTTGCCTGAAAGAATAAGAAAAACTGCTTACTGCCAAAATATCGTTTTTTTTCAAGTGAAAATTTTCGAAGATTATTTATCAATGATTTGTTGCCCAAAAAGAAAACTTCTGTTGAGTTGTACGCCATAAAATTTACAACGTGCCTCACCTAAAATCTAACCAAACACATACTCTCATCGTCTTCTTTGTCTAAATTGTTATTGCACTGTTAATGCAGTTATACACTTGAATGATTTCTTTCTGTTGGAGTATAGTCAGTCATAAAATTAAATCTTTTTTTTCATACAATTACTTGGCATTCAATTAAAATGAGTACTGCAAATGCGATGAAAAAGAAAAATTAAAAACCATAAAAAAAACAAGATAAATTCATTTTAAACAGAATGTTTGCTTTACGAGTGGTTAAATCTAACCAAATAGCCAACCAACCAACCAGACACGTTAGCTACCACCCGGTCAGTTGGTCAAGCAGTCAAACTCAACTAAACGAACCACAAAATAAGTCGGCCAAAAAGGGTATTCTTGAATCCAGTGGTTGATATGCATGTGTGTGTGTGTGTGTATGTTTTGCTTCTTTTTATATATCCTAACCACGTTGAAATAACACAATCTAATACCAAGTGGGTGTTGGTAGAATCGACAACAAAGTTAGGACGAGAAGTAACATGATTCTGTTTTATTTGAAAACACACAACCTTACACCGGGGGAATCTCATTGCCTTTACTAGCATATGTTTTCAACAAAAAAAAAAAAAAAAAAAAAAAACCTATCAAATCGTAATAAAAAATGTGTATGTATGTATATATGTATATGCTTACTAATACAAGCTTTCTATTCAGTGAATAATATTTTCATTTGTCACATCATCAATCAGTCTGTCTGTCAATTGCTTTGAATCCATTTGCATTGGATGATGAAATTCCAATTTATGTGTTTACATTTCTTTGAAAAATGAAATGAAAACTAATAAAATCTACTGAAAATAGTTTTCACTATAAATATATGAATGAATATATTTTTCACAATTTACACAAGCATTTGAATAAAACATTTCATACATCATTTATATTTTAATACCCTACTACCCTACCCTACGCTACCCTACCCTACCCTACCATAACTTAGGCTATAACTTTACGAAATTTGTCAGTAAATTTTTCTTTTATTGTGGTTCAAGGTCATAGTCCATTCACTTACGTTAGAAATTATAAATAGAAATAAAAATTTCGATTGACTTAAAACAGATTTAATGGGTAGGAGGTATTATATGTTCACTCGGCTGATTTCGCCGTAGTGTAGTTGGTCGTGTGTTGCCTTATTAGACTAGACGTGCAGCTCGCTTCAAGCTTTAGGTCTGACATTTCCAACTGACTGTCAGCAGATTTTTGGCAAAACTCTGAGAGTAAAAATCTATCGAGTCAAAAACTATCGTTCGGAGTCGACTTTAGACTGTGGGTCCTGCCACTCATGTATAAAATTAACTCGTACAACATAAGTGGTTTGAGAAGATAAGTAGTCAGCCTTACTGAAGGGTTGTAATGACCAATTACTTATGTATGTATGCTCACTTGACTTCAAGAAATTGTATCACTTTGATACGTTTACAGGCAGAAAAAACCAAACGTGAGTTGTATTTGACGAGTTTGACGAGGAAACTGTCTGTATTCAATATAAACATGGAGTCAGTACCGTCAGTACTGTCCCTGTATCTATGAAGCCTACCATGGTCAGACTAATCAGTGTCTTCGTAGAATAATAACGGCCTTCTGTCCAACTGCTACTTATGTTATTAATGGTAAAAGATATGATGCTATCATATGCTACGAAGAGCATCCAACCAATCTGGGACACACAATTCTTCGAATACATAAAGGCAACTGTTACTAGCAGAAGACCAATTACATGTAAAAATTCTTGGGACGATTCTTATGATAATATCGTTGATGAAGTCCATAGTTGCCATAGTCTAGTAGGTAGTGTGAGGACTCGGTTCAAGGTCCAGGTCAGACATCTCCAACAAAACGAAATATGAAAAAATATTTCTTCGGCGACTTCTTTTCAGCAGATTTCTGGCAAAAGCTCAGAGAGTAAATGAAAAAGTTTTTCAAAAAATTGTCGTTCGGAGTCCACTTTAAACTGCATGAGCCCGCTACTGATTTATAAACATACACAACATTAGTGATGTGATAAATTATGGATAGCTTTATTACACTGTTTACTGTCGGCGTGTAGAGGATCATGCACTGCATTTCCAGTACACGAATTTGTATAGGCAACCTGTATAGTCACCACGTCCTATAATCTCCATAATCAGCATAATCTATTTATTCATCGTTCAATTGCTGCGATTAGCTTGTGGGTATATCAAGCATTAGCATTGTTTTCAGACATCTTATTTTCTCAAATGAGCATAGGCTTTGTGACAGGACTTCGAGCAGTGCAGCAAAGGTTTTCCTTTAATAAATATCATTTGGATTATCATCAATCTTCAGGTGTTCTGTTGTCGACATTGCTTCCTTGAGCCTTGGGGATACCACTCTAGCGCAGTTTTTATTATACAACCAGGCATATCGACATTATGTTCGGTATACTTTCGTTTTTTTACGTTTAAATTGGTTCTGTATGGATTCCGTGATGCTGAAATGAAATCTGTTGGGTATCCGTCTAGGCTTGGTTCATATTAAAAAGAAGCGTTCAAATGCCACACACTTGCAGTTGTTTGATGCGACATACAATAGCAATGAGTTAGTTACCCATGATTATTATATTCTCTGCACTGCTCAGGTCTTTCTTAGATTTTTCTTTTGACATCAAGCTGAAAGCTTAATCCTTGAGACACATGAAGTTAAAACAACTGCCACTCATTGCACTACAGATTTGATGGCTTCTAAGGACTTTATGTAACTGGCCAGACAACCCTTCAGTCAGGACTACGACCTAGCTCCTGACACTACTTATACATTAGGGAGGTTTTATCTTATATGGTAAAAAAAAATGTCAGAATTTTTTTGTTGGCACCCCCTAAAATGTTCCATATCTCTGGAACGGCTACTGCTATTTCCCTAGCTAGGTGGTTCTTGCTTTTATAATTTTGTTCCTTGGTCAGTTGAAAATATTAACTACAAAGTACATTTTTATTTTAATTAGGTCGCTACCTACTATCACGTACTCTTTGTTTTAGTTAGTGTCATTCTGTGTCATTTATTCTAGTGAACATTTTTATCATAAAAGCAAGAACCACCTAGCTATGCTCTTCTATTTTTAATAACAGACTCTGAACCAGTGGACTTCTATTTAAAATATAACAATACATTTTTAAACTAGTTTTGTTTTACCTGCTTGGGGTCGCCAATGATACCGTATTTGGGTCTAGCATAGCAAACATATTTAAATGAAATGAGATTTCGAAGTACAAGCATTTGTCCATAATAACCAATAATAATACAAAGAACGCATCTTCGCTCTCAGGGGTACCTTGTCACGTTTTTAGGGACATTGGCTCTATTTTTTCTGTTTCAGTACTAGTTGCGTATTTATTGTGTAGAATATAAAATATTATAAACAGTATGGCCTTTAATTTGATGTATGACACGGGGAAATAGCAGTAGCCGTTCCAGAGATATGGATCGTCGAAGTCACAAAACTGCCAAAAAATCGAGATTTTCAAAACTTTGAGGCCCCAGTGGCACGGGTTACCACCAAAAAAAATGCGACATCGGTTTTTTAAAACCACCCTATTATACATGTATTATACGTGTTAATTTTGTATATGAGTGTAAAGTCGAGTTCGAACGACAGATTTTAGAACAACTCTTTCTTGGCAATTTCATCTCACTCTTTGTGTTTTTGCCAGAAATCTGCTGAGAGGCAGTTGCCGAAGAAATATTTTTCAAATTTTGTTTTGTTGGAGTCAGACATCAGATGAGGTTCGAACCGTCGAATAAGCCAACACACTACCAACTAAACTACGGCGACTACAGCTGCCTTTAACTTTGGTATTTTTAGGGAACCTTTTCTGCTTTCGACTTAAGAGAAGAGCAATATTTAGGTTCAGTACATACTCCAATAAAATATCTCATCATCATGGGTCCACCGCAAAACTCAAATTTTATTTGACATATTTTGTTCGAAGAATTTTTACATTTGGACTTTACGGACGAGAGACGACTGGTTAAAGATTAATTGATTGCAAGGAATACTGTTAGCAAAAACCAGGAAAAACGTTACAAGCAGAAGATGTGATATAAACTTGAATGTTTGGCAGTGAATCCGTGATGGTATGGGGTAAATGCTTATGGTATAGGGTAGCTGGTGACCTACTACTACTACTACTACTCAATAATTCTATGAAATCATACTTTACCTTATATATATTTGGATTACGTTTTGAATCTGTTAGAGCATCAAACACCGTATAAAGTTCGTTTAGCATTTTAACAATTTTCATGGCACCCTCTGGATCAGTATTCTCAGCACAATATTGACCGAAACCAACGATGCCAGAAAACATCAATGTTACTGAATCATAACTGTAAGAAAAAAAAACCAAACAAAATTATTTCAAAAATAGTATAAAAGCAAATGAAGGAATTTTAAACTCCTTATTGGTTTTTATTCAAGCGTAATCAAATATTTCAAAATAATATTATGAGTTAACATTCATATGTATTTT
Source organism: Sarcophaga carnaria (assembly GCA_958299815.1). Lineage (NCBI taxonomy): Eukaryota > Metazoa > Arthropoda > Insecta > Diptera > Sarcophagidae > Sarcophaga > Sarcophaga carnaria. Next base: position 47,545,824 of record OY283150.1, read on the forward strand.
GGGCAACATTTTTATGTAATATTTTATTGCAATATGTTGTTGCAAAAATGTTTTTAACTTACCGTTTTGGTGCAACTGGTCTTTGATGTCGTAATTCATTGGCTACGGATTTCGGTAGCACAGAATATAAAAGCCTGTCGGTGGTAGTAAAATGAAATGAAATTAAATTGGGGAGTGATTATCACATTTTCTAAATAGAAAATAATACTTTTGCATTCATTTTACCTGTCGGTTTTTTGCTTTTCACTTTCCAGATCTCTAAAGGTTTGCTGCAGTTTGTCGGTAAGCATTTCTAAATTTTTGGTCAACTTGTATTCGGCTTCGAATTTTTCCGACAGCAGAACTAAATCTCTTGTTGCATCATGTAAAGGTACATCGGAAATGTGTAAACCTTTCCTGTAATTAGACAATTAAGAAAAATAACGAATATTTACTACGTTCTTATTAATAATAAAATACAATACTTAGTAGGTTTTAAGAAAATATTGCTTGAATTGAAAAAACGATCATATATACAGAGTTGACCAAAACTAACAGAACAAATCATACTTTAAAGATCAATCCTATTATCAACAATAAAAAAGAGACATTTTTAAAATTTTTACTGCATAAGGGCTGTATTCACCTCATAGCAAATGGAACTAAACAAATCATCGATCGATTCGAAACAAAATATTCTGTATTCGTTGACAAAATATTTCAGAAGGAAAATCGTAATTATGTCGGGTGGGCCATCTATCGGTTTAAATTTGAAACATCGGTTATTCCGAATCGGGCAATGCTAATATTTGTCAATTCTATTCTATCACAAAATTCAGTATATTATCTCCACTGAACGTAATGAATCGATTTACGCTTAAGCAACGTTGGAATTTATTGGAAATTTATTTCCAAAACAAAGACAATTGGTCGAAAATTGCAGAAAAACATCATACAAAATTTGGTCGCAGAGAAGGACAAACAATGTCCGGTATACGCTAAAGTTCGTAAAAAGGGTTTCATTGTTGATGCGCGAAGACGTGAGCGTGCTCGTACGGTGCGAACACCCGAAAATATCGAAGCTGGGGCTGAGAGTGTGTTCATTACATCAACTCGTCATCGTTCTCAAGGATTGAACATTTCACTCAGTAGTTTATGTCGAATTTTGCAAAAAGATCTCGGTATTACGCCTTACAAAGTTCAACTGGTTCGATAGTTAAAGCTGCATAACCATCTGCTCCGTTTTAGCTTCGCTAGATGGCCCAACGTGAAGCTGCACGACGATATCGGTTTTGCCAAAAAAAAAAACATATTTTCGGATGAATCTCATTTGCATCTTGGTGGGTACGTTAATAAGAATAATTGCCGTATTTGGTGCTCAGAAAACACACACGTGGTCTTACAGAAACCAATTCACCTATTATGAGAGATTGTTTTGTGCGGCTTTTGGATAGGAGGCATCATTGGTCCATATTTGCTTGAAAATGAGGACGACGCAACCATTACGGTCAATGAAGACACCTATCGCACCCAGATAACCGATTTTTTGTACCCGCTCTTCATGATATTGATGTGAATGGTGTTTACTTTCAACAAATGGTGACACTTGCCGCACACCTAAGAATTGTCAGAAATGGTGATGTTAATTGGCCGCCAAGAAACTGCGATTTGACACCTTTGGACTATTTTCTGTGGTGAGCCGTTAAAGAAAAGTGTGATTCCGACAAACCAGAGACAATTGAACATTTGAAGGCCAACTTTTGTGATGCCATTGCCGAGATACGACCCCATACACTCGAAAAAATCCTCGAAAATTGGTGTGATCGATTGAAGTCATGTGAGGCCAGCCGCGGCAGCTATATGAATGAAACAATACTCCATTTCTAATCGGAACAATTGTACTTTACAATCAAAAACTAAAATTGGCAAAATTTCAAACCTGTTTTGTTTTATTGCATTTTTAAATTTAACTTCTAAATGGTCCACCCCTTATTTTCGATTATGAGTGAGAATTATTTTTGATACTTCAAAGAGACGGAAGACGGGTACATGTATGTATATTGAAAATTTATTTTACATATGGTGCGTATGATTAGTATGTAAAAACAGTATTTAATCATCATACGACATGGTGGGTGTTCGTAGTAAGATAATAAACCTAAAAACTATAGCATACGCTCTGGAACTACAAAGACGCATTCAGTACAATTGTACTTCACAAAAAAACAAAATATTTTTGGCAAAATTTCAATTTCTGTTTTTGTTTTATTGCATTTTTAAATTTGAATTTGTAAATGGCACATTTACATATACATATATATATATATGTATATGTATGTACAGATATGTATATCTACTTTCACACCCATACCAAAAGAAATATGATGGATTTATATTAAAGCGTATTAAGTACTTGGGTTTACTTTATTTTATTATTTTTTATATTTGTTTTTGTATGAATTATCTTAATTCTCTTTACAAGGATTTATGGTTTACTTGATATACAATGTATTGTCCTTCCTGTAGCATAGTCTTTCTCCTGTAATTTGTCATTCATGAAGGCAAGTAATAAACATTATAAAAATGGCACTGGCACACATTTCATTTGTTTCTGTTACACAATATGTACATATTTTTTAGGCAAGCTATGGCCACTCATATCCGATGATTCCATTATTCATTTTTACGTATACATACATACGTCCAGCATTATTTGTGATTGATGCTAAAGATGTGACGACAAAACTTTGTCTCTTTAATTGTTTGAAACATGTCATGGCATTTTTATTGCTTTAACATGTAGAAACAACTGCAAAACACTTAACTTCTACACGTAAAGCTTGGATATGCGAGTGATAACAAATAAAGAGAGTTTATTGGGGATTATTACGAGTATTCGAATAGATCTCGTCTACATATATACAAGCACCACAAAATTTTAAAGAGTTTCAGTTATTCAGTCGAACTTTTGTTAAAATCGATTGGTAATTTATTTGATGTCGAGCTGTAAAAATTAACGACTAAAAACTAGGTTCAAACTACACTGAGCGCCAAAAGTGAATAAACACCACTGAAATAATTAATTTTCTTAAGATAGCGAGAAAAGTAAATGAGAATAGTCGAATAAATTTCCAAAAATAAAGACGTTTACTTATTACTTATAAAATGTTAAAACAAAAACAACAATTCATGATAAAGGAACTTTTTTTATACTTAAGAACAAAACTGTTTTATACTTAAGAACAAAAGTGTTGACTCACTTATGGCGCTCACTGTATTGTAAAATCTAAAGATTAAATCGGATAAAGATAAAGATTAATCGGATGTAAGGATTTTATTTTGAAACAAATTCACAATGAATAGATTTTACAATGAATAGACTAACAACGGACTATGCTCGCAAACTTGCATTGCATTTTATGATCGAAATTAGCGCCACCGGAGAAACGTGTTTCCATCGAAAAATTAAAACCGGCGACCACGTTTATTTTTGACTTAACGCCAAAGAATATGGAAGATTATTTTTAAAAGGATGGCAAGTAATAGCATGTACCTATGAGAGGCTAGTTTGATGATCAATTAATCTTTATCTTTGTAGTATTCCATTGGCCTTCAAGATCATGGTCAGAAAATAGTAACGAGAATCACTCTTTCCCATTACATCCTCATATAGCGCTAATCAAACATAAACTAAATGACTCAACTTGTTCAAATTTTTGACAAAAGTCAACCGAGCGATACCTATTGACGGGAGCAATACTATCTTTTCAGTTAAAAGTGGGACACTTCAAAAGGCATTTAAGTTCTGACAGTACTTTTGGTTATATCAGTCGATGTTTTGTTTTGTCTCACTGAAATCGAAACTACAATTGTGTTCATGAAATAATGAAGAACCAAAAGAAGAACTTTCTATTTATTCAACTTATGTCGAAAGACTGCTCTACATCCAGATAGTGTGACTAAATGATGAATTTTCTTTTTAATCCAAAAGCCGAGAACGAATGCTTTTGCTTTACATGACAGTCTAGTATCGTCTTGAAAATGTTAGATATTAGGTAACAAGGCTTTAGAATTTCATAATAGTAGTGAACTAATAAATTAGGATACTCTGCTGACTTTAATAAGCATTTTTAGCCCGAAGCCTCCGCAGTCTAGTTGGCTATGTGTTGACTTATTAGTCATGAGGCCGTAGTTTAAACCACAGACATCTCGAACAAAAGAAAATATAAAAAAATATTCGGTGACTTTCTCCCTAACAGTTTTCTGACAAAAACTCTCAGAGCAAATAAAATTGTCATTAAAAAAATCTGTAGTTCAGAGTCGACTTTTAACTGTAGGTCCCGCCACTAATGTATAAAATTAACACACAACATAAGTGATGTGAGAAACTAGGTCGTAATCCTGACTGAAGGATTGTAATGATGAATTATGTATCTAAGTGTCCTCTCCTGTATGCAATGGAGAAACCCCAAAATAGACTTCAGGGCACCGAACTTGTAATCCATTGTCGAAAGGTTGTAGGTGGGGTAGGTGAGGATCGGTTTGAGGTCGTACATTTGCCACTGGGTCAAGTACAATACCCAAAGGCTAAAATGACCCATTGTAAATACGTCCTGGAGGACAGAGAGGATAGTGAACGAGATAGGGAAATTGGAAAAGGAGAAGCCGTGGGAAAGGGTGGATAAAGAGATGGATGCAATAAAGATGCACTACAAACATAGAAGAGAGCGCGACTACAATTTTGAAGCCCTTGAACTTCTCAGCCTGCTCAACCTATTTACAAATCTATGCAGAACCTAAATGTCGGCTCTCGACAAAGAATCAAAACCTGCCCATTGTTCTCAGTCTCAACCTACTAATGGCTGGACAGTTGCAGCGGAAGTATTCGATAGTTTCCTCTTCGTCACAACATGCCTTGCAATATTCCGGCTGGGATCTGTTCCAGATCTTTGTCAGAGATCTAATCTTGCAGTGCCCTGTAATGAAACCTGATGGTAATGATCAAAAGATCATTTGGAATGGAGTAGGTTAAGAATGCAGATTTCTTAACGAAACCATCAAGAGCATATGTAACCAGATGTATTATTAATGACGTATTATTATTGTCACGTTTAGCTTGATCTCATGCAAAGAGTGCATATATGCAGAGGCATTCTATTCGACTAAAATCTTGTAACCTTTATTTCAAAAGTACTTGGTTTATGGTCAAAGGAATATAATAAACAAATACTACAGTCACCTGCCACAGGGTAGTTAGGATTGGAAGTCAAAAAAAGAAAAAAATCCTATAACAAAGAAAGATGAGTGCGTTACAATGGTAGGCTTAAGTTTTGTTTTTTAATAAATGACTCAGCTGGTTTACTTTTATAAGATAACAGCGAATAATGAAAACTCTTTAAATAAATCATAATTTGTTAAATCATTTTTTAACCACACACAACTTCTTTATTTCTTTCTTTGTTTGCTACTATTTCTGGTCATTTGTCATTATTTTCGCATTTCAGTTGAATACGTACAAATGTATGTTGCTTGCGGTGGGTGAAAAAAATCCGAAAGTTTTTCGCTTTTAATAGAATTTATAAGTAACAAAGAAAGAAAGTTTATAAATAACAAAAATCATTTTTATAAATTTTATTACAACAAAAAAAAAAATACCCACTCTTAGGAAAGGGATAATTAATGTTAAGGCAAAAAATATAAAACTATATATTCATATCTATATATACATATGTACATATGTACGAGTATGTATATATAAAAATTTCTGTATATAAATAAACCACATCTTATCATATCACAAAGCCCTTCCTTTTTTTTGTGAAATTATACACACAGTGTTAGTTAATAACTGTCAGGAAATCTACTCTGACAGATTTACTCAAGTTCAGGTTTTTTTTTCACCACAAAAATCACACAAAAAAAAAACAAAAAAGAAGAAATCCTAACCAACAATACACGCGTATTCATTTATTATATCCGACAGACTACTACTACCACTACTGCCTGGTATTGTACAATAAGTTTTTATAACAATGCAATGAGTCAAGTTGCGTTTAATAAAGGACAAAAACTTTTATATTTTAATACAAAAATTGTGGTGTGCAGGAGGAGGGGGTTTTGTGTGGGGGGAAAAGTAATTATGTGAAGCAAACGACAAGACAGCACAGCGCAAACAAGAGAATTAGCTCGACCATTGTGTTCATTGAGGTTAAATGTATTGACAATTATCCCGTAGAGATTATTTTCCTCGCAGATATTCTTTTAATTAATCCTACAGAGGATGAAAATAATTGAAGTTACCTAAGGGTATTAAGGGAAAATGCTTTTCATTTTTAGGGTTAAAATTAAGAAGAAGAATTTGCTTAAATTTCATGGCTTTTTAAATGTTATTTAAGAATTATTAATTAAGTTCAGGGCTGTCTTTATTTTTATTGTAATAAAAATGTTTAATTTTTTATATATTCCTTGTATTTTTTTCGTGTTTTAATCTGTAAGAATGTTATTCATTTTCATTCCTTTGAGGAACATTTACATTCTTATTCCTCATTTGTTTTGTTTCAGTTTAATTAGTCCGTCTATTGTAGTAATAATAAATACTAATACTCTACAAGACGCCTATCCTCCCCGTGCTTCTCTATGGCACTTAAACAGCAGCCTTGAGAGTACATACATAATTGGTCATTAAAACCCATTAGTCAGGATTACGACCTAGTTTCTCACACCACTTATACTATGTGTGTTCATTTTATACATGAGTGGCGGGACCTACAGTTTAAAGTCGACTATGAACGACAGATTTTTTGAGAAGCTTTTTTGGCAATTTTATTTACTCTCAGAGTTTTTACCAGAAATCTGCTGAGAGAAAGTCGCCGAAGAAATTTTTTGTCATATTTCGTTCAGTTGGAGATGCTTGACCTGGGGTTTGACCGAGGCCTCACATCTAATAAGCCAACACACTATTTACTAGACCACGGCGACTTCACTACACACAGCCTTGAGAGTAATCGAGATAAAATTCCAACGTAAGATATTCGGTCCAGTGCGAGTTAGCGATGATTTCCGCATCTAATAATGATCTCCTCAAATACATAGACGTTCTGCAGTGTATTAAAATCCAGCAAGGAACACCTATCATCGATTGGTGTGTCCAACTGGCCAAGGCGTGCAAGAAGCAGAGGAGCCTGGAAGTATGTGTTAAGGCAGGCCGAAATCCATTAATTGGGTTGGAAAATTGAGTAAGTAAGTTATCGGTTGGTTTTGATTTAACGCATTGAAGAAAAAGTTTGCATAAGTTTAAATTAATTAACATTTTTATTGTTTAATGCGGACGTTTTATGAATTCTAAATTAATGACTTAAAAAAAGAACAAATAATCTTCAAAGCATTAAAGTATCATAAATTTTTAATAAGAATTAAAAATATTTTCTTAAAGTTGCTTCTTAAAGTTGCTTATTTATTTAATGGCTTCATAAATTATTTAATATTGCTTGCTCCTTATTTTTGAACAGAAAAGAAAAGAAAAAAAATCCAATCAATATTTAAAAATTCCCTTAAAAAAAGAAAGAAATACTCACTTTGCCAAATCATCCAAATTCATTACGCTTGGATAGCACTGAAACAATATACGATCCGATTCTGGAATGTACATCATTTGACCCTGAAAAATATGAAAAAGGACAAGAAGATAAACAACAAATATTTTTCAAATAAATAAACGCAAAGCAATAATAATAAATGAAAAGAAAAAGCAAAAAAAACAACGGAAATCTTTTGCTGCCACTGTAATTCACTTATTTCCATACAATTATTTCATCATCAAAAGCAATGATTATGAAAAAGACTAGAGTGGTAGCCTCTTGCTGGATAAATAAAACCATTTTATCAAAATGGAAATTTTCATTGTTGATATAAAAAAGTGGAAAAAAAACAAAAAAAAAACTCTTTCAAGCAACCACAAAACTTATGAAATATTTCCCCTTTTTTGCCAGGCCACTACCAACGGAAAGATAATGTTGCATTAAATTTCATGTTGATTTGTTTGCTTGCTACCTACCCCCCCCCCCCCCCCCAAAAAAAAAGATATAATTTAACATCGGCATTGACAATGAAAAATGTCGTTGTCAGTCGAATAAGCTTGTACACACACACAAATATCCACACTGTTGTTTGAAGACTTGACTTGGAAATTTTACACTCTCAAATGTCTACATTATTAAGTCAACAATTTCCTCATATTAAATGTATGTGTGTACACAAGCTAACAAAGAAAATTATGGTTAAAAGTTTTAAGGACCTTTTAAAAAAGTGTGTTATTAAACAGAATTTAATAGAAAAAAGTATAACTCCTACCACAGGTAGAATGAAGGGATAAACCTCTAGTACGTAAAGGATCTTTCAAGTATAAGTGTCTTTTAGCAAGTATCAATAAGAGATTAAGCAATTCTTTAAAATCGAGCCAATTTAAATCGGAAACCATACTGTAGGTGCTATAGTCTATTAGATAGTGTTTTGGCTTATTAGACGTGAGGCCACGGTTCAAAGCACAGGCCAACAAAACGAAGAATGAAAAAATATATCTTCGGCAAATTTCTGCCAAAACCTCTGAGATAAATCAAATTGCCATGAAAAAGTTTCTCAAAAATCTGTAGTTCAGAGTCGACTTTAAAATGTAGGTGCCGCCACTCATGTATAAATTGACACTCACAAAGGGTTGTAATAATCAATTATGTATGTATGTACATACACTGCGGTTCATCAGGATAGAACCAACATATTTTAAATTAAAAAAACTGTATAATTTGCAAATACAGATAGAATAAAAAAATTTTGTTTTACAGAAATATAGTTAATACTGTAAATGATAATTTGAACACAAAAAATAGTGTAAAAATGATTTATTACGGTACTTTTTCACTTTCTTTGTAGTCAAGTATTAAATTTTTCATTTATTTTTTGGTTCAACGGAATAGAACCACGTGCATTTTTAAATTAAATCAGTAGGCGGTTGTAATAAAGCATTATAAAAACCAAATAAAATTAAAGTCACAGTTTGTGACTGCAGTTATCTAAATTAATATGTGAAGAAAGAGTCCTTTAAATTCGTCGGAAATGGTAAAAATTGATGTTTACCATTCTGAAAACTATTCTTATCGCGAAATCGGTAGAAAAATCGGACAAAGTCATAATGTGGTAATGAATTACATAAAACATCGTGAACCATATAATAAAAATTACAAAGGAGGTACTTAGACAGCTCTAACACCATAGGGCAAGCGAAAAATTCTTCGAATTGCCTCAAATTCAGCCCATTCTACCTCTAAAATTAATCATTTGCAGGAGTTAAAGCAAGTAAATCAACAGTTCGTCGCGCTATTTTAAGCAGTGAACATTTACAAGTCCGAAAACTAAAGGAAAAACCTCCATTAAATGCAATCCGTCAACAACAGCGCCCTCAGTTTTGCAAAGATCATATGGCATGGGATGTTCAAAGACTATTGAGCGATAACGATTGGCGAAAAGTAATTTTTTTCTGATAACAAAATTTAATTTGGATGGCTATAACTTTTATTTTTACGATATGCGTAAGGACGAAAAATTTCTGAGCCGCCATCACAGCATAACGCCCCCTATGTAATTGAATATCACATGCCATATGATCTTTGGCAAACTGAGGGCGCTGTTGTTGACGGATTGCATTTAATGGAGGTTTTTCCTTTAGTTTTCGGACTTGTAAATGTTCACTGCTTAAAATAGCGCGACGAACTGTTGATTTACTTGCTTTAACTCCTGCAAATGATTAATTTTAGAGGTAGAATGGGCTGAATTTGAGGCAATTCGAAGAATTTTTCGCTTGCCCTATGGTGTTAGAGCTGTCTAAGTACCTCCTTTGTAATTTTTATTATATGGTTCACGATGTTTTATGTAATTCATTACCACATTATGACTTTGTCCGATTTTTCTACCGATTTCGCGATAAGAATAGTTTTCAGAATGGTAAACATCAATTTTTACCATTTCCGACGAATTTAAAGGACTCTTTCTTCACATATTAATTTAGATAACTGCAGTCACAAACTGTGACTTTAATTTTATATGGTTTTTATAATGCTTTATTACAACCGCCTACTGATTTAATTTAAAAATGCACGTGGTTCTATTCCGTTGAACCAAAAAATAAATGAAAAATTTAATACTTGACTACAAAGAAAGTGAAAAAGAACCGTTATAATTCATTTTTACACTATTTTTTGTGTTCAAATTATCATTTACAGTATTAACTATATTTCTGCAAAACAAAATTTTTTTATTCTATCTGTATTTGCAAATTATACAGTTTTTTTAATTTAAAATATGTTGGTTCTATCCTGATGAACCGCAGTGTATGTATCATATTGAAATTGCGAATATAAAAATAAATTATAAAACTGGGTGGTTATAATCGAATCGCACTTTACTGTATCATTAAAAATGGTTTAAATTTCGACTTCTCTGAATCAAACTTATTCTTATTTGTTTTGCAGCCAAACAAAACAAAAAATTTTTTGCTGAAACAACTTAAGCAATGCAAACAAACCATTATGAGCCAATGTTAGTTATAAAGTAGATGAATTTCTTTGGATGCAAGTAAAGTAGTTGAAATATTTATTTTTGTTTTTTTTATTTAAATGTACAGGCCTGTGTGCTGCTCCAGAAATGGAGCTTCAAGTAACACAAATATAGCGCTCTTTATCTAAATAAAAATACTCTTTTAAGTTTTTTGAGTTGCCTTTAAACTGCTTCATATAACGTTAGGTTAGGTTAGGTCGGAGTGGTAGCTCTGATATCGAAAAGCTCACTTGAGCACGCATAGCGGCCTGTTCTGACCAGGTTCCACCAAATCAGGGTTCATATGACGTACGGCGAGTAGATCTTACACTTGCCACGAGTGTTTGACTGCAGTTTGGTCTTTGCAAATACTCTCAACTATTTGGTCAGGTCTCATGTCTAATAAGCCAGCACACTACCTGAGTCATTTATTCCGAACTCGGTTTTTGATACCTAATATGCACCAATTTACTAAGAGAAACTTATGTTATTGGAGTAGAGATTTATTTGTAGATACTACTGCAGCTTCTTTAATGCTGAGTTGGTTGATTTACATGATCCATAACGCTATAGAAAGTACATTTAATATTTGCGTTTATTTTTTTCAGATGGTACCATATTTGTAACGAGTTTCATATTTTGTGAGGTGAGGCATATGTCGGTCTGGACATCTCCTGGTGAAGGGATTATCACAGCGCTTAATTGGGAATTCAGATTCAAACAACTTTGATATATAAAACTTTGACATATAAACATCGTGCTATGTAGACTGCGCGCCGTCAAATCTGATAATGTTTTTAAGATATGTGATTCAAGTCCTGAATTGACATTAATAAATCCAACAATCATATTTTACTATTGGGCCTTAAAAAAGTAAACGCAGCCTCTTGTATCACCGATCACAAATATTCTTGATTTGATTCCAATCAGTCGAAATAACAAAAAAAAAAAAAATATTGCATTGACCTGTTGTAGTTGACCTGTCAAAAAACGCAGCGTATGAAATCCAATTGCAGAGAGGTTATAAACGATTCTGTTTTAAATATTTTAAAATAGAAAATAATCAGAGGACATCAAAAATTAGCTAAAATGGTACGTGCTGAAGCAAATCTAAATTAAGTACGTTGATTTTGGCCATCACTACTACATATATATATAATTAGTGATTACAACCCTTCTGTCAGGTTTACGACCTAGTTTCTCACACCACTTAGGTTGTGTGTGTTAAATTTTTATACATGAGTGGCGGGACCTATAGTTTAAAGTCGACTCCGAACGACATATTTTTGAGAAACTTTTCATGGCAATTTTTATTTACTCTCAGAGATTTTGCCAGAAATCTGTTGAGAGGAAGTCGCCGAAGAAATACTTTTTGTATTTTGTTTTGATGTCTGGCTTGGGGCTCGAACCCTGGCTTTACGTCTAATAAGTCAGCACACTACCTACTAGACTACGGCGACATCACTACTATGGAAGGGCACACATGAACTTAATACTTAGTTGTTAATGCTTTTAAAAGATAATCTATTAGACCTGTAAAGTAAAAGTAAAGATTACACAACGGATTTCAATTTTTCCATGTGTTCAAATTCAATGAAAACGCTAGTTTAGAGAAATCTATAAAAATTGAAACATAAATTCAAACCTTAAATACATGTTTTATTGTAATGGGAAATAAAGACAGAAATTTTAATTTGGCCGCAAATTGAAGAATAAGAAATATCCATTCGGCACCGGTGAAGCATGCAACCTTCACATAATTTCAGGATAATTTCGGTAAGTTGACATGTTTGTAATTAAAACAAGAGCCTGTGAATTGGTTGCAGCAGCCAATCTTTTCGAGGTTGTTTTCGTTTCAAATTCTTCATGTCGATGAGATTTTTGAACAAGCGCCACAAATATATGTTTAACTGAGTCCAATTACTAAGCTTTCTGAATTTCAAATCTTTCCCTATGATTTGATATCCGTTTTTAATTCGAATATTTTTAATGAAAAATATTGTGTTCGAAGGCTCGTGATAAAGATGCTCCTGACAACCATGTCTGGATAGAAGATAAACAAGAATATGTTGGGTGTTTGGTGGAATTAGAAGGGTATAATCCATTAACAATCAAAAAAAGGGCGTTCAAATTAGGCCAAAAGAAAAGTGGTTCTAATATGTATTCCTCTTACTTTAGTTGGTCAAGAAAAATTGAAAATTGTATGTAGTTGGCATATGTAATATATTCCGCCGTAATCTAGTTGGTAGTGTGTTGGCGTATTAGGCGTGAGAGCAAGACCTTCTCCAACAAAACGTAGAATAAAAAAATATTTCTTCGGCGACTTCATCTCAGCAGATTTCCTGCAAAAGCTGTGAGAGTAAATGAAAATTGCCATGTAAAGTTTCTCAGAAAAATTTGTCATCCGGGGTCGGTTTTAAAGCCGGTCAATCATGTATAAAATTAACACAGACAACATAAGTGGTGCGAGAAGTTAGTTGGTAATCCTAACTAAATGGTTATAAAGACCAATTATGTATGTATGTATATATGGATGTATTGATCTGCCACTTGGTGAAAACCATTTGTCAGGAATTTGCCATAGTAAGACAGAAAATTTTATAGTGACGGAACTATTGGAACTAGTCTGCAAGAGATCTCTATTTAAAGAATGTACCAAAAAGTACTTTTTCTATTAACCACTTCTGTTTACTGCCTATCCTAAGTTTTCGTTCTACTCGTTTTAAAGTATTTTCATATACTTGATGCTCTCTTATACATTTTTTATAATATTTCATACAGTTTTTATTTCCTACTGTTTAATGTTCAAAACTCAGCACTTATGCTGTTTTATTCAAAGTGGCATATAAATTTGAAACAAGTACTCCAAACCCTCCTATCTCCCCCTAGCCATTCACTCTCTTGTTGTATATATTTTGCATGTTTAAGATTATTATTTGAGTGTGTAAAATATAACCAGAATTTTGTGGTAGACATCAATGTCAGAAACACATCATTTGGATTTTGCAAAAGAATACATTCTCTATACAATGGGAATGAACAATATGTGAACACATCCATACATACATTTGTACGTACAGTCACAAACAGTTTGTAGCATAACTTGAAAAGAAAACAAAGAAAAAAGAAGAAAAAGAATTTGAAAAGAGAATTGAAAATATGAGGGTAAGAAATAATAACGAAAAATGTATTCTTTTAAAGGCATATTGTTGCTGAAATGCTATGACAAGACATGACAGATTTTTTTCTTTTTTGCTTTGGTTAGGGGTTTAAAGTTTGTGGGCAATTGAAAAATTTTCCCAGAAGCATAAGATTTGGCCACTTTGGTCTGCTTACAAACATTTTGTTTTCTCTCTCTCAACTATGCTTTATCAAACGAACCAGACAGTCATTTATTTGAATGCCTGCTTTTTCTTGGAAAGGGTTTGAGTTGGTGTTTGCTTCTGTTGTCATTCATAAGCTTCTTTAGAGATTTAATTTGAAATTTTTTAAAGAAATTTATGACTTCAAGTGCAACAGTTCGACAAAAAATCTTTAAATTGTCAAGATAGCAGACATTAAAGAGGTTTCTTTATGTTTAAATAAAAATTTATGTTTAAATAAAAATTAAATCAAAATGTTTGAATTTTTCTTTAAACGGCGTTAGAGAACATTTAAAAGCTCTACTAAATCGATTTTCCTTTAACATTTCTTATATAAAATAAGAAAATTTAATTTGGCGGCAAATTGAAAGATAAGAAATTCGGTGAAGCATGGAACCTTTACATAATTTCAGGATAATTTCAATAAGTTGACATGTTTGTAATTAAAACAAGAGCCTGCGAATTGGTTGCAGCAGAAAAACCTTTCGAGATAGTTTTCGTTTAATTTTGGGAACATTTCGGAAGGTATCTCGGCGATAATTTGGAAAATGTTGGTTTTCAAATTTTTAGAGTTTGGAGAGTAGATGAGATTTTTGAAAAGATTCTAACAGACGCCACTTACATGATCTTTCTGGACTTAATAACTTTTCTGGGTTTTTCGGGTCCTACAAGCAACGATTTTGCATGTTGAATAACCGCATCGTATCAGATATTATTGTTCAAAATATCTGCTGTGAAGGCTTATTGCTCAAGCTCACAATCAAGTGGTTGTGGTTGTCATTGGTTAATCGACTTAAAATATACAGAGGTGAAATTAATAATGCAAAATACGCTATAATAAGCCAAACGCCATGAAATCAACAAATTCGAATTCACCATAAGCATACGTACATAATAGATTATTACAAGCCTTCAGCCAGGATTACGACCTAGTTTCTCACACCACATATGTTGCGTGTGTTAAGTTTATACATGACTTGCGAAACTTTACTCTTGGAGTTTTCGCCGGAAATCTGGTGAGAAGTATTTGGCGAAAAAATATTTTTGCATATTTCGTTTTGTTGGAGATATCTGACCTGGAGTTTGAACCATGGCCTCACGTCTAATAAGCCAACACACTACCTACTAGACTACGGCAACTTCACCAATAATTCCTCTCCACCAATATTTGAGGAGCGGATAATCGACGATGTGGATCTTCTCTTACATAAGCAGTATCATCAGGAATGACGTTGAATAAGCCCAACATACATACCATTACATGCACATATTAAGCCTTGCGAATGCAGAATTATGGATTCTTGACTGTAACTTCCAATCTATATATCTTATATAGCCGTACCACCTGGAGCTCTAACCAGAACAAGACTACAAATACTTTACAACAAATGCTGCAAACCCACAAAATACAAATCCTCAGACGTAAATGTGGATGGATAGACTACGTATTTGAGTGACACCGATAAACAAACACTCAATTGCCATCCTCGTGACCATAGAAATCCTGGAAGGCCTCAAAATCATAAATTTGAATGTAAAGAGAGAATTCTCATCTTGTTATGTGCCCTGGTACCAGGCAATGATTGTGTGAAATGACTGTGTAAAGTGGAGAGCTCGCTGAAAGTATTTCGTTGTTCAACGTTTTCAACGAACATTTGCTTGAATGAAAATATTATTGAGGAGTAGGTTAGAAGCTTATAAATTGTTTTAAATTGATTTTAATTTTATGCACACCTTCGGTTAGATAATCTTGTGAAGGAAAAAAGAGTGATTTTTAAAGGATTAGGCAATACAATTTCTATCGCACCTTTCCTAACTGAATACGATTTTGTGCATAAGATTACGAAGATGTGTTGTGAAACTACAAGTCCGTTTACTACTGTGACATTGTATCCATCATCTCCGTTGAAGATATTCGAAACGTTTTTTATTATTTTTAACATCAAATCCTACTCCTGTAAAGACTGTAAACTTTTAATCAGAAGCGAGCTTCACGGCAGAAATAAATTTTGCAAGATAAGTTGGTAGTGTACTGGGTTCAATTCCCACCAGAGACTCTGGTCTGTTACACTACACCAAGCATAAAATTAAAAAAAAAAAAATTACTCACCGTAGTCTTGTAGGTAGTGTATTAGATTATTAGACGTGAGGAGTCGGTTCAAACGAAGTATGGAAAAAATATTTTTTCGGCTACTTCCCCTCAGCAGAATTCTGCCTTCTAGGTCTCATTCAAATATAAAATTACCACACACAATATAAATGGTGTGAAAAGCTAGGTTGTAATTCTGACTAAATAAATAAATTCATGAAGAGTTATCATCATTACCTTTTTTTATATCTGCCTTACCGACCAATAAAACAATAAAAAAACATGAATTGTTATGGAAAGCTATCTTGTGGCAACGCCATGAATTTCATTTTACTACACCTTATTACTGCTATAAGTAAGATAAAAGTGAATACTTACCTTAAGTCTTAGATAACGTTCGTGCTTGCCCATAGCACCTTGACGTGTTTGTAGAACATAGATTGTATTGATGTGGGCTAAAACATTCTCGAATGTCAGCTGTAAATGAGGACGTATGGCTTCAAGTACTTCTAATAAAGAACAGCCTTCATCGGCCACTCTATAAAAAGGAAATTTGATTTTAAAAAAAGCAAAAAAAAATTAAACACACAATCACACGAACACACATTAATAATGTCCTCATTTGATATCAACATTAAGACATTTGAATGCTTTCGACAAACATACATATGTAGTCTAACAAGTGTTCGTGTTTGTGAAATGTCTACACACATTGAATGTAATGGGTATTTTGCATGAATCTTTTTTTTTTGTTGTAACCTTATATAACCCAAACCCCGACTTGATGATACACATACACATGTTGTTGCATACTCTAAACACTTTGCACTTTAAAGTATGCAATATACAGCGTACTTAACATTGTAAATTTGCATCAATACATACACATCGAAGGATGTGTAGATTTGAATGTGTTTTCCTTTTTTTAGTGCTTAGTGTTTAGTGTGAGCTGTTCAAATGTCATTTACGATTTATATTCTTTGGCCTATAAAAAGCTAAAAGTGTGTGCAATAACATTATTGAACGATATCATTGGAAAATTATCATATTAAGTGGAAAAGTGGCAATATTTGCCACTTTGCCTACGTATAAGTAATATGTACATATATACGTACCGTGGTATGACTCTTGATACTGATTTGCCTGCCTGTACAATTTTCATTTGACGATCGAACATTAGATGAAATGGAAAAATTTTACAAAATGATGACGGTGATATTAATGGTGCTGCAATGATAAAGAATAATTAACAAATACGGGCATATTAATATTAATGTCTTCATAAAGATTATGATTTATAGTATAAATTTATAAATACAATCAAACAAATGACGTCAATAATTAAGATCAAAAGAGCAATAAGCTCTCTTCATACATTATATTACATAATTGGTCATTACAACTCTTTAGTCAGGATTACGGCCTAGCTTCTCACACCATTGATATTGTGTGTGTTAATTTTATACATTTCCGAACAACAGATTTTAAGAAAATTTGTCAGAAATCTGTTGAGAGGAAGTCGTCGAAGAAATATTTTTTTCATATTTTTGTTTTGATGTTTGAACTGGGGTTTAAATCGAGGCCTCACGTCTAATGAGCCAACACACTACCTACTAGACTACGACGACTTCTACAGGTAGTACATAAGTACCATGACAATTAGTAATCATAGGTGAAGAAGTCAGTTGCTGTTTATAAGACACAAATAAGGCACTTTTAAAACTTTAACGAATGAAAATGCTCGGAAAGTATGCTTAAAGAAAGGGAAGATAAAGAGAGGCTCTTCTTAAAACCAGTAGATTTAAAGCAGTCAATTGGAAAATTACAATATGAGGAGGTCTGAGTCATGCATCAGACTATCTAGCAATAACCTGAGGTTGGTATTGTAGACCCACATACACATAAAAAATTGGTCATTACAACCCTTCAGTCAGTATTATGCCCTACATAGCTACTCACAACACTTATGTTGTGCGTGTTAATCCATAAGTGGCGAGGCCGACATTTTAAAGTTGACTCCAAACGACGATTTTTATTTCCTCTCAGAGCTTTTGTCAGAAATCTGCTGAGAGGATGTCGCCGTATAATTATTTTTCAATTTTCGATTTGATAGAGATGTCTGACCTGGGGTTTGAACCGTGGCCTTAAGTCTAATAAGTCAACACACTACCTACTAGACTACAGCGACTTCAAATATTACAGTGTTATTCAGTGTACGCTATTCGAACAGAATAACCTGAGCTTGCATGTGACAATAATGTATCTCCGGAATCACTGTTCTTGAAATCTGTAAACTATTAATGCATCGCAGATAGAAGCAAGTGGGTGCATATCAGTTGCTAAGCAAGGAATTGTCATTGTTAACACCGATCAGCATCATGAAATTTGTCAAGACACTTGGAGGACAAATTATAGACCGATTTAGGTATATGCTATAAAGTTTGAGGGACGTACAATAGGTCATGTGGTCGCAATACTAAGGCTACTATTTACCACAATAATAATAACTCATTTCATATATCGGGTGAGTCATCTATCGGTTTAAATTTGAAGAATGGGTTATTTCGAATCTAGCAATACTTATGTCATTCTATTCTGTCACAATATTCAGTATATTATCTCCTATCTGAACGTAATGATGCGATTTACACTTGAGCAACGTTGGGATTTATTGGGCCAACAAGAAACTTCACGATGATGTTGATCTGGAAAAAAAAACATCTTTTCGAATGAAGCTTTTCTTTTTCTTGTTCTTCTTCCCACACGTTGCCTTACAGAAGCCAATGCACCCATTACGAGTGACTGTTTAGTGTGGCTTGTGGAGCGGATTCATCATTGGCTCATATTTCTTTGAAAATAAGGACGGCACCTATCGCACCATGACAACCGATTTTTTTGTAACCTTTCTTCATGGCATTGATGTGGAAGATGTTTGGTTTCAACAGGATGGTACAATTTATTGATTCAAACGTTTGATGGCCGTTTAATTAGCTGAAAGGGTGATATCAATTGGCAGTAGGGCCAACTCGGCTGAGCCTCATTTAAGTATTGTATTTACTGCCCAATTGAACTTACCAAAATTTAATCCTGTAGCTGTTATATTGTACATTTGCTTACATACATATTCTCTATTAAGTTGGGTAAATTTAGTTTATTTTGTTTAAAGTTAATAACGGCAATAATAAGACAAAATTTTTAAATGTTTTCTTTCATTTAATGAAAGTAAAAATTGTATGTTAAAAATTTCTTTCAGTTTTTACTTACCGCCGCATAGATTTTCTATTTCATCTGGTGGCTCTTTACCCGCTTCATCTTTTGCTCTCGCTGCCTCTGTATCCGATTTATTATTCGATGATATTTCTCGTATCAGAAATTGTACATGATCGTAACGTTCAATATCGTCACTTTTGTTTTTCAACAGACGCAAACACTTCTGTTCCTTGTCATCGCTATCAAAACTTTCCGCTGTTGTTGTGGCAGTCGTTGATGAGGCGGAATGTGACTTTTTTCTTGTAAATGGACATTGTTCTGTGATCAAAAAAAGAAAGAAAGGTAAAGGAAGTTAAAATTTTATTTACTACAATTAATTTTAATTTTACAATAACTTAACATAATACAATGACACTCGTTTTAAAAATTGCTTCTTATATTTCCACGGTGAAACAAAGAGCCGAAATGTTCATTTCTATCTTTCCTTTTAATATACTGACATAAGATATTATTGTGAATTAATTTTTTTATTTGTAAAGTATATGGTAAAAAAGACTCTACTTTTCCAAAGCTTATCGCAAATATCATGAAGTTGCTATTTCAAAACCCCGTCTCTCGCAAAACTGTGGGTTGTTAAATATCCTTTTTCCAAAATGTCTTTTATTTAGTGGAGAATTATAAATTTTCTAACATGTAGTTAAAATTTGCTACTGAAATGGTGATTTAAGTGTGTGAATATATCTCGAGTATTTCGGACTAAAATATTGTCGTAGTAATTAACCAAGAGTTGGCAATATTGGAGAGATTTTTAAAGAGACTGAATTACTTCTGTTAACCCTTTCATGCCCGAATTTTTTGAGCCAGAGCTAAAATTTTTTTAAGGACATGTGTATGTTAGTCATTGACCTAAATATGAAGTGATATTAAATTCAGAGTCGTACATATTCTGGTTTTACACGTTTTTAACCAAGCTTGTTTGCAAAAAAAAAATCTTTTAAAAAAATTAAAAATTACGGAATTTATGAACAAAAATGTACAATGTTGCCTATAGGCAACATCGGGCATGAAAGGGTTAAAGAAAGTGTGATGTATTATTCGAATTTCTTTATCCTCAGTAGTTGGACTAATCTTACTGTTCATTATGGCGTATTTGGCATTTTAATTTGGATCTCCGTAATATCATAATATATGCCATATCGGGCTTGGAGAACTCGAAGTTGCATCCTGAAAAAATCGTATTTTTTCGAAAATTACTCTGGAAAACCCTTTATCACCAAGTCAGAGCACGATGATAGTCGATTTTTTCACCTGCACTCTATATGCGACCTCTTTATCGAAATCGATACAACATTGTCAAGAAGAAATTTTCATATATTATAGATCGACATTGGTTAATGCCCCCCGTAGTGGGTATCTATGGCTGTGGTCTTCAAGACATTCTTGCAATCTAAAAGACTGTCAACTGGCAACGATTTTATTGAATATATGGTCGAAAAGTTTAGATCCTTAAGCATAGCTAGCATGATTAAAAGCTCAGCCATTACTCAGTAAGAGACCAATTAGCTAAAAGGCTGATAAAAGCATGTCATTCACCGTATGATTACTATTCGTTCTAACCTTTTAAAATTGAAATAGAGAGCAAGCTGCTGGAGCTTTCATAGGTTGGACATGATAGGTAACTTATTTGTCCTCTGACGCGACGAGGAGGTTATTCGCAATTTCCAGAATTCTCAAACACAGCCTGCGCTTGTTTGTCTTATCTGATCACTGTCTTATTGATGCTGAGGATAGAAAACTTCCGCATCACTAATATTGTATGGAATGTAATGGCTTAAAATAGTCATCGTAGTCTAGTAAATGGTCAGCCAAATAACTTTTTTTGAAAATGCTTAAAAAAAAACTATTGAATATTTTCTCAAATTTCTTTTTTTATTTGAAAATACAATCCTTCAGGTTAATAATGGAAAATAATTTCATTTAAATGGCTGCTTCGGCTGACTATGCAGTAGCCTACACGATCGGTCCAATTTTTAAGCACATTATCGATTGTGTGCAGCTGTATTTCACCAATGGCTTCACGAATATTGTCCCTTAAAGCGTCAATTGTCTCTGGCTTGTCGGCGTAACACTTATCTTTGACGGCACCCCACAAATAATAGTCCAACGGTGTCAAATCGCAGCTCCGAGGTGGCCAAACGACATCAGCTCTGCGGCTGATAATTCGATATTCAAAAACGGGGCGCAAATCATCGAGTGTAGCTTCGGTTGTGTGGCACGTAGCGCCGTCCTGTTGAAACCAAATGTTGCCAATATCCTCCTCTTCAATATTTGTGAACAAAAATTCGTTCAACATGGCCCCATCGCCATTGACTGTAACTGCCACTCCTTGCTCATTTTCGAAGAAAAATGGCCCAATTATGCCTCTGGACCAAAATCCGCACCAAAACAGTGACTCGTTTTGAGTGCATCGGCTTTTCAATGTATGCGACAATTTTGCTTGTTTACATACCCGCCAAGATCAAAATGAGCTTCATCTGAAAAGATGATTTTTTTTGCCAAAATCGGCATCTTCTGGTGTAGGCTACTGCATGGCCAGCCGAGGCAGCCATTTGAATGAAATTATTTTCCATTATTAACCGGAAGGATTGTACTTTCAAATAAAAAAAGAAAGTTGAGAAAATATTCAGTAGTTTTTTTTTAAAGCATTTTCAAAAAAAAAAGTTATTTGGCGGTCCCTTTAGATAGGGGGTTGGCTATTAGACGTGAGGCCTCGGTTCAAACCCGGATATTCCCAACTAAACGAAATATTAGAAAATATTTCTTCGGCGACTTTCTTTCTGCATATTTCTGGCAAAACTCCGAGATTAAAAAAAAATTGCCATGAAAAGTTTCTCAAAAATCTGTCCTTCGGAGTCGAAATTAAACTGTAAGTCCCGCCACTCATATTATAAAATTAACACACACAATATAAGTGGTGTGAGAAACTAGGTCGGAATCCTGACTAAAGGGTTGTAATGATCAATCATGTATGTATATAAGGGCTTAAAGGACAATGAAACTATCACCCACTGTCTATCACAGGCCTTGTGTTTAAATAGAAAATCTTCTAGGTGCTCTCTAGGTAGCTTAGCTAACATGTCATCTGTGAACGTTGGCAGGTTATTTGATTTTATTAAAAAACTCGGTCTGAACATGGTCAAAATTTTTGTCACGCATAGTTTGTTAATTTCTATTACTTTATGATTCAAGTCTGAATCTGTCCGGGGCAGAAATCTTGAATGGTTGTGACATTTAAATTCAAGGTGCCTTAAATTCTATTTAATTTATATAAAATTGGATAAATCTCTGACTATACGTATATATTGTATGTATTTACTTGGATTCTTATTAAATCAAAAATTTCTTAATAATTTCTTTAATTGTCAGTGTTATTGATACAACGTGCTGTGTGACATTTGAAACATTTTTTTTACTGACCTTGTCTTCTATTATTTGTATAATTATCTACAGATTCATCGTTGTTGTTATTCAGATTCATGTTGTTGTTCAAATTATTATTTTCTTCATTTGCGAATGTAACGGAAGCATTCGTTTGTTGTTGTTGTTGTTGGTGCTGCTGCTGCTGCTGTTGTTGTTGTTGTTGTTGTTGTAGAAAAACATCATCCTTTTCATCCTCTTCCACTGGATCTCCTTTGCGTTTAACAATTTCAATTTCAACATCGACGCCATGTAATTTTGATGCAACCGCCTAGATTGATGAGTGTGATAACAAATGGAAATTATTGATTATTTTTTAAACGAATTTATCAGTAGGAATAGATTTAAAAAGAAAAATAAAAAATTATTGAAAATCATTTTTAAATACTCAATGCATTCAAACAAAATTTTGGTGGCAATTTGATTTAAACAAATGTTACGTCCAATAGAATAATCATTTAGGGCCATAAGGTCTAGCAAATTCGAAATTTTCAAAATCCATATTGAAATTGTATTGGAAACTCTATGTCTGTACGTCCATCAAAACTGGTACTGGAAAATTGATCACTATTAGGGCAGTATACGATAGCAAGCGAGAATGGTACAAAATCCTAAATAAAGTTGACAAAATTTTTTTTTTCGAGTTTAAAACGTACATACTCTTTAGCTCGATAAACTATTCTTACAATTTTATAATAAAGAATGCATTATTTCTTGATATGCCCGTCCATTGCAGACGCCAATGTTGGTTAATATTTTATCACCAAACAATTTTTAGTTTTCAGAAAAACATCGCAACAACAGTCATTCATCTAAATGTGATGTCTTTTCCTCTATTTCACATGTTAGGTTAGGTCGAAGTAATAGTTTAGATTATCAAAGCACACTTCGGAGGACATAGCGCAGTTCCTACACTGACCGAATTATATCAAACTCATCGAGGAAGTTGGTCAGCGCAGGCATTGTACATTAAAAGCACGATTACTCTTTGCTGGAAACCAGTCTGAAAGTTTAATAAACGAAGTTATATCCTTGACGTCAATGGATGATTGCTCCATTAAACTGACAAGGAATGGAGAGCCAAATAACCTCGTAAGAAATGGGCATTCACAAAGAAATTGTATAACAGTGCTCTTCTCTTTAATATACCAACAACCATTGCAAAAGTCGTTTGAACTGCAGTCTTTCCGCGTGTCTTCCCCTAAGGCAAGTATCTGTAAGCATGGCCATTGTCATCGAGATGACATTGCGATCAGGTTTAAATAGTTGATTGGTGGGCCTTCTATCCATCGTTGGCCAAGTGAGTCTGACAGGAGAGCAATATTCCTAATGATCCAGGATAGTTTGGCGTTCTGAAAGAATTATTGCCTAATAGCCAATTTAACCGCGGCAAAAGGCCAATTCGATTGCCGAGGGCTTCTGAAGGAGTGCACCTGTTCTGGCTCATCCGCCCTACAGATGCGTTGAACGTCCCCGTGCCCAGGAACCCAGACAAGTGAGACGCTGAAGCATCCAGAGAGAATGTCATGACAGCGGCGACAGTACATAACGAGTCTAGAGTTGACCGTAACGCTCGATAGGTATCTTATAGAAGATTGACTAACAGAAAAGATTGAGATACGCGTAAAAGATTCATTGAGACCTTGCTATATGACAATCACCTCCGACTGAAACAAGCTACACAGATTCGGCAGTCGGAGGGAAATGTTCAGGTCGAGTTTTCCAACCCCATTATCGAGTATTTTATATGTTAAATGCTGTAATAATTTATCATAGTACACTCCGTTTCTTTAGAGGGGTAACCAATAAAAATTATTCGTTGCGGATTACAAGAAGAGTATGTAATGTCTTCACTTGGAATGGAAATGGGAATGTCTCTGACACGATTATTTCAATTCCTTACATTGCTTTACAGTTACATTATCTCATGTTTAAATTGAGAGCCTAAATATCTCATTCAGGGCTACGACTGGATACAAAAACTCGGTTTCGGTTGCTATGAAATTAATATGCGATTTATATTACTTATTGAAGTCGCCGTAATCTAGTAGGTAATGTGTTGGCTTATTAGACATGACTCCTAGGTTCAAACTCCAGGTCAAATATTTCGAACAAAACGAAAATATGAAAAAATATTTCTTCGGCAACTTCCTCTCAGCAGTTTTCTTTTAAGAACTCTGAGAGTAAATAAACCCACCACTCATGTAACACAAAACACAACATAAGTGGGTCGTAATCCTGGCTATTGTAATAACCAATTATGTATGTATGTATGTATTACTTATTGAAATGCCTACAATCGAAATCGTCTTAACTGCATCTGGCGGTGGCAGCACAATTGTGCGATCACTATGTCATATCTGCTCGTACAGCTTTGTTTATGGTTCTGGAAATATTATGTAAGGGTAATGTAATTGACAGAAGTCGCCGTAGTCTAGTAGGTAGTGTGTTGGCTTATTAGACGCAAAAATGCCTGGGTTCGAGCCCCAGGCCAGGCATCAAAGACAAAATACAAAAAGTATTTTTTCGGCGCTTCCTCTCAGTAGATTTCTGGCAAAAACTCTGAGAGTAAATAAAAATTGCCATGAAAAGTTTCTCAATAAATAAAAATCTGTCGTTCGGAGTCGACTTTAAACTGTAGGTCCCACCACTCATGTATAAAATTAACACACACAACATAAGTGGTGTGAGAAACTAGGACGTTGTACAATGGGTGAATTCGACCTCTGGGCACTGTACTTGTCTTAATTGACAAGTACACGTCCTCTAACCTAACCTAACCTAATGTAATTGACAACCGATTGGAACCAGTGTAGCTTCATAACTGCATGTAAAACAAAATAAATTTATTACACAGTGAAAAAAGGGGTTCTTTGTGAAGCCTTAAGGCAAAATTTTTGATCAGTTATCGATACCTGCCTAGAACGGATGTTAACATGACTCAACCATATAATAAAACTGCACAGAACTTAATTTCCTTTGCAACCTCCATTACATTTTAAATACTTATCAATACTTGTACTTACCTTAACAATACCAATGACAATATGCTCCAAACCTGGACGCTCAGAATAGTAATGTAATAGCAGAGAGCCATCCTTCTCTGTGCAACGAAATGATGGTGCTCTCATGCCTGGATACAAGGTGCCTAAATGATCATGCAGGGCATCCAAATTCTAATGGATTTTCAGTAAAGAGGCCAAAGAAACCATACCACATACAATACAAGGTGGCCAGCATTATGGCATTAATTTGTTTGTTTGCATGTATTTTATGGTTTCACAATAATCGAAGGCCATTACAACGATGTTCAATAGAAAAATTGGTTGCAGTTACAACAAACAATAGACCATAAAGCAGAAATGTATTGTGGTAACCATATACAATCATCATCATTCAATCAATGTTCGTTCCACCAGCATTGTCATTCATTCGATTTTGAAATGAAAAGAAAAACAGTAAAGGGGGTGGGGGGGTGTATGTGAATTGAATCCAAGCAAAATATTCAATTTTACAATTTTGTTTTATTATTAAACATGACAAACGAGCCACAAACCGAATAAAAAAATGGCAAAAGAAAATAAAGGATGGAGGAGATAAATAAATAAAAAAAAAACAAAATGTTACAATTGCAAAGAAAGCATCATCCATTGTTTGAATTGATTTTCATGTGGCAAATACACAGAGGTAAACAACAGCCAACAGCAAATGTGGCAATAGCAGTAGTAGTCGTTGTCGTAGTTATTGTTGTCGTTGTATGTTGTAGTATTAGTGTTTGTGGCATTTTAAGTTAGTTGTATATGTATACGTTGCACGAGTAAGTGTAAGTGCAAATAGATTTGTTGCAAGTATTTGCAGTTTGTTATTCATTGCATTATGTCCGTATTAGTATCATCCCCAGCATCACCATCACCATTGTCATGGCAGCAATCGTTATTAGCAAACGTTGAACCGGAAGCCGAAGAAGTACATCCAAGAAAAGCATTCATATACAGATATTGTACCAGAAGCCATTGTATTGTTATGAAATGAGAGAAAGAGAGAAAAATAGAAATAAAAAAATATCATGAAAATAATATACAAGAAAAAGACTCTGGCAATAGCAATAAAAAATAAAATTGAAAATAAATCGAATGTGAATACAACAACATTTGAATTTATCATAAAACTAAATAACAAAAAACACAACAAAAAACTTTTTAATGTTTAAACGAAAGCATTTTGCTTAGTAACTGCTAAAATGTCGAGAAAAAAATCAATATTTCAACAATATTTCCCCCAAAAGCATTCATGTTTTTTACAACAATTTTTCAATTCTTTAGATAAACAATTTTCATTTTGTTATTGACACTATCTTTATACATAAATAAACCGTTAGTTGTTGTAAATAATTACGAAGAAATTGCAAAAAAATTCACCTGGGGATACATTTGCATTTCATTACATTGTTTTTTTTTGTTTGATATTTTCCAAATTAAATGTACAGTAAATATGGATGATGAATATAACAATGATTGTGTCGTTTTATAAACATGATTACTTAGTAAATATCTTCTGTATCTAATGTAATATGAACTAAAAAAAATCTTTTTAAATTAAAAATTTCTTTAATGCTCAACATATTCTCTTTCGAGTGCGATACCCTAATGATGCTCTAAGGGCACTCGATATCTTCCATAAGTAGCTTTTGATACTAGCCCTCAATAGTACCCAAATAGTTTTTTAAGTTCGAAAAAAAAATATAATTCAAAAGAACTAAATCTGGCGAACGATACCATCGTATTTTGGTTTCCTTTTGAATAAGCGGGAAGACTATGTTTTTCTTCCTATGCCTTGCATGTGGATCAAGAATTATGTAATGCAATTTTATCTTCCTAATGGCACCTAACTTGATCCAACCACACTTTAATAACGCAAAATATAGGTTATTATTGGTAGTATAACTTCAAAAACGGTCATTTACATTAGACGGCACCACTCACTTATGCGTTGTTTTAAGTCAGTAATCTCGAAATGTCACACATTATTTTTTTTTGAAATTAAACGGTGAGGAAAATTCGTGTGAAGACGAGTAATAATATTGAATTAATTAGATTAATTAATTTTAAGAACATTTGATTGGGCCGATGAACAAGAAATTCATGTAATTCATCGGCCCAATCGAATGAGGGTGAAATGGACGAAAAGTTTTATTGATTTTCAGATGTTTATTTCAAATGCTCACGATGTGTCAGTTGCCTTAGTCTAGTAGTTATTGTGTTGGCTTATTAGACATGAGTCCACGGTTCAAACCCAAGGTAAGACATCTCCAACAAAACGAAAAGGAAAAAAATTTCTCCAGCGACTTCCTTGCGGCAGATTTCTGGTAAAAGCTCTGAGAGTTACATAAAATTGCCATGTAAAGCTTCTCAAAAACTATCGTTCGGAGTCGACTTTAAGCTGTAGTAAATTTAACATGTGTAAAATTGACACACACAACATAAGTGTTGTGAGAAGTTTGGTCGTAATCCTGACTGAAGAGTTGTTATGGCCAATTATGTATGAAATGGTCGTACTATTCGCCTTTCTTTTTTGAGGATGATCAGCAAATATAGAATAAACGTAACGACTTTGCCTGCAGACGAAATTGTCCACTCCTTCATTGAAATTGAGTCTTTTTGATTGTTCAATCCTGAAGGGTGGCAAGTGATGGAGTCATGTTGCATCCTTCGTCCAAAACATATCGGATTTATTGCAATGTAAGGTAGGCAAATACTCCATTGACTGTCTTCACAAAAAGGTTTTCTGTTCTATCTTTCTGAAATCTACGATGTATACTACTCTTTAATATGTCCAGTGTTTTACCATGCTCACACATCTTCGTCCGAAGACAAACTGATAAAATTTTGTTGGCATTCTTAACCGTACTTTGGAATATCTCAATTATTTATAGACGTAAACAAAGGCATGAACAATCCAAAAAACAATCCCTCTTTGCTTCCATATTCTTTGGGCTGATGTTTACAAATTTTATAAAACGATACACTGGTAGGCATATATCGCCTACCAAAATTGTTCATCTCACTTTTACAATTATGCTGCAAAGGGTTTATGGTTCGGCGATGATGCAATGGGTGCTCGATAAGAGTCTAAAGGCTATAAAGTGTCATATCTCTGATAATATTAATTGCATCAGAAAATTCGAAAGATTATTTGTTAGAACACATTATTAAAATCACATTAATCGCTGAAAAATTATACAAGAAAGACCAGTGCGTTGCGAATACCAAATTGAAAACTTTAATGACTGAAATTTTTTAGCGAATGAAATTGGAGTCACCGTAGTCTATTAGTGAAGTCGCCGTAGTCTAGTAGGTAGTGTGTTGGCTTATTAGACGTAAAGTCAAGGTTCAAACCCAGGTCAGACATCAAAACGAAATATGAAAAAAATATCCTCTCAGCAGATTTTGGACAAAAACTCTGAGAGTAAATAAATTTGCAATGAAAAAGTTTCTCTAAAAATCTGGCATTCCGAATCGACTTTAAACTATAAGTCCCACCATCCAAGTATAAAATAAACACACACAATATAAGTGATATGAGAAGCTAGGTCGTAATCCTATTTGAAGCTTTGTAATGACCAATTATGTTATGTGCGTTTGTATTGAATGGTTTGTGCATTTCAAAGCTGATGATTATGACATCAAAGGCAAAGAGCATTGGGGACAACGAAAAATGTTTTGAAGACCATAAATTGGAAACCTTATTCGATCAAGATTCGTGTCAAAGGCAAGGCACACAATCAGCAGTTGTGACTTAAGTAGGCATTTCCACGCATTTGAAGTTTGATCACTTTAAAGATGAATCTGTTTTGCATTGGATAGCCACTGGGGCCGAAAAGTGGATGCAATACTACAACTCCAAGAGCGGGCAACTGAAGTGAGGGCAGCAAGCTAAATATACGACCAAGCAAAATCTGTATTTGCCATGCTAATGCTCTGGATTGGATGAGATCAGAAAGATATCATCCATTATGAGCTCCTAAAATCTTGCTAAACTATCACGGGAGACTAATACAGATAACAATAAATTCACTTGACCCCCGCATTGGCCTCTAATCGGCTATCTCTATTGTTTTATTGGCACGTGAATCAGGGAGAAGGAGTAGATAGGCTGGGAGTATAGTTATAGTTGAGGTCTTTATAAAAGATGGTACAACAGACTAGACAAGCATAAATCTCATGTGAGACTTATAAATAGATTCAAGCAGACTGGAGGTCATAATTTGCCGTCATGACAGCTCTCGGTTACTTATTAGCAGCGCTGGTCAAAAACTAATTGTAATGAATGGTTCAGTTGTGGATGTTCCGCACTTAGTTTTGCTTCACGCACTGACTATACCATTCGACTACCGTTATTTACGATTAATGCAGAACTCTTTCTGCGGAGTACGCTTTGCTATAGAGCAGGGTAACATAAATTGGCTCTTTTCATCCTTCGCTTCCAATGACGAGCGGAATTCAGAAATTGTCAAAAAAATGGAAAACGTAGCTTCCAAAATGATCGGTTTTTAACCGGTTATGCTACCAATGCTACTAAAATATAATACAAAGAATATTTCATAAAGAATGATTTGCTAACATTAAATGCATTTATTAATTTTATTTACATGCTATTCATAAATTAATTTTTGCGTTCAAATTTTATAAATTTCAACCCACCTGTAAAAAATCCCTTGGTGTTGCGCCCAGCACTTGTAAGATTTTATCGTAACCGGAATCTTGGCAAAATTCAAAAAAAGTCTTACCAAACAATTCCAAAATATCGTCGGCTGGTATATCTGTAAAGATAATATTATTTATTATGCTATTAAGTTTGTAGATGACTTAGTTTAAAAAATGTATCGGGACCCATCTATCGATTTAAATTTGAATACTTATATCATTTTATTCTATCACAAAATTCAGTATATTATCTCTACTGAACGTAATGAATCGACTTATGCTTGAGCAACGTTGGGATTTATTGGAAGTTTATTTCCAAAACAAATACAATTGGTCGGAAATTGCATGCAAATGTCATACAAAATTTGGTCGCAGGGAAGGAGCAACAGTACCCTTACCGCGCAAGTTTATTGATTAAGTTCGTAAAACCTGGTTTCATTGTTGATGCGCCTAGACGTGAGTGTGCTCGTACAGTGCGTTCACATGAAAATATCGCAGCTGCGGCTGAGATATCATTAACTCGTCGCCTTTCTCAAGAACTGAACATTTCCCGCACCAGTTTACTCTGAATTTTACGAAAAGATCTCGGTATGACGCCTGGAAAAGTTCAATTAGTTCAAGAGTTGAAGCCGCATGACCATCCGCTTCGTTTTCGATTCACTAGATGGGCCAAAGAGAAACTGCACGATAATGTCGATTTTGCCAAAAAATCATCTTTTCGGACGAAGCTTGTGTTCATGGTGAGTACGTTAATAACCAAAATTGCCGTATTTGTTGCTCAGAACTCACACGTGGTCTTACAGAAGCCAATTACGAGTGACTGCGTGGTGCGGCTTGTGGAGTGGAGGCATCATTGTCCCATATTTCTTTGAACATGAGGATAACCGATTTTTTTCTTCCCGCTCTTCATGGTATTGACGTGAACGATTTTGGTTTCAACAGGATAGTGCAAGTTGCCACACATCTCATGCCACAATCGATTTATTGAGTCAAACATTTGATGACAGTTTAATTAGACGAAATGATGATGTCAATTGGACGTGCAGAAGCTGCAATTTGACACCGTTGAACTATTTTCTGTGAGGCGCCATTAAAGAAAAGTGTTACGCCGGCAAGCCAAAGACAATTGAGCATTTGAAGGGCAACATGAGTGATGCCATTGCCAGGATACGAGCCTATACACTCGAAAAGGTGCACGAAAATTGGTTCGATCGAATGAGATACCGTGAGGCCAGCAGAAACAGCCATATAAATGAATTAATATTTCTAGAGACAGAAGACGATACATGTACATTTATATTGGGTACGTCATCATCATCATTGGCCCATATTTCTTTGAAACTGAAGACGGCACAACCATCACGGTCAATGGAGACACCTATCGCACCATGAAAACTGAATTTTTTTTTGTTCGCGTTCTTCATGGTATTGATATGAACGATATTTGGTTTCAACAGGATGGTGTAACTTGCCACACATGAATGAAATAATATTCCATTTTTTACCAGAACAGTTGTACTTTACCTTATTTTCGACTATAAGTGATAAATATTTTTGGTGCATTTATATTGAAAAAATTATTTTACATATGGAGCGTATGATTAGTATGTAAAAACAGTATTTAATCATCATACGCCACGGTGGGTGTTTGTAGTAAGAGAATAAACTTAAAAACTGTTGCATACCCTCTGGAGTTAGAAAGAAGCACTCAAAGCAAAAGAGAGCACTTCACAAAAAAAAAAAAAAAAAAAATCACACTATTTGTGTTTTATTGCATTTTTAAATTTAAATTTGTAAATGGCCCTCCCTTATATTATTATTTGGAAAACTTACTTAATATTTCGACAGCGGCACCAATTAAATTGTAAGTGATTTCATCATCATATATTTGTCGTACTAAGAATTGTCCTTCCATGCTGACCATTGCTTTTTTTCTGCAAAATTCAAAAAATAAACACAGGTATTTTTAATCCAGAAATGCATTTTAAATTTAAAAAGAAAATTAATGCAACACGAAATTGAATATTATGGATTAAAATAAACGCCAGTAAGCAACTGAGGGCGATTAAATATTTAAAAATTTATTTTCCCAAATAAAGCGACACACTCTGACCAGCTATGGAAAATGTTGTTTCAATTCGTGTAAATATTGTCTTTATAAATGATAAATTCATTCATTCAATTGTTTCTTATTCCTTGTGGCAAATTTCTCATTATTTTTGTGCAAATAAAACGCGGTCATTTAACATTTTTTGTTTTTTGTTTTCCGTTTTCTGTGTTTTTTATTCAATACGACCCAACACAGTGGTAGTCTCTGGATAATAATAAATTAATTTAAATGCAATACAATACAATTATAGCAGACAAATGGTGGGGAAAAAAACCGGACCAATTAATTTTTATTTATTACACTGTCATACATTTGCCATTACAAAAGCATAGAAAGTCACGCACACATGAGACGTATACCAGACCATACTTAACAATTATCCTGCATAGTTATAATTGTATGAAGCAACAACAATTGTTGTTTTTTCTCTCCTCTTTTTTTTCGCCATTTCATATGGTATAATAACGAATGATTCATTAATACATACAGAGTTCTACTCTGTCTCCGTCTCTTTGTCAGTGAAAGTAATTGTAGTTTTAAGTTTTAATTACATACATACACGCATGCATACGTATCACACATATTTGTGTAAATATTTGAACAGATTTATTTCGTACACACACACAATAATAAATACGTATGTATCTATGTACAGATGTGAGTGTTACAATACATACGTCGAAGTGTGTATATACACATACACGCTGATGTAATAAAATTCATATATGCCTGTGAATATGAATTAACAATTTGCATTGACATGCACTTTGTGGTTGGCAAAACGTTTTAATCGTTGTCATAAATAATAAAATCGTATTATTTGTTATTATTATTGTTGCCTCAATCATAAATATTTCTTTTTTTTTGTAATAAAATTATTTAAGAATTTATTATGATTTAAAACAATTATTGTGTTCAAGGAGTCGAAATTTTTTTATATCAAGTACTGCAACAGCTATTTCCGAACTTTGACATTTCGGACGGCCATCTTGAATCAGACAAATTAATTGAAATTTATTAAGTCTGTTTTGTCACATCACCATGGACAAACATAGACAGCAATGTGCTTTCACTGAATGCGCTCTTTAGCAGTTGCCAACTAATCCTATTTATTATCCAAAAATCACATGAGATCTCAGAGCGTCCCATTAAAAAATTCACTGTTTGGTGTGAATTTGGCTGTTTGGTGGAATTTTGCGACATCATTGGTCCATAATTCTTTTAGAATAATGTCGATGAGGAAATCACTGCAACCTTGATCACTACAAGTCAATGATTACCAACAGCTTTTGGCTGGAATTGGATTAAGTGAGTATGATAAGCTTGTGATTTCAGCACGATAGCGCTCACACCTTAATCCACATTGAATATTCTGCTCGATAGATTGTAGGGCATGGTCATCTCACGTGTATGTGACGTGAATTGGCTGTCGACGGGGTGCGATTTGGCCTTGTTAGAATTTTTCTTGTGGGGTTGTCAAAGAGAACATAACCCATGCCTTGAGCCAAATTCAGCTTGATTTATTAAAAATTTCATGGAAATTAGCGCTCCATCCAGAGAAACCATGGCTTTTGCTTGAACGATGTTAT
Source organism: Sarcophaga carnaria (assembly GCA_958299815.1). Classification (NCBI taxonomy): domain Eukaryota; kingdom Metazoa; phylum Arthropoda; class Insecta; order Diptera; family Sarcophagidae; genus Sarcophaga; species Sarcophaga carnaria. The sequence continues at coordinate 47,579,927 of OY283150.1, forward strand.
ATTCCACACAAAATGGCATCAATAAGCGTTTCAAAAGAATAAAAAACTTCTATGATCATCCGCTTCTCATTTCAATGATATCTCACACCCTTTATAAGGTTTTCTATTTCTCTATGAAATTTTTGTTTCTTTATAAGTATTTGGTGGCACCATACGATTAGTTATCGACCACTTTTTCGAAAATTTCAGGCAGTACCTGAGCCATATGTTGACAAATGTTTGTTTTCAAATTTTTGCAAGGCGTTACCCCACGAGAAAATTTTAACGCTTTCAATTAGCATGATCTCAATGGCCAGTTGATGCAGGATAGGTGATTATCATCAACAAACTTCAGATGGACAAACACAGTCTCTAAGCAACGGATTAAATAATTTTGCGTTGTGCTAAATAAAATACTCTACTCTTACTTTTCTGTGATATTAGGAAAGATTCGGCAAGGTGGGTGTTCCGGAGTGTGAGATAATTTATATTTTTTTATTATACATATTCATTTCACATATGATGAGCTAAAGTGAAACAGGAGGATGGAATAATACTGCCGTCAGAGGTTTGCTTGTAGTCTATAACTGCAGCTATTGAAGCCAATTGTGGGAATCTTCTCTTATCATCTTTGTGACTTACAGTGCTATGAGAAGTGCTTTGAGTATGCAATTCATGTCAATGATAGACATTTTAGGTTTAGGTCAAGTAACTGTTCCAAATCGTACGGTCATCTGTTCCATTACGGGCACATGAATCTGATATTGGTTTTAAAAAAACTCCGATATTAGGTTCCCTGATCGCTAAGAATTGGCTTCAGGTGAGGTTTATGTTGAACCTAAAGCGTCTGCAGAGTTTTGCAGATGAACTAAAGACTGATACAACTGTAGCTTAGGATATCTTTAGATCTAACACAGGGATTTTCGAACCTACAGGCAAATGGTCACTTTCTTATAAGCCGTGAGCCATGCCACGTAGTATTATTAGTGACGCGCTTATAATAATATTTCTGGACAGCAAAGCTCGCACTAGAGGACTTTATAATTGATTGAATGGCGGCTGTTTGGAAAGTGTTTTGATAGCCTTCTAAAGTCGGTGAGGAAAAAAAGTTGTGCTCTACTACCTCAACTACGCTGGAAACTGAATTGCTTATAGACTGGCGACGAATTGATCCTTAGCAGATTTTCTTCGTTTAGAGCAGAATTGTGAAATGAATCGAACAGAACTCCGTTCTAGGGGTAGGACCACTCTCTAAGGGATTGTAATATTCCAAAAGAATAGTTGAACTTATTTGTTTGGAGACACCAAAGGAATGAGTCAACTAACGAGGCATAAGAGTTCGCATTTTTAAGAGATTTACTGGAGAAGTTTCTATTTTAATATTGTTTACGGCATACATACATACATAATTGGCCATTACAACCGTTCAGTCAGGATTACGTCGTAGCTTCTCACACCACTCATGTTGTGTTTGTTAATTTTACACATGAGTGGCGGGACGGACCTACAGTTTAAAGTCGACTCCGGACGACAAATTTTTGAGAAACTTTTCATTGCAATTTTTATTTGCTGTCAGAGTTTTTGCCAGAATTCTGCTGAGAGGAAGTCATCGAAGGAATATTTTTACATATTCCGTTTCGCTGGAGATCACTGACCTGACGTTTGAACCATGGCCTTACGTCTAATAAGCCAACACACTACCTACTAGACTACGGCGACTAGTCGGCATGCCACTTTGAATTTGTGGATAATATTTTTGGGCGTATGGTCCCGGTGGTCAATACTGATTTATTGGCTTTCATATGCTCTAGAGGTAGGACTACTTATTATTCCTTTAGTCAGGATTACGACCTTGAGTGTATGATAATCAAATAATCCATAATAAATATAAAACACTGTAGAGATTATAAAAAAATCTCACACTTTTAAATTGCTTAGGACATCAGATTTACTGAGCCATTCCATGCATAGCTATTAAACACGGAACCATGTCCTCTGGAACAGGGGCAATTTTGTGTTGAGTTTTAAACAAACTCCACTCTATACTAACCAGCGAATGTGGTGTGAACTCTTGTTTACAAATTGAAATCAAAAGGCCGTAAGAAACCCCTTCGAATGTTGAAAATGAGAATGCTTATAAGGAAATATTCACACATACAAATACACATAACGTATTAGTGTATGTGCTAGAGACTTACACAAATACTACGTCAGTGTGTGTTTACAAGCTGAAAACTGAAAATGAAACAGAGAAACTTTCAACCAGACATCGAGGCATAAAGATGAAAAAGAAAACCAAAGAAAAAATAGGAAAATTAAATGAAACCAAGCAACAACAACAACAGCAACAAGAATATGAATAAAAAAAATATTTAAATTGTTAACAGCCTTGGCAGTGACATGATGTAAAAAGACAAGCTACCACCTCTTAAATCTAAAGATAAACAAATAAGGCGTTTAAACAACAACAAACATGGTTGCTTATAAAATCATAGTCTACAGCGAATTGTAAAGGAGCTCTACAGTATTGTATTGATTTTTTTTTTGGCTAATACAGGGCTTAGACATTTCAGACATACACAAATTAAAGTAACAGACTAGCAGACTACTATATGGGATACCTTTTAAGTGTTTTTTTTTTCTTAACAAAACTTAAAAGAAATTCATTTTGATACACTATTTTTGACAAATAAAGAGAATTTGTCTGTATGACAACTGAGACCCTTATTTTTTACTTCTATTGTCGCATAATATTTTATTTACAAAATTATTGTTGTTTTTATGGTGTATTGTATAAATTTTAATTTTAGGATATGGCCTATAACAGTTACATACATACAAAATATATTCTAATGTAATATGCTAACCCATCAGCATAAATTCTTTTTATGATATTTTCTCTCATTTTTTTGTATATTTTTGTTGGTTACATTTACATTTTTTTTCATGCTTAAATTTTATTTCAGTCTTATTAAATTTCATGAATTTATTATTTAAATTGAAAAAAAGTGATTTTACCTGCCTAACAAATCATTTAAATGGAAATAATTTGATTCGGTAGCATCAAAACCAAAGCAAAGAAAAACATTTTTTTTTATTCGCATTTTGAGCAATTTATACGAATGCATTAAAATAAATACTGAAGGAATTAAATTCAGTATTTAAGTGGGGAATAAAACATATGATACATACATACATAATTGGCAATTACAACCCTTCAATCAGGATTACGGCCTAACTTCTCATATCACTCATGTTGTGTGTGTTAATTTTATACATGAGTGGCGGGATCTACAGTTTAAAGACGACTTTGAACGACACACTTTTGAGAAACTTTTCGTGGCAATTTTATTTATTTACTTTCAGAGTCTTTGCCAGAAATCTGCTGAGAGGAAGTGGCCGAAGAAATATTTTTTATATTTCGTTTTGATGTCTGACCTGGGGGTCTAATAAGCCAACACACTACCTGCTAGACTACGGCGACATCGAAATATGATACATGATTATTTTTTATAATCGTGAAGAGGTGACATTGTACTCCAATCGTAAGATTTATTGTACTTCACCAAAACTTAATAGAGTATCCTTATAATGTTTATGCCAATTCTATTGAGCTAACAAAATTTAGGATGATAGTCTGCCGAGCACCTGACATGCACCCAGATGTTTCCTTTTTGGTTTCATTTGTGCCACACTGAGTCTACAGTGCCCTGTCAAAAGCCCGGATACCATTCTCAAATTATTCCCTAGATAGGTGGCAAAATCTCCAATTTCGTACTTGTTTCCAAACATTTATGGCCCCTGCTTTCAGTCAAATAATTAGCGCTTAGCGTCGTGAAGGAAACGGCATGAATTAGCTAAAACAATTATCTAGAAAGGTGCTGCTGCTCGTCCTTTGTCATTAAATAGGACGAAAAGCTTTCAAATCATATATAAGGTGCACTCTGTTATAACTAAAGCCATTAGAGATGTATCAGACGCCAAAAAAAGACTTCGCATTAACAAAAGGATGCTTTCGAAATTTTATTCATAAGTGGCCATTGTCCCACTTATGTTTATATTCTTTAAACTTGTTTTGTTTTCCCCCCGTACTTTTGTATAGGGTGGGCCATCTATCGGTTTAAATTTGAACCATTGGTTATTTCGAATTTGGCAATACATATGCCTGTTAATTCTATTCTGTCACAAAATTCAGTATTTTATCTCCATTGAACGTAATGAATAGATTTACGTTTGAGCAATATTGGGATTTATTGGAAATTTATTTCCAAAACAATGACAATTGGTTGGAAATTCCACGAAAATGTCGTACAAAATTTTGAAGCAGAGAAGAACCAACAGTGCTCGGTATACGTAAGATTGTTGATAAAGTGAGTGAAACTGGTTGGATTGTTGATGCGCCAAGACGTGAGCGTGCTCGTACAGTGCGTACACTCGAAAATATCGACATCAACTCGTCATCGTTTTTTTTTCTTGCGATAGTTTTTATGAACTAACAATAAGTGTTCAAATCTTAAGTCTAAAGTTAATAAATATTGATGTCCAGCCAGTGCCAGGCAAAAATTTTAAATTTCAAATGTTAATAAAAAAAAAATAATATAATGCATAATTTGTGAAGAAATCATCTGAGTTCGATGGTGTCCCTCCTTCTCAAGCGGGTATGTCCACGATGTTGTAGGATGTTTCGAGCGAGAGGATTTGGATGTATTTCCAGCTTCTTTAAATATTTGGTCACATATTTTGAGATTTCGCTTTTGACCAGTGGGACATCAAGGTCTTTATGAATATTGCTGTTTTTAATATACCAAGGAGCGGCAGTTATCATTCGTAGGATTTTATTTTGACGGTGTTGTATTCTTTCAATATTAGAAGCAGAAGCCGTGCCCCATAATTGGATACCATAACTCCATATTGGCTTCAATATAGATTTGTAAAGCAAGAGTTTACAATCGAGGCTAAGAACGGAATTTCTACCGATAAGCCAATTGATTTGGGCTGCTTTCAGTTTCATTTGGGTCAGTTTTGCATCGATGTGATATTTCCATGTGAGACGTCTATTCAAGTGAATACCGAGATATTTAAATTGAGTATGTTGCGGTACCCTCTGGTTGTTAATACTGATGGGCGGACATGTTTCTTTCCGTAGAGTAAAGGTAATGTGGACGCATTTTTGTTCATTGATTTTAATTCCCCATTGATTAGCCCATATCTCCACCTGGGTAGCATGGTGCTGCAATTGACTTGAGGCATCTTTTGGATTTTTGTGGGTGCAAAGAAAAGCCGTATCATCAGCAAAAGTTGATGTGTGTGAAATACTGCTTGTTGGCATATCTGCGGTGTATAACAAATATAAAATTGGTCTTAGGATACTGCCTTGTGGAACGCCAGCCTTTATAAGTTGAGAGCAACTTAAAAAATCTCCTTCTTTAATTATGAAATTTCGATCGATAACATATTTTTGGAATAGGTTGAAAAAATTCAATGGTAAAATCTGCTTTAATTTCGATAAAAGACCTTCATGCCATACTTTGTCGAATGCTTGAGAGACGTCAATAAACAGCGCTGAACAATATTTTTTTTCTTCAAAGGCTTTTCTTATTTCATACCATTTCTTTTGCGAAATGATTTCGGTATGACGCCTTACAAACTTCAATTGGTTCAAGTCGCATGACCATCAGCTTGAGCACAATGATGTCGATTTTGCCAGAAAAATAATATTTTCGGATGAAGCTCATTTTCATCATGGTGACTACGTTAATAAGCAAAATTGCCGTATTTGGGGCTCAGAAGACCCATATATGGTCTTACAAACGATAATGCACCCATTACGAGAGACGGCTTGTGGAGCGGTGGCATCATTGGTCCATATTTCTTTAGAAATGAGGACGGCGCAACCATTACGTTCAATGGCGGCACCATTCGCACCATGAGATTCGATTTTTTTGTACCTGTTCTTCATAGTTATGATTTGAACGATGTTTAGTTTCCACAAGCTGTTGTAATTTGCCACACATCTCATGCCACAATCGATTTATTGCGTCAAACGCTTGATGGCCGTTTAATTATCCGAAATGGTGATGTTAATTGGGCACCAAGCAGCTGCGATTTGACATCGTTGAACTACTTTCTGTGGGGCGCCGTTAAAAAAGTGTAATACCGGCAAACCATAGACAATTGTGCATTTGAAGGGCAACATGAGTGATGCCATTGCCGAGATACGAGCCCATACACTCGGAAAAGTGTACGAAAATTGGTTCGATCGAATGAGATACCGTGAGGATAGCCGTGACAGCCATATGAATGAATTAATATGCCATTTCTAGACGATACATGTAAATTTATACTGAAAAAATTATTTTACATATGGGGCGTATGATTAACATGTCAAAACAGTATTTAATCATCATACGACATGGTGGGTGTTCGTAGTAAGAGAATAAACTTAAAAACTATTGCATACCCTCTGGAGTTACATGTTGACATATTAGACGTGAGGCCACATTTCAAATCCCATGACGTAATATAAAAAAAAAATATTCCTGCGGCAACTTTCTCTCAGCAGATTCTGGCAAAAATTCTGAGAGTAAATTCAAACTGCCATGAAAAGCTTCTCAAAAATCTGGCGTTCGGAGTCGTCTTTGAATTGTAGGTCCTGCCACGCATGTATAAAAATTAATACACACAGCATAAGTGGTGTGCGAAACTAGGTTGTAATCCGGACTAAAGGTTGCAATGTTCAATTACGTACGTTGCTACTATTTCTGTTCAGATTATATGTCCCTACAACGGCAACATTGAGGAAGTCATCGAAGGAATATTTTTACACATTTCGTTTTGCTGGAGATCTCTGACCTGCCATTTTAACTGTGGCCTTACATTTAATATGCCAAAACACTACCTACTAGACGAAGACTTCTTGATTAAAACATCATATAAAAGTATGAATTTTTTTATTTGATTTTAATTGAAACCAAAAAAAATCTCAATTAATCAGACATACCAATACGTTTCCTTATGGTAGAAAGCAATAAATTTTTAGTCAATAAATTTATTACACACGACGATATTTCTATTCCAACTATTTTTGAAATGGAATTTTTCAAAATTTTATTTCTTTATTTTATGGATTGTTTTTACTTTTATTTTAATTTCTTTCTTTATTTTTATGTTTCCATTACGTTCTATTAAAACTATTTCCGTTTTGAATGCATTTTCTTCAGTTTTCGTTTTTTGACTTTTGCGACTAAATTGCACTTGCAAGCATTGTTTTATTCTACAAAAATATACAGTGGACAGCAAAAGTCTAGTACGGCAATATATTTTGACAAAAAAACCCCACATGCTCTTGCACAAAGTCCCGATATGACATCAAGAGAGTATTTAGGAGATCATTTGATAGAACGGTTACGTAATCGCTAAACCTCAAATAAAAGTCAACCGAAAAACAATCTCATGGTGCCACTATAAACACTAAACAAAACTTTTACATTCAATTGGTTAAATGAAGTGCTTAACCTTAGGAATATTCTATTAAATACAAGGGATAACATTTTCATATTTTAGGTCTTTGAATTTTTAATTTACTCAGGGTTCTCCTTGGGGGTACCTATGGAGTCATCTGAAACTTTTCCTAATTTTTCTCCTGTTTTATGAAAAACATTAAAAAATTGTTTGTTTTATAATAAAACAGAAATAAATTAATAAAATAAATATAAAAACTATAATGTTCTATACAAACTTTTGGCTAAAATTCATAAAATTGCTAAAATATATTGCCGTACTAAGACTTTTGCTGTCCACTGTATATACACTCTATCGGAATGTAGGCGAGCGGAAGAGAGTCATAAGAACAATAAAAATTAAATGTTTGAACAAAAAGAAACAAGAAAAAATTAAATATTTAGGCTAATTGCAAACAACTTTAAAGGAAGTACATGCTTTAGTTTTTCTTTTCTTTTTTATAATAAAGAAAATGACTGAACTGAAAGAATGAAAAGGAAAAGCAAAAGGAAAAAGTTAAAAACAGAAAAAAATAAAATGTAAGTCCATTAAAAATAATCTTAAAATGACTTTTGTGGTGATGAAAAAGACACACACAGAGAATACATTTTAATTTGCCAAACGTTTTAAGCACCACAAAGTGTGGGAATGAAAAAATATAAAAAAAATGACAAGTAATCTCACATGTAACCCATTAAAGGGTGAGCTATAAAGCTGTAAAATCCATTATTATTAAAAAAAAAAATAAAAAGGGTATCCGTTAATAAAAACCTCTTCAGAATTTACGCTAAAAATTTCTTTTAAGATTTATATATTCCCTTCGATACATACATACATACATACATACATAATTGGTCATTACGATCCTTCAGTCAGGGTTACAACCTAGCTTCTCACACCACTTATGTTGTGTGTGTTAATTTTAAGTATGAGTGGCGGTACCTACAGCTTATAGTCGACTCCGAACGATAGATTTTTGGCAAGCTTTTATTTATTTTCAGAGTTTTTACCAGAAATCTGCTGAGAGGAAAACGCTGGAGTTTTTTTTCATATTTCGTTTTGTTGGAGATGTCTGATCTAGGGTTTGAACTGAGAACTGACTTCTAATAAACCAACTTACTACCTATAAGACTACGGTAGCCAACAACGTTCATCTACAGTCTTGGTTAAATACCGACACCACATTTTATAATCGTACAATAGAAACTGGCTCGGTTTCAGTATTGCGAATACAAGATGACTGAATTTGAAAATAAAAATGCCTTCACATATGTGCATACTTGGGTTCCTTTAGTTCTTGTAAAAAAAGTTTTACAAATCCTGTATATTTTGTTCGGTTTTAAATTTTTCTTCTCTCCATTGTTGTTTCGTTAACGAAGTTTTACCAGACAAGAGGGCTCATAGGCTGTTGTGACATAGAAACAACATCCTTTGTGAAATTGTTTATGGTTCCAGTACTAGATTTAGTGACCAAAAACATTGCTCGCATTGAATTATACTATTACGCAAGACATATCATCTGCCAAACTATTTTTTTTATGATTTTCGTATCGTTTTTGAGATTTTGGTGGCGTTCAAATGTCTACGACGGCTTCTTTGGGTGGAGCCCAGCCGAAATATTCAATTTTTTACGACTCTGGCGTATAGATCAGGCTAAATTTGCTGAAATTGCTTATGTTAGCTTTGAGGACATCTGTGGTTCGTGGCTTATTCGCATACACTTGTAGCTGCAGAAAAGCTTACAAGAAACGATCTAAAGAGGTCAAATCGCACGATATCGATAGTCAATTCAAGTTATCTCCATGTGACATGACCATGCGTTCAATTCAGTGATGCAGAATTTCTAATGAGCTATGTAGCATGAATTATGTGTCTTTAGGTCGTCCTGTTGACACCACATATCGTTGATGTCTAGCTCATTCAGTATAGATCAAAAGAAGTTTGTAATCTTCAACTTATAGTGCTCACCGTTGACAGTGATGGTCTGACCAACTCACAGAAATATGCACCATTGAGAACATACATACATACATTACAACGCTTCAGTCAGTTTTACGACTTAGCTTCTCACACCACTTATCCTGTGTGTGTTAGTTTTATATATGAGTGGTGGGAGCTACAGTTTGAAGTCGATCCCGAACGACAGATTTTAGAGAAACTTTTCATAGCAACTTTATTTACTCTCAGAGTTTTTGCCAGAAATCTCCTGAGAGGAAGTCGGCGAAGAATTATTTTTTTATATTTCTTTTAAATGTCTGACCTGGGGTTTGAACCGTGGCCTCACTTCTAATAAGCCAACCCACTATCTACTAGACTTCATCGTTGAGGACGCCAATCCAAAATACACACATTAAGGCTCTGGAATCTTATGTGAAGTGGTATCGACAATGTTGTTTGTTCATGTACCTAAGCATTCGAAATGGAGGTCTCATTTCTGAAGTTGATTTTTCCATGAAAATTAAGGTCAGTTGTCAACTGCTCCAGGGCCTTTCAACACATACATGTCATTGTTTTGGTCCATGTCTACACATCCATGCTGATTTGATAGATGTAGCCTCAACCAGACTGCCGTTATCAACTATCAATGCTCAGAAATCCCTATTGAAAAAACTTGTATTTCTATTAAAATTTTTTTTTTATAATTTTTATCTCTAATGCGTCAAGGAAAATTTTTTTCTATTGGAATACGTAGTTTCACATTCAAAAAATTTCAAGAAAATTTTGATTGAAATGGCAATGAGATTAACTAATTTCATAAAACTTATTAACTACTTGTATATGTACATATACACGTATTATACATATATCTTTATCTCCCATGTAAGCTTGTTCATACAATAGAACATATATTCTAGACAAAATTTCTTAAACGCATTTAAACTCAATGCCAGTGAAAGTGTTTCTTTTCTTTTAAGATTTCAGAATAACGTATTTTTTCTTATATCTCATGTATTATACGTGCGACTATTTGTGAACAACGGCCATAAATAGTTACAAGTTCATATGACAAGTGGTTGGTTGGCATCTTAAAATAGTTACAAATCCTTTTGCTATGTTCTGTATTTCATTTCATTTTATTTTCAAACAGAAGGGTAAGTTTTCATTATGAAGGTTCACCTTCACTACGTATGAAGTCTCTGTTGGATTTTATTGTTCAATTGCCTTCTCATAGATTAGTATAGAAATGCGAATGTTAAACGTTTTATTTTTTATTTTTTGTAAAATGTGAAAAAAAACTATTGAAAAGCAAAGCAATAAAATCATAATTTACTGATTAAGGACTAGAATAAGGCTTCATTTAGGAAGCATTAAAACATATTAACAGCATTGTGATAAATTCATTAAAAAAATTAATTTTAGAAACATTTGGGTAGGATAGATCAGATTAAGCGAGATACCGTTTGTTTGCTCCTTTGAATTTACTCTAATCAAACACTGTACTGGCTATCGCCAGTGCATCAGTAATGATCTTGCCTTTTACACCAAAGTACATACGAAGCCAGATGGCAGTAACCATAGATTGTTTCGGTATTTACTCTGTAGTTACGAAGCGTTCGTGGATAAATATTGATGTAATCCGCTGTAGTAAATACCGTAGTGACGGTATATGGTTTGAGGATTCACAACTCCATTTACACTTAGCAAGACAAAGAAGAGCAGAGGATACGATATTTATGATACAGTACTTCAAACGACTGCTTTGTTTCTATACGTTATTTAACTTCATCCCGCTAGGGATCGCTTCGGGATTTAATCTGTTTCTACGATAGGCGACGAATGGATGGATTAGACTGAATAATCGGATGGATCGGTTTGGAATATAATCTGCCTGCTAAAAGGCAATCGTTTCCCTGATATCATCTTTTCCATGATAGGCGACGAATGGATGGATTAGACTGAATGACATGTGGTTTTAACAACAAGGCCACAAATGATAAATGATATGCGAGTTAGATGAGCAATTAATCTCATGGTTTGACATTACTAAGCTATTTTTTGTAGGAATATGTTCAATCTGTGGTACTGGATAAGACAGCCATAATTCTATGCATCTACAGCTGTAGTTGCAAAAATGCTAGAAAATATGCTAAAATTGGAATTCACGGACAGACCATCTATGGTGCTTTCTCGGGAAAATTGTAGTGAAATAATCTCTTACATCATTTGTTTATCACTTGAAATGAATACTTCGTTTGCTTTTAAAAATTTTCTGTATTTTTTTCCAATTTTCAGAGCCTAAACTATTTTTAACTGTTTTAAAGAAGAACCTCAACAGACAGATTGAAATTTATCCTGAAGATTATTGCAATAATCTCTCTTAATCAATGATAGCAAAGATCATTGTGGACGATTTCATTACAAGTTTTCAATGATTCAGGCAAAATATTCAAATATTAAAACAAAATATGTCTGAACAGCTTTAAATTTGGATATGAATCCGTAATGATATGGGGTTGTCTGATAGCAAAGTGAGTTGGAGTAGTCCACAGAATAGATGGTACGATGACAACTCAATTCTATATAAATATTTTAATCATAACTTACCCTTCAATGTAGAAAAATTTGATTCTAGGCGGTGGTTATCGTTTCCGAACATGATAATGACTCTAAGCATACCGATAAACCAAACAAAAAAAAAAATTGTTTTAGAAAGATTATAATCGGTAGTCCCTGTCAGTTGATCTTAACTTCACCGAACACTTCTGGGCAGTTTTCATAAGACGTGTTGTCTGCACTCCTGTAAACTTGGAGGAATTGTGGAATTTTGTCCGTATAACGATGGATGCTGTAGATAATGTGTGCACGGTAGGCCACTCCGTAAATATACAAATATCTCGTATGTATCTCGACAGTAGGTAGTGTGTTGGTTTATTAGACGTGAGACCGCAGTTCAAGCCCCAGGTCAGACATCTCGAACAAAACGAAATATGAAAAAATATTTCTTCAGCGAATTCCTCTCAGCAGATTTCTGGTAAAAACTTTGAGAATAATAAAATTGCCATGAATAGCTTGTCACAATTAACATACACAACATAAGTGGTGTAAGAAGCTAGGACGTAATCTTGGCAGTAGGGGTTTGATGACCAATTATGTATGTATCTCGGCATCAGGAGTGGACAGTTTGTAATTTATTGAGGAAATAACGGATAAGCGAGAGAGTACTTAAATATTCTAAAGAAAAAAAAATTAAATATAAAGTTTGGAAGAATTAAGAATTAAAAAAGTCTATGCCTACCAAAGTTTCCACAAGCTTAATACTCTTGAACAACGTCCGAGTCTGAGTGCATTTAGTAGATTATTTAGAAGAACGGTTGAGTAGTCAGGCTTAATCTCAGACAAAGTCAACTAAAAACCTTGCTCAGGAGCGAATGGCGGCAAATGTGAATATAAAATATAGGAAAAAAATTAGCGCATTCAATGCCAAATGGATTTAATGGAGTGCTTGACCTTAAGAGATATCCTACTAAACATATGGGATAAAAGTTTAATATATTGGGCCTTTGAATTCTAAATTTACTCTGAGTTCTTCTTAAGAGTACCAACACTTTTGCGCTGTAAAAATATGGAGTAATTAGAAATATTTAATCTTTATTTTTCCTTTGGTTTGTGAAAAACAATAAAAATAAATTAATAAAATAAATATAAAAAACATCAATTGTGTACATATTATTGTTTAAAATGTATGAAAATGATAAAATATATTAGGGTATCTAGACTTTTGCTGTCCCCTGTATATGAAATATTTTTTTGTTATTACTTGGCCAATATATGTATACATATTTACATTATTCTTCCTTAAGACTGTAATCAAACAAATTAAGAATATTAAAAAGCATTTTTTTTCGTTAATATGCAATAACATAATATTAAGTAGTGTTATGCTATGTTAAGCAAATGTCTTAATAGAGTGGCCAGACACTTTATTAAGAGTAAAACTCCAGTAAAACCCATTACAATTTTTAAACTGGTGTAAACTATGTATAAAAGTTGAAATTTCTTTACACGTCAAACTACTTTATGGTACATATAGTCAACGCAAAAAGTCTACATACACTTTTTTAATTTGATAAAAAGCAGCAGTTGTATGTAGACTTTGACAATCTTTGACTGTATACCAAAAAGGTATCCAAATATTCTGTGATACAGCTTAGAATTATTAATTTCGTTTACAAGTTTTTGTTTTATTTTAAAAAGTGATGAAAATACATACATGGCTCAACACAGATAAAATCTTTTTTACCAAAACCAAAGTAAACAATGTATGAATTTTATTTTACATTTTATTATTTACTACAGCATAAGTGTTCGTATTATATTAACATGAATATAACCCACTTAAAATGCAATGCGTTTACCATGTATTACACACAAAACTATAAACAATTGTACCCATGAGCACCACTCAACTCAGTTCATAACCCACTTTAACTACTCTAGAGAGTTATAAAACTACACACTTTTCCTATGTATGTAGAATGGAATGTAACCTCGAGTGTGTTAATAAACAAAAATTTGGAAAAATCAAACAACCTAAAAATCAGGGGTAAAAATGTTTAAATGGATATTGTAAACTAAAATCATATGAAGGTAAATGTGCTCGTATTTATGGTTAAAATCATTACAACCTAAAGCCCCCTAACGAATAGTAAAAATTTATCCAATTTACAAGAATAAATAAACTTGTAAATGAACATGTATTTTTGGGTTTTAGAATGTGAAACAAAACCAAGTTACAACTTCCCCTAACCACATTCGAATTTCAATGTGTTATAAGCCATGTAAATGAACATAAAGTTGATCATTGAGTGTTACATTTAACTTTTGTTTTTATTATTATTTTTTGTTTTGTTTTTTGTTTTTTTATTTACAAAAAATTAAGTGTTAAATATTTTATTGTAAGTAAATCTGTGTAGAAAAGCAGTGAATTTAGCATAAAACAGTTTTACATGCCATAAGCACACACACACACAACACAATCTCGCAATCATCGCTGTTAGATTTATAATGTTTGCTCGATTAGGCGTAAATTTAATGTTTTGAAAATAATAGAGACGAGCATGCATTTTAGATTTTAATTAAAAGCAAACAATAGGCCATGACATGGTCGGTGTTAGTTTGAATTATCAATACCGTCTGTAGTAAAATGGGAATGGTAATGCCGGGTTTTACATAAATTAATTGTAATGGTTACTTATGAATTACTAAGACTTTAAAAACCTCGTAAATCATAACGGGTTTTATTGTATTTATTTGAAGGCATTAAAGCAAATGTTAGTTTTTGCCAGGCGTGTAGTTTGCCGTTCACAGGTAAGTTCACTCGGTGGCCCATTATGTTACGCAGTTTGAGGTAGGCCCCCTTGTCATTGTTCTTTAGCGGTGGTTTCCATTTAAAGCCGACAAGTTCCCTCAATGGCACGTTCACCACCAAGCCCAGATATCCAAACGTTCTGTTACCCTAAAAACCGATAACGTCTGTTTTGAAATGCAGGACACTCACATAATATTTACGCTCCTTTATTTTTATGTCTGGTAACCTTTGAATTATTAATATTTTGTTGTATTGGTTTTACGTATTAATGTCAGAACACTTGTGCATTAAATTTTCATCTCCTGGCATTCATTTAAGACGACTTCAAACGAATCTTACTTACATACTTAATTGGTCATATCCTCACAGCACCCATATTGCATGTGTTCATTTTATTTACAAGTGGTGGAACCTGCAATTTAACATCGATTTTGAACGGCGGTTTTTGTGAAACTTTTTCATGGCAATTTTATTTTACTCTCAGAGTTTTTATTAAAAGACTGCTAAGAATAATTGGCTGAAGGAAATATTTTTTTATTCGTCTGAACTGGGGTTTTAACCACGATACCACTAATAAGCCAACATACTATACACTATACTAAGGGTAGTTTTAAGCAGTTTTAATTTGAGTCAATTGGTCTTCACAAACCTTCAGTCAGGATTATGAGCTAGCTCACACACCCTCATGTTGTGTATGCTAATTTTATTTACTCTCTAAGTTTTTGCCAGAAGGCAGCTGAGTCGTCGAAAAAATATTTCGACGATTTTTCATATTTCGTTTTCTTTGAGATGTCTGGCCTGTGGTCTCACGTCTAATAAGCCAACACGCTGCCTACTAGACTACTGCGACTGTTTTAAGTATTATTAAAATCGTTAATAGAGGTAGGAGTGTGTTTTAATCTTATTAACTAAGAGATAAGCAATATCTCCTGTATATACGTATGTACTTGTATTTGAAAATAATTGAGTTTAAGTAAATTTATATAAAATTTCCAATTTGAATTTCCATTATTCAACTAGTAATGCAATATTAATCAGATTACATTCAATACCGGGTTCTTTATTTGCTTTGAAACTTTAAAAGTAAACAAATTTCATTTTACTTTAACTTCGAAAATGTTGTGTAAATATGTTGTATGTTAGCAAACAATCCAAAAAAAAAAAAATGAGCAAATAAACCAATTATCACTTGATGGCAAATAAAATATTTTGCTTACTTCAATATCTGGCTGGCAGTAGTAGTAGTAAGAATTATTAACAAATATTTGCTTAAATAATAAATTTTCCAATTAAATAGTTTCTATATATCTACTCTTTGTTTAATCCAACAAAGTAATATTGTTACGACAGACTACGATATACACTCTGGCTTAAATTTTCTGAAAATTTCCTTATTAAATGAAGTAATTTTCATTGTAGTTGCCATACATACATATACATATACATATACATATGTATTCCAGTGGCATTGTGTATTAAATATTTATAAACACAAATGTTTTATACAAATAAGCTTATGCTTTATGCAAATGCTTATAGTATGCTTATGTTTATGTTTATAAGCATATGAGATATATTTCTAGATATGCATACATATGTAAGTATGTGTACATATTTTATAAACAGTATAATTATAAATAATAAAGTTTGTTGTCGAAAAGACTAACAACAAACACTGACATGAAAATAGAAAATAGAATTCATATTTGCCTTTTTCTACATATCGTTTGAGATAATGTCCTTAATCTCATATGAAAAAAAGTAAGTTTTTCTTTTTATGGTATTTCATTAATTATTCATTTGGCAGAACAAACAAATTTCTTATAAATATTATTGCTTGATTAACGTATTATACATCTATTATACATACATACATATTATACATATTATTTAATAATATTTATATGCGTAACACTATAAAACGAATATATTCCTGGTAAATTAGTCATCAATATTGAAGCACACCATAACCAAATTTAGTTGCTTTGCACTATTAGTGCGTAAATCAACACACAGACATTTACTGAAGGTCACATACATACATACAAAATTGGCCATTACAACTCTTCAATCAGGATTACGACACAGATGTTGTGTGTGTTATTTTTACACAGAGTGGCCGGACCTATAATTTGATGTCGATTCCGAACTACAGATTTGTTTTGAGAAGCTCTTCATGGCAATTTTCTTTACTCTTAGAGTTTTTATCATTAATTTGCTGAAAGGAAGACCGCGAAGAAATATTTTTTCCTATTTACGTTTCAATGTCTGACCTGGGGCTTGCACCTAGGCCTCACGTCTAATAAGTCAACACATTGTCTACTAGACTACGGCCACTGAAAGTCATGGTAGTAAAATTCTGAAAATTTTCTTAATTTACCAACTCTTTCATAGAAATTATAAAGTGAAGGTTCTTGGTCTCCAGCTAATTCCGATTATTGGCTCATTTTTTATTTACTGGACTTGTAACGTTTTACTAAGTCTTGTAAATGTTTATTGCTCAAGTACAGCAACTTCTTTTCGAGTTCTAATTGCCCACATTGTGTCCTCAACTTTAAGGTTAATGGTATGATGTAATGGTTAAAGTATTCCCCAGGTTAGATGATAGTTGAAGACAAATTCTTTTTTCTAAATAAAAAAATATTCATTCTTTATAGGCGATAAATTGAAGCATCATAATAAGTCTCCGTTGAGAGGAAGAGTTTGCCTATAAGTGCAGAGTTTTTTGTCATCATACTAATTACGTTTTCACAGACATCGTTATATCTAGACTTGCTTAATAAAACTGAAAGAACTGAACTGAACTTTAGTCGCCGTAGTCTAGTAGGTAGTGTGTTGGCTTATGAGATGTGAGGACATAATTCTGACAAAAACTCTGAGAGCAAATAAAAATTGCCATTAAAAAGTTTCTCAAGAGTCTGTCGTTCGAAATCGGCTTTAAACTGTAGCTGCCGCCACAGATGCAAAAATTAACATACACAACTTAAGTAGTGTGAGAAGCCACGTCGTAATCCTAACTGCCGTACCAATTACGTATGTATGAAGCAAAATAAAGAAATGAAAAAAATATGCAAGTGGTGCCTTATGATTGCCATATTTTCGTTTAAAGAAAACAAAAATTTCATGGGATTGAAGTCACCGTTCAAACCCTAGGTTCAAACCCTAGGTAAGACATCACTAACAAAACAAAATATGAAAAAAATATTTCTTCTGCGATTGCCTCTATGCAGATTTCTGGCAAAATTTCTGAGAGTAAATAAAATTGCCAATAAAAGTTTCTCAAAAATGTCCAGGTCATCCAATTCAGATTAAAAGAAGTTTGTAGTCATCGACCTAAAGTGACCTCAGATGTGATAGCCAAGGCAACGTAGTACTCGAAGAAATATAAGCTGATGAGGCAGCCAGCCAAAAATCCACATCAGACAATAACTCATTCGTAATGCATTGAATGCTCTTGGATCTCATATGGATTCGATATCGCTCCAAAATCCTATAATGAATTCACAAATGGTTCTCATTGATGAAAATAATTTTTCTATGAAAATTAAGATCAGTTGCCAACTGTTCCAGAGCCTGTTTAGCAAGCACGTCATTGTCTATGCTTGGTCCATAGGGCACCAGACTGATTAAGTGAAAATTAATTTGACAGATGTACTATGAAGACGGCTTTTATCAACTACCAAAGTGCGGAAGTTCCTGTTTGAAGACCCAATATAGTGGTTTATGAAATTGTGACATCTACTGAAGATTGCTTATGAAAGCACTTTTCCAGTTCTTATCGAAGTCTAATTGCCAATTACGGTTTTGCTAACGTAGTTATAATATCTCTTGGATATCCTCTAAGATATCTCTTTTTTTCAGCATCTGTTTCTTAAAATTTTCTTGAGGATAATTTAAAAAGTACGCATTATTCGTAAACTAAACTACGGCGCATTAATCTATTGAAAGTCATTCTTGTTTATAGTGCTTGAATGATTTTAAACTGAATTTAATTTCTTATTTTATGACATCTGACTTTAAGCAATTGCCTTAAAGGTTTAATTAATTAACTGCTCCATTTATGGTTCAGATAGACACATAATCAAATACATACATACATATGTATGTATACACGTTATTAATATTGTATAACCAATAACGTAACGAAGCACACATTTTCATTTAAGAGTGTGCGTTTTATTCTACTGTAAACAGCAGAAACGATTTCATGTTTATCTTTAAGCATCAATAAACATGTGCCTGTGTATGTATTTGTTATTCATTATATGATTGTTGTATAATTACAGTGGCAGCAAAAAGTCTACAATGGTTTTTTAATAGTTCAAATAAATGATTTGATAAATTTAGTTATGCTAAGCATATGCATTTGCATTACAAATGAGCTCCACAGCAAGGTAAACAAGAATTAATGGATTGAGTTTGATGGATTTGTTACAATATTACAAGCAATGTGGAAAAATTATATTTAATCAGATTAGGGCGATTATTAGTATGCGCGTTAGTTTTACAAGTATACAGACGTTATTTAAATTTGACGTATGATTCTAAAATATTTTGTATGTTTGTTTAAGGGACTTAGAAAGAAACGTTGTTTTCCGTAATTTTGATTTACAAAAGCTTTCTGTACCAGATATTAATCCAATCGCAATATTCCGCAATTCACTACATATTAAAAAAGTTCATTCAAGTAATTTGTGGACATTCTGTCAGTCGTAATATTAGTTCATCCAATTTTATCCATCATAGTCACTTCAGCGAATCTACTCATGTCAGTGTACGTTCAATTCTTGAATAAAGTCCATATAAGGCGATTCTGTTATAACGTATAAGAAAAATCTTACTTGCAGAAGGAAAGGTAGACAGATATAGAAACTGTTTCCCTTGGCTTAAACTGGAGTCATACAAAACATTGGCTTTGGACTGACATAATTTTCAATAATTTATTATGGTTATACGATCTACAGTGGATCGTTCTGGACTGCATTAAAGAAAAACTGGAAGAGGGATGACCATCGTTTAGAAGGTACATTTAAGAAAACTTATAAATAAATGCGTTGATTGCCTCTAATATGGAATTATAATAATTTTTGCTCATATATGTACCTTCGCTAGAACGGTTCGTACTCTAACAGGAATTCTAAGGCGACACTGTGCTATTGGCAATTTACCTGACAAGCTCGATCTGCTCCACCAGGATTACTGCAGTAGTTGCCATGATGTGGAAGAAACGGAATCGTTGCAACACGTTTTATGCGAGTGCCCTACACTTCAGAATAGACGTCAACGGTTTTTGGGTGGCAGAACGTCTAAAGATCTGGACATGGTGGCAAATGTGCCACTAACGATTATGACAAGTGGCTTACCTCACACTAGGTAACACATTGGGCCATATGGGCCCACCTCACCTAACCTACATCATCTCTGTCATTTTGAAAATAGAAGATTGATTTTATGACATCAAGAAAGACAAGGCATGCCAGTTTAATGCTGTACGCATTGTAGAGTTACTTCCAATATCCAAGACCAATGGCCAAGAAATATAAGTCGCTTGAGCATGAAACCAGGAAGACAGTGGATTAGTTTTATTAAAAGATAAAAAAGAGGAATACAACGCTAGTACCAGAATTATAATTAAGAAATTCTATAACAAATATAAGTGACTGTAGTCTAATAGATATTGTGTTCGTTTATTAGACGTGAGTTCAAGGCTCAATTCCCAGGTCAGACATCGCCAACAAAAAATATGAAAAAGTATTTCCTCGGCAACTTCCTCTCAGCAGATTTCTGGCAAAAGCTCTCAGAGTAAATCAAATTGCCATGAAAAGCTTCTCAAAAATCTGTCGTTAGGAGTTGACTGTAAACTGTAGGTCCCGCCACAAATTCTAAACTTGTACCGATTATAACCAAAGCTTTTGCTCCATAGAGGATAAGAGCGAATTATCTGAACTACTGATTTCGCACAATATTTGTTTAAACATGTACACAAGAGTGACGCTTAGTCGCTAAGCCAAATTAAAATGATATTCCATTGATTCGCTGGTTATAGGGTATATGATTATACGAATAATTATTTACTTACGCGAACCATTCATTGTAACTCCCTTCTAGTTTATTTGAATGCCTGTCTACGTAAGGATATGTATGTATGTACGTGATTGTAATATTAGAGTAGAAGAAAAACTAATTAATAATACACAACAATGAGTAATGCTGTACCAACAAAATGGATTTTTAATGAACATTTGATATTGAAACTCCTTATCTGACAGATAAGGGCACGTCTAGAATAAGCAAACCAGTGTTCGCACATGAAAATATTTATTACAAGAGAATCGTTGTTGTACACATTAAATCGATTGTATTATTATTTATACAATAGTATTGTATGCGATATTAAACATATAAAAAAATGTATTTAAATTAATACATTGTTTGTTTGGGGTTTTAAACAATTTATCTCAAATAACTGTTTTGAATTTGTGCGAAAATAATTGTGCGGTTTTATTGGTTAAGTGGCTTCATTAAAAGTTCTATAATTCACACACCAGTTTAATTGCAAACAGTAACATTTATTATAAAAATAATTGATTGAACAATAACCAACTACAATAACTACAACTGCTAATAATTGGGTGGCGATTTGAAATAATTAAACGTTTATTTTAAAAATTTATTGATTTTTTTCCATCCAGACAACTGTTAAATGTATTCAATTAAAATTAAAAGGTTTTAACATACAGTTATGTGAAAAATAATAGGGACACCATGGTGGCACTTAGAAATTTGATGAGAAAGTAAGTAAAATGAGAAAATTCTCAACACAATAATGATAGTGTTCGATTGTGGACTATATGTAAGGTTGTGAAACAAGCAAAAATACCGTCTACGCCTTTATCAATTGGAAAAATAGGCCACTAAAAAGGAACCAAAATTAGAAAAATTCCGCTGCACAAAAAAAACCAAACCAATAGGACAATCCTTTTTTTCCTTATAATTCTATTTGCACACTGTATTTATTTCACTTCACAATGGGTTTTATTTGTTACACTTTTTAGGGCCATTATTACAACTTACAACTTAAGTTGGATTTAGTTAAAGGTAACTTTAGCTAAAGTGAACTTTAAAATCACCTTTAACTTCTTTTCGTTATTACAACCTACAGACAAAATAAAGTTAACTTTTTCAAAAATATGGCAGCGCCGGAGCAATGCCGATAACATTGTTCAATTAAACATTTTTTAAACGACTTGCTCTTTTTGTTTATATTTGAAGTTGCCATATTGAAAACATAAACTTAACTTTAAAAGTTACTGGTATGATGATCCTCCCTTTAGCTTAACGCTAACATTAACATTCTACATTATTGTCCACTTATAATAATGAAAAACAATTTATCTGCCCGTTAAAATACTCCCTTTAGTTAACGGCAAGTTGTAATAATGGCCCTTAATCCGTTAACAATTTTAAGTTGCTTTTAATTTAATTAATTTAATTATTTTTCACAAAATAAAGTAATGACCGAATGCCTGAAAATAATATTACAATTCCAATTTTTGGAGCTCTAATCCCTTCAGACGATCAAACAACGAATAACTTCATCAATACATAGAAGAAAAAAATTGGATTTAAAGCCAAAAAAAAAACACTAATGATAAAAGCTTAATTCTAAAATGCAGCGCTTTCTGTTGCCAATTTGCCACCGTTTAAACAATCTTTTTTATGTCACCAAGGATGGGAAGTTTGGACCGTCAGACATAAACAAATAATATGATGACGGTAATATTGCAGCATGATAGAGGTAATAGTCCTTTTAAGCGACGTCATTATACTTTGTCACAAGGTAATTTTAATTCTACATATACATACATATATAATTAGTCATTAAAACCCTTTAGTCAGGATTATCACCTAGTTTTTCACACCACTTCTTTTGTGTCTATTAATTTTATACATGAGTGGTGGAACCTACGGTTTAAAGTCGATTCCGAACGACAGATTTTTGAGAAACTTTTCATTACAGTTTGATTTACTCTCAGAGTTTTTGCCAGAAATTTACTGAGAGGAAGTTAGCACGTTTTCAATCCAACACACTACGATTCGATTTAAATTTTAATTTAATAAAAATTTTGATATAAAAAAAACGTTTTTTAAAAACGCAATGAAATTTATTTTGTGATAATTAAGGCTGACAGCAAATGCATTTTCTTATCAACAATTTTCGCATTTAACATATTTTTTCATCAAATCTCTAAGTGCTACCTTGATGTCCCTATTATTTTTCCCATCACTGTGTGTTTACATTTAAAATTGTTTTAGCGGTAGCTGGTTGTAGGCGGTAGCTTCATTCGGATTTTGGAATTTTGAAAACGTAGAGGTGGTAAAGGCATTGGCACAAAACCGCCATGTATTCAACCAATATATTGAGGCTATAAAACGATAGATTCTACTCTGTGGGACTCAGGTCGTATTTTATACATTTCGGCTCCTGTAAGGATAATAGGGTCTTCGCGACCATCATCTTATTATGTCCTTGGGGACTCTATTAGGTTTTAGAATAGCGGGGTTATCACCACTTTTTGCTTAGAAACAACCGCACTGAGAGAAAGTGTTAGGTTGTTGCAAGAGGTGTGTGGTGAGAAACTTTCTTTAATGAATGCTACTCTTTCACAATGACATTCCTAATGTTTGATATTGATATTATTCATTCTGCAAAGAGCGCAAGCCAGCTTATTAACAGCAAATTTGAACACAATATAATATAAGAAATAATCAAAGCCTCGAATTGGACTGGAAGAATTATAACCAAAGGATGCAGGGAGACTTTTTAGCAGGTAAGTTCGTGGCATCTATTTTTCTTGAGAACATTTTCATGATTAAGTCAATATAAGGCGATACTGTGACAACGACTGGAATACATGGAAAAACTCTTACATGCACAAGGGAAGGTTGACAGAGATATAAACTGCTTCCTTTGGCTTAAACTGGAGTCATATAAAACATTGGCTTTGGCCTGACATAATTTTCGATAATTTATTATAGTCCTATGATCTATCAGATTTAGCTAACGATTTTGGCAAGGGGGCTTACCTCACACTAGATAACACAATGGGTCTTATGGGCCATCGAGTGAACTTGCCTGTGAACGGCAAGCTACCCGGTAACCTAACTAA
Organism: Sarcophaga carnaria; assembly: GCA_958299815.1. NCBI lineage: Eukaryota > Metazoa > Arthropoda > Insecta > Diptera > Sarcophagidae > Sarcophaga > Sarcophaga carnaria. The sequence goes on from OY283150.1 coordinate 47,603,885, forward strand.
ACCTACGTCGGCTCCGTCATTTTAAAAATAGAAGATTGATGCTGTACGCATTGTAGAGTTACTTCTAGCTCTCCAATATTCAAGACCTATGGAACAGATATATAGGTCGCTTGAGCATGAAACAAGGAGGACAGTGGATTAGTTTTATTGAAAGGTAAGAAGAGGAATACAACGCTAGTACCAGAATCATAAATCTGCTGAGAGGAAGTCACCGAAAGAATATTTTTTCATATTTTCGTTTTTTTGGATATATTTAACCTGGGGTTTGAACCGTTGCCTCTAATCTAATGAGCCAACACATTGCCTACTAGACTACGGTTAGTCCGCTTCGATTGTAGGCTTGAGAAAATAGAGAACATATTTGATTGAGCGAAATATTTTTTTGAGATGCCGGTTTAATAGAAGAAGGGGTAGTGGTCCTGATTGACAAAATCGGAATCACACTATTTAAAGTAATACAAATGACGCCAGATGGATTAAAAAATTTTAGCCCAGTTTTAGTTTAGTCTGCTATTGAGAGGTGTTTTTAAAAACTGAACTGTTTTCACTACAAACATATTAAAAATTTCTTTGAAAACTGTATCGAATTGAAATGACGGCATGTTGAGCTTAAGAAAATTAGATCAACTATAACCACCCTTGTAAATATATTGATTGGCTTAGAATCAGTGATTCTGAAATAATTCGCGGAAAAAAATTATTATTACATGCCAGTGTTAAAGAAAAACCTGATTATTTACAATAATTATGTTATGATATAATATTATTGACCTAAAAGACAAATGCCACAAAATATTAAAGCACAAAATAAAAATAGTAACAATAACAATAAACAAACGAGAATCTATAGTTGAAAAAGCCTTTCTGTCTGTTCAACATAGAAACTTTTACTTTCCAATGTAAAATAAATAAGAAAAACTCGGAGGAATAAATAGAAAAAATATGTGTGCGTGAGGTTTACTAAAATTCAGTGAGTGTGTCATAGGAAAATATTTGAAACTTATGTATGAGAAGCAAGTCGACATGAAATCGAAAATAACTATGCATGTGTATATATGTTTATTTGCCAAAATAAATGTGTTTATATGCTGCTGAAAGTTGAGTGATTTTAGGTTCTAATAAATTTCCGACAAAAAAGATTCCTGTTGCACACATTGCTAAATATACTAATAGTTTACATTATTTCGTTGACAAAGATGCTGTCAAAAATAATACAAAATAATCATAAAAATAAATAAATGTGTTTGCATTTTAGTACATGATGCACAGAAAAATTTATTAAAATTTTTTTAAACGGATTGAATTGTTTTTCAACACAAAACATAATACTTTTTCCAGTACTACATCGGTCACTGCAATCCTTTAGTCAGGATTACGACCTAGTTTCTCATACCATTTAAGTTGTGTGTGTTAATTTTATATTTGGATGACGAGACCTACAACTATGTGTGGGTTTTACGTGGGTACCTATCCATGTGGACCTAATCCCACGGTGCTCTTCGCACAGGTTGGAAAATAATGCGTCTACCAACGCCCCCACATACTGCAATCACTGGCTGCAACCCTGTATGTAGGTAGCAATTCGAAGTCATGTTGTGTTGGACATGACTTCCCACTTGTTTAGGGGTCGGAGACCATCTAAACCCCTTCAATGCGTTAAGAGTGTAACGCCACACCGTACTGACACACTTCCCGCGATTTGGGTCTAAACCACAGCCACCACGTCGCTTCCACAAGGGGGCCTCACCATTGCCCGGCAGGGACAAGTCCCTGGGACTCTCGGTACCCGTGGTACCAGATTAAGACCTCTGGTCAGGCTTCGCAGCCAAGTAAGACCAGACTGCTGCCAGTTGAACCCCAACTAGTTCCTGACTGGTAGCAGCACCCTTAGTCGCCTCGTGCGACAAGTATGGTGATCACTGTGGTAGTATTCTATTCCCGCTACCACACGGGGAGACGAGACCTACAGTTTGTAGTGGACTCCGAAAAACACATTTTTTGATTTTCATTGCAATCTCAGAGTTTTTGCCAGAGTCTACTTAGAGGAAGTCGCCGAAGAAATATTTTTTTCTATTGCGTTTTGTTGGTGTTGTCTGACCTGGGGTTTGAACCGTGGCCTCAAGCCAACACACTACCTACTAGACTACTCTGACTGCAGCTGTGTATTTTAATTCAGGCTTCAATATTAACTTACACTTTGATGCTGTTGCCCTGTAAATAATTAGTGCGCATGCTGTTCTAGCTAGAATTCTTTGTAACAAAAACTCTGCTAGTGTTTAGTTTCTTAGATTTTCTATTTTCATATTTTCGAAAATTACGAGAAACGCATAAATTGGAACATATTTTAAATGATCTGATTACACATTTATGTTCTGACAGACTACACTTTACTTCAATCTAAATTATACATTCAACATGGTATGACAAAGTGTTATCACTTGTGAATTTTCTTTTTTATAAATTTACTGAAAAGAAATGGTCTTCTACGCATTGAATTTCAATTTCAAGTAAAATTTATTGACAACCAATTTTTTTTTGTTTTAATTTTTTGTTCTCATTTTTTGTTTTAAGGACACAGAGTTACAGCCTTTATTGTATATGTATATGCATACATACATAAATTGTGAAATAAAATTTTATATCTGTGTTCATGCCACCTGAGGCATGTTAATGTGAAATGCAGTACAAGCATGCCTATGAATATCGATAAAGAAGCACAAAAAAAAAAAATTTTAATAGAAAATAATTTCATAAAAACATTTTCCATTCAAGTGGAATAATATGACTTAAACTTTGGTTGGGACTTAAATCGAAAACTCTTCTATAAAAAAACAAAAACTCAAATATGTATGCATGAATATTGTAAAGAATTCAATAACTTTAAAAAAACGAAAGAAAAAATTTTAATGGCAAACGAAGGCATAGAAAAACATGAGCCCATTGAGTTGACGGCAGTTAATTTCCTTTTATAATTAAATCGTATTGGAATAGAAAGTAGGATAAGGGACCATGCAGTCAGTCGGTTAGGAATTCTTATTTTTCTTTTGTTAAAGATTTTTCATTTATAATCGCTTTTTTATGTTCAATTCTACATTTAATTTTTTGCTATTTAACTTGATTTTTTCTGCTTTTGCAATCCTATTTATTAACTTCGTGCTTGGTTCCTTTTTCCTTTTTTCTCTTTATTTTTTCTTTTTGTGCAGATTAATACCAGTGGCATTGAGCATTAATACAGGCATTGAGCACAAAGCATTCTTTACATTAAAAAAGAAAAATAAATAATTGAGTACTTATGGAAAAGCAACAATTCTAATATAATTTTATTTTTATTTAATAAAATACCACTGACACAAGCTTTTCGATATCCTACAGAAATGCAAGAAATGCAAGATCTGCCGCAAATACCGTCCATGCCCGTGGAAAGTGTGCTCCGTACAACAGAGTCAATGACGTTTGCTCCCTAAATGAGCGTCTGATAATAATTTTCATCAAAAAATCGTCTTATTGCCCATCTCTGGATGAATAAATAAATGCCACTGGGACAGCTTTTCGATACCCTACGTTATTACTTACTGTTGGTGATATACACCAACTCCCATTTGTCAATGAAACGCAAGATCGCCTGTATCCATGAGAGATTGTTCACAAAAATTCTATCGCAGACAACATCTGAAGGTTAATGACCACAGGCAATGGCGTGTATTCATTGAATAGGCTCTGAAACAGTGGACGATTAACTATGATTCTCAAAAATTTTTTGTTTGATACGGAGTTTGGGCTGGAGACGTCATCGCCCCAAATTTCCTTGAGAACGATGATATCGATGATATCTCACTCTGACTTGGTTTTATTAAAAAAAAATAAAAATAGGAAGCAATTAATAAATGACCCTATAGCATTATGTACTGGTCGCCATAGTCTAGTAGGTACTGTGTTGGCTTATTAGTCATCAGATCACGGTTCAAACCTCAGGTCAGGCGTCTCGAACAATAAGAAATATGAAAAACTATTTCTTCGGCGACTTCCCATCAGCAGATTGCTGGCAAAAAACTCTGCGAGTAAATAAAATTTGCCATGAAAAGTTTTGGAAAAAAATCTGTCTTTTGGTGTCAACTTAAAACTTCATTGTGTTGGATGTAGGAAAATATAAGTCGCCGTAGTCTAGTAGATAGTGAGTTGGCTTATTAGACGTTCAAATCCCATGTTAGACATCAAACCGAAAATATGAAAATATTTCTTCGGCGGCTTCCTCTCAGCATATTTCTCCGAGAGCAAATAAAATTGCCATGAAAATTTTCTCAAAAATATGTCGTACGGAGTCGACTTTAAACTGTAGGTACCGTTACTCATGTATAAAATTAACGCACACAACATAAGTGGTGTGAGAAGCTAGGCCGTAATCCTGACTGAAGTGTCGTAATGACCAATTATGTTACGTATGTAGGAAAATAGGTTGCGGAAGGACAAACATTAACATTTAACATTAACATTAAATTTCAACGTAACTTTATTGTATGTGACAGGCAAAATTTCTGCTGGTATACCGTTCCACATACGAGTAGTACGGCTAGAGAACGAATTCTTTCTGTAATGCGTTATGCATTTCAGTGGTTAATCGACCAAAAACGGATGTGCTCTGCGGGGAAGAATAGTGCTACGTACAAGTCCCTTTATTTTGCTAGAGTAGAATCCATTGTGGTAGTGATAGAACAGTGAAATGCAGGCCACATTGCAACGATGCTCAAATGAATCAATAGAGTTGGATACCTAACCGTCACTAATGAGAACCTTCGCTTTTTTCTGTATGCAGTCGAGAAGCCTCAAAATAGAATTTGAAGCACCGACCCATACATGAGAGTTGCATTCCATTAGCGGTCGGATATAAATGGTGTAACTAGTAGGAAGATCCGATGGAGTGAAATATTTCTTGCATCGTCTTAAGAAATATGGTCGCTTGAATGCTTCTTTCGGCACTTGAAAAAGATGCTGGTTCCAGCGAACATCACATTGGATTTTTATTTCAAGAACATCAAAAGCTTCTGCGCCGTTTATGTGTCAATAAACAACATTGGGTCGATCCTACTCAACCGATCCCAATCGGATATTGACTGTAGTTCGGATGTAAAGAGAGTCATTCATATTATGTCCTTTCGCCTCAATCACCAAAGAGCTTGGCCTGTAATCGAACGAATATGAATGATAAAAATTGTTGTTATCTGCCCTAGAGTAGATATGATTTGAAGTTAGTAAGAACAGATCGTTAATAAAAATTAGAAAAAAGAGTTGGAGATAGAACAGAGCCTGAATTGAACCTGAACTCGATGAGAAAGACATGCGAATAAATGCGTTATACTCATATTTTCTATTATTTTCTTACAGAATATTTATTCTTTTTGCCTTAGAAATGTTTAAATATTATGCAGGTTAAGGTTAAATAAATTATTGTCAATATATTTTCTAATTAAAAAGGGTACAATAAGTCAAGTTATTTTTAACGTTAATAGCACTTTATCATGCCAATTAGTTTAATTTTAAAATACCTTCGTTCCTGAGAAAGAAAGGTACAATTCATTTCAAGCATTAATAATGAAAACAAAATAAATGTAAACCCTCATCAATTTTCTTCCCATTGCGGAAAATGTCAATTAAACAAAAGTTAAGAACGGTTACAGTCGGTATCGTTGGAGGATAACATTTTCAATAAAACCTTTAAATGAAGAATACTTATGAAATTCATGTGAAAAGTCTTACAAAATATATGTTGATGGACTCATGTGCACGAATCTTGACATTTTTCATGTCATGCTTTTTTAAAATTTTTTTTTTGCTATGCTTCTCTCAAATTGATGTAATTGATAAAAATTTATAAAATGTTCTGCTCACACATTCTTTTTTTTTTTTTTTTTTGGTATCCATTATAAATGTGACATAGATTTCTATCCTTAAAATGGCATTAGGCTTATATGTACACATACACACATATAATTTCACTTACATAACCCCATTACCCAGCACATGTGTTGATTACTTAAGTATAATACATATGGATATGGTACGTGTATATGTAGATTTTTGTTAATGTGCAGATAAGTGTCGAGGATATGCTGTTAAAATTGAATCAAGGATAAATTTGAGTATAAATTTTTAGGACATCGATACACTACACTCAGACACACTGTATGTATATACCTCCACAAGTTTCATTTTTGAAATGCTTTTTAAAACACACATACGCTCTCTTACTCTTGCTTCCAGCCAGTCAAATGTCTACCATTGTGCATACATGCACAGTCTAGTGCTTAATTCGTTTATAAAATATTAAATTTCAACAAGACTAGCATGTATGAGTAAGTGACTCCCTCTCTCTCCCATATATAGTAACGTTTATACAGATTTTTGTTTTTGTTTTTTCTTTGAATCTAAAAATATTTATGATTCCAAAGAAAGTACAACAAAATTTACGAGGATGTAGTCTTTGAAGATAAAGAGACATATTTAGAGGCGTTAAACCATTTTATTTGTTAAACTTTTCAACCAAAAAATTGGCTTGCTGAGTTCATAAATGTACTCAAATTGATTTGTTGGAATGCTCTCTTCATAATTGAATTCGATTCTAAATATTTCAATACGATGCATGCGATCTAAATTTCATTCTCTACGATTTTACCATGGGTATATAAATGAAGTCGCCGTAGTCTTGTAGGTAGTAAGTTGGCTTATTAGATGTGAGGTCACGGTTGAAACCCCAGATCAGACACCTCCAACAGAACAGAATATGAAAAAATATTTCTTCGGCGACTTTCTCTCACCGCAAAAACCCTTAGAGTAAATCAAGTAGCCATGAAAAGTGTCTCTAAAATTTGTCGTTCGGAAACGACCTTAAGCTGTAGGTATTGCCACTCATATATAAAATTAACACAAACCACATAAGTGGTGTGAGAACTTAGATCGTTTCAGAGACTTGTAAGAGTCTGAAACCCTTTTTCCAATACTACATATACAGTGGTGGCCTTATAATTAGAAACGATGTTTCTGGAACAGAGTTCTCTGGAGTGACGTTTCTAAGTTTAATTTGTCCCAATCTGATGGAAAAACGTATGTAAGACGTCCTCCAAACAAAGCCTTTGATCCCAGGTACACAGTGAAAACTGTAAAACAAATTAACAAACATGTTGCTAAGTCTAAAGACTAACTAAGTATTGGTGGAGAGGTCTGCTTAAATCAGAAAAATAAAAATTTAATTTGTTTCTTAATGTAATCAATCTTAAAAGTCTTGCTTAAAATTTCTCTATAATTTAACAATTATCTGTTAGTATAACGGAACGTCTTCGAGATATCGGAGTTAATAACTCAACGGCAGGCATCAATGAAGTGTTGGTTACACACGCAATGATTTTTATGTGCCATAAGCATGAGCTTTAAATTGTGCCAAGAGAGACTACCATGCCAGATTTTACCCTTTTTCAATTCAAGTTTTGGAACACAAGTTTTGTTTTGATGAAGTTTATATCACCCCAAGACACTACCTTTTTCACTACTCGACTCCAGATACCTGAATTATTTCTATTTAAAGTTCAAGTTAATTTTTAAATTCAAATTTTTAATACAAGGATAAAAGCGCTTCTTTTTAACTGAACTAAATTAGATTCTTCCCACGTTAAGATAACCGACTAGAAAGGTCAGATTGCACAGGTTATTGAGACTCAATGTTATTACAACCAATAATACAATTCAAAATATTTTTCTTAAAGGCGTTATTGGTACCTAACAATGGGTATCTAACTTAAAATGCTCTAAAGTAGGACAATCACCTGCAAAGCTTAAAAGTAATAAAGTAATGATAGAGATTCCTGGTGATATTGCTAGATGCTCCAAACTACAGCTTTATAAAAATCGAGAAGTATAATTTATATCTGACCTTTGGTAATGTAATTTGGCTGCTGTTCTGTCTAATGGTTTTTGTCCTGTAGGAGTGCTCGGAACGAGTCTAGTCATAGAACGATATTCTTTTTTGTCTTTTACATCAGTCTTAGCATTTTTTATAGTTCTTACGTGTATTTGTATTTTTTTGAGGGCGAAATATTTTAAAATATTTCTGATGTTGTCTTTGATATTGTATACTAGTCTGTATAGATATTTCATTGCTATGGCTGTCGCCTTAAGATGTATAGTCTACTTTGGTCCTCTAGGATACCGCTATAATATCCATTGCACATAATTCGCAGAGGGGCTATATTTATAGCCATTCTTCCATTGGGGATAGGTTTCGAAAAGATTCCTCTGTGATTTCTTTCTGTGATATGAATCCATTTGTGATCACATGGAAAATATTCTCTTTGCGGTGTGTACTATCATCATAATACAATATTTTTGATATTGTCGACGTATATAAATCGTCGTATGAAAAGCGGATTCTGATATTGTATAGTGACTATACGAGACTATACTATAGTCAATAGGGATATCAGGATTAAGGTTTTGATATCTTGTAGTCTCTTAGTTTTATTGCCATATTCGCCTTCACTTTCTGTACTTATGATTTCTCATGTTTGGAGGTAGCCAGTTAAGGATAGCAATGCCTTAGACAAAGTAGTTCTAAGAACAACACAATTATGATTGAAAGTAGATTTGAGGTTGAACACAGCAAAAAAAAAATACTCGTACGTGAAGAGGGGATTATATTTTAAGCCAATTTTTAAATTTTTATTTTTTTGGAGGCCTATCGACAAGTGTCTAAATGAAATAAAAAAAAGTCATTTTCCTACACACACTCTGCTTCTGATATTAAGCGCGCTATTGTGAACACAAGTAGGTTTTTAGTACACTTATTAGTGATATTGCCCTATGGTCCTCACATTTTTTTTACCGGAATCATCATCATCCTAAAATTGGTTGACCATTCCAATAAGTGTAAACGGCAGAGTAAATTCTAAACACTCAACTATCAATCTGGTACAACCTAACCTCGTATATTTCTCAAAATAATTCATTGGCTATTTTCATAAGCACACACGTACAATATATTTTTTTTGGCACACAATTCCCAAGTAAGTTTTCGGCCAAAAGACAAGAGAAAATCTTTCATGAATACCACATAGAACAACGTTCAAAAACACCCACACACTTATACATACTCATCTAAAAATTGTATAAATACAGACACAAAAATTTGAAAATTGTCTTTGCATCGAAATAATTTCATAATAAAAATAAAAAAGATGTCGTCTCATCATAGTTCAACAGAAATAGTCGTCTATGGTTGTGTTGGTATGTTTATATGATGTGGTTCAAGAGTTTTGAAGATGTGTTTGTCGTTTATTTACGTAGAGGATGGAGGATGAAACTTAAATTGCTGTATGAATTAAAGCCAAAAACCAACCATTAGATTAAAAATATATTAGAAAATTATTATCCCATCCTCCATCCTGGTTATTCTCTAGTGCTGATGCTAGTTTGGTCGATGGGGGTTATACTGTAGACAGTGTAGAGCAATACAGTTTGTAAACAATTCCATGTATTTATTTGTTTCACATAGCAATTCGAGAACAATTCAAATATTTTTCATGCTACTAAGAGGTTTTGTAGAGTTTACTTATGCAAGATGCCTTCATACATACATACATAATTGGCCATTACAATCCTTCAGTCAGGATTATGGACCTAGTTTCTCACACCACTTATGTTGTGTGTGTTAATTTTATACATGAGTGGCGGGACCTACAGTTTAAAGTCGACTCCGAACGACAGATTTTTGAGAAACTTTTCATGGCAATTTTATTTACTCTCAGAGTTTTTGCCAGAAATGTGCAGAGAGGAAGTCGCCGAAGAAATACTTTTTGTATTTTATTTTGATGCCTGGCCTGGGGCTCGAACCCTGGCTTTCAAGCCAACACACTACCTATTAAACTACGGCAAATTCAAGATGCCTTCGTCAAGTGAAAATTTAAGAAAAACGCTGATTTAAAATTTTTCTGCATTGTATTGATATTCACTGTAATCATAGTATTGTCGTCTATCATCTCCTACATATTTAACGAGCAATATAAATTCCACTACAGTGTTGAGTCTCCATGGCATGCCAACAACTTAAAGCAATAAAACACGCGACAAAAGCATCACACATTAATTTTCGAGACAATAGATGAACGGCCTTAATCGATTTTTTTTTGGGATAAAATGACTGGAATGAAATGACAAAACTGAAATTCTATATCTTTATGAATACCTAAACATATATAAGTATGAATGTAGATAGAGACAGAGAAAACCAATCGATGACATAGAGTCTGTAGTTTTTTCTCTCTACCCATGTCAAGTGTTACAACACAAAAGCGATTGAAATATTTTGCAATGAATAGAGTAAAAATGTTAAATTTTTAAGCAAAAATGAAAAATTTGAATAAGAATTTGGCATACGTGTTTAGTTTGTTGAAGGTTGTTCTCCAACACAAATTTTTCCTACACGATATTAAAAATTCATTTTATTTTTTTTAGCTTTAATGGTTTGCATGATAAAATTTAATATTTTTGAAACACTTTTAACACAGTTTGCTTTGCCTTTATTCCTTCTAAAAGAGACTTTTTTTATGGGTTTATTGTTTTGTTTTTAATTTTATAACAAAACGGGTGAATGAATGGACTTTGTCGTAAGCATGTTGGAGTAACAAAATCGTCTTGTTTTTTTATTTTAATAAAGAAAGGGAATTCAGGTATAAATTAATATATTTTTATTAAATTAAATAGCACCACAATAGTTTTACTGTTATATAAACAAATCGGAACATTACTGTATACCTGATTCCGAAATAACATCCAAATTATTAAGTGAATATTGTACTAGGTACACCAGATATATAGAATTTCATCGGGTATTAAAAATATATACAAGAACTAGTTAAATAATAAGCGTCTGTTTTACTGATCGTTAATTTCTTAATCAAGCAAATAATAATTGGTCATTACAAACCTTGAGTTAGGATTACGACCTAGCTTCTCACATGGGTGGAGGGACCTACAGCTCAAAGTCGATTCCAAACGACATATTTTTTTTTTGAAAACTTTTCAAGGTAATTTTATTTACTCTCAGAGTTTTTGCCAGAAATCTGTTGCAGTTTTATCTAAATTGGTATACCGATGGCTCCCTGGATTCCACTATGAAAATTGTTCTATTTACCAGAATTAGACAAAAGAAATATGTATGTGTAGGGCTCAATTTAATAATACTTTTTCCAATAGTCAGGTTGCTTTAAATTCTTATTGCGTTCATTGTATGACATCTAAAGTCATCTGACGTTAATATGAACAGGTATAAAGAATTGCACCGAGAAATAAATTGTGGTGAGTATCTGAATGCTGCAGGGTACGGGAAACGAAGCGGAGGACAGATCTGTGACATTCTATATATGTATGTCCGAAGCCCTAGCCAACAGCTTTGCTATACCCAATCTAGACAATGATTGTGAAATTAGGCAGTGTGTTGGCTCACTAGAAGAGAGCTGTTTACATACAGAAAAAAATGTGAGAAAATATTTCTTTCGGCGTCTTCCTCTCAACAGTCTTCTGCCAAAAACTCTGAGAGTAAATTAATTTTCATAAGAAGCTTCTGAAATCTAACATTCGGAGTCAACGTTCAACTATATGTCAAGTCACCTGTAGATAAAATTAACACGCCCAACATTGAATAAATAAGAAAATATAATATCCACTTACCAAAAATCAGTAAGTAAATGTCTCAATGCGGGACGCTTATATAATAAGATTTTCATATTTTTTTGCGTATTTATTGCGCAATTATTAATTGAAACTTTATATGAAATATTGAGCTCAATAATGGCGTTTATTGCGATTTCCGCAATAAAGGTGCATATCTGAACACCGTATTAAACGCATTATACTTTGTAGTAATCGTGTACCCGTTAAAAAAGTAGTAGAGTATGATACTCTTCATTAGCGCATTACAAAGAACCATTGTCTACTTTTATTAGCTGCCCATTATCCACTTTTTTAAAGAAAAACTTAAAAACTTTTTCCAATAGTTCCGATATTTATTAAGCCATTACGTTTATTGAACCATCGTTTCATGTTGTCATCAGGAAATGTGGTCATAAGTTAGTTTGCAAGTAAATTTTCTTTTATTAACACATTACATCATCTACGAAAATTTATGAGAAGTATTGTGTCTTATATTTTTAATGTTTAAAGTTTTTCTTTTTTTTTATTGCTCTTTAAAGAATGTATAAAAGTTGTATAAAAAAGTATATTTGTGTTATTTTAATGTCGAAACATCATCGTCAATTGAATTGAAAAGTTTCATTAAACTATAAAAGGAAGGAATTATTAAGTGTGTCAACATGCATTATGGACTCTTTGAACTGGGCGCGGGTATGTTGGTGCTGTTGTGTGTTATAACATTGTAGTTTTCTTAACTGCAATTCTATTTTTTTTTCTTTGTAGGGGGAACGCATTGAATGGATATTTTCAAAGTGAATTTTTGATTACCAAAAATGGAGTTTTTTTAAACGTTCATTTCAAATCATAACAGACTTTTTGGTGTTTCAAAAGTAATATTAATTATTTAAGGAATAACAACAAAGTAGTCGCCGTAGTCTAGGAGGTAGTGTGTTGGCTTATTATACGTAAGACTACGGTTCAAATCCCAGGTCAGACATCAAAACGAAATATGAAAAATATTTTTTCGGCGACTTCCTCTCAACAGATTTCTGGCAAAAAAAATTGTCGTTGGGTGTCGGCTTTAAACTGTAGGTCCTCATGTATAAAAAATAACCCACACAACATAAGTGGTGTGAAAAACTAGGTCGTAATCCTGACTAAAGGGTTGTAATGACCAATTATGTATGCATGTATGTATGTGAGAAGCTAGACTGACTGACTGAGGGGGTTGTATGAAGAATTATGTATATATGCGTGCTTATTTATTACAGAAATATAGTGTATAATATGAGCCATGATTGTGTTCCCTTTTTGATGAAAAATCTCCCATTTAAGAGATTAATTATTTCGTTTCATTTCATTTTATTTTCTGTTTAATTTTTAATTTCATCTTACATTTACCATAATTACCAGCATTTTATTCTTCTGTTTCTGTTTTAATTTACTAAGCATGACGATGATACGTCCAAAAATAAACTGAAACTTTTAGTTGCAACAAACAAAAGCAGAGGAATACAATTCAATTAAAAGTTTAAGCGAAAATCCCTTCCTTTTTACTTTCTTAATCTGTTTTTATTTTGATTTTTTATTTAATATTTTGCAAAGTAATCTTATGTTTCCTGTTTCCAGTTTTCATCATCATTCGCCATCTTAGTTTTATTTTATTTCCGATTTTTTCTTTTTTCCTTCCATAAAGGACTTTAATAATTTAAATCTAATTTTACCAACTGACTCCAATCCATTTGTTACTTCAGCTTTTCTCTTTTTTTTGTTTCTTCCTTTTTTAACTACAAATCTGACCTTAAAAAGGATGCTTAGGATTTCAGAAGCTTAGATGGTAAGAAACTAATATAAGAAACAGAGAGAGAGGGAGAGGGAGAGAGAGAGAGATTAAAAGAAAAAGGAACAAAATGTATGTAAGTTTATGTATGCAAGTTTATGTATGTAAGTTTATTGATGTATTTTTTACAAATACATCTTAAGTGTTCTGGGGTTATATGTGCGTGTTTTAAGTATGGGTTTCTAGAGTAGATTTTTGGTTCTATTTTTTAACATCTAACTGTATAGGCGTATAATTTCCTGCACAAATTTTATTATGTATGTATGTACGATATTGTTCGCATTGTTGTTGTAATTGTTATCAACGCTGTTGTTGTGTTTAAAGGATTTATCTGTAGTGATGGTGGTGGTATTGGTAGTGGTTGTGGTGTTGGTCATGGATTTATTGCCCTGTGTACTATTATTGTGTTGCCAAATATTTATAAAACTATTGCTCAACGTGTAGTATTTCGTGTTTTTTATTTTTGTTTTCATAGAAAAAACAGAAGCAGAGTTTTCCAGCCCTATTGTTGCTTCCACTGAATTTCTTTTTTTATGTTATTGCGCTCTCACTATGTGGTCGGTTCGTTAAGTTTCATTGTGTTTTATATTTTTAGGTACTTGTTGTTGCTGTTGTTGTTATTCTGCTTTCATGCTAACTTGAACATGTATGTACATACATACATATCTTTGTTACAATTAAGCTTAAATTATTTGACAGTTTTATGTATTTCAACACATACTTACATACAAATATTATTTCCGTTCTTGCTAATTCGATAAGAGTGTAAAAACAACACTGAAATCCATTTATAAGAGCAAAGGAAGATATATTTGCTGGCATTAGATTATATTGTATGATTTTACATACAAATAAGAAAATACTTGTATGATTACGAATTGTTAATTTATGTCATACATTTTCTGATTGTAACTCTAAGATCATATTTGACACGTTTGGACAACATCTTTGAGATTCAATACGATGAATTCACAATTAACCATGTTTGGTTAACCAATCGCATCTACTTTGTGAAACGACTCTATTTCATATCAGGCAAGGATTGTCAATACATTGAAATTTGTATCAATCGGAAGTTTTTTCCCAAGGGCAACACTTCCGGGACCAATAGCCAAGCTGTTACAACAATAACAAAAAATTTTTCATATCTGATAACATTTTTTGTCCTTATTTTAGCGCCTTCCCCTGTACGACACGTAGTTCTTGTAGTGTTGAGTATCTCCATGTATTCTTTGACTGACAACGGTTTGTTAAACCTTAAGAATTTAATTCAAGCAATATACGTGGAATGTTCTTAGGTTTTCTTCAGATAGTATTGCCTTTTCACCATACATTTTTTAGTTTGATTTCCTTCAGTATGGCTTTCTTATTCGTTAAGTTTAAGAGATCCGTGTAGGTCCATATGGGTTTGAGATTTCTGTTGATGAATACCTGTAGTATTAGGTATTGTAATTGTATTAGGTATTAGCCAGTTTTCATTCCTGTACAATAAAGTAGGCTTTGAATTGAAAACATTCATAATTGGTCATTACAATCCTTCAGTCAGGATTACGACCTAGTTTCTCACACCACTTATGCTGTGTGAGTTAATTATATACATAAGTGGCGGGACCTAAAGTTTAAAGTCGACTCCGAACGACAGATTTTTGAGAAACTTTTTTCATGGCAACTTTATTTACTCACAGAGTTTTGCCAGAAATCTACTGAGAGGAAGTCTTTGAAGGAATATTCGTTTCATATTTCGTTTTGTTGGAGATGTCTGACCTGGGGTTTGAACCGTGGCCTCATGTCTAATATGCTTACGCACTACCTACTAGGCTACGGCAACTACATTATTGTCCATTCACTACTCATGTATACGTTTAATTTCTATCAGCAAGGCTTTCTAATTGGTTAAGTTTAAGAGATCCAATTGTCAGTCTCGTTCAGGTTGACCTTCACTTACTTTTTGTGCCACTATTCATGGTCACAGTAGGATATTGCTAGGAAGCACTATTTAGAAAAGTGATAGATCGGGTTAGGACCGTTCAACAACTTCTTCAATCTTGTATGAGCCTCGATATAACTTTCGCAGCATCTTGAACTGAACATATTTAATTCAAATGTAAAATGTACCAAATGAAGTCGCCGTGGTCTAGTAGGTTGTGTGTTTAATTATTGGACTAGAGGGCAAGGTTCATACTCCAGGTTAGACATCTTCAACAAAACGAAATATAAAAAAATACTTCTCAGGTAGCTTACTCTCAGCAGTTTTTTTTATGTACTCTCTGAGAGTAAATAAAATTGCCATCAGAATGTTTCTAAAAAAATCTGTCATTCAGAGCTGATTTTATACTGTAGCTTCCGCCAGTCGTGTATAAAACTAACACACGCAACATAGATGGTGTGAGAATCTAGGTCGTGATGCCTCTGTTGTGACGATCTTAGAGCTCTTTATACTGGCACGTAGTTTTGATTACTTGTATTATATTCTTTCATTCTCATTGCTTTACAAATCGTTGACCGCCTGATAAATTGAAAAATTCATTGAATTGGTTGAACAGTATGTACAGGAGAGAAGAACATTCTAAGTGCAGGAGGAGGGAATACTATGAAGATTCAAAAAATTAAAATTTATTTTTGTATTGAGAACATGTAAAAGTTGAGTAAATTAGAGAAGAAGTTATCGGGGCTTCATTTACAATTTCAAAAACAATCAAATTGGTTTGATTTTAAATAACTGTAATGAATGATAAATGTTTCTTAACTTAAAAAATATTAAATTTTTAGAAATGAAGCAATTATTATTGATTTTAAAATTTATACTAAAAGACTTCCTTCTTCCTTTTTTTATATTGTTTAGGAAGTTGTAGTCGTCGTGGTCTAGTAGGTAATGTGTTGGCTTATTAGACGAAAAGCCAGGGTTCGAGCCCCAGGCCAGACATCAAAATAAAATACAAAAAGTATTTCTTCGGCGACTTCCTCTCAGCAGATTTCTGGCATAAAAACTCTGAGAGTGAATAAAATTGCCATGAAAAAGTTTTTCAAAAATCTGTCGTTCGGAGTCGACTTTAAACTGTAGGTCCCGCCACTCATGTATAAAATTAACACACACAACATAAGTGGTGTGAGAAACTAGGTCGTAATCCAGACTAAAGGGTTGTAATGACCAATTATGTATGTATGTTAGCAAGTTATTTCTGAAGAATTAGAACACTTCTAATACTCTTGTTATAAAATTTAATCCTTTGAAGTTAAACGTTCCAAAAGTGAACTAAAAACACATGAAAAACTAGCACAACAGATCTTTTTCACTTATAAAAATCATTCTAAATGTGGACACGATGAGAATTTTCTATTGTTCTCTTAGTGGCTTATATTGTAAGAAAACATAAAACAAAAAAACAAAAAAAAAAACAAACCACAATGCTTAGAAATTTTTTTCATGTATATATCCTTTCAGTCATATTATCCTTGAATACTAATTGTTGTTAAGATTGTTCCGTTCTGAAGCTATTGTTAATATTTTGATGGCAACATACATACAGTGGACGGCAAAAGTTTAGGTGCCCCAAAATATTTAAAAAATTTCATAAAATTTAAGCATTGATATGTAAGAATGATTGATGTTTTTTATATTTGTTTCTTTAATTCAATTCTAATTTATTATAAAACCAAAAAATTTAATGTTTTTTACAAACTGAAAGAAGAACAAACAAAAGTTTCTGGTGACTCCATATTTTTGCATAGCAAAAGTGTAGGTACTTTTAAGAAGAACTCAGAGTAAATTTAAAATTCAAAGAGCCACTATATTAAATTGTTCTTTATTATATTTACTAGGATATCCTTTAAGGTCAAGCACTCCATTTAACCTATTTGACATTGAAAGTAGCAGTTGTTTCCAGTGTTTTCTATTTACATTTGCCGCCATTCACGAATGAGTAAGTTTTCCAGTTGAATATTTTCTCCTATGATCTCCTAAATATTCTCTTGGCATCATATCCTAATTTTATGCCAGAGTGTTAAGCCTGTGGGGAGTTTGGTAAGCAGATCACATCTTTGGGTTCATTGACTTGTTGGATGTAAATTTCTGAAATTTATGTTAAATTGTTGTTTGGAATGCTTAAATACTTTCTCCGTTTGCATTGTTTCCTCAATAAATTTCAAACAGCCTATACGTGGTGCCGGCACACATCCCCAGAGCATTGTGGCACAACTACCTTGCTTAACCATGTCTTGAAAAAAAGCTTTACATTTCTTTTTCCTTCCATATTAAAGTACATCCGCGTGAGTAAGAATTATATTTTTTGAGTCTTTTGAAAATGATTCTTGATTCCGAAACTCATTTGACACGCTTTTGTATGGAAGAAGGAAAATAAGGAGTTAAATACAAAGAATTTCGGTGAAACAGTTAAGCATGAGCTAGGTAGCACAATATTGTGAGCGTTTTCGACATCAGATGTGGGCAGTTGGGAATTTATTGGGGAAATAATGAATAAGAGTATTTAAACATTCTAAAGAACATATTCACATAAGGAATTATTTTAATCCGACATAGTGAACACCAAATTACCGCAATTCTGCGTTACCCTCTTAACAGTAGGCTTAGGATTGTAAACTACGTTTATCAGTTCTAAGTCAAAACTAAAGACTGTACATCAGAATAGCTGAAATTTGTTATTTAAGCAAACAAAATAGCTACATACATAGTTGGTCGTTACAACCTTTCAGTCAGGATTACAACCTAGCTTCTCACACCAATAACGTTGTGTGTGTTAATTTTCACATGAGTGGTGTGACCTACAGTTTAAAGTCGACTTTAAATGACCGATTTTTAAGAAACTTTTCATTTTTTATTTCTTTCCGGGTTTTTGTAAGAAATCTACAGAGAGGAGGTCGCCGAGGAATTATTCATTTTTTATATTTTCGTTTTGATGTCTGACCTGGGGTTTGTACTGTGGCCTTGCGTCCAAAAGACAAACGGTTCCTTTTTTATTCTGACTTGCAACAAAATTTTATAAATTTTACTGGTATGCCTGTAATCGAAATCGTGGATTGATCATACTTTGAAACAATGATGTTTCATTGCCAAATACCTTTGGCGTATCATTTTATATTCATATTCAAAAACTAATATGATTCTATTCGAATCAGCAGGAACATTTTATGTTAATCTATAAAACGGCATGGATTTTAGAGATTTTTTTTTGGAGGGCTTTCATAGGCCAGAGAATTGCTAAATCTTTTGCAAGAAAATTAAAACCCACCTCAATTAGCCTCAAGTACTATATAAAAATGTTGGCCAATTATGACAAAACTGTGTAATTAATCTTCATTTCCTTTTAGTCTTGGTTTTTAATAGCCTTTTTTGTATTCTGTTTAATATTTTGTTTTAAACAATAAAACAAAACAAATAAAGAATATTTTTTTGTTTTAGATACAACAATAAACGAGACGTACTATGGTACTAAATGAGGTAAATTGTTTTATATTTCCTGAAAAAAAAATAATTTCAAAATTTTACCAACTGTAAGAAAGTCTAATCAGTTTTATTGTGACATTTATATCTACAATAAATTTTGTCTAAAACAACAATGAGCACATATAGACTTTTGGCGAAAGGCATATTTTAAAGGTATCCTGGTATAATTTTCGTAAATTTTCTAAATAAAATGGAAATATAATAGAAATAAAATAGTTTTAAAGGCAGTTGATGTATGTTGAATTCTAAGTCACTTTTGTATGCATTCATGATACAATTATATTAAAAACATTAATTTGTTATTATTCTGTTGCTGTCGTTAAAACAATGTTCATACGTTTTCTACGAATATAATATTTTACAACGTACATACAATGGACAGCAAAAGTTTTACTACGACAATATATTTCAGAAATTTCATGAATTTTAGCCAAAAGTTTGAATACAAATTTATAGTTTTTATATTTATTTTATTAATTTTTTTCTGTTTTATTATAAAGCAAAAAATTTTTTAATATTTTTTATAAAACAAGAGAAAAATAAGGAAAAGTATCAGATGATTCCATAGGTACTCCCAAGGAGAATCCCGAGTAAATTTAAAATTCAAAGCGCAAATATATGAAAATATTATCCCTTGTATTAAGTAGAATATCCCTTAAGGTCAAGTACTATATTTACCCCATTTGGAATTGAATGTACACGTTTTGTTTAGTGTTTTCTCTTGATATTGGCCAAGAGCAAGTTTTTCGGTTGACTTTTGTTTGAGGTTTAGCGATTACGTAACCGTTCTTTCAAATGATGTCCTAAATACTATTTTGATGTCATATCGGGACCTTGTGTAAGAGTATAAAGCCTGTCGGGACTTTTTTGTCAAAATATACGTCTAAGCAGCATAGCTTTTATAAAATTATCGTTAATTAGTGATGATAATATAAAACACAATAAACCAAGGCCTTATACTAGTTTTATATGTCTACGCAGTATGGTAAAATTGTCATAAAAAGTACTGGAAAATACTTGAAACAGTGGAGGTACATAGACAGCATACTTTGTAAGCCAACACATAACGTCATGTTATAGTTGCTATTAATGGTATTTTACTTATCGGGATACACGATGAATAAACACTGATGCCATAAATTTGCCTCCCGACTATTGCATTTTTTCATGCCTTGGTGTCGGTTTACCATTATCAGTCCATTCAAAAGATAATCGTTTTGATTCTGGCGTGAAGAAAGGTACAATTCTGCACCGCGTTAAAAAGCTGGCTGGCAACAAATCGATTAAAGCTGTTTCAACCGAAAATGGAATTAGAATTCCAAATGTATTTCGATGCTACTTGGTGAGATCAATGGTATGTGAAGTTAATTAATAATACTAATAAAATAATACATCCTGACTAAAGGATTGTAATGACTAATTATATTATGTATGTAAAATAATACACATACACAATTGGCCGTAACAGTGCTTCAATCACTGTTACGATTTAGCTTCTCACACCACATACGTTATATGTGTTATTTGGATACATGAGTAGCGGGATCTGCATGTGGCAAGTCGACTTCGAACGACAAATTTTTTGAGACACTTTTCATTGTAATTTTGTATTTACTTTCAGAATTTATGTCAGAAGTCTAATCAGAGAAAATCACGTAAGAAATATTTGTTCCATATTCCGTTTTGTTGGAGATGTCTGACCTGTGGTTTGAACCGTGGCGTCATGTCCAATAAGCCAACACACTACAGCGACAGTAAAGTACTGTATTTACGAAAATGGAACAACATTTTTGAAGTATTTGCCGGAAGTAGATGTGGTTTTTGAAAAGTGGTTAACGACTGTCAGGCATCCAGTTTTTTGAATATGATTACTACAATAGTAAGCAATCTGGTTAGAAATCTGTTTACAAATTTAATAAACGAAATTGCATTCCCGTTGCTAATTTTCTTCGATGAACATATCTAGTTGTTATGTTATGACTGTAGTCCGTAATTGTTATGTAAATGTGTACTCCGTAACAATTTGATAGGGTGTGTACCTAACACAATTACATACAAATCCGAGTATTTGCGGCTCGAGTCTGAGATAAGTTGAACAAGTTTAAATACCAATGTCATTCGTAATGGTTGGAAAATACATATTGGCAAGCATCAGTAGGAATGTTTCAGATGCGTCCACAGGTTGTACATAGAAGATATAGTCCGCAAGGTTACATGCCAAGATGCTACTAAATATAAAAGTTTTAATGATTCAGGGCGAGGGTATTTTCATCATAAATGACAAAATCCATGACAAGTAAAGTCTGAATGATTTAAACGTTAGCTCAAGTTCCAGAAACGAATGTGAATGGCTAATTGCGAAGCTATCTAAAATCGAATGTTTAAAGATACCGAGATGCCCTTTGTTTCATGATAGAACAGTAGGAAGCTATATATACTACTTAACTATCGAATTTATAAATTCAAATACCGCTACACCCAAATAGGTCATCCTGAACGGCTTCGTGAGATAAGAAAGATTTGAGAAAAATTGCATACAAATGAATAATTTTTCTAGTTTTACTATAACATTATAATTCATTTACGTAGAACGTATTGTTTTTAAATTAAATTAATTATCGTAGGAACTGCTACAGAAGGCTAATCACATCTGTAGCTGAAAATATTTGATTAGGTTAGCAGGTAGCTTGCAGTTTACAGTCAAGTTCACTGGGTGGTTCTTATAGTGCATTATGTTACTCAGTCTAAGGAAAGCCCGATCCGTTAGTGGAAAGTTTGAACCAAGCCGAGCTTCGAAAATCGATCAGCTCCCTCGTTGTACATTCGCCACCATGCCAAGATCTTCAAACCAAGATTGCAAAACCAAGATCACCCAAAAACCGAGGATGTTTGTCTTGAAGTGTAGAGCACTCACATAATTGGTGATGTATCGATTCCGTTTCGACCACATCCTGACAGCTTTTACACTAATCCTGTTGGGGCAGACCGAATTATAAATATTAATTATCTTTACATGGAAAGTTTCCGATAGACTTGATTGCCAATTCCAGCTATTCTTGAGAAATTTAACACGAACAGATTTATCAACCCATTGTAATCAACTCAGGAAGTGATTCTGAGTCAAGCGGCTATAAACTAATCCCTGCTTCTGTTGATTATAAAAATTTATAAACCTACCAAAGGCAAAGTTAAAATTAGTTAAAAAGTTAACAGAAAACAAAACCATCATTACCCCATGACATTTAGGGTCGAAAAGATTAAAAAATTTTTACAACGAAATACTTTTTTTTCCTTTTCCGCCACTTCTATTACTATTCTAAGCACTTTTTTTACTTTTTTTCTAATTTTTTTAAACATTTCACTTCATGTTGGTGAACTTTTCATTTGCAACGCCATAAAAAAAATTGCGAAAAACTTGAAATATTTTTGATTTAACTTGGTACTTACATATGTATGTATGTTAGTGTAACATGAAATAAATAGAAAGACATATGTACGTACTTACATGTACGCAGTAAAGTCCATAAGTACATACATACAAATATTAAGGATAATGAAAATGAATACGATTTTGTACACTGTATTTGTGTCTATGTGCTTAGTATTAGTATGCATAAACACTAAGACCTCTGTTGACACTATTCAGTATTTATAAGTAATAACTTTATGAAGATAAAGTGGTTGATTTGCTTTGGCAAGTCATTACAACCCTACAGTGAGGATTACGACTTATCTTCTCACACCACCTATGCTGAGTGTGTGAATTTTATGCATGAGTGGCGGGACCTATAGTTTAAAGTCGACTTCGAACGCCAGATTTTAAGAAATTTTTGATGACAGTTTATATTTACTGTCAGAGTTTTTGCTAGAAATCTGCTGACAGGCAGTTGCTGAAAAACTTTTCTTTGAACCACGGCCTAACGTCAAATAAGCCAACACATTCCTAGACTTTGGCGACTACAAGGACATGAATATAGATTTGAATGTAGGCAAGCATTTGTTATAAGATACTGCGAGCTAATCGAGGGAAAACTGTTTCAAAACAGTGGATTACCAAATGAACATGTTTATGCTGTAAAAAACGATAAAAAAAGAGGGTTGCGGTTAAAGAAAATAATATATAACCCGCTATACGAGTTAAAAAATTTTAAATCAATTGCTTTATTTACACTGAATAAAAAGAAAAAATATGCTCTGCAGGTATGTATGTATGTATTGAGCAACAGTTGTAAAAATTTCAGTATTCTAGACAAAAATAAAAAAACAGAATATTTGTATTCACACCAAGGATTGATTACAAGAGCTATAGACACAGTTTTAGAAAACAACCTAAACACCGAAACTAGATATCCAACATGAATACAATTTGTGCTTATAGATGGCGAAAATGCCTTACAAGAGCCTTGTCTTAGATCCGACCATATTATTTACAAAATTTCATGCGTTCGGTATAAATCTTCTGTACAAATATTTTTAAACACTCAACATTTTATTGTATTAAAGAGCGAAAAACAAACTTGCATTCCCTATTGACTTCTCAAACCATGTGGTGTGCGGTAAAATACATCAACTCGAATATTGTATTGTTGTTTGCGTATGAGCGTACAGTACAGTTGTTGTTTGCATGAATTTTTGATGCAAATATACTGAATGCTTTTTAGGATCTTTTTTGTATTATTTTGTTTATGAAAATATTTTATTTTTATATACACATGTATGCATTTTTGTGTATTTGTTATTGTTATGGTTTGTTATATAATAAAATGTAATATAAAATGAACACTCACTGGGTAGGGTTGTAAGAGAGAAAGAGTTTTTGTCTTGAGGCGTATTTTATTTTTGTATTTAAAATAAGTAACACAGTTTGTGTGAAAGGAGTTAATGTTCACAAGTTCAACAAGACATTAAAAGGGAAATGCATATACAATATTAAATGGAAGACTCTATTTATATACAGTGGACAGCAAAAGTCTAATATATGTAAGCAATTTTATGAATTTTAAGCAATAATATTACAAATAATTGATGTTTTTATATTTATTTTATTAATTTATTTCTATTTTTTTACAAAACAAAACATTTTTAATGTTTTTCACAAACCTTAAGAAAAACAAGGAAAGTTTTCTGTTGCCTCCATATTTTTCACCGCAAAGTGTTGGAACACCCAGGAAGAACTCAGAGCCCCAATATATTAAAATGTTATCTGTTATATTTAGTAAGATATCCCTTAAGCTCAAGTACTCCATTTAACATATTTGGAATTAACCAGTATTTCTTCCTATTTTCCGTTGATATTTGCCGCCATTCACTCATGTTTAAGTTTTTCAATTGACTTTTGTTTACGTGACTGCGTACTCGCGCACGTAGCTGTTCTTCCAAATACTCCCCTAAATAATCTTTTGGATTCGCATCAGGAAAAAAAAAGCAAGTAATTGGTCTACTGTAGTCGGTTCTAGTATAATGGAAATTTCATCTATATTTCCATCTCTCTTTATAAATCCCTACACATATTTAAGGTTGAGGAAAGTTTGCTGATTGAAACGTAATTTTTTTAAGAGGTGATGTTGCCTGTTTCTGTTTCTTGTTTTCACTGTCTACTGTAGTAAGTTCTAGGATGTCAAGGTTGCCATCTGCCATTATTTAGAAACGATTTGTGATTATGTAGAACATCAAGGTTGCCTTCTGCCGTTATCTAGAAACGCTCTGTGATTATATATGGGATTGCAGTTATGTTATACTTCGGGTATTGATTTCAATTCTATTTCGGTTACCGGACCTTACTGTGATTATTGTTGTGGATGTTATTATAGCTGGGTGATCTATTGACAAGTATCCAGTACATATAGTATAATTAAATAGAGAATAATGCTATAATTTTTTTCAGAACTCAAACCAACCGTGATGAGAAATTCTATGTATTTAGCTGTCAAGCGCTTTGAAAATGGCATTACGCCAGCTCACCTTATAAATAACTTCTGTTTCAGATACAAAAATTAAAAATTTTGACAAGACTCTTACAAAAAACAGTACTTAAGAACAAAGCTTGGCCCATAAAAATTTTAAAAACAAAGAGTCTACACAAACATAGTTGGTTATTATAACCCTTCAGTTAGGATTATGTTGTGTGTGTTAATTTTATACATGAGTAGACACACCAACAGTTTAAAGCCAGCTCTGATCGGAGACAGATTTATGAGAAAGTTTTCATGGATATTTTATTTACTCTGTGTTTTTGCCAGAATTCTGCTGAGAGGAAGTCGCCGAAGAAGTATTTTTTCATATTTCGCTATGTTCGAGATGTCTAGGCTGGGGTTTGAACTGTGGCCTCACGTAAGTCAACACACTACCTACTAAACTACGGAGACTACAAATAGTCTATACGACTATTTTATATCCAAACCATCGATAATATACACCGAAACTCCTCTTTCACTCTAATTTCAAGTAGATAGATAGGTTGAAGTGGTATCTTTGATTACCAAGGCTCATTTGAGCACACGTAGCGGCTCATTGTGAGGCCACAGTTAGGCGCAGTCCCTATACTGACCGAATTCTATCAAACTCATCGAGGAAGTTGTATGTCAGCGCAGAGGCTGCGAGTAGTCGGAGCATATTTTGAATAAAATATGAAATCTATTTCAGGGACAATATGATCTAATGGATCTAAGATCAATCAGCATCGAAAAGTAATAGGAAGCAAATTTTGAATGCTGTAAACTGCTATATATGCTATTATCTGCTGGCTACTAATAGAATGGTGGAGTACGCTGCATCTATATTGGTTTAAGGGAAGATGTAACGAAGTTTTACAGATAAGAGGATCACAAAAACTTTCTGCGTTCTTTCAAGAACATTTTTCTTTGCTGGGAGTGGTGGAGGGGAATTGATAAGATTTATTTTTGGGATTTTATATTTTTAAATAAATAGTCGACCTTTATAAATCATTATAAAGAATTAAAAAGGATGCTAGAAGCCATATTCACTGTATATCGAAGTACACATGGGCCAGAGGCAGCAATGACTCAGGATGTGCTACAGTTTTAAAGCCGTTTTTCACAAGCTAAATACAAACTGAAATAGTACTCAGCATTAGAGAAAAGAAACATATCAGATATACTTACCGAATTTTTATAGGGTGGATGATTTAAAAGTTTAAATTTAAAAATCCAATAAAACCAACACGGTTTGACATTTTGCCAAATTCATTTTTTTTAATGTGAAGTACAATTGTTCCGGTTAGAAATGGAATATTATTTCAATCATATTGCTGCCGTGGTTGGCCTCATTGGCATGGACCATTTTTCGTGCACTTTATCAAGTGTATAGGGTCGTATCACGACAGTGGCATCACGAATGCTGGCCTTCAAATGGTCAATTGTTTCTGGTTTGTTGGCATAACACTTTTATTTAACAGCGCCTTATTGAAACTAGTCCAACGGTGTCAAATCGCAGCTTCTTGACGGCTAATTGACATCATCATTGCGGCTAATTAAGCGGCCATCAAACGTTCGACGTAATAAATCGATTGTGGCATGAGTAGTGAGCCAAGTTGCATTAAACAGTTGTTGAAATAGCATCCTTCACATCAATACCATGAAAAACGGGTACAAAAAATTTGTTATCATGGTGCGTCCTCATTTTCAAAGAAATGTGGGTCAATGATGCTTCCGTTCCAAAAGCTGCAGCAAATAGTCATTCGTAATGGTTAGATTGTCTTCTGTAAGATCAATTGATGGTTTTCTGAGCCACAAATACGCCAATTTTGCTTATTAACGTACCACCACCAAGATGAAAATTAACTTCATCGGAAAAGATGATTATTTTGGCAAAATCGACATCATGTGCTGTTTCTCGTTGGCCCAATAAATCTCAATGTTGCTCAAGCGTAAATCGATTCATTACGTTCAGTGGAGATAATATACTGAATTTTGTGACAGAATAGAATGACATAAGTATTGTCAGATTCAAAATAAACGACGATTCAAATTTAAACCGATAGATAGCTCACACTTTATTTGCTTTTTTCATTTGTCTTAGAACATGCCAGAACAAAAAGTCCATAGGCTTCCATTGACAAAAACTAAAAGAATTCTTTACGACAATATGCTTGGAAGATTGACAAACAGCATTTAATAGATAATAAATATAAAAAAAGTAATTAAATGTCAATTTGTATTGAAAGTAACGTGAAGTCACAATTCTGTTCGATCATTCACTATGACAATAAACGTATGGCTGGCTGTCTTATTGTTCTCAAATTCTTTTTGTCTGTTAGTTTTTGTTCATGTTTTTTTTTTTTAAGTTATCCTTGTTGTTACAGCAGTAGCTGTCATTATTGTGTTTTGCTTCGGTATAAACATAGTCATTCAACTGTATACACGAGCACTTACCAACATTTAAACGTACTTTCAGAATATCAGTGCACAGCACGTATGAATTTCTTTCAGACTTCATTAATTTATTTGGGGCCTTTTATTCATTGAATGTGAATTGCTTTCGATGGCATTTGATTTATTGTTTTTATTGTATTAATTATTTGGTATTTCTTTATAAATAATAATGCGAAGCATTTTATAAGAATTAAAAGCATGTGTGTGTACAAGAAATAATTTGTAATAAAGTCGTTAACATATGAACTTGACTTGGTGTATTGAATGCTTGTGGACAATTGTTCTGCACATGCTCTCCTACACGTTTATATCAACACAGATACATTAATTTTAATCCATAGGATTCTTATGAAACAAAAAGTATTTGAAATTTCAAATTAATTTCGTATGTTCAAATTTGTACGTTATTTTCATTACATTCTACTGAATGATTAATGAGTTCTCACTATCAAGGACATTAAGTTATGCAATTTAGGTCTTACAAGGACTGAATGTTAAATGATTATATTTCGTTAATACAAACCTACATTCATACGAACTTTCATTAAGTGGTGTAAGAGAACAAAAAGTATGAAAAGTTAATATTCAAAATTGTTGACCAAAAATAGAACGAAAAAAAGAAAAAAAGTAATTAAAGGTCAGCATTTAGTATATATCTGTGAACAGTAAATGTTTTACAAGTGAAATTAAAAATTGTGTTGAATAAAATTAGAAGGAAGAAGTGCAAGGATTATAATATTAAAACTGTTATAAATACTACAGATGAAAATTTTATATGGGCTTTGTTAGAGAAGTTAGTTTAATTTAAAGAGCCCGAAAATAATATAAAAAAACAATTTCTAATGACATTACTAGTTTTGTTCAGTGGTGTTGTGCTAATTTTTTTTTTACCGGAACGCGTATATATAATTATATAGACAGGGCCGATCCTGGGTAGGCGGCCGCTCTGTGCGGTTTCATGTTCCAAATTTAACAACGGGGGTGATTTTCCATGATAACCCTGGCGGCGGCGTTTTTTTAAGGTCTCATGTCCCAAATTTGACGACGGGGGGAGGGAGATTTCCACTCGGGTTCGGTTCAAACCCTTGTTTATAAAAGTACATATAAAAATTCGTCAAAAATTAGAAAAAAAAAATTCTTTTTAATTCTTTTTTTCAAAACGTCAGCCAATTCTCGTTATCAGAAATCATCTTTAGTTCCGGAACACGTTCCTGTCCAAAAAGGAAGTACCGGAACGACGTTCCGGAGCGTTCCGGCTCGACAATACCACTGGTTTTGTTCCCCAGCTTGTCATATACATACATATGTATATACATACATAATTGGTCATTACAATCTTTCTGTCAAGATTACGACCTAGCTTCTCACACCACTTATATTATGTGTGTTAATTTTGTACATGAGTATCGGGAATTACAGTTTAAAATCGATATCGAACGACAGATTTTTTTTGGCAATTTTATTTACTATCAGGGTTTTTGCCAGAAATCTGCTAAGAGGCAGTCACCGAAAATATATGTTTCCTTATTTTTTTTTAATTTGTTTTATTGGAGATGTCTTCGACTATACTTTGACGAAACTCATGACCTGTAGAAAATTTCATCGCTGTTGTTGAGAGTGTGCAAGAGAATCCAAAACATTCGATTTCGCTTTGCTCACAAGAACTCAACCTTTTGGAGGCAACAACTTGATGAATTTTACAACATGAGTTAGGCCAGCTGCCATACAAAATTTAGCTGTGATGGAGTTGAAGATAAATAGCCATTGACAATGGTATGCATTTACTGTAAGGGTTCTGAAGCAATTGGCAAATGACCTTAATTTTCATCGATAAATCGTAATCAGCGATAAAACACATTTCTGAAGGAATGGGTGACTAAACAAATAAAATTGTTGAATTTGGAGAGACACCAATTAACGTGAGATCCAAGAGCCTTAAAGGCGAAATCGGTTCATAGTTGTTTGGGAACTTGAAGTCGTCGTAGTCTATTAGGTAGTGTGTTGGCTTATTAGACGTAAAGCCAGGGTGAAAACCCCACGTAAGACATCAAACAAAATAAAAAAGGAATTCTTTGGCAACTTCCTCTCAGTAGATTTCTGGCAAAGACTCTGAGAGTAAATAAAATTGCCATGAAAAGTTTCTCAAAAATCTGTCGTTCGGAGTCGTTTAAACTGTAGGTCCTGCCACTCATGTATAAAATTAACACACACAACATAAGTGGTGTGAGAAACTAGGTCATAATCCTGACTGAAGGGTTGTAATGTCCAATTATTTATGCATGTATGTATGCATGTATGTATGTATGTATGTTGTTTGGGAACTACGATAGCAAAGCCGGTGAGCACTAATTTTGTAGATAGGAAGCGCTTAAAATCAAAATCAATGCGTATACATCAAATAATCTAATCGTGAAGAACTTGAAGGATACTAGGTCCTATTTTCATGAGGTTTTTGGTAACAAAAATAATATTTGTTAAATGCTTTGGTCACATCTTTTAATCAAAAATGATGAATTAATGGGCATATTTTAAAGAGAAGTGCTCAAATGTTAGACAAAACAACGTAAAAATTTACTGCGGATATTCCACGAAACTAAAAAAAGAATCCATTCTCTATTAAATCATACGTAATTTTCTGAATTGCACCTGATTTCTATTATATATAATGATAGTTTTAAAACTAAATACAATTTGTATGTTTGGAATAGATTGAAGTAAACGGGTAATTATAGTACTTACATTCCCCTGCTGACATTACATACCACATCAAACCATTTAACTTATTATGGTGGGTGGCATTAATGACAATAAATTTTATTAAAGTGTCACAGAATTTATGTCACTGTTTTCATAATTTAAATACACTCTAGTATTATAAAACACACCTCATTTAATTTAATGAGTATTTATGTAAGTTTTATTTCCCTTTTACTCCCTCCAAAAATATCCTCAAGAATAATCTCAAATAAAATTTATATCTCAGCCGGTGGCAATTTGTCCTGAATGGCATACATTAACTAAAATCCTCAAAACAATGTTTCGTTCGTTATTTATTTATGAATTTATTACAGGTTATACGCCCAATACTTATCACATAAAATCAACTCATTTTATCACATTAAAACGCTTTTACGTTATTATGCTCAGCTGTAGGCGTCTTTTTTTTTAGTAGAAAAACGTCGATAGTATTTGACATGGCATACGTAATTATGTATTTATTATTATTACGTGTGAATATGTGTTTGTGTTCAGGGTCAATAATATTTTTATTTCATGTATGGAAGATACATACATTATAATTGACGTTTTTTTCATTAATTTTCAAGGAAATACAAAAAAAAAAAAAAATAATTAAAGTAGGCAGTAGAACACACTCATTATATTTTTAATAAAAACAAAGTAATTCTTTTATGCTTGTCTATCAATGATTGCAACAGGTAAATAATATATAAATAACTTGACTGGATTTGAATTTGGTTAGGTTAGTGGATATCTTACAGCGTCAGAGCCCCCTTGTGGGTTTGAACCAACTCGAGTATAGGATGAAACCGGACAGTTCCCTTAGCGGCACCTTTAACACCATGACCAGATCTTTAAAACTTGTGTCACCGAAAATCCAGTGACGTCTGTTTTGAAGTGTAAGACACTCCTCACATAAAATGCGTTGACCCATTTTCATTTCTTCCACATCCTGACAGCTTCTCCAGTAATCCTAGTGGGACACACAGAGTTTGTCAGCGAAACCGCCAATGGCGCAATTCCTGTTAAAGTGCAAACCGTTCTCTTGTCGAACTCAAGTATGAAGTTTCTTGCTTTTCCAGATGTCTACTGCTGGACGCAGCAACTTTGATATTCAGCAACCAGGTATATTGGACTATCTACGGTTTATTGAATTACATGTATTTTTTCTAATTTGAAAAAGTATGTTGGCTTATTATACGTGATGACTCGATTCATACCCCCAGGTTAGACATCTTCAACAAAACGAAATACCAAAAAATAATTCTTCGGTGACTGGCTCTCAACAGATTTCTGGCAAAAACTCTGAGAGTAAATAAAATTGCCATGAAAAGTTTCTCAAAAAGATCTGTCGTTCGGCTTTACAGTTCAAAGTCGACTCATGTATAAAATTAACACACACATAACATAAGTGGTGTGAGAAACTAGGTCGTAATCCTGAGTTAAGGTTTCTAATGAGCAATTATTTATGTATGTATGTACATATGTACTCTTGTGGGGGCGACTCTTCCTCATACATCCGATCCTCACGTACTAGTTTGTCCGCCTTTTTGTTTCCTTCATTATCGCAGTGGCCCGGAACCCATTAGAGGCGGGTGTTATGTCAACGTATAGCAATTCCTGACTTCGCTAGGTGGGATCCCAGCTTTTGCTGCTTCACTGTTCACACGTATGATAAAGTTTGAAGGAGGTAGATTCCTGGTTTCAGCCAAACGTGCAGCACGTTCAATAAAAATCCCCGCCTGATATACTCTGGCCTGGTGATCTGGAAGACCCGTTCAGTGTCAGTTTATCGGAATAGACCACAGGTCCACTTTTTAACAATTCTGTGAATATCGTTGTATTTTGTATGGAAAATCTGGAGTTTATGTGAACCATCAAATCCAAGGTCCAATGAGTCATCAGTAATATACACCCACATCTCTTTGAATATGTCATTATTCTCTGTGAATATACCAAGAAAATTAATGGCCTGTCATGAGACCCGTTGCTAACGAGTGTGACACGTATTTTATTACATACTTACACCGAAAATGTCTTCTTTATCATCCAATTAGAAAATCACAAATATTTAAGAAAACATCGCGTTATTATTCAAATTATTTCAAAACATTATTTCTTTTCCAAGGAATTTGGGTAATTTATGGTAAGTACTTGGAAGTCTAATGGGTAGTATATTTTCCTATTAAACGTGAGGATACGGTTCAAACTCCAGTTTAGACATCGCCAATAAAACGAAATTAGAGAAAATATTTCTGCGGTGACTTCCTCTCAGCAGAGAGGAAATTTTCTCATATCTTTGTTGTTCGGAGTCGACTTTAAACTATACATTACGCCACTCACAACATAAGTGGTGTAAGATACTAGGCCGTAATCCTGCCTAAAGGTTTGTAATGTCCAATTATGGATGTATGTATGTAAGTATTTTAAACTCTAACTATGATCATTAACATTGTATGTATTATTGTTTGCCTAAAGTTACATATGAAATTATTTCCTACCGTTTTCATTGGCTTTGTAGTTTTGGTAATGTAGTCGTATACAGACATATTCGTTTTCATATCTTAATTAAAATAAAAACATTGTAGACATGCTAGATACTTTCTGTTTATTTGCACAACACATTGTTTTGTGACAAGAGACCCAACCGTACTGTACTGTATCGTGAGTGGCAAATTGCTGTTTTGAATGAAACAAAACGAAATAAATTATGAACAAGAAAAATGTATCACCATAACCAATTACTGCAGTTAAATTTTTAATGCTGCTCATCAAATGGCGTTTTAATGTCTACACAATATTTACTTTACTTTGTTTTTTTTTATTTTTTTTTGTTGTTTCTCTTTCTTTATTTTAATATGAAAATTGTATTTAATTTTATTGCAGACAGAATAAAAGGAAAAGAAAATATTTAATTGAGCAAAATGATGGACATACATAGTGCTTTGTAAACTCTAACTTATAAAGGATAACATAGGAGCATACATACGAGTACATATGTGCATATGTAGATTAGTGCTTACACATGTGTATACAATAAATTTAACTGTACTTGTTCTCCAGTGTGTGGCTGTGTTTATTTGCTAAACACATTGCATAAGAGGAGGGCGCTGATATTGTTGATATTGCACATGGACTGGTCTTGTCATATGTTTTATGTATATATATATATATATATTTAATATATATATATTTATGTATGGAGTGTGAATGTTTTTATATCCGTTTTTCTTTTATATCCTGTGTATCAGGAAAACTATATTCACACTTATTGTGTATTTACAATAAACAAAACAAATAAAAATGTAAACAGTTGGTGGCAATAATATGCGAATTTTTTTTTGTTTTTTGTTTCTTTGACTACAAATACGATGGGTATTGTTTTTAGAAATTTTTTACCGGAAAATAAACACGTGTATTGTGTACATTTATGTAGTGTGGTTAGTAAAAATGTACTACAAATTAAATGGCTAAACCAGCATAAATGAAAATGACTTCTAAAATTTGAATTCGATATTAAAGTTGTTGGCTTACGAGACAAGAGCCCGAAGTACAAATCTTAGCTTAGAAATCTTACAAAAAGAAGAATTATTAACAACATTGCGTCAAAAGTATTGAAGCTAATTAAAAAACTTCTTAAATCTGTTCTTCGACGTCGTCTTTAAGCTGTTGTTCACGCCACGCAACACACAACATAGGTGACGTGAGAAGCTAAGCCATAATCCTGGCTAAAAGGATTGTAATAAACAAAAAATTAAATAAAATAAGTCTAAGTATAAGCAAAAATCAAGTGGAAATACTCTTTTCTTGGCTCTTTTATTTTTATTAAGACCAACAACAGTGAGAGAGAATGTATATTTGATTTCAACTTTCGGCTGAATTATTTATTCATGAAAACAAAGGGGAGCATGAATGCGCTTACAATACATACATAAATGACCATAAATGTTCATTAATATACTTCAGTCAGGATTACAACATAGCTTCCTACACCACTCATGTTGTGTGTCCTAATTTTATACATGAGTGGCGGGAGTTATGAAACGACAGATTTTTAAGCAACTTCTGTTCGCAGTTTTATTTACTCTTAGATTTTTTTGCCAGAAGTTGCCAAAGAAATATTTTTTCATATGTTTTGTTTTGTTTGAGATGACTGACCAGGAGTTTGAACCGTGGTGTCACATCTAACACTACCTACTAAACTATGGTGATATTAATTTGAGCCTAATTTGTGGTTTTCTGCCATGTGCTTTTGTTCGTGGCCAAATGAGTGGGGAGGTCCCAGTAATTCTGACCAGTAAATTTGCGTTTGACCACTGATTGTTATAGGTTTATGAAAGTAGTAAAAGGGGTTTCTAAAGTGTGCTGAAAAAAAACCGTTGCGATGCCTTAAATAACTGATAAACCCACAGTGGATTACATTGGCTTCTGTACATCCCGAAGAAATGCAGTTTTGACTGATACTTGGTGTCTGGTGCTCATCACAACAAAGTGACATAAAAACTAGTCCTAATTGTGGCGTTTTTAAAAAATTGAGCTTATGTTCAATTGTGAACAACGCAGACACTATTTTGATTTGTTTTACCCATGCATAGTTAGTCGCTGTAGTCTAGTAGGTAGTGTGTTCGCTTATTAGGTGTGAATTAACCATTCAAACCCCACAGCAGACATCGTCAACAACACGAAATATTAAATATTTCTTCTGCGACTGCCGCTCAGCAGATGTTTGGAAAAAACTGAGAGTAAATAAAATTGCCATGGAAATAAAAAAACTGTCCTTCAAAGTCGATTTTAAACAGTAGCCCTCGCCATTAATTTATAAAATTAATACACACAGCATAAGTGATGTGAGAAGGTAGGTCGTTATCCTGACTGTAGGGTTGTAATGAGCAATAATGTATCTGTGTGCCGCTGATTAAACTTTCTATCTTGAACACCTTAACGTGAACAATTTATTAACCCTAACGAGGTGTTCGGATCTTGTGGCACCTGTGCCATTGAAATCGAATTTCTATAAGAGATTTTCCATAAGAATGATTAAGCTTAGACCGAGTTTGAGTGAAGGTGTTTTTCGGCAAAAACTTATGATTCTTAAACCGTCTTATTAGACGTAAAGCCCGGGTTCATATCCCAGTTCAGGCATCAAAACGAAATCTGAGAGTAAATAAACCTGCCATGAAAAAGTTTCTCAAAAATCTGTCGTTCGGAGTCGACATTAAACTGTAGGTCCCGCTACTCACGTATTAAAATAACGCACACAACATGAGTGGTGTGAGAAGCTTGGCCGCAATATTGACTGAAGGGTTGTAATGGCCAATTATGTATGTAGTAATCTAAAATCAATGGCTAATAAATACAAACTAAAAAATGAAAAATCAGAAAGCCACGTTGCAACTACTCTGCCCTCTTAACATGCGTGTCACTTAAATCCTCAAATTATTGGCAATTCCTCTTCTCTCTGAATAGACTTGACTCTAGCTGGATTATTTTAAAAAACCGTGGAGTTAAAGAGCAAGATTGATACCAAATGGTTAACTGAGACGCTCTTTTTAAAGTACTGAGAGTTGTTGGGGAAGTTACCTGATAAAATGGTAAAATTTGAATAAACAATCAAAGTATTTTGGAAAAAAAGTTTTTTAAGGATTTTTCATACGTTTTAAGCTTTCTTCTAATGATTATATTATTCATTAAATACTTATATTTTTCCAATGATTTAGTTCTTTCTGTTCTTCACTTTACTTCTTCGTGGTGTTAGCTGATATTTTTAGCATGGTGTGTATTACGATTTCTTGTCAATTGTGCAAATTGTTTATGTGAATGAAATAAATATTATGTCTGCTCCTTCTAAATATAAAGAAATAAAATTTTATGTACATACATATATAATAAATAGATAAATACTTATGTCAGTTAATTTTTTTTTTTGTTGTTCTTATATTTCTTAGTAAATTCATATCAATTTTCCTTAACACTTATGAACGCGTTCAATAATTCCGTACATTAATACGCATGGCTTAATGACGGGGTGATGTGGGATTGTTTCTTAAATCATTTGATGAACAAATAATTGGAATTGAGTTTCGTAAGTGATTTTTCATTTGAATTCTTAATTTTTGCTCACCAGATAATTGTATGCCATTTCAAAGAATCAAAATTTCAAAGAATTGTAATTATTTAATAACTTGACTCACTTAATTTTCTCCCATATTTCTTCGCCGAAATGTTTGAGCACCAGTAGCTCTAAAGCGTAATTAACGAATCCATACTACAAAAACAGAGAAAATTAAATACAAAAGATTTTATTACAAAATTTGTTGTAAAATTATAAAAGTTTTTTGATTATAAAATTGTCTTTCATTATATATTAAATTAAAATAAAAGTGATTTTGTGTGAGATATCATCGGCATTTATTATGCCTTTGAAACACTTCTTTAGGATACTATTATGTATGGAATAAAACATCATTCAAATATCGGCCAAATTCAAATTTCCGTGACTCCAGTGCATGAAACTGGCAAAATTTCATTGAAGACATTGGTAATGTTATCTTTAGGGACCCACTATGGTTTGTAGCTTATTCGCATAAGCCTGCGACTTAGGAAAACGTCGCAAGAAAAAGTCTGAAGAGATTAAATCGTACGACCTCGGTAGCTAGTGAACATCATCTCGTCATGAGATAGCCAGGTCTCCAATTCGCTTAAGCAGAATATTCAATGATTCACAAACATTGTGGCACGTAGCGCCGTCTTGGTGACACCACATGTCGTTGGTGTCCAGATCAAGCAATTTTAGCCGAAAGGAGTTTGTAATCATCAACGTATTGTGCTTGCGTTAAACAGTGATGGCCTAGCGAACGTTGTTCTCAAAGACATGACACGATGATACTGCCAGCTCTAAATTCACCCCAAACAGAGACTATTTCGGGTCACATATGAGTTGGTATCATCCAAAATTCAGATCATCCGATTTCTCTTTGTTAGAAGACGATGTTAAAATAATGTTTGAAAGAAAATACTGAACATCAGCGATGTATATATTTTGCTTTATTACTTTTGAAACTGTTCGTGCAGTTTACGAAGACATTGTCGTCTAGAAACAGATAATTCTAGCGCTAGCCGGCCAATCATTGAAAAATTAAATGAAATTATGGGAAAACTTTTGAAAAATTTGTACATAACTAGCGTGGACTTTGCTAGGGCACTAGGCATTCTCTGCAATACAGTTATCAACCGCTTAAGGAACGTTGAATACATAAAGAAGTGCGATGTTTGTGTGACACATTCATTATCAGTTAAAGTACCGAATTTCAGTCTGGGATTCACTGCTAGAACGTTACAAAATCGAAATATCGAAAGCTAACGGGCGGTGAGATGCAACGATACCGTATCATAAAAGTGACAGGACTGGCAAAGCTAGAATTAATGCATAGAAAAAAGGTAATGCTATGTGGAATTGATAGGAATTGTCATTACGAGTTACTACAAATGTGTTCAAAAAATGTTGTCAAAAAACAGTACCAAACGCATCTTTGATCACATGGCTGAAAATGGAGAACAAATGGCCTTGATCATCATCGAAGAATTTTGTTTAGCAATGACACCTCCTTTCGGTATATGACCAAAAACACACGAGATCCAAGAGCGTTGCTATGCATTACGGTCTGGTATGAATTTTATGAGCTGGCGTTATGGGTCCATATTATTTCGAAAATGACGTTTGCCAGAACATCTCTATCAACACGAGCAATATACGTCGATGATTACCAATTTCTTTTGTTCGTATTGGATGATCTGGACATTAGCGACATGTGGTTCAAAAATAACGGCTCTACATACCCACAATTCATGCCACATTGAATGTTCTGCAAGAGGGAATTGAGGGTATCGTCATATCACGTGACATCACTGGCCACTACGATCGTGAGATTTGTCCCCGTTAGACTTACAAACAGCAGCTACGAAAGCGGAGAAATGAAGGCCTTCCATACCCAAATGGCAGTCACGAAAACAGTTTAATGGGAAGATGGACATTTAAGCTTGTCTCTAATATATAATCCTTGGTGGAGAACAAACATTGCGAGTTGAATTTCTATGTGACTCAGTTCCTGACTAGTAATGCGTGCTTTAAGAAATACTTGCACATATTTGGACATGATACCTTCCCTATTTGCTGAAACTATGTAGATGAGGAAGAAGATGCGGAGCATATTATAATATTTAGGTGGACCGGAGAAACGAGTTTTGAGCCCAGCCGGCTTATAGTGGAGATGTTGAATTCTGCTATTCCGTGTGGCAATACAGTCAACGAATAGCTGAGGTTATGCTGGGACTCTGACAGTGAAATTTAATTTAATATGAAAAAGTTTTAAAGCTAACCAGTCCTTCGCGAAGTAATACCTTACGTCAGTTCCGCGGGGCGAGAGGTGTTGAAGGTTATTGGCCCGTAGGCACAAGTGATGGTGAATCGTGCACACTTTTCTTGGGACAAGAGTGTCTTTCGAAGATACCCACCTCCGGCTGTAGACAAAAAAAACGCCGTTAGATTTTTACTTGTGGGGTTGCAAGTGTATGCAAATAAACCATAAACCATAGCGGTTCTAGAGGCCAATATAACCCATGCAGTCGGTCAAATTCTTGGAAATTTGGACATTTCCGATGAGCTACCCCCCAGACAAGCAAGAGCAGACATTTGAATGATGTTATATTCAACACATAATTGCTTCAATAAGTCTATCATACGAATAAAAAATTTGTTGTTGTTGTAAGAAAACAAAATTTAAATCAATTTCCTAGGGTTTGCCAAATTTTGGCGAATTAAAGTTCATTGGAAATTTGTGCTTGTTTTTGGCGCTATTGATAACAAATTTACTTACCATTTTATAGAAGAAGCTTTTTTTTATTTATTTTTAAGAAATCTTTTCAAAGGTTTAATTTTTTATACAATATTTTTTTATTATTTAGGTTTTCACTATTAAACTAATTTCATGTGTGTTAACTTTTATTTGAAATTATTTTTAAAACACTGCAAATAAGCTTTAAAACATTATTTTTTTAATTTTATTATGATTTCCATGAATAGGGAGACGTCGTATATTTTTATAGAAATTTTTTTACGTTAAATTTTAATTCATAATTAATAATTGTGTAAAGTTGCTGTTGTTGTTGTTGTTTTTATTATTAAATAACACTCATTAAGGAACCGCACGAATTAATTTATTTTTTCAGTAGTATTTTCATGGTGATTAAAAACTGTAACAGTGTAAGGGAGTCGAGTCGACACCGCTTGAAAGGTGCAACAAATTTAAGCCAACATATTAAATTAAATAAAAAACAAACTAACTTTAATACTCTGTATTTATAATGGTTGGCTTAATCTGCCTTTTATGACATAAAATGTATATTAAAAGAAAAGGAAAAGAAAAAACAGAAAAAAATGTAAAATAAACATGAAAATAAGTATGAAGAAATGTAAGTCATATGGAATATTAAATGTTTACAGTGAGAAAACGTACGTATGTATGTATATAGTCGGTATGTATGTACGTATGTCTGTATGAATTAAGCAAAGTAGTTGGTTTGCATGTTTAAAGCATATACAACGATAAGCATTCATTATCAAACACACATACGAGTATGTATGCATTTACCCACATTATTTCATAAATACTGTGTGCATGTTGAAATCTTTCTTTTAACAAATTTTGCCTTCACCAACACTCTCACACTTATATGTTTACGTAGTTGTTAGTACAGCAGGTTCCCTGAGGTTTTCACAACTGAAACTCAAGCACAAGTTATCCTTAAGAAAACTCATTTTCCTTAGCACAACACAACACATTAAATGTAATACGAATAGCATGTTTGCTGTTTGCCTGCATGCCATGTATGTATGTATGTTAATGTATGCAATATGGAAATTTGTATTTCTATTGGTTTATAATTAACCCTTGATCATGCCAGAAGAAAATATTTGACTTCTCCTTGGCTCACTGAACATTCGGTTAAAGTAGTGTTACGGCAACAATAATGCCAAATTATGGCACATAAGTTGAGACGTACTTTTGAAATATTTTCATTGGAATTTGAATTTACTACTGTAGGGTGGGCCATTGATTGGTTTAAATTTGGACCATCGGTTATTTCGACTCTGGCAATACTTATGTAATTTTATACTGTCACAAAATTCAGTATTTAATATCCACTGAACGTAATGAATCGTTGCTTGAGCAACGTTGAGATTTATTGGGCCAACGAGCAACTGCACGATGATGACGATTCTGCCCAAAACAAAAAATCATACTTTCGTGTGAACC
Source organism: Sarcophaga carnaria (assembly GCA_958299815.1). NCBI lineage: Eukaryota > Metazoa > Arthropoda > Insecta > Diptera > Sarcophagidae > Sarcophaga > Sarcophaga carnaria. Next base: position 47,644,298 of record OY283150.1, read on the forward strand.
TCATTTTAATCTTGGTGGTGGTACGTAAATAAGCAAAATTACCGTATTTGGGACACAGCTGCGATTTGACACCGTTAGATATTTTTCTGTGGGGCGCCGTTAAAGAAAAGTGTTATGCCGACAAACCAGAGACATTTGAGCATTTGAAGGCCAACATTCGTGATGTCATCGCCGAGATACGACCCTATGCACTCGAAAAAGCGCACGTAAATTGGTCCGATCGAATGAGGTACTACTCTTCAGTAGCTCACCCTATACTTTAACCTCTAAAAGTAAAACGCAACAAAAAAGAAAAAAAATCAATTTTATCATTCTTCTGTCAGCATATTGGCCGGTTGCTTTCCAATGCCGGATTATAAAAAAGCCCACGATCTTAACTGCTCCAAAAATACGATTAAATACTCAAAAAATTTACCACTCGTGTCATGCGGAACTTACTTACTTGCTTACTTATTTGGCCATAACAACCCGTTTAACGGATTTCGGCCTGCCGAGACTATCTTGTTGAAATCACTTGTCAACCAACTTTATTGGGCAAAAGCAAAACATTGATAACCACTCATCTTGCCCCATTTGAAGTCGCCGTGTTCTAGTAGGTAGTGTGTTGGCTTATTAGACGGTTCAAACCCTAGGTTAGGCATCTCCAACTGAACGAAATATGAAAAATATTTCTGCGGCGACTTCCTCTCAGCAGATTTCCGGCAAAAACTCTGAGCGTAAATAAAATTGCCATGAAAAGTTTCTCAAAAATCTGTCGTTCGCCACTAATGGATAAAAATAACGCACACAACATAAGTGGTGTGAGAAGCTGGTTGGTAATCCTAACTGAAAGATTGTAATGACCAATTATGTTCAGTTCAAGGACTGCCGATACAGCCTAAAAGATGCAATGAATCTTACTTTTTTGGGAACGATGACAGTGTTACACTCCATGGATAGTGTTGTCGTGCGATGATTTATGGAACTTTTGGTACAAATGAATGTGAGGATTTAAATTGTACTTGGCTGACATGGTGAGCAATTAAAATTTTTTGGCATGCTGTAACCTGCTGAAACCAAGGATCATGCAGTTTGAGCATACTAGACTAATATTTGTGGTGTTACGTGAAGTCCAAAGTACACAGAGGAAACCCAGCTACAAAACCATTACTGAAAGGCCACATTACAGCTGCCTCTGGTTAGATATCAAAAACAAATATTTCATTCAGTTTTAATTTTTTGATTTTCTAAAGCCAAAGGCTTAAAACCATGTCATGAAAATGACAATTGCTGATGTGCTGCAATTATGACACAGACACACAACCTTAAGGTTTTTTTTTGCCCATACAGCAGTTTTAATAATTAATAGCATTAAAGGTTATAAAAAAAGTAGAAATTCTTTAAAACATCTTTCCCTGCCAAGGCAGTCATTATTTAATTGAAGTCATACAGCAGCCATTAATTTATGAAAACTTTTAACGGCTTCCATTTAAACACAATCCACTTAAATTATTAGCCAGAATTTCCACACGAAATCAAAATAATGTTACCAGAGTAAATTAATTTGTTTAAGACAAAATAAAATTTATTTCTTCTTATTATTCCTTCCTTTTCATCAAACTCTATACTATAGTTTGGTAGGGTATAAATTTTTATTATTTGTCATAAGGAGTACCGTTAAACTTTTATTTCTTCTTCGGCTTAATTGATTGCCATATAAAATATGATATTTTTCCTTGGAAAACTGAAATTTCTTTTTAAACACTTGATATTCGTAAATAAAATCGTACACAAGTAAACAGCATTAAGTTAATCGGGAGTTCTAAGTAACCTTTAATGATTCAAATACATAATTGACCTGGCATACAGTGGCAGACAAACAGCATGGTACACTTTTTTTTTTATTATCGGGGAGTATGGAATACAAAGATTTTTAAAAAAATTGTAGTTAAAGGGAAGAAAACACGTTGTGTTAAGATGGAAGCCCTAATAATAGAAGCAGAAGTAGTAGGAAATGTGTAATCAATGGTACACTATCATAAGTTCCTTATTTAGTTAGGGGGGTTCTACTTATGTCTGCTGCGATTGGCTTAGAACTGAGAACATTTTAATTTAATTTTCTTATGATACAATTTTGTGATAACTACGAGAATATTTTGAAAGTGTAAAACTTCTCTGTACTTAGGTTAGGTTAAGTTCCGTACACTGCTCGCAAGTTTACATCAGAAATATATTCGAAAGCGCCATGCAGGTTAACTTCTTGATACAGTACCACGTATTTATTTCTGATGGCCTTAAGTACCAAAAAATACTCCCGACAAATCCTATTCATGCGGCAGACTATTACTGAAAACTATTTGCATCGTTATTAGTTTCGTCTGTTAACGTTTATAGTTTTTGACAAAAAGTTTAATACATACTGACATATGTACATACATAATTGCTCATAACAAAGTTTTAGTCAAGATTACAACTTAGTTTCGCACACCTTGGCAGGACCTACAGTTTAAAATCGGCTCTGAACGACAGATTTTCTTAAGAAACTTTTCATGGCAATTTTATTTACTCTCACAGATTTTGCCTTAAAACTGCTGAGCAGAAGTCGCCGAAAAAACTATTTTTTCATTTTTCATTATTTTCAAGCTTTCTACATACATACATAATTTGTCAATTACAACATATCCGTCAGGATTAAGACCACTTATGTTGTGTGTGTTAATTTTATCCATACGTGGCGGGATATACAGTTTAAGGTCGACTCCGAACCATAGATTTTTGTGAAACTTTTCGTGGCAATTTTATTTGCTCTCAGAGTATTTGCTAGATGACTGCTGAGAGAAAGCTGCCAAAGAAATATTTTTTAATTATTTCACGTCTAATTAGCCAGCAGACTATCTACTAGACTACGGCAACTTCTTGAAAAGGCATATAATACTTTAGTCTGTTCAGCTATTTGGAGGGCTTTAGAGTGCATAGATGTGTCCAAAATTCTTATCAGGGACTTATGCGACTAGTAGTCTAGTTGCCTCATTTTTCATGAGATCCAAAATTCCCATAAGTTCGGGCTTACATACCCGACATCTCCTTTACTTATTAATTGAGTTCTTGTTTTGGCAGAACATATACTAAAATTGGAACTATACAGAGAAGATTAGATGTCCCCTGTGCAAGGATGACACGCAAAATCGTAAACTTATATACTTATTAATTAAGTATCGGATAAGGAGACAATGAAAATATCAAATAAGTAAAGAAGAATTATGTGGTGATTACAAAATAGACTGTCTATTTAAAAGTACGTTATTCAGATATGTAAGCGAAGGTATCGTTATTCCGTTAGATGCTATATTGCAGACTAGAAGACTAAATATTAAAGTTAAGCGCTTAAACGTTGATAACACCTGATGAAAGCATAAACGAAACATTGCAGGCATTTGTATGGCTTAAACCAGTGTTATATAACAACAAACTAAACTCAACAGATTAAAAAAAAAATACCCCTGAGAGTAAAAAAAAATTGCCATGAAAAGTTTTTCAAAAATCTGTCGTTGGGAATAAACTTTAAATTGTAGCTTTCGCCACTCATGTATAGAATGAAGACACACCACATAGGTGGTGGGAGAAGTTTGTAATCCTGACTGAAGGATTGTAATGATACATCAAGTAAGTAAGTTAGTCTATACAGCTAAGGTTCAATAAATATTTCGCTAACATTTTCTTTTTAAACATCAATGGCTTTAAATTATATTTTAAAAATAATTGGCGGTAAGTATTTCATTCGCTTTGGTAAACTTTTTTCAAACTCAAACAATTGAAATGTGACCCGTAATAAGAAAATGGGATATGTAACTAATAATTACGTATGTCTATTGATTTTTAATGTAAAATTAAATTTCGATTTGCATTACGCTTTAACAACTCTTTCTAGATAATTACTCTACAGAAATGTAAAAATTTTATTTTTGTTTGTGTATGTAAAATATGTTTACGTGTATGTACATATGTATTTGTAAGTGTATGTAAGTGTGGGTATTATTCCTGCGAAAGTTCAGACATTACAACAAGTGTAAATGCCACTGAGATACAAAACAAATGTTAAAAATACTATCAAAATGGATAACTGTGAAACAGGAATATAAAGAGAAATTGAAAACCAAATCAAATGGGTTATGAAGCCTGCAATGTATAAAAAAAAATTTCATACTTTATACTACACTTTACATACAAATTTAATCAAAAGAAAAAAAATACAGAAAAACCAGCTGTTTTTTGTTGGCTTTTATAGATCATTGAACTTGGCTTTGAAGATTTTTTCCCTTTAAACTGATTTTCATTATTTCCTTCAGCAAACACTTCATTTTGATTTTTTCCTTAAGATTAATCACATACACTTGCAGGATTTTAGATATCACAACACATCTCATTGCATCGTATTCTAAACGGAATTCCTTAAAAAAAAAAAATTACTTTGCCTGTAGGGTATGTAAGCATTTGTTTATTCCTGTTTTCGTTTTTTTTTGTTTTCGATTTTTTATTTTCTCAAATTTATTTTATTTTCTTCAATTTTGTTGTTGTTTTTATTATTATTTATGACTTTAAAGATATTCACATTAAATAAAACAACAACAGCAGTAACAATAACAGATTGTAACAGCAACAATAGCAAAAGCACAACAACATTTAATCATTTACACAAAAAACACTGTGTTATTCATATTTATTTATATGTACATATTTGTTGTATACATGTATTGTTTTGTATTCCATATAACATACATATACACACTATTACTTTTAGCATTAAAATACACACACTTACATATATATACACATACATATAAGTATACATCTATATATATATGTATATGTGTGTAAGGATTTTCTTTTTTGCTTTCTTTTTATACCAGAACTATAGAGAACCGTTAGATATATTATTGTTATTATTTTGTTTTGTTTTTATTTCTTATTTTTTCTTTTTATTTTATTCTCTTGTTTCTCTTTTTATTTTCTTAGATTTTTTTCAGCCGTATTAACTTCCGTTCGTTACAAAGAGTCGCCTAAGACTAAAGGATATGCTTCCAGTTACATGCAGTAATATAAATGGCGCTTACAAATACTATTTATTAGTGGGCCAGTTAACAGCTGTTCGCATGCTTTGCCTGCCAGGACCTTAGACGTTTGTCAAACCCAAGAAATTCTGGTTCTCATATATTCTTTAAAGAAAAAGAGTGCAAAATATTGTGAAAGCATGAGAGAAATTGATTGTGAGTAAAAAAGCTTTTAAAGCATTTTTCTTATTGCTTTCTTTGGTTTACGATTGTACTGTATTCGTTAGATTCAAATTGAGTTTATTGAAGTATAGATGGCGCTTTACATGCATACAAACACACTTAATTGGTCATTACAACCCTTTAGTCAAGATTACAACATCACTTATGTTGTGAGATTTTTTATACATGAGGACCTACGGTTTAAAGTCGACTCCGAATTTTTTGGGGAAACTTTTCACTCAGAGTTTTCGCCAGAAATCTACTGAGAGGAAGTCGCCGAAGAAATATTTTGTCATATTTCGTTTATTTAGAACTGTCTGACCTGGCGCCTTCATAGATGGCTAATTTATGCATTAAAAATAAATAGAATTTCTGCAAAAATAGTGTTTTAGGTAGGATTAGGTTAGCGAGTAGTTTGCCATTCAAAGGCAAGTTCACTCTATGGCCCATATTGCTCATTGCAAGATAAGGCCCCATGTTATATTACGGGTTTGAACTACCCTGATCCTTATCTTCATACGTTCTGTCATCCGAGAACCGATGACGTCTGTTTTGAAGTACAGGACATTCACATAAAAGGTGTTGTACCAATTCCGTTTCTTCGACATCCAGACAGCTTCTGCAGTAATCCTGATGGTGTAGACCGAGCTTGTCAGTGAAACTGTCAATGGCGTAGTGTCCTGTTAGAACTCCGGATTAAGTGCGAACCGTTCTCTTATCTAACTGAAGTAGTTTCTTGGTTTCGTGCTCTTCACTTCTGGATACAGACGTTTTGAAATGCAGCAACCATATATGTTGGACCACCTAGGCTTTGTTGAATCCCAGGCTGCTTTTTTCAACTTTTTCTTGTAGGGACGCATATATCCCCACTATTGTCTTTTTCTCAGACATCTCCAATCCCTTCCGTGCCAGTTTGTCCACCTTATCGGTTCCTTCTATGTCACAGTGGCATAGCATCCTAAATGGTTGGTTTTACGATACATATGATGACAAAAATATATCTGTGTGCGTGAAATCCAACAACACAACATGCCGTACTATTGTAAATTGATATGTAAAGCATACCCATGTTAGTTGAAGTGGATGGAGATGTAATGCAACACGTTAACAGAGGGTTTCAGAAGGCAAGAGCAGCTTTTGTAAGACTCCACAATGTGTTGAGTTTACATAACATCACCTTGTGTTAAATTTGCACGTGTTTTATGGATTGCAAGCTTGTGACACCTGAAATCAGAATGAAATACAAATTTTTGTCAAAATCTGTTTATAAAATGAAAGTTATTTGGCGAAATAACATGACGACGAAAGAGCTTTTAAGCCAAATGGCTATGAACACCGAAAATCAAAAATTGTTGGACTTGAAGGCTTAGAAAACGAAGCTTGTTGAGGTGAAACTTTTAAGGCAGGAACTGTCACTATACCATACGTTTAATTTTCTTCTTAATTATGGGCAAGAAGGGTTCCTATACTGTTTGGAAAAATCTCGTTCTTAAACATTTGATTTGTAGTTAAAGTACGTTAAAATTGTCTTGTGTTATCATTACTTCACCAGATAAAGTGAACCTCAATCTATAATTAAGTCCAGTAGCTACCACAAAATCAAATTTTTACAGTTTAAAAATACCCATTGAAAGTAGATTAAATTTATTTAAAAAAATTTTATTTAGTTTTTAAAATATAATATTTGCTCGTGCATAATTTTAATTTTTAATTAGAAAATATTCTCGTATTTATGTATGTATATTTATTTTGATTTAAGACTTTTTTGGTTTCCATTTAAGTGTATGCAGATTTGACGTTTGTGAGTTTGCGATTTGCTGCCGAGCTATGCATCAATGTTGAATCTGTCTGCTCGTTTGGATAATAGTTTTTCGAACAGCAATACCTGAGCCAGGAGCCACGCGTGGAGTCGTCAATGACAATAAAGTAAATAAACAAAACAAATCCCTGTAGCGTGGAAGTTGTACAAAAGATGTACGAGAACACTGGACTGTTATCCAAATGCGATAATAAACCAAAAATCCAGGAGATGCCCAACAAAAAGAATAATAAAATCGTTAAGCGGACTTGAGCCTTAATATTCTTTGTTTCACGTTCACGTGCACGATCACGTTTAACCAAAGGATTGTTTAGGGATTTATGCAGACTATACAGAATATAAACAAAAATAAACAAATTGGCCAATATAATCACGGCGACTGGCAATAAGACACCCAAATACAAACTATTACCCGATGGATAACAAATGCCAACCTTATTTTTACGCTGCTCATCACTTGGCATATAGGTATTGGGTTCCAAACAGGCTACACATATAGTAGGTATTAAAGGCACTCCCCATGCTATAAGGCCATACTTGATTATATACTGAGAAGGTCTATCGTAAGCCATTATTGTAACATAACGTTGATACTGCATTACGGCTATAATAAGCATCCACGTGAACAGCACTAATACATTATAATGCAAAAAGATTCCTATAATCCGGCAATGTATGTCATTATGATACATATCAATTAAGTTGCTCCATTTCTCTGGTAGATTTAATAGAATGAATAACAAATTAATAAGCGTCAGCACCAAACAAATGTTCAATAAAATCTTATTCGATGATTTGCCACGCCAACTGCGGAAACAGATTGCCGTCAACCATATACAGATCAAACCGAAAAGTGATAAACCGCTACCCAGTATGGATATATAATCTAACGCCTTCTCGTGTATGATATTGAGTATGATAGAGTCGGTAACCTGCAGCAACTTTACACCAACTAGGGCTCCGAAATTCGTCAAATGACTTGTATGACAAATGAGTAGAAAACGTTCATCAATATTTCTGGATTCTGTGCTAATGCCATCCGTTTTCCATTCACTTGTTTTGGTATTCCAAAAGCCACATTTTGGATTTTCCAAACAGCTCTGACGATGATGCCTAAAGATAAAGGGCACATCTTCCGGTAGATCACCTTAAAAAGAAAGACAGAGGAACGCATGAATAATTGAAAATTGATTCATAAATAAATAACATAAAGTTGTGTGGTACTATTTTTCTTTTTTACTAAACAATAAATAATAAGACAATACTAATACAAATATTAACGATAATATGATATTAAAATTGTAATGAACTTAAATGGTATTAAAGATTATCATCCCAAAAAAGAAAGAAATTGAAAATGTTGCAATACTTGGAATAGTACAGAGCAGTAGAGTCATTTTTACATGTCAGAAGGTCACAGTCAGTGATAAATGAGATTAATCGACTACTTCTCAGCAGATTTCTGGCCATAAGTTCTGAGAGTAAATAAAATTGCCATGAAAAGATTCTCAACAGTATGTCGTTTCGAAATCGACTTTAAACTGTAGGTCCAGCCACTCAAGTATAAAATTAACACACCCAACGTATATGACTTGAGAAGCTAGATCGTAATCTTTACTGAAGGGTTGTAATGACCAAGCACATATGTATATATGTATGTATGTTATGTATGTATATAAAATGTTTCACAGAAATTGCCAGAAACTCATTCTAAAAAAAACACTTAGTACTCGCTACTATACACCGTTCAAACAGGATGGATGCAAAATAAAGGCACTTGAAGCATGGATGTTAAATGCTCCATTGGCAGATAGAATTTCAAATGATGAATTATTAAGAAAAATTATAATTGAATTAATAAATAATACAAAAACAATAAAGTTTGTTTACTTAGTGTCCCAAAAATATTCTCAATAGTTAAATCGGAGGAAACCGGGTAAAATAAAAAAGAGAGATTTGTTGGCAAAGAATCCTATGCTGTGTGTGCTAATTTTATACATGAGTGGTGGGACTTGTATTGTAAACGACAAACAAACTTCTGTAAAAGAAACGTATCGATAACGAAAAGATGTATGTATCCTTTTATATTCCTTGAGTATATTCCATTGAGGAGGCTTAAAACAGTGATAAATACACTGCTTGCGACTTGAATAGCACACCCCTTGGGATCTAAAAAAATCTTTTTTTTCTCAAAGACCAATTATGTGGTAATGCCTTTATCTTCAACGATTTGGTATTTTTTATCTCTTGTTTGAGAAAAAAAAAATATTCCAAAGAAATGTACCGTTATACAATTCTTTTGAAATTTTAACCACAATATGCCGTATTATTTCGAAACTCGGTACACAAAAAGAATGAAAATAAAAAGAGAAAAACCACTTCTTAATTCATTCATCCCGAAAAGCAAAACGTCTTAGTGGCATGGTGTGGTTTTCTCAGATGGGTAAAAATTTAATACGAAAAACCCTGTCGGTTACAGCTATTAATTTCACGAGCTAGGAAATAAATCACAACGTATGGATTGCCTACATAGCCGCGCGTGTGTGTTATGACTTGGGGAGCAATTTTTTGTTGTGGCACTTCTGATATTCATTTTTTAAACACAACTATTACAGCTATGTAGGATATTCTATAGAGGAGCGCTTCCCTATCCTATCCATACTGCCCGAATTGTGAAAAATTGTATTGATAGCCGAAATATTGATGTTTTAAATTTGCACCATATTCTGCTTTTCATGGCCATTTTTGTTTACTTTCAGGGCTTTTGCCAGAAATCTGCTGAGAGGAAGTCGCCGAAGAAATCCTTTTTCATATTTCGTTTTATTAAAGATGTCTGAACTAAGGTTTGAACCGTGGCTTCACTACCTACTAGACTACGGCGAGAATATAAAAGCGTTACCACATTATTAGTCTTTAAGGAAGAAGGCAATTTTTTTTAAACCCAGGTGGTGTGCTATTCAAGTATAGAGTTCGATACCTGAACTGGTATTAATAAATACCTTACCCAATATGTAGTCGAGATTAATTAAAATATATTGTAAATGTAAATTGCAAGGAGATCAAATGAAATGATGTCCTATGAAACTGGGGCATTTGAAAAATTATGAGGGATACAGTGAATATCGCATTGATTTTGATGTAAGGAGCTTCTGATGTCCTAATATTTACAACACACATATCTACAGATGACGTGTTATAATCGTTGCAATTAAGAGTTTTAAGACTTTATATTTTAATGTGAATTTAATTAAATTTAATTGTTCATTAAAATTGGGCCTACGATCAAAGTAATTGTGTTGATACGAGTAGAAGTTAAAGAGATCTCATTCAGAAATGCGGTTAGAGAAAGAACAGAACATTGCAGTGTTTATAAATTTGGTTTGAACTCAAATCAAATCGGGTGCATCTATAATAAGCCGTACAGTGCCATCTGTAAGAAAGCTGAACTTATGTAAAGATCAGTAATTTTGTGATATCAAATTAGTTATACGAAACCCATGTATTCAAATTGGTTGGATATCTTTTATATTTAGGGTGGAACAGCTATTGGTTTTAATTTGAGCCATCGGTTATTTCGAATCTGACAATACTTATGTCATTCTATTCTGTCACAAAATTCAGTATATTATCTTTACTGAACGCAATGAATCGATTTACGCTTGAGCAACGTTGGAATTTATTTGGCCAACGAGAAACTGTACGATGATGTCGAAAAAATCATATTTTTCGCTGAAGGTTTATTTCATCTTGGTGAGTACGTTAATAAGCAATATTACCGTATTTGGGGCTCAGGCCACCCACACGTGGTCTTACAGCAGCCAATGCATCTATTACTTATGACTGTTTGGTGCGACTTGTAGGACGGAGACATCATTGGCCCGTATTTCTTTGAGAATGAGAACGGCGCAACCATTACGGTTAATGGACTATCGCACTATGTTATCCGATTTATTTGTTCGCTTCAAGGTATTGATGTGAACGATGTTTAGTTTCAGCAGGATGGGGCGACTTAACGCACATCTTATGCCACAATCGATTTATTGCGTCCAACGTTTGATGGCCGTTTAATTAGCCGAAATGGCGATGTTAATTGGCCGCCAAGAAGCTACGATTTGAAACCATTGGATTAGTTTCTGTTGAGCGCCGTTAAAGAAATGTGTTATTGCGACAAGCCCAGAGACAATTGAGCATTTGAAGGCCAACATTCGTAATGCCATTGTCGAAATACGATGCCCATATACTCGAAAAACTCCACGACAGTTGGTCTGACCGAATAAGGTACTGTAAGGCCAGCCGTGGCAGCCATATGAATGGAATCGTATTCCATTTCTAATTGGAGCAATTGTACTTAAAATAAAGTGTCTAAAATTTGATATGTTTCTTTTCTCCAATGCTGAGTACTATCTCAGTTTGTATTTAGCTTGTGGAAAGCGGCTTTAAAATTGTAGAACATCCAGTCATGGGTGCCTCTGGTCCATATGCGCCTCGATATGCAGTGAATACGCTTCCAGAATTCTTTTTCATTCTTTTTATGAATTTATAAAGACTATTTATTTGAAAGTATATTTAAACAGACCCAAGGCAAGTACATTTGCAACAAATCTAATTAATTGATAATAGTGTATGGTTCATAATATTATTTCTTGCTATAATTAAACTTAATTGTGGTTATGATTATGCATATGAGTGTATGGAATATAAAAATAAGCACGTTTATAAATCATATTTATAAAACACAACAACTACAAAATGTATACGTTTATATGAAAGTTTTTTCTTCACTCACTCGAATAATATGGTATCGAAATATCCAAGACTTGCTTCTTTGGTCGCATTCCATTGGCTGAACTGGCAAATAGCAAATCGTTTGGATACAATATTAATGTTAAAACGGTTTCATCGTTAATATTATCGGATACGGTTTTAAGTTTATTCCATAGTGACAATGGAAAATATGTGGCCACATGAAGGTCAGTTTCATTCATAAGATCATTTAAGCTTTGATTCAAATACAGAAAACGATAATGATTATGAGTATTCTCGTCATATCTTTGATTATGGCTGGTGAAGAGAGCAATACCCGATACATTCGAACATGTAGGATTTATATAGAAAACACTGGTAAGATTTACGGCTTTATGAACAACGCCACTCTTGATTTCATTACATTTTGAAGTGGGCATTAGCTCTTTGGCAATGCTATGCAAATAGTTTTCAAGGGTATTTAGTAGACTGGTAGTGGCATTAATTTCTTGTGACTTTCTTACTATTTTGGGATCTGAGGCCATTATAACATTGGCCATATTGAGGACATCTTTAACTACGTTTTCTTTGCGATTGGTTTCGGTAACAAGTTTCAAAATATCACCCGATATTTTGATATCCGTTGGTACGAGTACAGTTTCTGAACTTTTCAACAGCTCGGATACTTGATTTATAACATGGGAACCATTTAGCTCTTGTACAGTTTCGTTTGTAGAAACAATTTCCTTTACATTTGTATACAAGGCAGAAAGATTATATGTCACAATGGTTTCTTCGATCTCCTTTAAACAGTGAATATCTTTTAGCGTGTCATCGATAGGCTCCCATGCAGCACTTACTGTTGCCGGATTGTAAAGACAGCGTCGTGTTACTGGTAAACCGGAATTCAATAAACAGGGTTCCTTTAGATAACCAAATTCATTTATACGTGCTGTATTCCATATGTTTTCATATTCCACAGCTTTATCGTTTTTCATAATATAATAGTGTTTGAAAGGTTCTTCTTTGCATTCCATATCAATGTTAGAACAATTGATCAGAAATATTTTATTATTCATCTCTTCCCATTTGGTAGCATTAGTCGTTCGATTATAGTTACAATGGCGTTGCAGCGGTTGACCTGTCTCACTGGAGCACCAACGTAGCTTATTGTCAGCACCAGCAGCCGTAGGATACCATATTAAAAGTATATTCTTTATATTATCCTGTTCATCCTTGTAACTGGTTTTAAAGAAATCTTTGTCACAATTTTCCATACCAGCTACACTTTGTATAACGATATACAGAAGCGTTAACAAATAAATAAATTTCATTTTAATAATATATGTATGTGCAGCGTCGTATACTATACGCGTATTTGTGAATTTAATTTAATTCCGTTTAAATATTTTCAACAACCGATCAAGGCAAGATTTCTGAAAAAACTGAACTCCGTCTGATCTAAAACCACAGTATATTGAATAAAATAGAATTTCTTCTTAAGAGAACGAAACATTGTAAATAAATTGAAATGCTATTCAGTTCTGTTATAATTTTATTTGATGATATTCTAGTATTTAAACCACATATTGCCTTAATGAATCCACAACAGATTAGTGAGATGTATAAGCGATTATTCGAAAATCTGCGTGATTTGTAGACTCTAGGCTATAGAGGGAATAAGTCACGCATAAGAAAGCAATATATACACCCACACAGACACACACACACAAAATAGGTCCTCTGAAGTCTATTATGGGTGCTTTGTAGTGAGATAGGTCCTCTTTCGTGTGGCTTTCAACCTTATCTACGAAGATAGAGAGATAGGTCCCCTTTCGTATGGCTTCCCACCATTGTATCAGAGGTTGTCATGCTTGCTTTAAAGACCACACCGCAGATCATGTTATCTCTACAGCCATTGAATATCTTCTACCAAAAAATGGTTGCTTGAATTGCACTGAGACTAAAGTTCTCAGATATATTTTAGGCCATGCACGATAGAGTGCGCTTCAATACTAAATGAAATAGAAGCGAATCACCCGGATATTAGAACGGAAGTGTCAAAGACTATTTTCGAACGAACATACAAATCTCACGCTACCACACGGGAAGAATGGGTTGCTGAATTTGTTATCGGTGACGATGATATGACGATCTTCACCGATAACTCAAAAATGAAATGTGAAACTGGGAAACTGGGATATATTCCGATAAGCTGGCACTGAACGGGTTATACAGTTTATATAATCAGGCCAGCGTATTTGAGGCGGAAATTTTTGCTATTTACCAAGCTGCCCGTATGATTGAAGACTGGAACTTAACTGCTTCGAACTTGTTCGTATGTGTGGACATTCCAGCAGCAATCAAAGCGCTGGGATCTCACCACGTAAAATGACACTGAACGGGTCATCCAGATTACATAACCAGGCCAGAGTATTTTAGGCAGAGATTTTTATTGAATATGCTGCACGTTTGGCTGAAACCAGGAACCTAACTCCTTCGAACTTAATCATACGTGTTGGCACAGTGAAGCAGCAAAAGCTGGGATCCCATCTAGCGAAGTCTGAAATTGCGTAGACTCTCTACACCGTATACGTCAACACAACGCCACACTGTGGCATAGGAGGAAACGAAAAGGCGGACGAACTGGCTCGGAAGCGATCGGAGATGTCTGAGATATGCGCCCCTTCTAGAATATTTTTCAAATTGGAAAAAGCAGCATGGAATTAATCAAACCGTAGGTTCTCTAACATTGCTACATATCAAAACAGCTGTGTCAGCAGCGAACAACAGGACAACCAAGGAACTACTTGAGTTCGATTCGTATTCTAACAGGAATTTGAATGAGACACTGTGCTATTGGCAGTTTCGTTGACAATCTCGATTTGATCCGCCTGGATAAGCTGCAAAAGCTGTTAGATATTGAAAGAAATGAAATCGGTACGACACCTTTCAGAGGATTTTGGGTAACAGAACGTTTAAACATCTGGCCGGCTTCATTTGTAAATGAGTTTGACACTGATTACTAGGGCAGAGTTTTCAATGAAATTTTGAAAGTTTTCATAGGGCTAACATTCTCGTTATTGATAAAAGACGAAAAAATGTTGCCTAAACAGTGATTTTATCACTGTTTTCTATATATTTTTGTTTTGTGTTTATAAAACCATATTTTATGAAATGTATTGTATTTTTTATTAAGTCGTCGTAGTCTAATAGGTAGTGTGTTGGCTTATTAGATGTAAGGCCACGGTTTAAACCCCAGGTCAGACATCAAAAAGAAATATAAAAAAAAAATTTCTTCAGCGTTTTCCTCTCAGCAGATTTCTGGCAAATACTCTGAGAGTAAATAAACCTGCCATGAAAAAGTTTCTCAAAAATCTGTCGTTCGGAATCTACTTTAAACTGTAGATCCCGCCACTCATGTATAAAATTAACACACAGAATAAGAGTGATGTGAGAAGCTAGGCCGTAATCCTGACTAAAGGGTTGTATTGGCCAATTATGTTATGTTATTGCATTTTTATTAAAATCTCAATTTATTGCTGAAGATTTATTGTTTAACCAGAGAACAAGGGTGTATTGTTTACAAACTAAAGCTTCAGATATTTTATTGGCGTTATTTCGAGAAAGTTTTTGGTTCCATGTTAGCAATTTGATATCCAAGACGTGTGTTTTGATATTATCACACATTTGGGTTAAATTTAAAAAGCTTTTGGAAATTAGCTTTCAGATAAATAATTATTTTACAACATTTCATAGACATGCTACGTTTTTTTTTATTTTATTCACTTGCTGAATGCAAAGTATAAAAAGCTCAACATTTTGTTCTCCAACGGAGGGAGCTTTAATAAAAAGATTTTAGTAAGCATTTCTACTTAACTTTTTTTATTTAATATGAAAAATGCTTTTATTTTATAACAACATTTATTTTATACTTTAATTCTTCTTTGCCTTTAGCTAACCAAAGTTTAAAAAAATGCTTTGAGCCCTGGTACGTAAAAATCATATTTTAAAATCTAAATTAAAGTGACTCGTTGTTGTGAATCCATAGTGTTCTTACACTCTACATGCAAAACGACACGCAGAATATTAAAATCTATTTATTTGCTGTTCTTTAAATAGACAATAATAACGTATATTTTCCTTTTTTTTACAGTTTGGAATTTATTGAAAAGATAATATGAATCAGAGAAAGTATTTAAATATTCTAGAGAACAAATTCACCTAAAGTTGGAATGAATTAAGAGTTCGTAATGATTATTACATCCAACAAGTCAATGAACCTAATCATACTGCTGCTAATGTGAAGATGTGATTTGCTTACCAAAGTCCTCACAGGCTTAATACTCTTGCACAAAGTCTCGATTTGACTCCCAGAGAGTATTTAGGAGATCATAGGGAAGAACGGTTACGTAGTCGCTAAACCTCAAACAAAAATTAACTGAAAAGCTTGCATTTGAGTGAATGGAATATCAAATATTTTTACAAATTATTACAAAAAAATTCATAAAATTGCTTACACATATTTGAGTACCTAGACTTTTGTTGTCCACTGTACATAGGAAAGCAAAAGCAAAATTATTTTTTTTATTTTTTAACTTTTCGGCAATCTTTATGACTCCATATCTCTTGAACTTGTTATGTCATATCAATATATTAAAAATTTTGCCTAAGATATGCACGGTACTTTATTATCACGAAATAAATCAAGTTTGGGTCGTTCAAGCATTCGGGTTCCTTGTCTTATGAAGTAGGCCCAGCATGATATCTTGAAAGTTAAGTACCAAAGTAGATGATTACGAATATGAAGTCACACAGAGCCTGTGTTTCAACCCCTGACTCATATACTATGTATCTCGTATGTAATGAAAATAAAAATAAAAATTTTTCGGCTACAGAGCATGAACACATTCTTAAAAATCTGTTGTTTGTAGTGGACTTTAAACAGTAGGTCCCGCCACTTATGGATTAAATTAATACACACAACAACATGTGTAGGAAGCTAGGTCGTAATCCTGACTAAAGAGCTGTAAGACCAATTAAGTGCATGACGCCTTTAAGGATAGTCTTATTATTTGAAGAAAAGGAATGTATTTGCAAATCGGTGCAAGTCATAATATAATTCACAAGATGGAAGAAAATTTACAACAAGCTCTAGGCTGTCAAAAATATGTATGACAATAGGGACGTACGTAATTTAATAAGAATTTATGTTTAAAACATATGAAACATTTTTGCATTTGACAACAACCAATCCAAGGATAGAATTTCTCTTCTATACATACACTAACAAACCATAAATGTTTTGAACATTTAATTTTATTTAATTGAAATACGTTTAAAAGTGCACCAATGACACTTGTTGCTTAAAATAAAATAAAATTTAATCTTTAATTATACATTATGAATCAATTGTTTGTACGAGTATGAATTTTTTTATTCCTTATCTATGCATTAGACTTCTATTAAAACAATACTCGTATATGAACTATGGAAACACTAAACATTGAATCTATTTTAAGCTATTTACACCACTAAAACGATTAATCATTCCATACGAGAGTTGTTAGCACAGATTACACACAACTGTTACAATATTTAATACAAAATATTTTATTAAATAAAATTATTCAAATCATTAGGACAACAAATTATTTTTCTTACAATGATTAGGCAAATTTGGAGTCAACCAAATTATAAGTTACGCTAGCCTGTTGAAGATTTTTTATAAAATTTCGTTTAAGGAAATCTAGTAATGAAATGAAATTTAGACAAGTACTTAATGAATTCGGCCAGTGCTAGGCCACTATAGGGTAGACCTTTTAAAAGTTTAAATATAAAAATGCAATAAAACAAAAACGGTTTTAAATTATGCCAAATTTCTTTCTCTGTTGTGAATTACAATTGTCCCCAAAGCATTGGAATATTATTTCATTCATATAGCTGCCACGTCGATTTGACCAATTTTCGTGCACTTTTTCGAGTTTATAGGGTCGTATCTCGGCAATTGGCCTTCAAATGCTCAATTACTTCCGATTTGTCGGCGTAACACTTTTCTTTAGTGATGCCCCACAGTCAATAGTCTAACAGTGTCAAATCGCAGCCTCTTGGCGGCCAGTTGACATCACCATTTCTGCTAATTAATCGGCCATCAAACGTTTGACGCAATAAATCGATTGTAGCATGAGATGTGTAGTAAGTTGCATCATCCTGTTGAAACCAAACATCATTCACATCAATATCATGAAGAGAGGGTACAAAAAAGTCAGCTATCATGGTGTGATAGGTGTCTTCATTGATTGTAATGGTTGCGCCGTCCTCATTTTCAAAGAAATATGGGCCAATGATGCCTCCGCTTCACAAGTTGCACTAAGCAGTCATTCGTAATGGGTGCATTGTCTTCTGTAGAGCCACGTACCACCACCAAGATGAAAATGAACTTCACACTTAAAGATGGTTTTTTTTTGTCAAAAGCGACATCATCGTGCAGTTTCTCGGTTGCCCAATAACTCCCAATGTGGCACAAGCATAAATTACGTTCAGTGGAGATAATATAATGAATTTGGTGACAGAATAAGTATTGTCAGATTCGAAATAACGGATGATTCAAAGGGCCCACCTGATATAAAAATTTAAAATTTATTTCAATTTACTATACAAGGCAAAAAACAAAGAAATCATTTGATCATTGTTCTTTTTAAGAGCGTTATTATATAAATAATACTTTTAATTTGTTTTCTTAAATACATTATTAAACTATAGGATGAAATTTTTAATGCATTTTACATTATCTTACAAAAACAAAAAAATTCTTATACTAAAAATATATTGTTCGATTGAGTATCCGTGAAATATTAGAGTAGTTTTGTGCAAATTACATTTATCTTAAGCGCTAATATATGTACGTATGTTTAGTATGCCTAAGCTAGTGATCTCTCGTTGAGCTCATGTCCTGTGTAAGTGATGTCGAAGCAGTTGCCATCGATTGCATTTCATGCGTTTTTTTCTTATGCGATTTCGCACCACATGCAGAACACAAAAGTTCACTCCAAGATTCTCGTGTATTCTGATCCAATAGAACAAAATATACGAACAACACAAAACCCTGCAAAGTGGCTGTCAAACAGAAGAGATAAGAAAAAACTATGCCGGCTTTCATGAAAGCAAAAATGCCGAAAATCCATGACAGGCCTAATAAGAAAAATAATAGAATTGACAGGCGTATCTGTTTAATAACCATTTGCTTTTCATTTCTTTGCATAGTTTTGCTTAGTGTATGTGATATACTATAAAAGACATACACAAATATGGCCAAGTTTGCCGTCACTACTATGGATATGGGTAATATGACACCAAAATGTAAGCCACTGCCAGAGGGATAACAAATGCCAGTATCGGTTACCAGCTGGTAGTTACTTGGTATATACGATTTCGAATCTAAAAAGGCTACCAAAAGTATTAAAGGCAAACCCCAGGCAACAATTGCTGATTTGATAATGTAATGTTTGGGTCGCTGTATACCAATGACGGTAACATAACGTTGAAATTGTAATACAGCCACTATCAACATCCAGGTGAATAATACCAACAGAGAATATTGCATTAAAGCACCCAAAACAATACATTTAACGTAATTGTGCTGCTTCACCAGTGTATCGGCAACATCATCGGTGTTAACGAATAAAAACAATACCATTTGCAATGTCAATGCCACACACATGTTAAGCAACACCTTATTGGAGGCCTGTGAACGCCAACTTTTAAACACACACGCTGTTATCCATATGCCCAATAGGCCCAATAGTGACAGTGTACAACCAATTAATGATATTATATCCAAGGCCTTTTGATGCACAGCAGTGACCAGTATTTCATCGGAGAGATCATTTTGACGAAAACCACCGCCGATTAGATATGAAAACTGTGTCAAGTGACTGGTTGAGCAGAGTATTAAATCGTTATTTGATTTCGCATAATTGCCACCAGTAGCCACACCATTGCTGATCCATGTGCTGTAATTCCAATAGCCACAGCCTGTATTTTCATTAGGCTGTGCATTATGCAAAGGATTGTTGTTGTGCAGTATGAATGGTACATTTTCGGGAAGTTGTCCTGAAAGAATGAAAAATAAAATTAAAGAGAAAAAATTAATTTTACTATTCAAAAATTAAATTATCTTATAAAGTAAGGAAATGGCAAATTAAGTTCGTGCATACATATACAATTGGTCATTACAACCCTTCAATCCGGATTTTATTTACTCTGAGATTTTTTGCCAGAAATCTGTTAACATGAAAGTCGCCGAAAAAATATTTTTTTTATTTCGTTTTTGGTGGAGATGTCTGACCTGGGGTTTCAATTGTGGCATAACGTCTAATAAGCCAACAGACTACCAACTAGACTACGGCGACTTCAAAGGAACCTCGCTAAATATTGAAAGTGATTCATTATGCCATTTTCATTTTCTTTCTGTCTTTCCAAAGACACTCAATCCCAATGTATTCTGACTAGAAGTACTTACTTAACTTGCTTAAATAAGTGGCCACCTATGTTGTATGTGATAATTTTATCTATAAGTGGTGCAACCTACAGTTTAAAACCGCCTCCGAATGAAAGATTTTTGAGTAACCTGATATGAACTGGTCATCAAGATCGTAACCAGTTTGTTGTGGCTTTTGTCTTAATGCTCACGTGTCACAAACTATAGTGGTTTTCAAAGCCAACATAATCCGCGCAACCGATCAAATTATGCGCCAGAATTATGAAAAACTTTATATTTCGGATACTCCGGCCATTGTGTTACCCAGTGTGAGGTAAGCCCCTTGTCATGATCCGTTCGTGGCGGGTTTGAACCACTACGAGCACTAGATGAAACCCGCCAGTTCCCTTAGTAGAACGATCTCCACCATGCCTAGATCTTCAAACGCTCTCTCATCCAAAAACCGATGATGTCTGTTTTGAAGAGCATAAACGGTTTTCCGCTGATTCTGACATCACATCCACGCAGACCGAGCGTATCAGTGAAACTGCCAATAGCGCAGTGTCCGATGATGTCTGTTTTGAAGAGCATAAAAGGTGTTTAGCTGACCGAGCGTGTCAGTGAAACTGCCAATAGCGCAGTGTCCGGTTAGAATTCCAGTTAGAGTGCAAGCCGTTGTCTTGTCGATCTTAAGTAGTTTCGTGGTTCTACTGCTGTCCACTGCTGCACACAACCGGGTATGTCGGACCACGGCTTATTGAATTCCATACTGCTTTTTCTAATTTAGAAAAGTATTCCTGTAGAGGCATATACAGTACACTCCCTTTATCGTCTACGATCCCTTCCACGTCAGTTTATTTACCCATTTACTTTTTCGTTTCCCTCTACATCACAGAACCGATGTAGAGAGTCCATACAACTCCTTTTTTATATTTACTCGTTTTGAGTTTGTTTTCATATTCAAGCTTATTCAAGGTCGCCGAAGTCTAGTGTATTGGCTTATTCGACGTAAAGCTACAGTTCAAACCCAAAGTCAGAAACATCAAAACGAAAAAATTTTTTCGGCGACTTCCTCTCAGCAGATTTCTGGAAAAAAACTCATGTATTAAATTAACGCACACAACATATTAGGTGGGATCAGCTAGGTTGTAATCCTGACTGAAGGGTTGTAATGACCAATTATGTATGTATGTAAGAATGTATTCAGGCTTATTCGATAACTATCGTAACTTAGCAGATGGTTGGACTTCACATTGTCTTTTTATTTTTATATAAAGCGGAATCCATGCACACAATCTAATCGTGTAATATATTGTAATAATAATCGATGTCTTGTATTCTATAATTGATGTATTATTCAAAAATGTATGTATGTATTTATTATTTCCAAAAAATATTCGTAGAAAACTACGCTTTAACACCTATAATCTCAATATTTGCTTGAAGATATTGTGTGTGAATAAAATGTAAATAAAATGTTATCTACTCATGTTGTCAAATTCATTTCGAATTCTTTCGAAATATGAAATCCACAAACCAAAAGAAAAACAAACAAACAAACACAATTTGCCATTAAACACGTAATAAACTTATCAATAGAAAGTAGACTCACCTTCAAATCCCGGTAGAGAAATTGATAAAATTCTGCTGAATGGTTTGCGTGAACGTAATAAATTCTGTTCAACAAATAAGCCATCATGGGCATAAACCTTGAAAACAATTACAGGCGTACGCCCGGGTAACGGGAACGTAGTCTCCAATTTCAACCATAAACTAACGGGTATAAACGAAGCCAATTCTAATGTCGATTCTTGTAACAAATCATTGATTGATTCATTCATAAAAATAAAACGATAATGAAAATCATTAAATGAATCATAGTGTATCGATTGAACAACATGTCTCTGCTTTTGTTGCTGCAGTTGTGTTTGATGTTGATACGAATGGTAGATAGCAATACCCGATATATTGGCACAAATGGGATTTACAAAGAACACACTTATATTGGGAGCCTCATGAGCGTAGACCCCTATGTGAGAAAGATTTAAAATTTTAAATGGCATGGTCATGTTGTTAGCATTCGTGATATTATTGATGGGCTCCAAAGGCGGTAGCTTGACATTGCAGTGACTGTGTGAGACAAATTGTTCGGTTAAGGCATCCATGTAATTTTCAAATGTCTCCAACAGGCAATTTGTGGCATTAACTTCAGCGGACATGCGCAGCACAACTGGATCGGTAGACATTAAATTATGTGTAATCTTAACAACATCTTTCGATAACTCGGGATCCTGATTATCTGTAACAATTACTTTCAATATGTCGCTGGTCATTTGTACATCAGCTGGCAGCAGTTTAATTTTCGGTTTCTCTAAAAGTGTCAACAGATCGGTGGCTGTTTGACGACGCATCAACATATCTTTGAGTAAAAAATTCGTTGTGGCTAAATTATCGTGTAGCATATTTAAATCGCTACTTATGAGTTCATGGCGTGTGCCTGACAAGCACTTAAAGTCTTTCAAATGATCGATTGAAGCCCATTTGGCACGATATTCCCTGGGGTCATACACACACTTTCGGGTTAAATGTAAACCATTTGGTTTGAGGCAAACATCACGTAGACTCGATAATTCGCCAATTTTGGCTTTTTTCCAGGTATTCTGATGTGTCACCGATTCACCATTGCTTTGTATCAAATAGTGTTGAAATGTTTCCGGCTTACAAAACATACTTAGGCGACAATCGATTAACACAGTCGTATTGTTATACGATTCCCATTTGAAATCCCATGCCTTAGATGAGTGTGACACACAACGTCGTTGCAATGGTAAACCATTCTCCACCGAGCATATGTTCGGTAATATAGCCTTCTCACCCAGTTTGGTGCGATTCCATGTAACCCGTATCGTTTGCGTTTTATTATCGAAACTAATAAACTTGTGGAGATTCTCTTCGAATTCACAGAAATATAAAGCATTTAAGCTTTCATCACTATCTTCCGTTGGCCCGTACAAGTTATTTTTGGTTGCATTATCTTTCTTATATGGATTGTGATTTTTATTAGTTTCACTGTTAGTTGTTTCGGCTAATTTTAGCACTGACCGTTTTGGCATTAATACAGTGCACTTTACCTCATTCAGAATCAGATAAGAGACAACATATAGTAACAGTTTCATTTTGTTTTCGGTTTTCGATTTTTGTTTACATCAACATTAATTTGTATGATTTTTCTTCTTTATTTTGCCATTCACAAATACATTTTCCGCTTAAATTTTCGTTTTTATTTTTTCACAATTTTATCGACAACTTGACACGTTCGTTCACAAAAAAGCACTGAAAGAATTTCTCAAAAAAATTGCTTGCTAGTGAGTACGAACTGCAAAATAATTTTCAAAATCACTAAAGTTCGGTAACTAAAAGAATTGAATCATTTTTTAAATACAATTATACCCTAAATAAAATTCAATAGCATTTACGTATAACAGTTGTGATCGAATTTGGTAGTAAAACTGTGATGCATAAACGGATTTTATAGCATCTACAGCGATTTTAATAATAAAGCCTATCGTACGTCCAGTTTTGCATTTAATTTCGCTTCTGTAGACATATAAACATAGCTGCCAGATTTGACGAATTATCGTCATTTTGACGATTTTGTGCTCCAAAAATATCGCATTGACGATTTGACGATTTATGCCCTTATTTTGGCGATTTTTAGAAATTAAAAATTTACATCATATTACTAACTTTAGTACATTAATAGCCACTTTAAGCTTTGTGTTTACTTTGCAATTGTTTCTATTGGAAATTTCTGTTAGTAATAACAAGGAGTAAAGTATTATACTTTTAAATTATTTACGAACAACTGTGATGATTTTTCTGTATTTTATGCCTTTTTAATCCCTTAAAAGCCAAGAAATTACAACTCCTAAATCTGACTATCCTTGTAGTTGAGCATAATTTATCATTTGCCGTTGCAGACAATTTTAAAAACGGCAAAGGCCGTTGTAGTAGCGATGAAACAGTGAAGCACAAGCCACATTGCAACGATGCTTCAATGAATCAATGGAGTCACAAACAAGCTACTACGGCCTCTCCTGTACTCGGTCGAAAAGCCTCAAACGTTGAGGTACCGACCCATACATGAGAGTTGTGTTCCGTTCTCGGTCAGTTATAAATGGTGTAAATAGTAAGAAGATCAGACGAAGTGAAGTATTTATTGCACCGTCTTAAGAAACCAAGGCACTGAAAAAGGTGTCAGTTCTAGCGACCATTACTCTCAAATTCCATGCCCATAACGTCAAGGTCTTCTGACTCCCTAATATTTATACCACACATGTGTATACATATATGATGCAATGTTATTGCTGACATTGATTTTATATGTTTTTGTTTTTAAAAACTTTTAATTAATTTATTTATTTTTCTGACGATTTCTTTACGATTTCAATGAACGCCTTTGACGATTTTTTCTCAAATATTTGACGATTTGATACTTCATTTATCTGGCAGCTATGTATGTATGTGAAGATGAGAGATAAAATTCTCTCTGTTTTCGACTACCATGGTCGCCGGCGGTCCAAGATGCTGCTAGCAAAGTGGAAAAGAAAGCGGAGAATAGCAGCTTTATTAGGTATTTCTGAGAAAATGATTTAATTTTATTTTTAACTGTTTTAATGTGCCATGGTTCAGAAGGAATAATTTATAGGATTTTGCTTAAGAGTCTACAAGTGTTTCTAAATTAGAACCTTAGGCAGTTCCCCATAATTGTATTGTTTAACCACGTATTGATATACTGCAGATGTCATGTAAACACGTCAGTTACTTGTTGGTCCACAGAGCAACAGTCGTTTATTTGTTAATTGATGATTTCGTAAACGATGACACAGTATGGTAAAGGCGCGCCGTCGTGGAAAGTTGCAAATTTTGTACACGCGCTGTCGGGAAAGGGTTACAAGTGAATTGATAATAGAAGTTTACAGTCTTACTTCAAGTATGAGTTTCTACCAATTTCAAAATAACAATTTAACTTGAAATAGTTTTGTTCCTATATATAAGATCAAAGTTGGACGATTATTAAGGTAAATGCTTTAAGAGAGAAAATATATTCCAATACCTGTTGAGATGCTCTGTGGTAGTTTTCGTGTTTATTAAACCAGTAACATTGGGAATGATTACAGAGTGAAAGAGAAAACTGCGCCCTTAAAAAAGTCAACCCCATATGCTAAAAACTTTCTTTCGAGAAAATATAACAATATTATTAGAAAAATTTACTTTTAGCTTAGTATGTACTAAACTTTATTTATTGTTTAGGAAACATATATACATACATACATAATTGGCCATTACAACCCTTCAGTCAGGATTACGCCCTATCTTCTCACAACACTTATGTTTAGAGAAATGTTTTCATGGTAGGTTTTTGCCAGAAATCTGCTGAGAGGAAATTGCCGAAGATATATTTTTTTCATATTTCGTTTTGATGCCTGACCTGGGATACGAACGCGGGCTTAATGTCTAATAAGCCAACACACTACCTATTAGACTACGACGACTTCAATTCACGTTTAGGAAACGTCTATCTAAAATACATTTCTCTAGACATGCACCAATCTAAGAGTTTGTGCAGCATTACTATGTTCTTTGCTGCCACTAAATCGTATTTTCAATCCTTTCAAGAAAATTAATACCTTTCCAATATAATCATGTTGATGTTATACAATGTTAGTTAGAGAACGCTGAAAGGGTTAAACCTGATTGAAATTTGCTGGGTATACAAGGTTTGTTGTTTGCTACTAAAATATGTGTATTTCCTTCCCACCTAACCTTAAAAGAAACTCTTATTTTTAAAATTTTTTATTCTTAAGCTCTTTTATTTTTAGGTCTTTGGCTGCAAATGTTAAATGAATGATTCTCATTCAGGAAATATTTTTTTTTAAATTATAAATATTTCCATAAATTGTTTTTATACTCCAAAATCCAATACGTTTATAAAGCCTATAAATTATTTCTCAGTTCAAAAGAAACTCACCGTAGGCTATTGTGAGCAAATCCAGAGTTTTGGGAAACTAAGTCTTAACTTATCATTACAAAATTTATTCAAATTCTTTTATACTGAGAGAAACAAACGAACACTGCTGCTTTATTGTGGAAATAAATAATATGAGGCTTGCATATATCGGACATAGTTATTTCGTTTCAAGATATTCTCCGAAAAATATTTGGTATATTCTAGCCTACAGAAAGGTTGAGGGCAAGGTTTCTGTCAAAGTTTACATTGATTTGTTGCGTTGTTCATTAGATATGTTAATTAGAAACTGCATACCTTTAAAGAACTGGCTACTTATCTTTAATGTATCGATAATGAATACATTTAAAATAATTTATAATTGAAATATTTCAAAACAATACCAAAAACAAAAAACAAACAAACACACACAATTTGTTTTTAGATCTTATTTATAACGCCGCATCTATTTTCAAAAATTGTTTTAAATTTGTTTTGTTTACAATCATTCATAAAAACCATTCATTCAAACACAAATAAACAGAAGTTTTTGAAAAATGTTTTTAAAGTTTTAACATCAAATGCTCGTTGCTTGTGTGTATTTTATTCATTAGATGCACTTGTTGTTGCGGTAATAAATTTACGAAAACAAAACCATACAATTATGATTCATTAACAAATTGTTACACCTTTAAGTCTGAACACATACGCAGACATACATATGTTTTAAATTTCATTTCATGTGAACAGTTTATTGACCATATCTTATCAGTTTGGCTGTGGCAACCACAGTAACCACACACAATCATGTGTAAACAATGAAGAAAAGCAAAATAAACAGAATTTTGAATTCTTTTTTAAATTTTTTTTAATTTTTATTTTATTTTTTTTATACAATAAAAAAACAATAAAATATAGACGGAAATGTTAAGTTGTGTGAGCAAGCACATTATCTATCATAGTACGATACTTATGTATGTATATTTTGATTAATTTATTAAAAATAATATCAGTATGTGAACTGTATAGGCTTTAATGGGTTTTTAGTAATGACGTCTTATATACTTGACAATACCATACTAGTATTGAATGTATTTTTTTTTAATTTTACTGATGATGCAAATATAAAATTTTATGTAACTCCCCTGTTTAAATTGTAATAAACATTTATTTTCTTTAACCGCACTATCTACGTAACGATATATTCTTTATTGTAATGGAAACCTAAACCATAAAAAGTACTTTTTCCTACATTTAACATTTCAATGATCAGGTCAGACATTGTGAAATGCGGTAACACTATATCTAGTATTTTTTAATATCGGGTGGGTCATCTACCGGTTTAAATTTAAAATACATACATACATAATTGGTCATTACAACCCTTCAGTCAGGATTATGGATCTAATTTCTCGCATCACTTATGTTGTGTGTGTTAATTTTATACATCACAGATTTTTGAGAAACTTTTCATGGCAATTTTATTTTACTCTCAGAGCATTCACCAGAAATTTGGTGAGAGGAAGTCGTTTTGATGTCTGACCTGGGGTTTGAACCCGGGCCTTAGGTCTAATAAGTCAAAACACTACCTACTAGACTACGGCGACTTAAATTTAAATTTAAACCATCGGTTATTTCGAATCTGGGAATAGTAATGTCATTTAATTTTGTCATAAAAATTCAATATATTACCTCCACTGAACGTAATGAACCGATTTACGCTTGAGCAACGTTGGGATTTATTGGCCCAACGAGAAACTGTACGATGATGTCGATTTTTTATGTGAAGATAATCGATAATTTCATGTGAAGCTCATTTTCATCTTGGTTAATAAGCTAAATTGCCGTATTTGAGGCTCAGAAAACCTACACGTGGTCCTACGGAAGCCAATGCACCCATTACGTTTGACTGTTTGTTGAGACCTCTGGGGAGGAGGCCAATATTACTTTGAAAATGAGGACGACGCAATCATTAAGTTCAATGGAGACAACTGTCGCACCATAATAACCGATTTTTTTGTACCCGCACCCGGATGGTGCAACTTGCCACACATCAATCACAATTCACAATCGAATTATTGTTTTAAACTTTTGATGGGCGTTTAATTTACGAAATGGTGATGTCAATTGACCGCCAAGAAGCTGCGATTTGACACCGTTGGATTATTTTCGGTGTATCGCCGTTGAAAAAGTGCTATGCCGACAAACCATTGGCAATTGAGCACTTGAAGGCCAACATTCCATCCATTGGCGAGATAGGACCCCCTACACAGTTTATAATAATATATTCTGTATTTACAAGATTTCTTTTTTGTATTTATTCATTACCTTGAGTTCACTGGTAGTCGAGTGGGTAGTGTGCTCGACTATTAGAATGGGGGTCGTGCGTTAGATACATAACATACATAATTGGTCATTACAACCCTTCAGTCAGGATTACGGCCTAGCTTTTCACACCACTTATGTTGTGTTTGTTAATTTTATAATCATAATCCTGACTAGGGTTGTAATGACCAATTATTTATGTATTAATGTAAACAGAATTCATTATAGCTTAATGAGCCTCTGAAACTAAAGATACGTTCGTGTACATAATAAAAGATAACATTTCGAAAGCACTCTCATTACAATATTTTATTTTAATTTATTTACACACCCTTCTCTACAGAACTCATTCAAGCAAAGCAGAATCTAAACGATTATTTTAATGACTTAAACGTAAAACTAAGAAGAGAGGGCGATGTGACAAGCACAGGATGTCGCTAACACAGATTGAGTGGGACATCTCTATCCTGAGGCATTACAATTAACAATAACTACCGAATATAATAGGAAACCAATGAAAACGATGTTGGACAACTAATCGTTCGAATAAACATTCCAATATCAGTGATTGCTACTGTGGAAGTAATTCTATGTACGAATTATATTGGTACCTGTTCCCATACAGCAAAAACTTAAACTTAAATATGTCAACCGAATATGTACATAGATATTAATGAATTAGGTGATACTGGAATCATGAAAAAAGCGTCAAGTTACTCACTCACATTATTTGTTAGCTGTGTTTAGAACTCTTACAAGATAAGGTTGTTCAAGGTGTGATAGCGAACTTATCGATAAAGGACGACTTTGTATTTTGAATAACAAATTGTTTAGAAGAGATGAACTTGAGCACATGAGGAAGTTTATTGTAGTTTGATTCTTATTATAGAGCACTTGGAGTTTGCTTTCAAAAAAAAAAAAAAAAAAAAAAATTATGCCATGAACTATAGAATTGAGTTCTGGGGAATGTAATAGAATGCTAAGGTTTTCCATGGAAAATTCAATACGGCTTATATACGAACACCAAATGTGAAATAAGCTTAAGCATACGTCAAGGTTTCTTATAATCGCCTCTGCTTTCAAACTGCGTTGTAGACATTCAGATGTTTTATCCTCTGGTTAAAGAGGGACTCACATTGCGGTCTATGATCGTTCAAATAAAATATCATTTGCTATTTCCTTATACAATCTAGTGTGGGGCCTTAGTATCAGATTTCTAAAGCGTTTCGTTTTTTATGTTGTTTAGACACTTGAGTTATTTTAGCCAGTTAGTGAGAGGTTTTCGTCAGCTCACTGCCAAAGAGGTTTACTCCTAATCGATTTATTATTTTATAAGCAGAGCGCCTGGTGATAAAACTCCCTTTAATTGCGCTTGTGTACCGTAAGTATAGGTACGATGACCGATAGTGGAGATCAAGAAAAACGCTTTGAAAGTCTCTGGATCACTAATCGATTGAGTACTTCTTTATGTTATTAGCAATTGGCGAAACGGTTTTATAGTTATATACGTACATAATTGGCTATTACAGCCCTTCAGTTAGGATTACAACCTAGCTTAGCTTAACACATCACTTATATTGGATGTGTTAATTTTATGCATGTGCGGCGGGTCCTACAGTTTAAAGTCGATTCCGAACGACGGATTTTTGAGAAACTTTTCATGGTAATTTTAGAGCTTTTGCCCGAAAACTCCTAAGAGGAAGTCGTCAAAGAAATATTTTTTCATATTTTGTTTTATTGGACATGTCTAAGGTTTGAATCATACTGTACTAGGCTAAGTTGACTTTGCTAATTTCAAATTAAAATGCTTAGTGACTTTACAAAAACTTCAACTTGTGTTTCAAATACATATTTACTCTTTTAGGTTAGGTTAGGTTAGTTTAGGTTAGGTTAGCGGGTTGCTTGCCATTCACAGGCTAGTTCACTTGGTGGCCCTACTCTTGTAGTTTTTATGATTTAATCATTCTTGATACCAGACTTAAAGTTTTTATTGCTGTACAAACCAATTAGTAAAATAGATTTTTCCCTGAACCAATAATTAAGCTGGGTTTAAAACACACACATCATATTCATATTAATTTTAAAATATACATACATATTCATATTCATATTTGTTAACTTAATTAAGTAATCACATATAACCTTTTTTGTTTTTTCATTATTCTTAAATATTTTTATTTTATTTTAATTAGTAATAGTATCTACAAATACAATACTATACAAAGAATATTTTAACTTAATTAATCATACGGCTAAATCACAACAAGTACAATCAACACACTCAACTTGTCTAATCAAATAAAAATTATTCTAAAATTACTTTTTCACCAGCGGTATATACGAACTGCCCGGTACAACATCAATGTCTTTCGGTAAATAATTCATGGCGTAATTTTTACTCACTGGCGTATTATCGGGTAATGTTGCCCGAGTTTGTACGTATCTGTTTGCAGTAGAAGGCGCCTGGCTATGTTGTGCTTCGTAGAAATTGCGATTCGTTACGATATTATTTAGTACACTTCCGCCAATTCCACCATATTGCTGTATAATAGACGACTGAATACGTTGTGCCTCCAAGGGGTTGCTGTACTTAACAAAATGTACTACAGGTTTGTGGTGAACAGTTTTCTGTGATGCTAGAAATTTCTGCTGTAGACCAGCATAATTGGGTTCCTTTTGCAGTACATAAATTTGAGTTTTTGGTTGCACAGCATTTTGTACGAGATTTTGTAAAACCTTTTCGTAATTTCGATTTTCCGGGCTCTTAATGGATATGACCTGTTGGTGTTTTTTAGTCGATGTTAATAATTTCTTTAATGCTTCAACTTCAGTTTTGTCTTCGGGTGTTGTAAAGTAATATAATTCTTTTAAATAAATTATGGGCACAGTGCTTGCTGATTGCCGATTAAAATACTGTGGTTGTGAGACCACCTGCTGTGTGTGATGAGACACGAGTTTCGCTGGTTGAATGCTTTCAATGAGATAATCCGTTGCTGACCATCCGACTTGTAGAATAGCCAAGAACTGAAAAGAATAAATAGAAAACGTATTAAATGTTGAGTAATCAAACGATATTCTTTGAAATATTGAGTTCATTATAAAAAACTAAATGATCACTACAGATCCAAAATGGGATTAATTGTTTTGAATTCCACTGATTTGAAGTTTAAAATCAAAAATTGTAGTGAAAATTTGCTATTAAGTCAGTGGCATTAAGCTTCCTTAACCAAACATTTACTTATGCTTACCGTAAGCCCTTATTATTGACCGGTTTGAGTTACGTTATGCCTTTGTGCGATACTATGTCCCTCATGGTCGTTGATAAATATACTGCTGAAAGTCGTATTAAGGAACTACGTACGTATGTAATTGGTCTTTACAATCCTTTAGTCAGGATTATGAGCTAGCATTTCATATCACTTATGTTGTGTGTGTTATTTTTATTCATGAGTGGCGGGACTGACAATTTAAAGTCGACTCCGAACGACAGATTTTTGAGAAACTTTTCATGGTAATTTTTTATTTTACTCTCGAACTTTTTGCCAGAAATCTGGTGAGCGAATGTCGCCAAAGAAACATTTTTTCATATTTCGTTTTGCTGCAGTTCTCTAAGCTTGGCCTCACGTCTATAAGCCGCCGTACTACATTCTAGACTACGAGTATTCCATTGAGGAAGTATAGCGAATAATTAAAGCAGGCAATATCGGGTTGTATGCTACTGCTATTATTTTCTGATTTCTAGGGACATCTAATAAATACTATATATAGTCCTACTTAGTGCACTCTATCATGTATATTCGCGAAATTTGAAAGGTACGCAATATGGGCACCACTTAATAGCAAATATGATTCGAATAGGAAGCTAATACTTGCTGTTCTTCACTGTAAACGGCTGCAGGATGATCTTATGCTTACTTACTTAATTGGTGATTACAACTCTTTTGTCAGGATTACGACTCCCCATGTTTTGTGTATTAGTTTAATCCATGAGTGGTGGGACCTACATTTGAAAGTCTACTCCGAATGACTGAATTTTGACAAACTTTTCATGGCTATTTTCTTTACTCGCAGAGTTTTTTCTAGCAATCTTCAGAGAGATTACGTATATATAACCATCTATTTGAAATACACACAGAATATGAGCAGCACTTAAAAGCAAATATGAACCGAATGTAGGTCTAATTTATGTTCTTCATGAAGGAGGGCATTACTTGCTGCCTTTTTATGCAAATGGTTGTAGAATGGCTTTATTTTTACTTGCTGTATTGGTCATTACAACCCTTCAGCCAAGATTACGACCTATCTTCTCCCACCACTTATGTTGGTGCTAACGAATGACAAGATTTATGAGAAACTTTTCATGAGAATTTTATTTACTCTGAGAGTTTTTGCCAGAAGATTGCCGAAAGAAAATACCACGTACTAGACTACCGTGACTATGACTTTATGGTATAAATAAACATCGATGCCTTAAATGATATGTGGTAGAGGAGCAGGAATCGATGGAATGACATCAATTATGCAGATATATGGTTCAAAATTAATTATCCAACAGCAAATGTATAAAAAAATTGTTTTGAGGGTAATTGCGGAACTGTGAAAAGTAGATGAAATGAAACTGAAGCTGATATTCACTATAATATAAACAAATCTCCAACTATCTTTGATTCATACATACATAATTGGCATTATAACCCTTCAGGCAGGATTTCGGCCTAGATTCTCACACCACTCATGTTGTGTGCGTTAATTTTATACGTGAGTGGCAGGGCATACAGTTTAACGTCGACTCCGAACGACAGATTTTTTAGAAACTTTTTCATGGCAGGTTTATTACTCTCAGAGTTTTTGCCAGAAATCTGCTGAGAGGAAGTCGCCGAAAAAATATTTTTTTTTCATATTTCGTTTCGATGTCTGACCTGAGATACGAACCCGGGCTTTACGTGTAATAAGATAACACACTAACTACTAGACTACGGCGACTTCTTCTGTCTTTGATTCAGTCCATATAATTTGGTCTTGAGAACACATTTCTCAGCGAAACACATTGTAAATATTTTATTGCACGGTGTATTCGTTCTTCTCTATGATTGCTCAACATGGATCTTTTACTGCATTTATAAAACGATCAGCTGTGGGAAGTAGAACAATTTACATGTACTGAACAAGAAATTCGAAAACGTAAATAGTTCTGGTTTGGCCATATTGTCTGGAAACCACTTGTTTAAAGTTTGCTACTGAAATATCTGCATAAACACTGTATGTACGTACATATATGGCAATGAAAGCAACCATATCCGTGTTATAAATTATTCTTTTTTTTTTGCATTTTAATTTTTCGAATTTTGTTTTAGTTGATTAACGAATGCAGCGCTGGTTTTAGACCAAGTTTTTAATTTTCAGTTTTAAAATCGGCACGGTTTTTAATTTTTTTTTGGTACAATAAAAATATATTTTTATTATACAGATACAGCATTATACGGTATCTTGCCAAAATCTTTTCATTTCATACACTCTTAACACATATTAAAATTTTTTTAAATTTTAAATTTTAAAATACCGCACAAAATTCATAAAATTTTTTCACTAGTAAAGATAAATTAATGCTTACAGAACTTAAGTATTTTTTATTTTATTTATTCTGTCATTTATTTGGTTTAAAAAATTTTTTTTCGATACTTTTAAAAGTAACCGGTTTACACGAATTTATTTAAATTTTTTTTTTACAATATTTTCTTTTTTTTTAATTGCTAAACTACTTACACAGCATAAATATCTCAACATCATTCTGAAGTTTTTAAAGCACTTGAGACACACACACGCTTCACGCTAAGAACTTCCTTATTAAACAAGAGATAAACTTCAAATAAAACGCTTCAAACAAATTATTCAACACTAAACTATCAGATCATTAATAAAAAACAAAGAAAGAAAATAAAAAAAGAACGAATAAAATATTCAATCACTTACTTTCGGTCTTTATAGCCGCTTTCTTAACCGGATCAGAATACAGCAGCCAACACATGCACTGCTGAGTAACAATTTATTTTATTCTCTTCTTTTTAACGCTGCTCACTCTATTGTTCCCCATGGTAGCTGTTGTTTTGACCGACAAAATTCTTCAAGTTCATGGGTAAACTCTCCATCGAATTGCTGTTGAACGCAAAAGAAAAAAAAAACAAAACAAAAAACATTGCTGTTGACATAACTGGATTTCGTTTCGAAAATCTATTCTAATGGAGCAGACAACATATGTACGCCTTGCATTTGAATTTTTCTTTTCTAAGCGAATAAACTGTTTTTAATTGCTAGCCATTAGAACCGGTTGTTAGACGTTCACTCTAGTGCCACAGATAAATAGATAAATAGACAAAGTATTTAAGTTTTTTTTTATGATCCCATACAAAATTCTAGTTTGAATCATTCCATCTATTAAATGGAATTCCCTGTGTTATGAAAGAGTCAGAAATATTATATGTTAACTGATGTATGTATGTAGGTTTCCATTTAAATTTAAAGTATTTATAACGGTATTTTATTATAGGAAATACCTGTTGCGTTTTAAACAATATTTTGTTTACGTACAATATTAATAAAAATTAACTCATGTTTCAAAACATTATAAAAGCATCATTAATTTCGAATCATTGTTACAAATTAATTTTGGCCTAATTGGGGGCATGATATCGTATAATAATCATAAAAAATACAATCTACCGGAAGTTGAGTTTTGTTTTGTTTTTATATTTTTACGCAATTTTAATTTAATTTTATATACCGTTCATTCATGTTCATTTAAAAATAATGCTGATCCAGTTCTACTTCAGTTTTGCACTTTGATTGTGTATTAGCCTTTCGTCTGTTGTTTTTCAGAGATCTTCATTGGAAAATATATCTCGTTGGTATATTTTTTTATATTCAGAAGGCAAACTTAGATATGAAATTGATAGCATATCTTAAAAACCGGTCATTTACGTAAAATGACACTGTGCGTTGTCTTGTATAAATGATGTACAGTGAGCGTCAAAAGAAACTGCACACTTAGGATAAAATTCTAACAATCATTCTAACGTTATTTGGCAAAGCACTTTGTGATCTGTTAAAATCAGTCAACATTGTTTGGGTTGTTTGTGTAAATCATAATCTTTTTTTAAAGGTGGAAAAATTCTCAAACAGCCGAGCAGCGTTTGCAGCATGTTCTGCTGATAAACTTTTTCACAAAGAAAATTGTAAGTCATCGTTTGTTTATGGAATTATACGATGAGCACAAGCACAGTGAATGAAGTGTCTTGGGCGTCCTAAAAATTCGATTTTAACCTCAAAAAAAGAAAGAGCATCCGGGACAGGCAAAAAATTTAAAGAAAACGTTACTCGATCAAGATTCGTGTCAGCTTGAACAATCATTAGGCATGACTTAAGCAGGCATGTCAAAGTGTTTAAAAGTAGCAGAATTTGAATTATCACTGGCAATGAAAAATGCGCAGGCAACGAAATAAATCATTGGCCAAGCGGAATATTCATTTCATCGAGGTAATGCTCTTTATTTTGTGAAATCAGAAGGGATATTAAAACTGGGCTAGATAATCGCCGTAGTCTAGTACGGTCACAGGTCAAACATCAAAACGAAATATGAAAAAATATTTCTTCGGCGACTTCCTCTCAGCAGACTGCTGGCAAAAACTCTAAGAGTAAATAAAATTGCCATGAATAAGTTTTTCAAAAAAATCTGTCGTTCGGAGTCGACGTTAAACTGTAGGTCCCGCCACTCATGTATAAAATTAACACACACAACATGAGTGGTGTGAGAAGCTAGGCCGTAATCCTGACTGGACGGTTGTAATGTCCAATTATGTGTATATGTATGTAGATTGTCACGGAAGATCCGTACAGACAGCAATTAAATTAATGTGTTTAAACATAAAAACTCTCCGGATATGCAATCAGACACGGGGCGACAACTTTCCATCATGGAAACCCTCGGGCACACATTACAGCGCCGGTCAGACCTTGCTTCTTTACCGGTTTTTAAGATATACAAGCAATAAACTAAATTTTATGTAATAGAGCTGGTTCTATCGCTACTAATTTTAAAGTACAAAACAAACCAATATTCATGTAATATTTAGCGGTTAAAAGAAATCATTGTAATATTAATTTCTACCACATTCGACGGGTTTAAAGGCCACAAATTTAAAGGTTACAAATACCATCTAAAAATCGTATGTAAGCACACTGTGACTGCACATTAACAATTTACCAATACTTATGACTTATCACTGAAGTCGCCGTAGTCGAGTAGTTAGTGTGTTGGCTTATTAGACGTAAGGCCACGGTTCAAATCCCAGGTCAGACATCAAAACGAAAATATAAAAAAAATATTTCTTCGTTGACTTCCTCTCAGCAGATTTTTGGCAAAAACTCTGAGAGCAAATAAAATTGCCATCAAAAAAATCTATTGTACGGAGTCGAGATTAAACTGTATGTCCCGTCACTCATGTATAAAATTAACACACACAACATAAGTGGTGTGAGAAACCTGGTCCATAATCCTGACTGACGGGTTGTAATGACCAATTATGTATGTATGTATAATTGATTACTAATTGTAGGGCTTTTAAGTGCATAATTTCTCGATCAGCATTCACTTCGCGGTTCTTTCTATAAAAATTTATTGTAACACAAAATTTGTGTGTGAAAATGTTCAGCAACGTCTGGCTTCAGTAAAGATCGATGATTTTTCTTCAACATTTTCTAGATTTATTCACAGTTTTTTAGGTGTTCTAGATAGGTTTTTTTGTATCTTGCTGTTAAACTCGTTCCAGATAAATAGTTTCAATTAAATAAACACGCTCTTGTAAAAAATTGTTTGTGTGTAATGCCAGACAGCAAGCGAATTTCAAGCGTAGAAACAAATGATTTAAAGAATTTTCACAAAATTGTCAGATTTCTTTATAAAGTAAAATCTCCTATAGGTGGACAACGACCGTCGAGCTAGTTTTTCCCGCTATAGGGAGCTATCCGCTGAAGGGGAGAGAGTCCATCTTATTGGAGGTGTCCGAAAGGGGAGATTTTACTGTTGTTTCATAAAATAAGTAGTCGCCGTGGTCTAGTTGGTAGTGTGTTGGGCCAGACCAGGCCAGACATGAAAACAAAAATACAAAAAGTATTTTTCGGCGGCTTCCTCTCAACAGATTTCTGGCAAAAAATCTGAGAGTAAATAAAATTGCTATGAAAAGTTTCTCAAAAGAAATCTGCTGTTCGGAGTCGACTTTAAACTGTAAGTCCCGCCACTCATGTATAAAATTAAGACACACAACATAAGTAAGTCGTAATCCTGACTGAAGGGTTATAATGACCAATTATGTATGTTATGTATGTTCATAAAATAAATCGTCTTTATATGCGGGTACAAACTCTATCGAAAAAGAGATAAAGTTTATCGAAAGGGGATAAGTTTTGAATTTCTAAATACAAAATAGTCATATTTTTTACGTTAAGAAATAACAAGAAAAATATTTCTGCTAAAACAATACAAAAATGATCCATGTTTTTTCTCCAAAAACTGAAGAATAAAGATAATGAATCGTAGCAACTAGAAGTGTTGTGCGAAGATAAAAAATTTCTAACACTTCAAATTCATACTGTTGTTGGACTTACTCTCAAAGGTACCCGATTATTTTATGTGAATAAAAAAAATTTACAAATGAAATAAAGAGCGGACTGTATTTAAAATTTCTCATTGGAAAATATTATTTACAGTGCTCGTGATTAAATTATGTTTTTATTCCATTTTTATTTTTAATTTTTAATGTTTAATTTATTTTCTA
This sequence comes from Sarcophaga carnaria, assembly GCA_958299815.1. Classification (NCBI taxonomy): domain Eukaryota; kingdom Metazoa; phylum Arthropoda; class Insecta; order Diptera; family Sarcophagidae; genus Sarcophaga; species Sarcophaga carnaria. The sequence goes on from OY283150.1 coordinate 47,682,747, forward strand.
TTTAAATATCATCTGTGGAATAATGATCAAGATTTTTCAAAGTCTAAGTCTTTTTCAAAGTCTGCCTTGTTTTCAATTTAATTAATTAATAAAAAAAAATAAAAACAATAATTTAAATATTTAACTTGAATATTTAATTAAATACCAAATGTCTATCTGTTTATCAGAGACAAGCGAATGGAATACAAATGAATAAATAGTTTCGTACAAACAAAAAATCTTAGTTTAGTATCTGCTTGGTAATGTGATATTCACATAATAAATCTACACGATATACATAAAATAAATTAAAAGTTTAAAAAACATTAGCATTTATTGTCCTACAGAAAATTCTAATCGTAGCAATAGCTCATTTAAATAATTCAATAAAAAATTAAAACAGTTAATAGACCAGCTTAAATGCTGACTGGTACAATTGTGTTTCTATAAACTTTTTGTGATTTCGTGGAATATTAAAATGTGATCCAGTTAGTTACAGAATTAATACGATAAGCATGCATGAAATGCTAAATCTAACTGTAAGAGAATTGTAAAAAAAAAAATTAACATTATAAAGAAATACGAATAGAAACACGCAGAAAAAAATTATGACAATGTAAGGTCGACTATTAAATACCCTACACCAGGGAAAATGTCAAATCAAAAGAAACATAACAAACCATTCAACAAACTTACGCTTAAAAATACCTACCCTATTCTGTGTATTTACCATTGCAGTGTTTGTGAGCAAACAATTCATAGCCTAAATCAAGAACTTTTTCAATTTTTCATCAACACTTTCTGTGGCTATCGAAAACAAACCTCTCTCATGTGATAGAAAATTTTCCTTATGAAATTTACTAATCCAAGTGCTTTGTCCTGAATTGATGATCCGGAATACATGTCATTAAGTATTGCGAATAACTTAATATTCAACAATTTACCAAATAATTTTTAAATATTTTGTTCTTAATTGAAAATGAAATATTTTTATACTTCGATTTCAGTTATTTTGCAAATATTTAGACATTCTTATTATTATAGGTCATTACAACCGTTCAGTCAGGACTACAAACTAGGTTCTTATACCATTTATGTTGTGTGTGCTAATTTTATCTATACGTGGCTTGACCTACAGTTTAAAGCTGCCTCCGAACGAAAAATTTTTGAGAAGCTCTTCATGGCTTTTTATTTCCTCTCAGAGTTTTTGTCAAATCTGCCGAGTACAAGTCGCCAAAGAAATATTTTTTTTTAAAATTCGTTTTGTTGGAGATGTCTGACCTGGAGTTTGAACCACAGCCTAATGTCTAATAATTCAAAAAAAAAAAATTAAAAATTCAAATCAAAAAATTTTTGCAATCATCGACCTCTAGTGCTCGCCGTTAACAGTGATAACCCGGCGTCGTTCTCAAATCAATATGGACATATTACGCAGTCAGCCGAAAATTTACATTATACACTAACTTTTTTTGGAATGCATTGAGTACTACAACCTTTTTTTGTTCACAAGCCCATTTGACCAGCAGTAGGCTTTATAACAAAAGATGATTACATACATACATAATTGGTCATTACAACCCTTCAATCAGGATTACGACCTAGTTTCTCACACCACTTATGTTGTGTGTGTTAATTTTATGCATGAGTGGTGGGACCTACAGTTTAAAGTCGACTCCGAACGACAGATTTTTGAGAAACGTTTCATGGCAATTTTATTTACGTCAGAGTTTTTGCCAGAAATCTGCTGAGAGAAAGTCATCGAAGAAATACTTTTTGTATTTTGTTTTGATGTCTGGCCTGGGGCTCGAACCCTGGCTTTACGTCTAATAAGCAAACACACTACCTACTACACTACGGCGACTTCCAAAAAATGATTGTTAGGTGAAAATTAGAGTCAGTTGCCAACTTCTCTAGAACACTTTCAGCGAACATACGTGGTTGACTGTGATCGTTTGCCTGGTCGATTAAATTTTATAAGTTCTTCTGAAAGAAATATGGACCTATGACGCCGCCAGCTCAAAATCCATCCCAAACAGTGGCTTTTCGGGTCTTATTTGACGAGATATCATTCAAAATTCTTTAATTTTGTTTGTTCACGAACATATTCATACAGAAATGAGTGTCATTGCTGAAAATGATTTTTCGATGAAAATTAGGATCAGTTTCCATCTTATAGCCCTAAATAGTATTCAGTGAACACACGTCGTTGTCTCTGGTCGGATACATGAAATTACTGTAACAGTAAAACGAGCACAGATTGATCATCGATCGCAATGTATTAAAAAAAATGAAAAATATATACAAGTAGATACTCATTTCTTTAACGCGAGCTTTCTTAGCATTTTAACTTTATTGTTATTTTTTTTATTTTGAACATAGCATATGTATGAATATGTTAATATATTTTTTAAATATTCGTTCACAGCTTTCTTTCAGGCTTTAGCAAACAAGAGTTTGACCACAAAACACGTTTTTTATTTTCCGCGACTTAAGTCACCACAATGATTATTTACAATGTTTCTTTTGATATGTAAATATAAAATATTAAAATATTTTATCTTAGAATGATTTTCATCATAGAATTGAATTAAATTAATTCTTGAGTAACACATATTTTTTTGCAAATAATTTTTCTGAATCATATGTATCTTTAGTTTGAGGGAATTTTTTTCTAGGAGGTAACCGTAGTAACACGCTAATTCCACAGAGCATCACTTGTGCGAAGATGTAAGTAAGTTAACTAAACTGCACTAAATTGTTGCCTAGAAATGAAAATATATTTGGATTAAAAATAGTTAATTATGTCCTGGTAGTCTAGTGGATAGTGCGCTGGACTATTAGCGTGAGAGTTGTGGATTCGATTCACAGCAGAGACTCTGGTCTGCTACACTACACCGAGCATACGGTCTATATTTTGTAATTGTATTGTAATAAATAAAAATAAATAGATAAAAATATTTGAAATAAATTTGTAAAAATAATTTTACAACTCTCTTCATAGTTACGTGGAAATGAGAATTACTAGTGCCACCTTCTTTTATTTAAAATAAATGAATTAATTTTTTCTTACACAAGAAAAGAGCTTTCAAAATGTTTATTTTGGATAAGTTTTTGTTATTAACTTGAGTTAATGTTATTAAAAAGTTCAAACAATAAAAACTTAAAGCTTCTTGTTACCAACAGTACGAGTATTTATCAAGCTTTCTGAAATTTGAAACAATAGCACACGTTTTTTTAAGTTTTTTTTTAAATATAATAAATTTAATGACGCAGTGTTTTTAGTACTCTGATGGTTGTTGCTTGCTCAGAACTTCTATTCAGTCAAGACAAACACCCAGAAAAGATATATTTTTTTTATGTAAACAGAAAAATAAATAAACAATATTAGGTGAACTTTGAACCTCATTGTGATTAACAAATAGTTGAAATTAATTTTAAGTTATATTATTTATTTATTTCTTTGATAAATTAAAAATATTATTAAACTCATAGTCTAAAGTATAAGATTTATCTGAACAATATTTATTACTTATTTAAACAAAAAAAATATAAATTTTATTTAAATAACGACTGAATTCCCATGAAACGTGCTACCGTTTAAATATACTTTCTCAAATTGGTTGCATTTACACAAAAACCTAAGTATATATACTATAAACTATACTTCGAGAGGCCATATACATACAATGTAAATATAAGGTGATGTGACGTAGTGGTTAAAATTCCAAACTACAAATCGAAGTATTCCAGATTCAAATTCAGCAGAAACCTATAAATTTTTCATCATGATTTTATGAATTTTAAAACAGTTACAATCATTATCACTTACAGTGGTCGGCATATTTATTTTGACAAAGTATAGTGAAGAATTGTGTTATTGTTTTTTAATATTGAAATTCCTATAACGGCACAGTTATCATAATATTTACTTTACACTAATTCTTAAGTATACGTATGCAAAATATTTTGTCAAAATCTTTACCCATTCTCATTCTGAAGAGAGAAATCCAATTTGGTACAAGAATTTGTAACGGCATAATTATTTTGACATTCTATAACTTCATCTCATTTTGTTTTTTGTGTTAAGCTTCAATACAAAGCGGACGTTGTTGAGTATTAAATATTAACATTCGATGAAAGATAAATAAAAAATTCTATTACTATTGTGTAAATATGGGAAAAATATCGGAATTAACTATCACCGTCAGGAGTGAAATTATAACCAAGTATAATCTTGGAATATCTATAACAAATATTGCCAATGAGTACAATATACCTAGACAAACCGTTTATTATCAAATAAATAAATGTAAAAAAAACGGAATCTGTCATTAATTTGCGTCGAAAAGGAAGAAAGCGTAAAACAACGGCAGCGGAAGATCGACAAATTATCAGAAAATTTAAATCTAATCCAGGTTTGACACCCAAAGCCGCTGCGTTGGAATGGAATTCGCACTCTGATAGTCATTGAAGCGAAAGAACAGTTCGACGACGTTTAAAAGAAGCCAACATTAATACATATGTAGCAAGATAAATTCCATGTATAACCCCAAGGAACCAAATTAAAAGGTTAGAATTCGCAAATAGATACGTGGACAAGCCCCTATCATTCTGGCAAAGCGTCTTATGGACCGACGAAAGTACTTTCGAGTATCACTCGTCAAAGAAAAAAGCTTTTGTTAGACTGGACCAAAAAACTCGAAAAAAAACTGCACCTGTTGTCGAAAAAGTTAGTCATGGAGGTGGCACAGTGATGTTCTGGGGCTGTATAGCATATAAAGGCTTGGGAGAGTTGGTTCCCATCGACAGTTCGATGAACCAAAACCAATATTTGACAATTTTAAATGAATACGCATTTCCTTCTGGCGATAGGTTGATTGGACCGTCATTTATTTTCCAACAGGACAATGCGCCTCAGTCACTAAAAGACTCCGGAAAGTCATTGCCGCTAAAGGCGGATACACGTTTTATTAATATTAAAAATATCTAAAAGTATTACAAAAGTTGGAATAAGATATTTTCGTTTAAAAAGTTAAAATACTATATGTCAAAATACTTATGCCACCCCCTAAATTTTTAAATTAGTTGCATAGAATGCAAATTTAATTTAAGAAGTTATGATTTTATATTTTTTAGTTATTAAATAAATGCTACTTTCATTACAAAAAAAATTTTAAATTTTTAATTTTTTGGGAATCTGAAAAAATTCAAAATGATAAAATTTCTCAGGTGTCAAAATAAATATGCCGACCACTGTATAGGAAAATATAATTAACAACGAAGGAAGAAAGGTTATGTAGTGATATAGTGCTGTGAGTATTAGGAATCAATAAGCAATACAAAATATTTTTAAAGAGGACAATATTTTTAGCCAATGACAAAATAGCAGCAAATGGAATATAATGAAAATGAACAAGAAAAACAAGCAAAACAAGGAGATAAGGATTTATTTCATACATACATACATTCTTGGTCACTGAATCCCTTCAGTCAAGATTACGACCTAGCTTTCCACATCACTTAGATTGTGTGTGTCAATTTTATTTATAAGTGGCGGGACCTACAGTTTAAAGTCGACTCTGAACAATAGATTTTTGAGAAACTTTTTCATGGCAATTTTATTCACTTTCAGAGTTTATGCAAAAAATCTGCTGAGAAACAGTATCTTCACGTCTAACAAGCCAACACACTATTTACTAAACTACGGCAACGTTTTTCTTAATAGTCTTAATTATCTAAAAAACATAATTGAGTCATGTTAATGCTTTGTCACTATATTCAGTAACGGCGTATCCCAAAAAGATCTAAAATTTCAAACAAAGCGACGTATATTTGGTATAATAACGCTCATTTCAATTATAAGAAAAAGTCTTCCTATTTAGGGTCTATATCAGAGATCAGCAATGAGTATTCAAAAAGATGAATAGATTCGAATTATACTTATAATTTCCGATATTTATACGCATTCATACTTATTTTAATATCCTACTCATACTACTCATATTCAAAGTTTGAAGTACTCATCGTACTCATACTTAATAATACGCATGATGTTGTTGATTTCGACTCTCCTTTACTCAGCATTTACAAGAATCACATAATAAGTATGATTCGCGTACGAATACTACAATACTTACTAGAAGGTTGCGTTTTTGCTTTGGTTGCTGCCTTTGGCTTTTTCTTTCTTTTTTTTTTTGTAAATGCAACAAGAACTAAGACTGTAAATTTTGACGAATGATTCGAATCACTCGAATCATTTATAGGTATTATAAGTATTTTTCTAAATTTTTGAATCTGAATGAGTAGGCGTATAAATAAAATATATTTCGAATGTTGTGGGTTTGATGTCAACGTTGTACTCATACTCATTGCAACCTGTACTTATAAATCAGTGGTGTAGTGAATACGAATGAATTAGAGAAGTTGAATTTTAATACTGTTGACTCACTCATACTCAAAATTCCATGAGTACTTATGAGTAGCGAAAAAACGATTCATTGCTGATCTCTGGTCTATATCTGGCATCTATATAGACCTAGCAAATGTATTCATATATAATTAGTGATGATTAGATTTGATATAATTCCATTCGAATAAATTGCGATTATAGCAGCAGTTTTGCTAGTTTTTTTTAATTAAAGAGTGTTTTTATTTCATTTGATTTTTAATGTGATATTGTACTTACGTGACCGCATGTTTAACATCTTGACAATAATTTAAAACAATTTTTAGCAAACGATATATTTCTTATGTTGACATACATACATGAATTTTCATATACAATAATATAGTTTTGTTGTTGTATCTTACAATTAAATTTTCCTTATTATTTAACATTTATATTTGAATTTAAAACATTTAAAAGATTCTTACAAAATAAATGATCTTGAATACATGTTCTCTCTAAAAGAAATTTTTATCGAAAATAAAAACACTTTACAAAAGACAAAATTAAAATCATTTTACAGGATATGTTTACAAATTACAAGAGTTATTCATCTAAAATACAGGCTATAAAAATGTATACATACGTACATATATACTAGGACTAGATATATAACCTAGATAATTAGGATTGTTTCATTTTAATACTACAATAATAGTTGTTGTTGTTAATATAAAATATACTATTTTTTTTGTCATATAAAATTTTTTTTTGTCATATACAATTACATACTTAACTATGTATGTACTTAATAATCAGAGTTACCATCTTAAATTATCACTCATCATTATACTTCACTGTGAATATCCCTATTCAAAGAGTGCATTGCACAAACTATAGTTTTTAATTTGTTTTTGTTTTTGTATTTTTATTGTATTTTTATTGATTTAAATTTGTTTATATGTATGTGCATACAGTACAATATTGTGTGCACAATGCAGGTTTATTAATATTCTTAGTTTTGTTATGTTTTTGTATTCTTTCTGCTTGATTTTGATATGATTGAGTTTCTCTGTTTATGTTTTTTTTTTGTTTCTCTCTTTAGAGATTCTCTGTCTCTCTTTTGTTATTTTGATTTGGATAGGTTGGACAATAAAACTAATTTGTATCAAAATTCCTGGATACAATAAAAAATAAGAAAAAAAATGAAATTTTTATAAATATTTCACTTGTACTTGAGTTAACCTTGTATTTTCTTCAGCAGGGGTAGAAATACTGTTACACATATTTTATGCCATAAAATTAAATACAATAGATGTTCATGAACCATTTTTTACATGCTTATTAATAAATATAGTAACAGAAAAAGTGTACATACACCCTTTTATGTAACTTCTATTACTCAATTTCATAAAAATCACCGGTGTATGTATTTTTTATTGACTGTATTTTATATTAAAATCATATACATATGTATTCAATATATACCCCTTTGGTCGTCATGCAAAGGCCAATATTTACAGATTTTTGAGCCAGAGTCATGGGAAATTGGACACTTCTAATGCCCTCCATCCAGAAAATCGTGAACGATGTTGTATTGTATGCATAATGGCCTTTCAAATGTATCACAAATTTTATTGATGTCTCACGCACACTTTGTTTTATTTAAATATAAAGATAGAAAATTCTAAAAGTGTTCCCTATATTTTATAACCAATGTAACAATCATATTGTTACGAAATTGCTAATGGTGTTACATCGTTTAACATTAAAATGATAAACAAAAGCTACAAAAACAAAAACAATGAACTTGTTTACATGATCAATAAGTAAACCAAAATATACCAACAACATCAGAGTAAAAAAGGGATAAACAAGTAAACAAAAATGCAACAACAAAAAATGTAAACAAAATATACAAACAACAATAATGAGACAACGATGTTTACATTTATGGAGATCTCGTGAAGGCGAAACCATGAACATTCGACTTCAAGATCATTCGTCAGACTGTTCATGTTGGCATATAAAAAACAAGAGAAAGCAGGCATCGGGGTCAGTAAAAATTCTTTCAGTCTTTTGTGAAGACGCGTTGTATGTGAAGAGAATAATCGTGGTTTGAAGATCTCCATTATAAAGATCTGTAGAACAATTATTAGTGTTTACGCAAAAGAGTGTATAGAAGAATAACAAACAAAGCAAATTGTTGTTGCTTACATCAAATTGTGAACAGTGGCACACGGAATTGTGCGAACAATAAAGAATTTAATTTGAATTTATTGCAATCTACGAACTCACATTTTAAACGTTTTTAAAAGGTAAAAACGTAACGATATGGTATATTCTGTTCTTCTATTAGAACGAGTGTATTTAAGGGTGCAACAATATTTAAGTCAATACTAGATTTTTTTTATATTTTTTTTTAAATTAATTTGTGGCTTGCTTATAATACCAAGAAAAAAAATTTGTGGTTATTTAGTTTATTCTAGGAAATGCATTTACGGATTTGAATTATTTGAATTTGTTTTAAAATCTTAAATTTTTTAAGAAAACTTTGCCAAATCTTTTTTATTTCTGGATCTTCTTATTATTTTTTAAATAGTGGCATATTTTGAGAGACTGCAATGGTTGTTGTCACTGTCGCTGTTAATGTAAGTGGAAAACATAATTGCTGGCTACAATCCTTCAATAATCTTTTCAATTTTGGTGGCGAGACCAACAGTTTAAAGTCGTTTCTGAACGACAGATTTTTGAGGAACTTTTCATTTCAATTTTATTTACTCTCAGAGTTTTATCTGAAATTTCAATGTTCCACTTAACGCCCATTTGTTTATGGCCGATTGATCTGTTGATAGCATAATGCATTAAAAGGGAAATTTATTCTGTGTGTATGTGGCTTCGACAGGGCGGGGACTAATCGCAGTGATCGCAGAACTTCTACGATATTATTGTGCAAAACTTATTTTTGCGTTGTGGGTGAACCATTTCAAAGTTTGAAATTTTGCCAAATTTATTTGATTGTTGTGAATAGCAATTACTCCGGTTAAAAATGGAATATTATTTCCTTTATATGGCTGCTGCGTCTGGCCTCAAAGTACCTCATTCGATCGGACAAATTTTCGTACGCTTTTTCAAGTTTATGGGGTCGTATATCGGCAATGTAACAACGAATGTTGGGCTTCAAATGCTCAATTGTCTCTGCTTTGTCGGTATAATACTTTCCTTTAACCGCGCCCCATAGAAAATAGTCAAAAGACGTCAAATCGCAGGTTCCTGGCGGACAATTGACATCACCATTTCGGCTGATTGAACGGCCATCAAAAGTTTCATGAAATAAATCGATTGTGGCATGAGATGAGATTTCAAGTTGCACCATTCTGTTGAAATCAAACATCGTTCACATCAATACCATGAACCGGTACAAAGAAATCCGGTTATCATGGTGCGATAGATGTCTCCATTGACCGTAATGGTTGCGCCGTTCTCATTTTCAAAGAAATATGGGCCAATGATGTCTCCGCTCCACAAGCCGTACCAAACAGTCACTCGTAATGGGTGCATTGGCTTCTGTAAAACCACTTGTGGGTTTTCTGAGGTCCAAATAGTACAATTTTGCTCATTAGCGTACCCACCAAGATGAAAATGAGCTTCATCCGAAAAGATGACTTTTTTTAAATTTCTCGTTGGCCCAATAAATCCCAACCTTGCTCATGCCTAAATCGATTCGTTATATTCAGTGGAGATCATATATTGAATTTTGTAACAGAATAGAATGACATAAGTATTGCCAGTTTCGAAATAACCAATGGTTCAAGTTTAAACCGATAGATGGCCCACCCGATATTTAGCTAAAAATATTTAAAAAACTTTAATAGTTGTGTCACATAGATGAAGAAAGTAGTCGCTGTAGTCGACTTATCAGGATTCAAATCCCAGGACAGACATTAAAACGGAAATAAAAAAATATTTCTTCGGTGACTTCCTCTCAGTAGATTTCTGGCAAAAACTCTGAGAGTAAATAAAATTGCCATGAAAAGTTTCTCAAAAATATGTCGTTCGGAGTCGACTTTAAACTGTAAGTCGGGCCACTCATGTATAAAAGTTAACGCACAGAACATAACTGGTGTGAGAAGCTAGATCGTAATCCTGACTGAAGGGTTGTAATGACCAATTATGTATGTAGGTGAAGAAAAATTTGAACTGTTCATATAGAAAAGCAATATATTTCAAAATTTTATTGGAAAATGTTAAAATAAATTTTGGCTTTTATTTGCTTTCTTATTGGAAAGAAAACATTTCATTTTGTCAACCAATCTTGTTAGCCAAGTTCAGTTGCTATTTGTTGTTTTCTAAAGTTTTGGATTATTAATCGATATTCCTTTACAGGTATATCCTTCAGAAAAGGTATTTTATCTTCTTGATGCTTGATTTTAAATTGCTTTAAGTTAATTTGCAATATAAATATTTATTGAATTCAGCCTTGATGCAATTAAAATCAGTTTCAGACTAAAAGCACCAACTCAATCGAATCGATTAATTATTAAATAGAAGGCAGATAATGCTGCTTAGAAAATTATAATTTATTATTCTGGCCATACTTGAACTTCTTTCCAACTGAAATATTTCTTTTAAGCTATGATAATAGTGATGTAATCAATTTTACATAATTGCTGCTTAAAAATAAAAACATTTCGCAACACAATCAAATGAAATTTTCTTAATAACTGTGCTAATATTTAACATAATTACTTAATAATTAACAACTTTTTTTTCAACATTTGTTACAAATTACATTCATCATCCGCATACAAACACACATATGTATCTCGGATAGAAAAATAAAAAAAAATGAAAATGTATTATATTGATTGGAAGGATATGATTATTACTTGCATTAATTAATATTATGTTTATAATACAAAAATAGTTTACTTTGTGTTGTTGTTTATCTCTATCACTTATAAGAGCCTCTCCAAATCTTCACTCTCTGCTTCACTGGTAAATGAGTCTGTATCCGTAAAGTAATCATCACCACGATTGCGGCGGCAGCAAACACGTCGATTAATCTCATCATCACTCCAGTGTTCAAATTCCTCTTTGTGATGTTCTAACAGCATCAGTGATGGAAATAAACTATCACATCCGCCACAACTGTTTTTAATGGCAAGAAGAAGAAGAATATCATGAAATATAACAGCGTAAAATTAAATGGTATTAATCAATCATTTTTGTTTTTGTTTTTTTTTTTTTTTGTTTTTAATTAAATCAGATTTTCCATGCACACAGAATATCTTGTTTATTATTTGCTTGAAAAAAAAAACGAGAAGCGAAAACTTACCCAAAATGCCGCTTTTTTTGCTGATGTGATGCCAGCTGTCTGTGACAATGAAACGCTCTATCACAAACATTACATGTCAGAGATTCATCTGCAAAAGTTTGGATTTTAAAAGAACGTTGAGTATTATAAAAATTAATTCATTTATGGTTTGGTTTTTCTTGGTCTATGTTTTGAATGCGAAATATGAACTTGGTTAAGTGATACCAAAAGATTTCTGAACTCTGAGAGCAAATAAAATTGCCATGAAAAGTTTTTCAAAAATCTGTCGTTCGGTGTCGACTTTAAACTGTAGGTCCCGCCACTCATGTATAAAATTAACACACAGAACATAAGTGGTATGAGAAACTAGGTTCTGTCTGAAGGCTTGTAATGACCAATTATATATGTATGTAGGTGCTACGAAATGCTTTATAACATGATGCTATATGTATATAGTGTGTTCCATATTTACAAGGCTGGATAACTGTTTTTAATATTTTTATACAATACAATAAAATGCTGTTGCGAATTATAATTACTACAAGCTGAGTATGCTAGACCTTATGCTCTGTGTAGTAAATAGACCAGAGCCGCTCATAGGAATCGAACCCATGATCGTCACGCTAATTCGTCCTACTGGGTTATCAGTAAACATATCTTTACTGGCACTTGACTAGTCAATATAATCACTACTTATTAACAATAACTAATTAACAGAGCGATTATATCTAGTATTCGAAAAATGTAACATCTTTTGTATTGGGTCTTCCAATAGGGATTTCCAAAATTGTAACTACATCTGCCGCATTAGTAGCGCTATATTTAATCTGTTCAACCCAATCATCAAGAACGGTTATATCATTTAAAAACACATGCAAAAAATAAGATTGTTTTATCAAAATTTCTGTTCTGTTCGGGGTAGGTGCCGTGCGCCTTACCATTTTACTATCGTCCTAGCGAGAGGTCTATTCGCAATGTGGTGTGAATTTATTCGAATCTACTGGTTCAGTAAAAGATTGATCAATACGCGTATCTCATCCCATTGGGGGTTATGCTGATGACATCGCCTCACTTCATCTGAGAGAGTGGAGAAGAATCTAATCGCTCACTATAACTCGATAAAATCCACAGTGAGTTTTGCATCGGGACTAGGCCTATTCTCGCATAAAATTCAACTGACCCAGCTACTGAAGGTAAATGACCATCAACAACAAAGTATGTTCAATGAACTTAAATTTCATTGCAAAACCATTTTCAGCGATAAGTCTTAAAAGAAAATTGAAGCCCATTTTGAGATATGTGGTGAGAAAGAAAAATATTGTAAGATTTATATTTCTTAAGCAAATATGTCCTTATAAAAATAGAGTCTACCAACAGGGACGTCCAACCATTAACGGTTGATAATGGCTATCTAGTCAAAACTGCCTCTATCCAAGTATTAATTAATTCGGTCTGCTTTGTCACATCACCATGGACGTCTATAGACAACGACGTGTGTTCGCTGAATATGTTTTGGAACAGTTGGCTACTGACCTTTATTTGCATTGAATAATCATCTACAGCGATTAGGCTGTAGGATTAGAATTTGGGCGATAACAATCCACATCGAAACCAAGAGCTTCCAATGCATCCCGATATAGTCAACGTTTTGTGTGGATTTAGGGCAGGCGGTGTCATCGGTCCATACTTCTTTGAGAACGACGTTGGTCAGGCCAACACTGCTAACGGCGAGCACTAGATCGATGATTGGCTTGAATTGGATGATCTGGACACCAACGAGACGTGTTCTCAATAGAATGGAGCTTTGTACCACACAGCTTATGCCACACTGGATATTCTGTACGAGCGATTTGAGGGCACGGTTATCTCCCGTGGAGATAATGTTAACTAACTATCGAAATCGTGCGAGTGTTTATAAGTGGGTGGGTGTCCATAAGTCCAATGTGTATGCGAATAAGCCACAAACCACAGCGCTCTTTAAAACAAACACAACAAGCCCTTGATTAAATATTGCCTGCTTGATTCACTAGACATTTCTGATGTGGTTTTTCTAGACAAGCCATGGTGGACAATTGAGCGATGTTATACATACATACATAACATACATAATTGGTCATTACAACGGTTCAGTCAGGATTACGACCTAGTTCTCACATCATTTATGTTGTGTGTGTTAATTTTTATACATAAGTGACCGGACGTACAGTTTAAAGTCGACTCCGAACGACAGATTTTTTGAGAAACTTTTCATGGCAATTTTATTTACTCTCAGAGTTTTTGCCAGAAATCTGCTGAGAGGAAGTCGCCGAAGAAATACTTTTTGTATTTTATTTTGATGTCTGGCCTGGGGCTCGAACCCTGGCTTTTCGTCTAATAAGCCGACACACTACCTACTAGACCACGGCGACTTCTGATGTTATACTCCTCCCATAATGGCATCAAACGAATGATATCTCACAAACGCTTTGTTTTAATATTTATTAAATTAAAAATATGAAGCGCTTAACGAAAGACCCGATATATAATATCTATTCTAAAATTTAATACCCCTGATAGCATCTATTGCATCAGGCAATACTATACAGACATACATACATACATAATTGGCCATTACAACCCTTCAGTCAGGATTACGGACAAGCTTTTCACACCACTCATGTTGTGTGTGTTAATTTTATACATGAGTGGCGGGACCTACAGTTTAAAGTCGACTCCGAACGACATATTTTGAGCTACTTTTCATGGCAATTTTATTTAAAAATTGTAAAGCTTTTGGTGATAATGCTGTAGTCGACCAATCACTTAAAAAAAGTGACCATCGTAAACAGCACTAGGGAACTTGGCATTTATCACTTGACAGTTATCAAACATTCGAAGTAAACTGAACCTACAAAGAAGTCAGATGTTAGAATTTCACTGCTAAAGCATAACAAAATTGATGCATTTCTGAAGCGAATGATTACGGGCGACGAAAAGTGGTGCACACACGGATGCTAGCCTACAGTGATAAAGTCAATATTGGCACCTAGAAACGAATGACATCAAAAGTGGTATTTCGACCAGGCTATGCTAGACAGGGGCATAGCACAATTACGCTGTTTTATTTACTCGTCACTTAGCCAGCTATTCCACCTACAAATTTGTCAAAAATTATGAAAATATTTCACGTTTTATATTCACACAACACATAAAAAATATTTTGTTTTAATTGTTAAATCACAAAAGGATACATAAATTTTTTTTCTTTTTGATTAAAACCTCGAAAGACCATAAAAAAACTGACGTATTTATTATTATATTGAGTTCGACACTTACCATAGTCATCATCATCCGACATTGCCATGGCTTGTAATCGGTTTATTGTATTTTCATTCACTTCTTTGCCGTATAGATGGGAATTTCCTTTAAATATGCCGTTACTTGTAGCTGATGTCGTTGTTGAGCCAACACCACCACTAACACCACCACAAAAATTGTTCATATTGTATTGGCATAAATTGCTATCGGCATAATTTCCATGACAATCGACTGCAGTACAGTGGCCACTGTCATCCATACATGAGTTATTTAAGTCTCCATTACAACAGTTTAAACCACTACAGCCACTGTCATCTCCAATGCTATTACCTCCACCACCACTACCACCGCCACTATCTCCTTCATTTGTATGCGCCTGTTGATGGCATCCATTGTGCAGTTTCTCCGCGGAAGTGTTTTTATGTATCCCCGTTGCGTGGCTGCTCTTGCTATTGCCATTTCCATTAGTAGTTGACATCATAGTAAAATTATCAATTTCATCGTACGGATCATCGATTTTATGTTTTGCAGAAGATGCATCATCTGAATCGACACTAAGACGTCCATATGCCTTTCGTGGTGGTCTTTTAACGTATTTATCTGTAATGGAAAATGAAACGCAGATAATTTCATTATTGAAGTCTACTTTAATAATTGAATGCTTTTGTAAATATACGTGCATTTATTCTTATTTTATATGAAAAAAGTACCAACAAAAACGATGACTAAATCTTTATTAAATTATTTTGTAAAAATCAATTGACTTCACATGAACCAGAATAGTTTAATCCCTAGGGCAGAAGAGTATACTTTTTCTGGCAATATTTTCGCTCTTCATCTAACCATTTCAACAAATAGTGCGGGAGATAGAGGCAGAGAGGCTATATATAGAAGAATCGGAAACCAAACTATGACTCCAAATACCGCACAATAAAACAGTCTTCCAAGCGTAAGTACGTACAATCGAGAAATATGTGGTTTGGACAGGAGATACATGTATGTTCTGGTCGGTCGAAGTGGTAGCTTTGATTACCAAAGCACACTTAAACACGCATAGTGGCCCGTTGTGAAGGTCACGGGTATACACAGTCCCTGTACTGACCACGTTCCACCAAACTAGGGACGAAATTGGTCAGCGCAATGGCGGCGCATTAAAAGCACGAGTACCCTACGGTGGAAAGCCAGTTTAATGAACGAAGTTATAGCCTCGACATCAATGGCTGATAGCTTCGTCAAGCCGACAAGGATTGGAGAGCCAAATAACGTATATCTGCACCTCGCAAGAGATTGGCATTGGCAAAGAAAATGGATAGAGTCTACTAAGATGGGTCTGGCAGTAAATGAGGGCAAAACAAAGTATATGTTATCGACAAGTAGAGGTGTGCGGCGTATTGGATTTCAGATCAAGGCCGATAACTATACATTCGAGACAGTCAAAGAATTTATTTATCTAGGCTCCGCCGTTACCACCAAAAATGATGGCAGCCTGGAGATCAAGTGTAGGATCACTCTTGTCAACAGGTGCTACTATGGTCTCAATAGGCAATTGAGTAGCAGAGACCTCTCTCGTAAGACGAAACTAATACTTTACAAGACGCTCATCCTACCCGTGCTTCTTTATGGCGCAGAAGCATGGACCCTATTAATCATTGATGCAGCAGCCTTGAGGGTATTCGAGAGAAAAGTCCTACGTAAGATCTTTGGTTCACTGCGAGTTGGTGATGATTTCCGCATTTGATCCTACAACGAGCTGTATTGGCTCCTCAACGACATGGACGTTGTACAGCGTATTAACATCCAGAGGCTGCGCTGGCTCGGCCAAGTCGTTCGAATGGAGGAGAATGCTCCGGCGAGACGGGTATTTGATGCGAGGGTCTGCCGAAATCGGCGAAGAGGACGACCTTGTATGTATTGGAAGGACCAAATCGAAGAAGCCTTGTCATCGATTCGTGTGACCAACTGGCGTAGGCACCAATAAGCAGAGGCGCCTGGAAGGATATATTGCGGCAGGCCGAAATCCGTTAATCGGGTTGTTAATGGCCAATTAAGTAAGTAAGTAAGTAAGTAAGTGAGTAAGTAAAGAAAATGGATAACAGTCTCCTCTTCTTCAGCATTTCAACACCCACGGCATAAGTTGTTAGATGGGAGCTGCATTCTTTCCGCGTGTCTTGCATGACCTGTAAGCATGGCCACTGTGATCGAGATGACGTTATGATAAAGGCCGATTAGCTGGTTGGTGCGCCTTCTATTCATCGAGGGGCAAGTAAGTCTAGCAGGAAGTTGCCGTAGTCTAGTAGGTAGTGTGTTGGCTTATTAGATGCAAGGCCACGATTCAAACCCCAGATTCAAACGAAATATGAAAAAATATTTTTTCGGTGACTTCCTCTCAGCAAATTTCTGGAAAAAATTCTGAGAGTAAATAAAATTGCCATGAAAGAGTCTCTCAAAAAATCTGTAGTTCGGAGTCGACTTTAAACTGTAGGTCCCGCCACTCATGTATAAAATTAAGACACACAACACACATGGTGTGTTAAGCTAGGTCCTAACCCTGACTGAAGTGGCCAATTTTGTATGTATATAGGACACAAGACTTCCTGAAGAACACTGGGCATTATCTTCAACAGTTTTGCAAAAAAATTGAGCTTTCTACGCTTATGCTTATGTTGTTCAACAATCTTAATCAACTGCAATCAGAAAATTGTCTTAAAGCAGCGTTCAGGAACTGTGCTGTTAAGTGTGGCGCTTTACTATTAGGTACTAATTAAAATGCCCTGATTTCAAAATAATCCTAATAATTTGGCAAACTTCACATATTGGGATTTAAATACATATCTCCACAGCTAAGAGGGCGGTTAACAATTACTCCAGGCATGGTTTGGATTATACGCATACATTGTCATCAAGGAGTGACCAGCAATGAGAAAGCAACTAATCATACCATAGGCTTGGAGAAATCAACGCTATTTAGTGCATAGAAAACCAGGCTAAAAAGTGGGCAGAAGCGTTGATTCCTGCTGCTAAGTTACTCTAAGGTGATCCTGAAGAGAGGAAATCAGGAATATTTTATGAATAAAAAAGCAGACCTAAGTAAATCGGCCTTCTTGTTCAGCTATCATAGGCTCCAGATCCCAATTTTTAGGGAAGACTATAGGGAGACTATATTGAAGTTGTAGTAGTCTAGTAGGTAGTGTGTTGACTTATTAGACCTGAGGCCACAGTTCAAACCCCAGAACAAACATCTTAATAAAAACGAAATATAAAAAAATGTTTCTTCGGCCAGTTCTTTTCTGCAGATTTCTGTTAAAAAATCGGAGAGTAAATAAAACTGTCATGAAAAAGTTTCTCAAAAAATCTATCGTTCAGAACCGACTTTAAACTGTAGGTCCTGCCACTCATGTATAAAATTAACACATACAACATAAAGTGATGCCAGAAACTAGGTCGTAATCCTGACAGAAGGGTTGTAAGGATCATTCCTCTATGTATGATTGTCAGACAAAACTCATCTCAATGGATTGGAAAGAAAATAAATAAGGAAGTTTATACAACACACAGACTATTGCTCCCAGTTAAATTGATCTTAGAACAAGCCATTAAGGCTTTGGTTAGTGGTGGACTATACACGTCGACGTATTAAAAACACTTGATGTTTTTTTTATTGATCAAACTCGATTAAAGATCGATGCTTTTTGTTCGATCCATTACTTTTAATACCTTAATATACTGCAGAGGAGGACCAGAGCCATGGAGAATATTGCTTCGAATATGTGAGACTACGTAATAACAGTAAAAGCAAATATTTCGTATCTACATACCTCCTTTAGGGGGGAAAAATTCTGTCAACATAAGTAACGCCGTTCGGATTCAGAATGTAATACTCAGAATCCAAATGGGTTTCATTCTAGCGAAAGTTTACGCCATTTAAGGTCAGTTCAACTTTGAGACGATATACCGAGGACTTTACAACGCAATACTATCTGACTGTGAAGCTGACATCCGACTATTCAGCTCCTGTGGTTGACTCGAGATTAGAATGTAAAGCTACCAGAATTTGCTTTCAAGAAAGCTAGAATTTTCGACAATATATAGGTAGGTCTCTGCTGGCGAAACCGTATCTACTCCCATACCTGTGTCTAAAGGAGTACCGCAGGGCTCTATTCTTGGACCACTACTGTTTACCTTGTACGTAAATGATTTACCTAATTGTCCCTTGCATAGTGACATCCACATTTATGCAGATGATAAACAAATATATATAAATTGTAAAAAGGACTCAATTGATGACTGTTGTGCAAAACTTAATGATGACCTTGACAAAATACATTGCTGGGCATCGTCAAATGGCTTATACCTAAATCCTACAAAGCCAAAAGGCCTAATTATAGCCCAACGAAATCAAAATATTGTCGTTGATATCTCGATCACTTTAGGAATAATTTTTAAAAAATCTCTTCAATGGAAGACCCACATTAATTCTGTCTTCGGAACAATTTTTTCTATGCTTAGAACGCTATATCCTCTAGAACACATTACACCTCTTAGCCGTTAACTAAAGGAAGTATTTTAACGGGCAGATAAATTGTTTTTCATTATTATAAGTGGGCAATAAGGTAGAAGTGAGCGCTAAGCTAAAGGGAGGATCATCCTACCTTTAACTTTTAAAGTTAAGTTTATTAATAATATATTATATTATTTTCAATATGGCAACTTCAAATATAAATAAAATGAGGAAACACAACAACAAAAAAGAGGCCCTTCGTTGCCATTACGTTTAAAGAAAATTTGTTTAATTGAGCAGTTTTATCGACATTGCTCCATCATTGCCATATTTTTGAAAAAGTTTACTTTATTTTATTTGTAAGTTGTAATAACGAAAATAAGTTAAAGGTAACTTTACAGTTCTCTTTAGCTAAAGGTACCTTTAACTAAACCCAAGTTTAACGGCAAGTTGTAATAATGGCCCTTAATATTCATGTGCTTCTTGCCAAAACATACTTAATGCCCAAGTTGCTATATGGCTGCGAAATTTTTGCTTATTGCGATTCAACAAATAAAACTAGATTAACTGTAGCGTATAACGCGATTCTTAGATATGGCTACGGCATAAGAAGATATGATGGTACTTCTCAGTATTGCAAATCATTATATGGTGTTGAATTAATAGATTAATGGATACTTCTCACTTCAAAAAACCTAAAAAATGTTAACTATAGTATACAAAGACCAGGCAACGTCATGACTTTTGAAAGAAAATAACTCATTGAACAAAGTGCAACGAATCTAATACTTTGCCAACTCAATAATCCTAATATCCGCTATAGTCGACCAAAAAAAAAACCAGATTGGCAAAAAAGCGATCTATACAAGATCCACGACCATCTTAGAGTACCCAGATATTTTTTGAACAATTTCAAACTGTCGTACAATCAAAGTTTATTGCTTTCATTATTCCATGATAGTTTGAATATCAATCCAGCTCTTTCTCGTATTTCTTTTCAGTCACATTAATGTTTTTTAAATGGGTCTCATTTTATGCTTTCTACTTCAAAAAAATGTTGTATGTTTTAACTGAGTTTTTCTATTAAATAAGAAAGAAAAACATGGCGTATTTCTTTGGAAAATCATTTGCACGTCAACATACGTTTAGATTTGATAAACTCGCATTACTCTTACTCGACATTTAAAATGCTATCACCATCTGCACGCAATAAACTTTTTTTATTATAACCCTGTAGGAAACCTTAAGTGGCATCCTGTCTTACATCGCACAATTTATATGGAAAAGTTTTCCTTGCTCACGTTTGCAAAAAAAAAAAAAACAAAAAAAATCTTGCGAAAGGCTTAATATACGGCTTATAATACCATACACGTACGTTATTTATTTTTAGTTCCTGCAAAACATCCTATACAGACAGATAGTTTACGCTGGTATGTCTGCTGGTTTTTAGATTTTAAGACAGAAAAAAAACAACAACAACTTTATTTTCCTTTAATTGTTTTGTTTTAATTTCAAGTTACTCACGAGCATTTTGATTGCTTCAAGGTAACGACGAACGTGATTTATTGAAATATTTGAAAGAATAATCTGTTCTTTACAGCAACAAATGCTAGCGGAATTTGAAATACTTCTTACGTTTTTTTTTTAATTTTAAAAATTTATATTTTCATTATGAAAGTGTAAAGATTCTGACAGCACGTTGAAAATTTTCTCATTTTCTATTAATTTTCTATTTTAAAACAGTGCATAAAGTGATAAAAGTTTTGAAAGTCTCAAAAAATCCACACGAAACAGAGACTTTTTGAGGCTCTTGGATCTCAAGTGGTTTTTTATCGCATCAAATTAGTAACGTACCCATTTATCCACGATATAGACTGCCTCCGATTTTCCTCCACACTCTTGCGGCCAAGAGCAATGTTTTTACAAGAATATGCGTCGTCGACATATTTTCTGAATCAGTCCAATCAAATTCACCACAATGAAAAAATGCTCTACGTAGGATGATGATTATGGTGATGTGAAATGAGCGGAGCGCTGGGTATGTTTTTTTTTAATAAAAAAATGTATTGTTACGAAAATGGAAATGGTGTTACATCGTTTAACATTAAAATGATAAAAAAAAGCTACAAAAACACAAACTATGGACTTGCTTACATGATCAACGAATAAACAAAAATATAGCAACAACATTGAAGTCGCCGTAGTCTAGTAGGTAGTGTGCTGGCTTATTAGACATAAAGCCAGGGTTCAAACCCCAGGCCAGATATCACAACAAAATACAAAAAGTATTTCTTCGGCGACTTCCTCTCAGCAGATTTCTGGAAAAAACTCTGAGAGTAAATAAAAGATGCCATGAAAAGTTTCTCAAAAGATCTGTCGTTCGGGGTCGACTTTAAACTGTAGGTATCCCGGCAATCATGTATAAAATTAACACATACAATATAAGTGGTGTGAGCAACTAGGTCGTAATTTTGACTGAAGAGTTGTAAGGGTACGTGTAAGTCTAATTACATGCAAATCAGTTGCGCTCGTTATGTTTGAGTGAGTATACCAATATATTACCTTTGACCGCTGGTAATTTATTAACTGGCATTTAATTGAGGTGAGAACGGCTGTCAAACGGTTCACAATATTCTGCGAAAAGATAAAGTATGGGGTTGCTCCGACATGCTTTGTCGTGACCTTCCATAGCTCATTTCCGTCGATCAGTATGAACCTAGCATTGCGATTGAATACTCGCAGCTTTGTTTTCATGAGTGCA
Source organism: Sarcophaga carnaria (assembly GCA_958299815.1). Lineage (NCBI taxonomy): Eukaryota > Metazoa > Arthropoda > Insecta > Diptera > Sarcophagidae > Sarcophaga > Sarcophaga carnaria. Next base: position 47,704,984 of record OY283150.1, read on the forward strand.
TATTTGGAAAGAACTTCATATCGCATTAAGCATTCTAAATATCATAAGACGCACTGTTTTTTAATTGATAAAACCAAGATAATGTGAAATCTACGTTGCCATCGTTACTGGTTGCATACTCTCCGTATTTATCTACATTGTTTTCGTTTAAGTATAATTCAGTTTAAATTCCATTGTAACCAATATTTCGTCTTCATGTTTACATTCATATCATGGAAATGTTTCAATGATACAATACTTAAGTCGCATAAAAAGGGCTTAAAACTTGAAAATATTTTTCAATTCTTGTTAAAGCATTTAATAAATTTGACAGCCTTTACAGAAGGCTGTACAATTATTGTGTGGTATAAAACCAAATGAAAATAAAAAAAAATTCCCCTAAAAGTATAAGTACTTAAATATATGCTGATTTAAGAGAATTTTTTTTAATTGAAATTCGAAGAATATGAAAATTTAATCCTTCTCAACAAATGTAAAGATTTATGCTTCAGGAGTGAGTACAAGCAACCGACCAGCTTAAATTTGTAAATACGAAAGGAATTTAATTCATGTGATTATAGAGAAAAGTATGTAGAGTATGTTGTTAAAATATTTCATGGAAAATCTTTACACTTTTTGATAACATTGCATAAAGGGTATTTGCTTAAATGTTTACAATTCAATATCGTTTTAAACAGAGAAACATTTTAGTTTTATTAAAGAAACTGAACACATTGGAACTATCATTTTATGGTATTTTATTGTACGAGTGTGCTGAGCCCAATTTTTACAAATTCGGCAAGACAGAACTATGTATAGTTCACCATTGGAAGAAAAATTTTAGCTGCCATAGCAGTTGAATAAAATTGATTTTGTGATTACCAAAGCGCACCAAGCAACGATCTACTGTGTAGTATTTATGCCTAAGAGCTTCTCTGTAGGATTCTATTTTTTGTTCCTCTGAATTCTGTCAAGGAACTTAAGATTCTCACAAAACAACTTTTCCATCTTTTCATTTCCTTAAATTATTTTAATTTTGTTAGCGATTTTTTTTCTGCAGCTTGGAAAATACCACAGCTTGACTGCTGTAGCTTAGCCTAGGATTTATTTGTTCTTGCCTACAAACAACACTTTCTAGGACTATGTATTGTGCGGTCTTAAGTAACGACTGGCAACATACATACATAAATAAATAGTCATTACCACCCCATAGTCAGGAATACGACTTAGATTCTCACACAGTTGTTGGACCTCCAGTTTAAAGTCGATTCCGAACTACAAATTTTTTGAGAAACCTTTTCATGGAAATTTATTTAAGTATTTGCCAGTACTCTGCTGAGAGAAAGTCGTCAAAGAAATATTTTTTTTCTATATCACTTTGTTGGAGACGTCTGAGCTGAGGTTTGAACAGAGACCTCATGCCAACACACTACCTACTAGACTTCGGCGACTTCAACAACAATTGCTTGTCTTTATTTGTATATGATCCTTGTGCGACGACAAGATTCTGATTGTATATTTTAATCAAAAAATATAAGTTTTTAGCCAAATCACTATGGACTACTATAGAACATAACATGTATTGGCTGAAATACCAACTCCTTTCAGCTTCCAGCACACCTCATGAGTGAATGGTCATACTTGAAGGTGATGTGAACGCGATACAGAGTTCAAACGATCTGAATCTATTATTCATTATCTTGTTAACTTTTCTTATGTCGCATTAGTATGCGAATAACCCACAAACCACAGCGATCCTTAAAGCCACCATTTCGAAAAACCAAGTGAGACCACATATCGTTGGTATCCAGACAATTCAATTCAGGACAAAAAAATTTATACTCGTCCTATAGTGCTTATCGTGCTTGAATAGTGCTTGTCGTTCTAAAAGACCAATAACGCAGCCAGCCCAAAATCCGAACCAAATAGTGACTTTATCAGGTTGCATTGGACGGTCTGGGATATTATTTGAACGCTCTGGGATCTTACATGTTGAAGTTGGTAATCATCCACCCATGGAGACATGACAGTGATGCTTTGGTCATTGTCGTTTTCAAAGAAATATGGAGCAATGATGGTGTCAATCCAAAAACCGGATCAAAAAGTGACTTTTTTGTAAGCATTGCACGGACTTGAATCTCCCAAAATTCGACAATTTTGTTTGTTAAAGTGCCCATTCATCCAGACATGGATTTCATTCCTGAAGGTGATTTTTCGATGAAAATTAAGATCGATTGCCAACTGCTCCAGATCCCATTCAGTGAACACACGTCTTTGTATATGTCACTCATGATAATTTTGGAAAACAATTTCAAGAAGATGATCGTTATCACTTGCCAAAGTTCGGAAGTCCATGCTAGGAAACCCGATAGATTTCTTTTTTAAAATTTTTGATACGTTTCAAAAAGGAGAAAAATCTTGTTCAAGGGTAAACCTATTAGTGCTGGAGGTATTTTTAAAAACCTTTATTCGCTTCTCTTATAATGTGTTTGTATTTCTATACGCCTGTACATACATACATACATACATACATAATTGGTCATTACAAACCATTACTCAGGATTACGACCTAGCTTCTCACATCACTAATGTTGGGTGTGTTAATTTTATACATGTTTATACAGATTTTTGAGAAACGTTTTCATAGCAATTTTATTTACTCGCAGACTTTTTCAAAGAAATCGTCTAAAATGAAGTCGTTGAAGAAATTTTTCATATTTTGTTTTATTGAAAATGTCTGACCTGCGGTTTGAATTGTAGCCTCATGTCTAATAAGCAAAAAGTAAAAAGGAAAATAATATGAAATAGAATTTTAAATAAACATATCCCTTAAAGAGTGTAAAATTCAAGACTGCAAATACAACAACAACAAAAAAGCATTATGAAATTAAAAACATTGAAGCCATTGAAGTATTCAAATTACCAGAAAATGAAAGCGTAAAAGCGTGAAATATTTTTTTTTCAAATATTTCCTTAATTTTTTGAAATGAATATACAACAAAAGAAAACTGAAAAGTTATAGTGAAATACAATCGAATGTTGATGGGATTTTTCACAGTAGGTGCGTGTTATTATTGCAGCATCAAACCAAGTAAAAAATTATTACCACGGGCTCAAATACATTCAATACTTTACTACTTATTGTTATAAAGAAAGAAAAAAAATCAATTTAAATTTACATCACAATTCAATTATTTGTTTGGAAAGTTTTCTTTTCAGTTCTTTCAGTTCAACTCTTTTGTGTTCTATAACAAAAGGTAGCAGCTACATACATACACGCACATATGAAAAAGGGGTTTTCATAACAAACCCTTGATTTATCTACAGATTTAATGTGAAAGATTTGTATTGGAAATGATTTTGTTATGTTTGCTGAATACTTTAATCCATGTTTCTCTTTTGACTTGTTTGTTTAAAATTGGTTTCTTTCAGTTTTTCCAACAAAAGTTTACTGATGTAAACTTTTGATGGATATGTTTGACGCTTGCAAATACAATTAAACTTTTTAATTGAGATCGAATAAGTATTCTTTTATACTTTGAAAATTTAATGTAACGTTAAACCTTCTAAGTTATTATTAAAAGCATAAGAATTGAAAATACTGTGATTACCAATCGAAACTAAAATCGAGTTGATCGTTATGAAAATTCAGAAATGGTAGTTTGATCTCGATACCGCCAAGACATGTTAGCCATAAATCTTCGAAAATTGTAAATTGGAGCTGATACTACATGATGTGTGATGTCAAACTGAAGTAGAATTTACAAAATCATTGTGACCCTCTCAATCTGTAATCTCAGAAGGTTGAAGGTTGGAAGTGAACCTAAGAAATTTTGGAAAACAATGAAACAAATAATTCCCCAAGTTAAAGGAACTCACATCAAATCATCATCAAATCATTATCAAATCACTGAGAGCCATGAAAAGTAATCTATGACGACAATTCGAAACTAAAAAACAGCTTGTGAAGCAACATCAAAATTGTGTATTACATAGGCTCTGTATTTGGTAGAACTAGAAGGTTTCCACCTGTTATGAACTGAAGTAATATAGGCACTCTATCACAGGAAGTGGTTTTTACCCTTTTTAAAACGTTTCAAATGCGAGTTCGTAGATTGCAAATATATTTGTGTTTAGTTTTGCTTAAATTCTTTATTGTTCGCACAATACCGTGTGCCACTGTTCACAATTTGATGTAAGCAACAACAATTTGCTTTGTTTGTTATTCTTCTTTACAGTCTTCCGCGTACACACCTTAACAATGGTTCGACCGAGCTTTACATCGGAGATCTTCAAACCACGATTATTCTTTTCACACGCAACGCTTCTTCACACAAGACTGACTGAATTTTTACTATTCCCATTGCCTGCTTTGTCTTGCCTTTTATATCGCTGGCTCTTGAAAGAGAATGACTTTACTTTCTCGAAATCTCTATAAATGTAAACATGTTGCTTACGTTATTGTTGTTTGTGTATTTTGTTTACGTTTGTTCTTGCAGTGTTGTTGTTGCTTCTTGTTTACTTGTTTATCCCTTTCTTATACTGATGTTGTTGCTATATTTTTGTTTATTCGTTGATCATGTAAACAAGTCCATTGTTTTTATTTTTGTAGCTTTTGTTTATTATTTTAATGTTAAACGATAACACCATTTCCAATTTCGTAACAATATTTAAAGCAGTATTTTCAGTGTGTCTTTGTATATAAATTTGAAATCAAATTTCAAAGTCATTTTAATTAAAGAAGTTTTTTGTTTTTACTACAATTCAATGACAAACACTATTTAGAATCCAATGTTCATCACTCATATTTGCATTCAATAATACATGTGAATTAGTATTTTGCTTTTAAATAAGCATGTAACATACATACGTACAGACATTGAATATAGTTTACAAAAAATTTTGGAAACAAAAAAATATAGAATGTTAACAAGGCTATGCTGGAATCATTTCTACGTTAGTAATCTATACTGATATGATAACTAAAGGAGTGCCCAAAATGAAAATAAAATGAATGAAAAAGAAAATGAAAAGAATATGTAAACAAATAAATCGAAATTGTATGCAATTTGTAATGAAATTAATTTTAAAATAAACCTGAATAGTGAAGTTGACAATTCAATATTTGATTTGAGTTGTATCTGTGAACAACATATCCATGTATTTTTTTCCTTCGGAATTAGAATTTTCTACCCACGTATGCATTCGTTTAACTGATGAAAAAAAAATGTTCGACAAACGAAAAAAATAAAAAAAGGAATTGAAAACCAACAAAATTTTAATCATTGTAGCAGAACACTTTAATTTAGTTTAAAATCTTTTATTTAACACTAAATTAAATAAAACAAAATGAAAATGAGCAATAAAATTAATAATATTAATTAGATAACATACATACATAAGTGGTCATTACAAACCCTCAGTCAGGATTACCACCTAGCTTTTCACACCATTTATGTCGTGTAAGCTAATTTTGTACATAAGTTGCGGCACCTACAATTTAAGGCCGACTCTGAATAACAGATTTTTGAGAAATATTTCATGGCAATTTTGTTTAATCTAAGTGTTTTTACCAGAAATCTGGTGAGAGGAAGTCGCCGAAGAAATATTTTTCACATTTCGTTTTGTTGCACGTGTTTGACCTGGCCTCACATCTAACAAGCCAACACACTAACTACTAGACTAAGGCAACTTCCAGATTAGGTTAGGTTAGGTTAGAGGACGTGTACTTGTCAATTAAGACAAGTACAGTACCCGGAGGTCGAATTGACCCATTGTACAACGTCCTAGTTTCTCACACCACTTATGTTGTGTGCGTTAATTTTACACAAGAGTGGTGGGACCTACAGTTTAAAGTCGACTCCGAACGACAGATTTCTGAAAAACTTTTCATGGCAATTTTATTTACTTTCAGAGTTTTTGCCGGAAATCTGCTGAGAGGAAGTTTCCGAAGAAATAGTTTTTGTATTTTGATTTGATGTCTGGCCTGGGGCTCGAACCCCGGCTTTAAGTCTAATAAGCCAACACACTACCTACTAGACTACGGCGACTTTAAAATAAAAACTAAGCACACAAAATAGTGGCTCAAGTTATAGCAAAAAAGAAAAAAAATATTGTCCCTATTTTTTCATTGAACACTGTATAATAAGACTCTTCGTGCATGTATATCCTTATTTTATTTAATTTTTCAATTTAATCACATATCCTTGGTATTCTTTTTCTTTTATAAAAATAAAATACTTTTTTCTCTTGTATTAATTTGTATTCATTTGTGCTCTGATGCGTATACGTAATATTGACATTAATTATACGCAACATATGGTTTGAAACTTAGCCTCACGTCTAATAAGCGATTTCATAATAATAATTATGACTTAATAAAATAGAAACTGATGTATAATTAAAATCAGCAAATTGTTAAATATTTTATTTGCAAAAAAACTAAAATTCAATAGAAATGAATAAACGTTGGTTCCTTGGTCTCCCTTTAATGTTAAAGTCACATACACCAGTGCATCGTTTTTTTATTTTGCTATTTCTATGATTTTTAGAAAGAATAACAAACTCAGCTTGTGAATATCGAACACACATTATTTGCTATTTCACAGCTCCATGCAAATATATGAATATGTTATAATTTAAATGCAAAATAAGTACAAACTGTCAATGGCCATGAAGAGGTCAATCAGTTTAGCAAAAGAAATATGACAGATTGGTTTGGCATTAGCCATTTCTCGCTAAGTTAAGTGAATAGAAATCCTTTATATCCTATATTTAGCTCAGCTGAGAGAGACAATAACATAATTAGCACGAACAAGGTGGTCTGCTAATACAATAACTACTGTAATGAAAATGATTGCTACACCAATTATGCATTAAATCGATTGTTAGCACGTTGTATTGCACATGAGATCATAAGTAATATATGTTTTGCCCTTTCCTTCGTACATATTTGCAAAATAGAGTATTTTTAGTGAATAATAAACTTTGAACTTAAGCTAGTGATGGAAACAATTGCCATTGTGTTTAGAGAGAAGAGTAAAATATGCTCGAAAATGATTATTAACTGCACAAATTGCTTTTGCTCTAGACAGATTATACATAACATACATAATTGGCTATTACAACCCATCAGTCAGGATTACGGCCTAGCTTCTCACATCACTCATGTTGTGTGTGTTAATTTTATACATGAGTGGCGGGACCTACAGTTTAAAGTCGATTCCGAACGACAGATTTTTTGAGAAACTTTACATGGGAATTTTATTTACTCTCAGAGTTTTTACCAAAAATCTGCTGAGAGAAAGTCGCCGAAGAAATACTTTTCGTATTTCGTTTTAATGTCTGACCTGGGGTTTGAACCTCGACCTTATGTCTAATAAGCCAACACACTACCTGCTAGACTACGGCGACTAGACAGATTATGGTGGCTGTAAAATGAACTTTGGGAACAGATTTCCTTTTTAAGTTTCCAATTTGAATTTGAAGTCGTCGTAGTATATGAGAGAGTCTGTTGCTTTATTAGACGTAACCCCATCTCCAGCGAAACGAAATAAGAAATCAGCAGATTTGTGGAAAAAACACTGAAAGTAAAGAAAATTGCAATGAAAAGTTTATCAAAAATCGGTCGTTCGTAATCGACTTTAAACTGAAGGTCTCACCACTCATGTATAAAATTAAAACACACAACATAAGTGGTGTGAGAATTTAAAATGTAATATTGACTGAAGAATTGTTATAAGAAATTATATTAGGATATGTAGAATTCTAATTCTCGTTAAACGATATGTGATAACAAGTCATCACATCCTGATTAAAGAATAATTTCAACACAGAAATTATTTAATTGTGGACGTTAAAGAAAAGCGAAGGCTTCTGGATGGCTTGGATGTAAAACGATAGGCATGAGATCCTTGTTTGGCCTTCTGTCCTTGAACCTACACATCTAAATCCCACCAACAGTTTAAGCAAATTCAAAAATACTACATATTTTATTTAAAAAAAAAAACTGTTTATATTTTAGTTAATGCAAACCCAAACCTATTCAATTCCATATTAGTTTGATCGGTTTACTAGATACGCCCTTTCTAATAATGTATGGTATGCCCTATTTTGAAGTTCAATAAAAATCTAACGAATGTTTTACATTTTCATCAAACGTTTAATATTAAATTCAATATTTTTGTTTTAACTATTTTACCACCGATCACGTTCTCTGTGTTTTTACAGTAACATGTACAGTTCATTACGAGTTTATTTGTTGTCTTTATTTCATTTATACGACGATATATTTTTATTAGAACATGACGTTTAAAGAATTCTCAAAATAGAACATGTTAAAGTAGGCATAAAAACGTAAACAGTAACAAAAAAGGAACAAAATCGAGAGATATAAGGTATACATACATACATATATGTGTGTATATAAGCGAAATAAAAATGCATCTGTGTAACAGACATAATGACTGTTTAAAGGATAACGAGCAATATCTTACTGTTGGTTTTGTTTCGCAATATTTTCAGGTTATGAACTCGATAGGATTTTGAAATATTTTTTTTTTAGTCATTTTTTAACTGTCGTGACATGTGTATTGGGTCCTACGGCTGTTCTTATATATCGTGTGTTGAGCTACAGATCGCCTTTGACCATCTGACTCGATTTAAGCAGTTCATAGGCTTTATGATGATTTTTGATTTTGTTCTTAATTCGTCTGAGGAAATACGTTTCACATACGCTACGTTGTAGTAATGAATCAATTTTTCAACGTCTGGAAGGATTTGATTAAAAACTTACTTTTATGATGTACAAACCGAATTTTGGACAGGTAAAGTATTAAAATTTATTGACTTTATATTACATGGCATACAATTTTGTTTCTTATGCACAAATAGTTGATTTACTGGTATGTGGATGTGGAATTTAAAAATACAATAAAAAATTAATTTTTTTGTTGTCAGGTACAATTGTTCCGGTTAGAAATGAAATATTATTTCATTCATATGGCTGCCGCGGCAGGCCTCATAGTACCTTTTTCGATCGGACCACTTTTTCATCATACCTCGGCAATGGCGTTGCGAATGTTGCCCTTCAAATGGTCAGTTGTCTCTAGTTTGTCAACATAAGATTTTTCTTCCACAGCGCCCCACAAAAGATAGTCTAACATTGTTAAATCACAGCTTCTTGGCGGCCAATTGTCCTCACCATTTCGGCTGATTAAATGGCCAACAACGTTTGCCATGAGATATGTGGCAAATTGAACCATTCTGTTGAAACCAAACATCGTTCAACAAAATCGTGCAAAAAAATCGGTTATCACGGTGTGATAGGTGTCTTGAAATATCTCCATTGACCGTAATGGTTGTGCCGACCTCAGTTTCAAAGAAATATGGGCCAATAATGCCTCGGCTCCACATGCCGCATCAAACACTCACTCGTAATAGACGCAGTGACTTCTGTAAGACCATTTGTGGGTTTTCTGAGCTACAAATACGCCAATTTCGCTTATTAACGTAAACACCAAGATGAAAATGAGCTTCATCTGAACAGATGATTTTTTTCGACATCATCGTGCCGAATAAATCCTAACGTTGTTCAAACGTAAATCTATTCATAACATTCAGTGGAGATGATATACTGGATTTTGTGACAGAATAGAATGCCGGATTCGAAATAAACTATGACTCAAATTTAAACTCTATGATGGCCGGCCCGCCCTATATTTCAAGTTTTTTTCTTTTTCCTAGCACTGGCCATGGAAAGCCAATATCTGCTGTGTCGCAATCATATCTTTTGAATCGGACGTTTGCATAATTTTAAGGTAAACTTCGCAGAATAAGTTATGGTGTGCAAACATTGTTCTTTAATTAAAGAAGTAAGGCACAATGTCTAATAAACAATGCTTTGCTGGTGTGTTGTTTACACTATATTGACAATGTTTGCCCTTGAGTTTTTAAATGATTAAAGGGCTCTTTTCTGTGTCATTTATTTTGAGTTTATGCTCTCAGATCTTTAATACCCTTTAATTTACAGAGATAAGAGGAGTAAAATTTTTTTAAATTGTAATTAAACACACTTTATTTCATTTCCATTTATTTTTTTTTAAGTTTCCAAAATATTTGCGGACCTTCAATTCATTCATTCAGTGTGTACACTGAATAATGAATTGATTTGTAGATTTTAATTTATTTGATTCAATTCATGAAGTACAATTGAATAAACTAATTGAATCTCCTTTTATTTTTTCATCCAATTTCTACGTCAGTCTATTGCTAATGCCAAATAATTCATTGTGTTGAATTCTCTGAATTTCTCTAAATACAAAAATTATTTATTTGGTTTCCTTTTTTTTTCGTAATTTTAACGCCCTTTTCATTGCCAGAACAAAAAATTTAATTATCTTGTACGCTTTACACCTGTTCAAATAAATTGATTTTTATTTACGCAGAATTTATTTTGGGTCCTTTGGAGTTTTATTGTAATTTTTTATTTTGTTAAAAGGGAAATCTTCCAGTTAAATATAAAAAAATATGCTAAAATGAGCAAAACACCATTAAAATGATTCTTTGAAAAGCCAAAAAATTAAAACAAACATTTTTAAATAATAAGAATAAATTTGTCATTCAATTTTTGTTCAAATTTAGACCAGTAGTCTGAATATAGTCTGTAGTATATTGTGCTTAGAATATTGTTAGAACAATGGTTAATTGTTCATTTGTAGGCCAATGACCACTTCATTTACGACAATTTTGGAAAATTAAAAAAATAAATGGACACTGAATTTATATTATTTAACCCTGCCTGCCTAATACTTATTGCCTTAGACTGTACATACTTAATTAATCATTACAACCCTTCAGTCAGGATTACGACCTAGTTGCTCACACCAATTATGTTGTGTGTGTTAATTATATACCTGAGTAGCGGGACCTACAGTTTAAAATCGACTCCGAACGATTGGAAGTCGCCTAAGAAATATTTTTCTATATTTCGTTTCGTAGGAGATGCCTGACCTGGGATTTGAAGCATGGCCTCACGTCTAACAAGCCAATTCACGTCCTGAGAGACCAATTCCATACTAGAAGGCATGGCGAAGGAATGCCAAGAACCGTTGAATGACTTTTCCAGGAGCTGTAAGCCTGCAAAGTAGGTGGAGAATATAATTTTCCTTATATGACATGGTTCTTGGGGAGTATCTGTTACCTCTTGTGTCAAAGTTCTTCTTAACCTCTTATTTCCTACCGTCTTTGACTGAACTCTTTAAAATAAAGATTATTGCAAGAGTGAGATTTCGTATAGGAACGATTGGATACCCAGGTTTGATATCTATTTGCGGTATTAAAATGTGCCTAATTTGTGGCCTAAGTTGGACCTTATACTTTAAAGAAGGTTCGTTTCCAAACCTATCTCAATATTACATACATACATAATTGGTCATTACAACCCTTCAGTCAGGATTACGACCTAGTTTCTCACACCACTTATGTTGTGTGTGTTAATTTTATACATGAGTGGCGGGACCTACAGTTTAAAGTCGACTCCGAACGACAGATTTTTGAGAAACTTTTCATGGCAATTTTATTTACTCTCAGAGTTTTTGCCAGAAATCTGCTGAGAGGAAGTCGCCGAAAAAATACTTTTTGTATTTTATTTTGATGTCTGGCCTGGGGCGCGAACCCTGGCTTTTCGTCTAATAAGCCAACACACTACCTACAAGACCACGGCGACTTCTCCTATCTCAATATTAGGATCTTAATAATCATCGATAAAAAGGAAATAATTCTGTATCGTTTGCTTGAATATTTTAATTGGTATTTGCACAAAATTAGTGGATTATTTCCTTCTGAAGTAAATGTGGAAAACTTAAAATGGGTACAGGTTTATAGATATTATTTTAATAATCTTGTGGTTCTGATTCAAGACTCTTTTTGCGTTCTTGGATCGTTTGGGCATGATTTGGTTTGCCAGAATCTCAAAATCAGAAGTATAATCCCTAAGTCTATACCAGCTTTTGTCAGATTAAACTAGGAACTGATTTTCTGAACATCTTGAAACTCGGCATGAAGTTTGCAAATTGGTCGTGTTCTTGCACAAACTTGTGGTGAAGACGGTGCTTAAATAACTTAATACAGAATATGAAATCCTTTTAGATGTGACAGAATCTTACAGATATATTTACATACATATCATTGGTCATAACAACGCTTCAGTCAGGATTACAATCTAGTTTCACACATCAGTTATGTTGTGTGTGTTAATTTTAAACATGAGTGGCGGGACTTACAACTTAAAGTTAACTCCGAACGATAGAGATTTGAGAAACTTTTTGTGGCAATTTATTATTTACTCTCAGAATTTTTGATAGAAATCTGCTGACAAGAATTCGCCAAAGAAATATTTTCTTCATATGTCCTTCTGTTGGAGATGCCTGACCTGGGGTTTGAATAATTTAATTTAATAATTTAAAATAATTTGTACTCTGATACGTATACGTAATATTGACATTAATTATACGCAACATATGGCAATTGTGTAGCAAGACTCATTAATTACACCACCAACACAAATGTTAAGAGTCTTACGAATTAAATCCTTTTCATTTGTTTTGTTTTCCTCTTATTTTTCTCTGTTTCTGTTTCAGTTTCCCTTTATTGTACACAGTCGTACATTAAGTATTCATAACATGATGACTCTCTTAAATATGCTAAAGCATGTCAATCCATATGCTTTATAATGAGAAAACTGTCCAATGGGATAACTGAATGAGTTGACAAAAGAGTGTCTGTTGGCATCAGTCAAATGAAAATGTTGTTACTTTTGTTTTTGTTTTGTTGTTTGCAATTTCAGCTTATTTCGATCAACAGTGTATTAATGTCTAAATCGTGGTCAGCATTTTTAATTTGACAGAATAATTTAGTTGCCGTCATAACTGCTGCTTGCCGGATGCCTGCGTGAGGCTTGTGTATTTTAATAACATCATAAAACTGGGGGACTTATTTGAATAAAATTTGATTATATTTCGTTAATGCTGACAATGATGACGTCTGCCAACCACCCTCTCTATTGAATACTTAATAAGGAATTATCATAAAAAAATTTTTCATTACCTTACATTGCATTTCCTATTTTTCATTTTTACACTCGAGTGATTTAACGAGAATAGGATTTTTTATGGATTTGTTTTATATTTTTTTTTAACTTTATTAAAAAGGAAGAGGTTTTAAAACTTTATACATTTAATGTGATTATTTTCAAACAAAAAAAAAAAAGAAAACATGATTTGTTTGATCGACTTTGAGACAGAAATAGTGAAAGTTTTAAAGAAGAAAAAAGAAAATTGTTAAACGGCAATTACACTAGAACACTTCGCCTGCAAATTCAAAATGACGAGAGAGAGAGAGTTTTTACTGTTACACTATCCAGCCAAATATCAAAAACTTTTGATATTCATCAGGTCAAGTTTGCAGACTCGAATTTGGCCCTATTATAGGCACATGAGATGAATGGTTTGCCCACGGTAGTGTAATAGCTGCTTTAGAGTATCAATTTCACATTGAATTCTCATGAAAAAACGGAAGGTGCATTATTGACTTAATTGGATCTGTGCCAAGGCAAAAGACAAGAATATATTCTGAGTAAATACTTTATTCCCTTACTCTTTTAGCAGTACTTTCAGACATAAATAATTGAATAACAACGTGTTGATCTATGACCTGATTCAAAGGTCTTTTTGTTTGTTTTTTTTTTCTCCAGTTACTAGGAAATATCACGTTCACCTCTATATCGTGTGGGCCATCTATCGGTTTAAATTTGAGCAATCAGTTATTTCGAATCTAACAATACTTATGTCATTCTATTCTGTCGCAAAATTCAGTAGATTATCTCCACGGAACGTAATGAATCGATTTACGCTTCAGCAACGTTGTTATTCATTGGGCCAACGAGAAACTCTACAATGATTTCGATTTTGCCAAAAAAATCTTCCTTAGCAGCTCGATTTAATCTTGGTGGGTACGTACATAAATACATACATAATGGGTCATTACAACCCTTTAGTCAGGATTACGATCTAGCTTCTCACACCAATGATATTGTGTGTGTTAATTTTATACATGAGCGACGGGACCTACAGTTTAAAGTCGATTCCGAACGACAGATTTTTGAGCAACTTTTTATGGCAATTTTATTTACACTCAGAGTTTCTTTCAGAAATCTGCTGAGAGGTAGTCGCCAAAGAAATATTTTTTTATATTTTCATTTTGATGTCTGACCTGGTATTTGAACTGAGGCCTCACGTCTAATAAGCCAATACACTACCTACTAGACTACTGCGTATGTTTATAAAAAAAATTGCCGTTGATGGGGCACACGTGGTTTTACAGAATCAATGCAACCATTACGAGTGACTGATTGGTGCGGCTTGTGGAGCGGAGGCACCATTGACCCATATTTCTTTCAAAATGAGAACGGCGCAACCATTACGGTCAATGGAGACATCCATCGCACCATGATAACCGGATTTCTTTGTACCCGCTCTTCTTGGTATTGATGTGAACGTTTTGGATGTTTGGTTTCAACAGGATGGTGCAACTTGCCACACATCTTATGCCACAATCGATTTATTGCCTCAAACATTTGATGGCCATTTAATTAGTCGAAATGGTGATGTCAATTGGCCGCTAAGAAGCTGTAATTTGAAACGGTTGTACTATTTTCTGGTGGCGAAGTTAAAGAAAACTGTTATGCCGACAAACCAGAGGAAATTGAGGATTTAAAGGCCAACATGAATGAGGCATATGAATGAAATAACATTCCATTTCTAATCGGAACAAATGTACTTCACAGCAAAAAAAAATAATGTTGAAAAATTTCAAACCATTTTTGTTTCATTGCATTTTTATATTTAAATTTTTAAATTTCCCACCCTTGATCATAATGGCTACGCACAAACCAATGTGACAGTTGTAATGTAATGTTTCCCATTAGAACCTTGAAAGTTTGGAAATGTGTTCCATGTAATTAGAATATTCAAGCCTTAAACATATTGAAAAGCAGCACTACATACAATTATTTTTTATTGAATACAAAAATTTCTATTTTAGTACGCTAAGGACAAAAAAATTTCTCACTTCTCCGAATTAAAGTATTTTGAAGCATTGTACTCACATTTCTTTAATTAATCAATTTAAAAATGTTTTTTGTTCTTTTTATTTTGCGTACTCTGCTCTGTTAGGTGAAGTGAAAGTAATTGCCAGCAAGTAAAAATTTATCTCGAAAAACGTGCCACAATATTTTACGTTTCAACACGTAAAAAGGGTTTGTGGTACCTACATATACTTATGTATGTACATATATATACAGTATAATTATAGAAGCAAAATTTTATTCATACAAAAATTTTTTCCACTCATTGTGATTATCCAAACACATCTAAAGGCTTAAAGACTGCCATGACCCAATGAAACCAGGCAAAAAATATTTTATAAACGTGCAGACGTAGCAAAAAAAAAAAAAGCTTTTGGATAATACAACAGCTACCAAGTGGATTGAAATATTTGTGTGTATAAATGAAAAAAGAAAAATTATTTAAAAAATATGCTGAATAGCAAAAAGAACAAAAAAAGAACAAATATTGTGAAGACTTAGTAATTGCAGACATTATGTGTTATATGAATAGCATGAAGATGATGATGATGAACAAATAAATTAAGTCAGAAGAAAACAACATTAATTTTTATGTTTTTAATGAAAAAGGCAATCTAATCTATTGTATTGAAATCTATTTTATTTGAAATATTCCATGTAAAATATATTTGAAACGCATATTGAAATTATAGACAACGTTTTTTTTTTTTTTGAATAAACTTCATAATAAAGAATATAAATTGTCCTTAAAATCCTACTCCTTTTTAATTTCTAGATATCAGATAATAATTTTACTATTTTATGAACGAAATGCTTGTTTCATACGAAATTAGGAACTTGGTTTATGTTTGTCCAGCCGATTGAGAAGTAAGTCTCTTATAAAAACAATTCTTTTAAATTCGCAAATATCCACCCCCTCATAGTATGTTTGACTGGTCAGTCAATTGGCCTGAGGCCAAAAAACCCGCAGTGAATATAACCAAAAATGTAAAGCAAAATGAACCAACGGCTCGATGATAACCTAGGATTGGTTTACACAATGTTCTAATGAAACATATAAGCCAGCACCACTCAACAATGTGTTCAGTAAATACAAACTGTTACGTCTTGGTATAGCCGAAATCAGTCGCTGGAGTCTAAAAGGTAGTGTGTTGGCTTAAAACCACAGGTTCAAACCTCAGACATTTCCAAATGTACACAAAAAAGTAATTCCAATTCTAAAGAGCCTATCTGTGGATGTATTATTTCTTATTAATTCTTGCTACTCTTGGGTGCCACTGTAAATTCCTTTTATATTGTATTGGTATATTTATTTGGAGTACTGTATACCACCACTACAACTTTTTAATGTTATCAGTCTTTATTTTTGTTACTTTTTCGCTTTTATTACTTCAACTAGAAATTCTTTGCGGTCTTTTCGATGACTACCTACCACAGCAACAATACAGATGGTGTGCAGTATGGAAAAAAAAGGAAATGTCTTCGACGGTGTTACTGAATTGAAAATAGCTTTTTTTAGCGATTGTAATAAGTTTTTACGCTTACTTGGAGATTTAAATTTTAACACGCTTATAAAAGAAATGCAAATGTTTGGCAGTAGTGTAGTACTTAATAGTCTCCCTTAGGAATGTATATCTAAAACAGGAATATGAATATACCACGTTCATGTAGAAGCAGGAAAGAAAATTTCTATCAATAGATATGCAGATATGGTGATGCACTATGAGCAAAAATACCTACCTACCACAGCATCAATACAGATGGAAAAAAAGGAAATGTCTTCGACGGTGTTACTGAATTGAAAATAGCTTTTCTAGCGATTGTAATAAGTTTTTATGCTTACTTGGAGATTTAAATATTATCACGCTTATAAAAGAAATGCAAATGTTTGGCAGTAGTGTTGTACTTAAAAGTCTCCCTTAGGAATGTATATCTAAAACAGGCAGATGAATATTTACCACGTTCATGTAGAAACAGGAAAGAAAATTTCTATCAATAGATATGGTGATGCAGCAAAAAATGTTTTACGAAAGAAACAGACAGAATTCTGCCTCCATTGTTTGCGTAAGAAGTTTACAACATCACTGCGCATATTAAGAAATTCTTGCAATTCAAAAGTTCATCAAATCCAAACAAAACTTCTAAGATAAACTAAAGTGCTTCACCATATCGCCGTGGCCTAGTAGTTAGTGCGTTAGCTCATTAGGCATGAGGCCTCGGTACAACCCCAGGTCAGGCATTTCCAACTAAACGAAATATGACAAAAAATTTCTTCGGTGACTTCCTCTCAGCAGATTTCTGGCAAAAACTCTGAGAATAAATAAAATTGCCATGAAAAGTTTCGCAAACATTTAGCGTTCGAAGTCGTCTTTAAACTTTAGGTCCCACCATTCTTGTATAAAAATTAATGCACACAACATAAGTAGTGTGAGAAACTAGGTCGTAATCCTAACTAAAGGGTTGTAATGAACAATTATGTCTGTATATTGCTTTACCATATCATGAAGGTTTCCCAGAAAAATCAATTGCTCTCATCTGTAACCTGTACAATTCGTTTTAAATTAGCAATGAGGGCCTTCACTTTGGCCATGCGTTAGGCAACCCAACGTTATTCGTTGATACTTATCTGATCAATTAAATGAATAAAAGGCGGTTTGATTTTGCAAAGACCTCTGTTCATGAATACTTTCATTTTATGGATTTCGTAAGTGTCATCGTTCCAAGCATCGCAATTATACAAAATGGGTGGATTTTACTTCCAATGAAATGATGATTGAAATTCTCGTATGCAAAGATAAAGAATATGTTTTCCGAATAGCTTATAAGAGATAAAATATTTAACGTTCCTTTTGCAAGAGATTATTGCTATACTTACATAACCTTTCATGCTTAAACATGGTGCTGCCAATATAGCACGAAATATTGCATAGAATTGTAAAATAGCCATGGCTACACTTTGAAAGTTTACCGCTAGAAACGAGACATAGTGAGGCAAAAAACACCCGTATACAAATATTGTCTGCGAAATTAAGATCATATAGGAAACCTTAAATTTTGCACACTATTACCCTGCCATAAACGAGGACACTTCCAACCGTTGTGTCCAGACATACCATGCATTCCATAGAGCATTGTTTTGTTACATCCTTTGTTTCTTAAAGTAACACCAAGGAATTGAGAAATATTAGTGGGAATTTTTCAAGTATCAAACATCATTTTTTATTTATAAAACATCACAGTATTCCAATAATATTGATAAACTTACACTTCGAGTGAAAGTATTAAATTTGCTTTAAAAAACAACACAAACTTACAAGACCCTATACTGTTCTGCATGTTTATAAAAATAAATTGTTAACAGATTCACTCAGCCAGATACAGGATATACAATAAATAATAGTGAGGAAAGTAAAAATACTTACCCAGTGTTGTTTGTGCATTAGAGCCATGGCCTTTGGAAGTGCTGCAATTGTTGTTCAATGAATTGAAAAAATTTGCTGCACCAGTACGTCTTAATATCCAAAACATTTTTAAAATTTTTCTGGTTTTTTTATTCCTTTAAATATTTTTTTATTTATTTTTTATTCCAGGAAAACTGTTGATATGAGCTGTTGTTATTAGTTTTCTATTATTTTTTGTATAAAAATGATTTATTAAAATTGTTTCCTTTTGTTTGTTAACATACTTCAAGCTTTTTTTTCAAATTAAATAAATATTTTGGTTTGATAAGATAACCTTTTTTTTTGTGTAAAATTAATTAAAGGGCCATTTTCACTTTACATCCCATCTATGTGCATTAAATTTTATGTGATGAATATAATATAATTTGTTTTAAAGTAATTTATCGCCATCTATTGGATTTTTTTCTCAGTTATTATGAAGCACTGCAATAACAATTCACGTTGAAAAAATATTTTTAATACATGGATAATTCAAGGCAAACAATTTATTTATAATACTGCTGTGTAGTGTTTTTATTGCTTTTGGTTTTAATAGCGATAATATACATACACTGTGAGACAGAATATGGTATAAAAGTATTGCTTGGAAATTAAAGTAAAAACATTCGTTGTTAACTTTAAGGTATTGAGAGTCCAGTTTCATAACACGTTGACAATCACCAGTTCTTCTCTTAGTTGTCTTGTAATCCAGACATAATCCCTTTAACGGACTGAGTACTTGCGTTCTTTATTCTGAACCTGATGGAAAGAAGCTTAAGATTTTCTTTCTTTAACACGATTAATGAGCCATTCGTCCTTTGTAGCTTACAAGGTACAACGAATGCGATTGCCAAAATCCTTCTAAGCCTAGAAGTGTCATTCAATGTTTCAGTGTTTCGAAAGAAACTTTTTCTTCTTTCCTATCAATGCTATCAATCAATAGTTGAATCAGTAGTTAAAAGATCACAGAAAAGGTACGAAATAAACGGAATTGTCAAGGAGCAAGAAAAATATTTGTGGTATAAAAAAAAGAAAGAAATCTCTTTAAATGTTTAAAAAACATAAAATATTGTCAGAAAGCAATTCTAACTAAAAAAGAACCATTTTCTGCTCGACAGAAAGTGGATTGAATCGTTCTTTTGAAATGAAAAAACCATGCGGCAAATGTAAATGTATTGGCTTATTAGACGTAAGGCCACGGTTCAAACCCCAGGTCAGACATATGCAACAAAACGAATTACTAAAAAAATATTTTTTCGGCGGGTAGATTTCTGTCAAAAACCGCGAGAGTAAAAAAATTGCCATGAAAAAGTTTATCAAAAAAATCAGTCGTTTGAAGTCGACTTTACACTGGTATTTCCCGTCGCTCATGTCGTAAACCATGACTGACCAATTATGTATGTATGTTGAAATGCTTTCGGGATAAATTGATTTGGACAGACGAGTAAAAATTGAAATTAAAAAGAAACAATTAAAACGTCGACACTATCTCATCAAATCTGGTGTTATACATCTAATGGTTTGCGACAGTCTCACACCACAGAAAGAAAGTTCTAGCCTGATAAAGATAGATTCTAAACTGACTGGAGAGCACTGTATTAACATTTCACAAGGGTAGGCTTATTATCGTGAAATGAGGATCAACAAAATATTAATTAACTTCATATTCAGGCTTAAATAATACATATATAAGCCAGTACATACTTTATACATATATGGTGTATACTTTATTTTGCATAGCATTGTATGTTATTAAATATTTCCAATCTCTAAATTTAAATAAAGCAAAGTGTACGTGAGATATTATCGA
The DNA here is from genome assembly GCA_958299815.1 of Sarcophaga carnaria. NCBI lineage: Eukaryota > Metazoa > Arthropoda > Insecta > Diptera > Sarcophagidae > Sarcophaga > Sarcophaga carnaria. The sequence continues at coordinate 47,725,355 of OY283150.1, forward strand.
AATTTTTTATTCGTTCAAAAGACTCGCTGATGCCATAATGTGTGGAATACAATATCATTCAAATGTCCACCACGAATTTCATGATTCTTATGCATAAATCAGGTACAATTTGTTTGATAGCATGGGTTATGTTGGCTTAAAGGACGGCTGTGGTTTGTGACTTCGCATACACATTAAAAATAAATTATCACGCCCTCAAGTCGTTCGTGCAGAATATCAAATGTGTGTGTGTTGTGTCACGAAGCGCTGTTTTGTTGAAACCACATCTCGTTGGTATTCAACATATACATTTTAGACCAAAATAGTTGGTAAACATAGACTTATAATGCTCGCTGTTGACAATGATGGTCTGGCTAACGTCAATACTATCTAACACTAAGTGTCACACAACTCTTACCAACTTAGTTCTTCTGCACGAGCATTTTGGGGGCAAGGAGATCATGCGATTTGATCTCGCTACACTTTTTCTTGTTGAGTTTTCATAAGTCGCAAACCAAAAATATCCTCCAAGTCAATTTAACTTATGCCATCCCTAAAAATATGCCTGATTTGTGTTCCAGAGGCACATGGACATTTCAGATGCGCTCCATGCAGAGAAGAAATGGTAGACAATGTCATATTTTATACATAACGTTATCAAGAAATCTTTCAAACGAATACAAAATTTCAATGATATCTCGCACACACTTTGTTTTATTTAAATTAAGAGAAAGGAAACGCTTAATAAAGGACCCTATACATTTATTCAATTATAAACATTATGTCATGAAATCGCCGCAGTCTAGTAGGCAATGTGTTGGCTTATTATCGATTCAAAGACCAAGTCAGACATCTTCAACAAAACGAAATATTAAAAAATATTTCTTGAGGGACTGCCTTTCAGCAGATTTCTGGTAAAAACACTGAGAGTAAATAAAAATTGCCATTAAACGGTTTCTCAAAATTTTGTCATTCTGAATCGACTGTAGGTTCCGCCTGCCATGTACAAAATTAACACACAACATAAGTGGTGTGAGAAGCTAGGTCGTAATCCTGACTTAAGGGTTGTCATGATCAATTATTTATGTATGATAAAAATAATAAAAAATTATTTCAGAGGCTGTAAGCAAATTTCGAAGCCAAATTAAAACAGCTGTGGTGGTCATCTGCCAACTATATATTTTGGCACTTAAAGCTATTGTAGACATGTTATTTTATTTTTTATTATTGTCCGCCATTAAAAATTCTAGGAATTATTTGTCTATGATATCCTATTTACGTAGGCCTCTTGTCTTTGTAAAATAATTCTATTCAATTACAAGGAAAAATGTACCAACTTGTTGCTTCATTATAATGTTGACCTATTAAACTGATTCTAAGACATGTTATGAATTCTTACAATCTTTACTGGAAATTATTTTCACTTTTCATTTCTTTATGGAGATTATAATTCATAATTTGCAATGTATGCAGTTCTCAAGACTTAAGTGCAATTATTATTGTCTGGGTCATGTAGCATAATACGTTGTAATCCTTTTAACTATTAAATCGCTTATGTACGAAGCCTTTTAAACAGTTATAGCACTTAGAACACTTAAACTCATTAAATTTTTATAAGAATACCTTTTTCTATTCCGTTTTATTTCTTATTTTTTTCACACACTATTCACACGGCATATTAAAACGATAATGCGAGTGTGTACATACATTTAACACTGTAACCTGCTACAAACATTGCTGTCATCATTATAAATAAATAATTTTGATTTAATTATACTCTTGTAGTTGTAGTTGCTGTTGCTTTGCTTTTATTTCTTTAAGAGCGTGGCATCCGCTGAATGAAAACAAAAAAAGGTAGAAGCACTTGTACATGCAGACTTTTGTATAAAAAATGTCTCCTTTTTATTGTTTTTTTTTATTTATTTTCTACACTCTTTTTTCTATATACTGTTTAGTTTGATTGCAATACAAAAACAAAATATTTATTTTCTTTTTTCTGTACAAGCAAGTGCCATTATGTTACCGCCGGTTGTTTAAAAAGTAGCAGCAGACAACGCACGTACCCGAGACATATAAAATCCTTAATGCATTGAAGGACAATATAACAACACAATTGTATTCTTATTTAATATTTTATTTTTTTGCCTTTGTTTTTATAACAACAACAAAATCTAAGTGTTTATTTTTTCATAAACCGTACGTAGGACTTGCTACTTCAGCGACATTTTTCAAACTGAATATTTTTATTCTGCATAACGTGTATTTTACAGGTTTCGTGTGACTACATTACGTTATAACGTAAGGAATGGCAAGGATTTGTTATAGAGAATTTGAAAGAGAGTATATGCCAATAGCAATTTAAGAGATTGTCAATATAAATATTCTCTTATTTTCGTCATTTAAGAGTTGTCTGAATAGAAATTCTTTGCAGCCGAAACAGTACATTTGAAAAGTTAAAAGTAAGGATTCGATTCAAATGTAGAATGCTTAAGTAAATGGAAAGATTCAAACGATTGTATAGTTGCCGTATGTTTTCAATGAGATCGCCAGGGGTCTAAAGATACTAAAGGTCTCATATTTCTCTCAATAAATCGGTTCTTTCATTAAGCCCGTTGTATATTTAAATTTAAATAAATCAAAATGTGTGTGAGTTATTCGTTTGAACGACCCGTCGATGCTATTATTCGTGGATTATCAAAAGCTTATCTGGCTGGAGAGCATCCGAAATGTTAAATTGTCCATGAATCTGGATAATAAATCGGCCTGAATTTGTTTTGTCCAATGGCATGGGACCCACAAAACAGAATCACATCACTTCCAAGTGAGATGAACATGCCCTCAAATCGTTAGTACAGAATAACCAATATGGCATGTACTGTTTAGCAACTATCGCCATCTTGCGGACACCAGATGTCGTTGCCCATCATCCAATTCAGACAAACATAAGTTGTTAATTATCAAACTATAGTGACCCACGTCGTTTTCAAAGAAATATGAACAGATGACGCTTCAACCCAAAATTTACACAAATGCAATTACAATTACCGGAATGCATGATACGTTGTCGCTGTAGTCTAGTAGTAGTGTATTGGTTTATTAGACTTGCAGCCTCGCTTCAAACCCCAGGACAGACATCTCCAACTAAGCGAAAATTCTGAGAATTGATCAAAAGTTTCTCAAAAGTCTGTCGTTCAGAGTCGACATTAAACTGGTAGGTCCCGCCACTCATGTATAAAATTAACACACACAGCATAAGTGGTGTGAGAAGCTAGGTCATAATCCTGACTAAAAGGTTGTAATGACCAATTATGTATATATGTGTTATACGCTCTTGGATCTTATGTTGATCCTTATTACCCCAAATTTGAAGATAGTATTTTGATTTCAAATATTTATCAAAGTGCACTGAAATTAAACTTATGTTTACTTTGGAAAAACCACAAATATCTCCTATTAAAAAGAAAAAATATCGTGCAACATAGTAGTGAAGGGAGCATTAAAGTATGCGACTGCTTTACAGTCAAAAATTGAAGGTATAAGACCAAACACCATTCAACACAATGACTATTCAAAGCATAAATTACAAAGGAAAAGCTTGGCAAATTTTAAATAAATAGCCACAGTTCCAGCCTACATTCGATTCAAAAGTTACGCTTAATCATAAAAATACGATTGGAACGATGCACTAAATCTTGACGAACTTTAACATACAATGCAGCAAAGACTTCCTAATGGCATGGTGTACCCAAGTATTAGAGAAAACTAGAAAATGAAAGATCAAAATCGAAATTCAGGAAAACGACAGAGCAGTAAACATGGAAGTCTAAAACTTAAAGAAACAATTTTATAGGAGGAGACTAAGACAGGAAGACAGAGAGCGGCTAAGCGATAAGCCACAAAAATACGGTACAGCATGATTGTGAAAGTGGGATATATATATTTTGGGAGTGAGAATGTGTAAAAGTAGAAGAGCAAAGAAACTAGAAGGCGATAAAAAAAATACAGGAACATTAAATTGAAAAAAAAGAACACGATAACGCAAGAATTCAAAAAAACTCCAGAGAGCATTGAGGGTTATATTAAAAACCATAGATACCATATATGATAGTAACAGTACATATGTTACATATGCTACGTGCTAATATTACCTCATGTATTTCCTTATTTTACATTTTTCTCTGTAACTATTTTAGTATTTTCTTTAGCTCCAGTCCTTTTGTTTTATTGTGCTGCCACTCATATGTTGCCTTCTTTTGCTCAAGACTATGCATTTCCTGTAGAAATATGTTTTTGTGTTAGAGTCTACAAAAATTCTTTCACATTTTTGTAGTAGTTTAGTTGACACAAAGAAAATTGTGCATGAGGAAAACAAAAAAAAAAATATAAAGTGTTCTTTGCCGTAATATAATACATGTCATAAGCTTTGTTTTCCACAAAAATATTTGTTTCTGCAGTCTATTGAAAGACACTTTTGTTCGTACTTCCTAAATTGCCATCAGTATTATGGGTATATTAAGTTTGTATACGTGTTTGTAACGGCTTCAAAAATACAAAGATAAACCGTCCAGTTGCTAGCCTTTATGTGGAAGACAAAAAGTTGGTTATTATGCGGCGATAGTAGTCTGAGTTAATCGTAACTGTTCGTCCAGGAGAAGGTAGAAAATTAAAAGCAAACCATGCCTTATTGAGTTATACGGTGTTCAGAAATGCACCTTTATTGCTTAAATCGGAATAAACGCCATTATTGAGCTCAATATTTCATATAAAGTTTCAATTAATTATTGCGCAATAAATACGCAAATGGTTATAATATTGAGTAAAACTTAAAATCCAGCACTGTCATAAGTATGTTCAGCGCGCATATTACAATTAGCCGAACACTTTCTGTTCATATTTGACAACTCAAATGCCAACAACGACAAACAAAAAAAAATAAAAAATGTTGTTAAAACAACCACCTGTTTTGTTTACCAGCTGTCAAATAAATATTGAAAAAGCGGCTGAACTGCGAATATTATTATGCCTGAACACTTAAAATATTGTACTCAATTAATCCAATAAAAGTGCATATCTAAACATAGTATTATACGTTATGCCCAATTGCTGAGAGCACAATTTTATGGACAAATTCGGATTATATGCCACAGTTTTTCTACACAGAAGTGATATCTGCCACATTTTGTACATAATCATCCACATAATGCTGGAAAAGTGGCCACGTATCGATCACTATATGCGTGGTAAGTTTTAATTATCCTCTGGTGGACAACGAATCCAAAATACTTATTCTGGCAGTACTGCACATCACTTTCCACTTGATGCAAACAACTTGACTAAGGATTACCAAAAACGCATTGCCATTTCTATACTGCATACATTACTGTCATCTGAGTTTAGTGATAATTTATAAAGTGAAGAGCTATCAATGCCCTGACTTACTTTTCCCAAGAGATGATGCCTCAACGGACATCATAGAGAAGATCCAGCATATTAAACAATTCAGAAATAGTTGGAATCAATCAACAAAATATTCTTTAGCGTGAGTTGTTTATTAGCAACGACAATTCGAACTGTAATCATTCATTCGAGGATCTGCTACTCTTGACCAATCACTTGTTTAGCAAGCAAAGCGAAGGCAATAATAATTCGATGATGGGGGAACATGCTTCCTGTCCGCCCTACATACATATATACATAAATGTATATATTACACCCCTTTAGTCAGGATTACGACCTAGGTTCTCACACCATTTATGTTGTGTGCGTTAATTTGTATACATGAGTGGCGGAACGTACAGTTTAAAGTCTACTCCGAACGACGTATTTTTGAGAAACTTTTCATGGCAATTTTATTTTACTCCCAGAGTTTTTGCGGAAATCTGCTGAGAGAAAGTCGCCAAAGAAATATTTTTTCATATTTCGTTTAGTTGGAGGTGTCTAACCTGGGATTTGCACCGAGGCCTCACGTATAATAAACCAACACACTATATACTAGACCACGGCGGCTTCTTCGTGTCCGGCCTATGTTTCCGCAATAAACGAAAAGGATAAAATATCTGCGAATTTCATGAAGTTATCCATGAATTTCGAATAGCTGCTGGTTTATAAGACCAAACAATGAGCATGACGTGTCTGTTAATTGGTTTCTAAAGTGCGGAATTTAAGAATCACCAGTAAAATCGTTTCCCCTGTGGATGATCCTTAAAGGCAATCTAAATTTGAATATTATTTTAATTGATCATTACAATACTTAAGACAGGATTACAATCTAGCTTCACACACTCTGCATGCGGTGTGTGCCAATTTTATCCAGGAGTGGTGGTATCTACTGTTTATTGTCGATGCCAAACGATAGGTTTGGGAAATTTTTCATGGAAATTTTATTTTTCTCTCAGAGTTTCTGCCAGAAATCCACTGAGATCAAGTCGTCGAAGAAATATTATTCATGTTTTGTTTTGTTGGATATGTCTGAATTGGGGTTTGAACCAAGGGGTCGCCTCTAATAAGTTAACACTCTATCTACCAGACTACAGCGATTTCACTTTGAGTATTATTGCCGTATAATAAACTTATGAGAAGAATATTTAAAAATAAATAAAAAGAATAAAAGAATATCATATGGCATGCAATGAAGTTTTCATATATTCCGGCATATTTCCAAAAACGATATTTACTTAACACATAAAATATGATTGCATTTTTTTTTATATCATGCAATATTTTTTTATAGCATGTACTACACATATATGCTATATTCCAGAGAGAGAGAAACTAAAGGAATACCAAAATATTGGAAAGAATTTTAGTCAAATGCTACGGAGATTGCTAGTGAATGTAATCGCTACAAAAGTCGATTTGACTATCTCCGATAACGAAATGTAACATATTAGAAGTAAGACCACGGTTCAAACCGCAGATCTCCAACATAACGAAATCCAAAAAAATATATTTTTGGCGACTTACTCTCAGCAGATTTCTGGCAAACGCTTTGAGGATAAATAAAATTGACATGAAAAAGTTTCTCAAAAAATCTATAGTTTGGAGTCAGTTTGAAGCCGTAGATCCAGACACTCTTGCATAAAATTAACACACACATCATCAGTGGTATGAGGAGCTAGGTAGTAATCCTGACTAAAAGTTGTAATGATCAATTATGTACGTATGTTTAATAGCGAAATGTGAACCTTTTTTGGTGTGCGATATTTTCATCATTAAAATGAAACGTGTTCCTAAAAGTATTTAAAAGGTACCAACATGACTGCATACACTTTGTAGCAGTTGTTGAATTTCTTACAGAATGTAAATGTAAATACGTGGGCGTGTATATACAATATACATATACAGAAAATATTAAAAATGTTCATATGAAGAGTTGTTCTTACGTAAAACAAGTATTTTTAAAAGAATTTTTTTAACTACAACAACTATAAGGAAGAGAAAAAGAATTTTAAATTTTTTCTTTCAAGTAGAATCAATAAATTTTTCATTAATGTTCTATACAGTGTACACATGTCAATGGTTTGTTATGGTGATAAAGGTAAAGCAGAAAAAAAATAGTTGACAAAAATTATATTAAACTGCAGTATTGCAGTAGTTTTGAATTGGAAATTTCGGTTTGTCTGCTCTGTTTCTTCGATGCATTTAATTAAACTAAAAAATATGAACAGACGACAATTCATTTTGTATTGCATTCAAATTGGAAAGCTTTTATCATCAAATAAACTGAAGCCGGTAAACAAAATCTTATGAAATATGTCAGGATGCCATAATTTTCTCAACAGTTTATTTCATATTCAATGTTGTAATAAACAAACGAATAGAAAGTATTTGAGGTTTTTTGTTACAAGACACATATGTCAGGCAATACTATTTGGATGTACGAGTGTTTGAAAAGTTACGTACAAGTGCTTGAAAAGTATACATACATTCATAATTGGTTATTACAACCTTACAGCCAGGATTACTACCTAGCTTCTCACACCACTTATGTTGTGTATGTAAATTTTATACATGAGTGACGGGACCTGCATTATAAAATTGATTCCGAATGACAGATTTTTGGAAAACTGTTTATATGGCAATTTTTTTTACTCCCAGAGTTTTTGCTAGAAATCTGCTGATAGGAAGTCGTCTAAGAAATATTTTTTTTCATATTTCACTATGTATCAAATTTGCTTATTATCCCCAATGGGATAGATTGTAAATAAAGAATATAAAAAAAAAAAAATATTTCACTTTGTTGGAGATGTCTGCGCTACGGTTTGAACCGTGGCCACACGTCTAATAAACAAACACACTCCCTACTAGACTACGACGACCACAACTGACCTTGCACACTTTGCAAATTGCTTCTGCAGCAGGTGTAGTAATTAGAAAAAAGGGGAAACTGTTCTTCACCAATTGGGTAAAGAAACAACACTATGTAGGTGCATTAAAAGCATGTTGGTGTCTATATTATGTAGATAATTTGAACGAACTTCTTGTAATGGACATTGGTAACCAATGATGCCAATTCTTCTGTGGTCTCACAATGGGCTAAATGGTATGTATCCAATTTTTATGGGTAGACAGTCATCTCTACCAATAAATCTCTATTTATCTCCCTTAAAAAAATATGTCTTTATGGTATATATATACATATATACTCGTACATACATACATATATATACATATATACATATATATAATAATAATAATAATAAGAAAACTTTTCGTTTTTCAAAAAATTTCATACCAATTTTGAATAATTTCCACGTGGCTTCAAAAAAAAATGCCAAGCTAATGGAAAAACTTTTATTTTCTACCAATTAACTTGAAACATTCATTTCTAATGCCTTGAAAATGTTTCGCCAAAAATTTTCATTTCGAACGTTTATTTAATGTACGCTTGTGGGTTCGTTAAACATTTTCTTGCCTTGTACATGCATATTTAATTTTATTGCGAACGTTTCTATGATTTATGAACATGAGCTGCGGAAATAACTTTTACCACAAACATCCAAAAAAGCAAAAAGCAACAAAAAACATGCGTAAATAAATGGTTTTAAGCAAAAGTTATCGCTTAACATGTAACGGTGTAGCTTAAAATGATTTTAATAATCTCATATACGCGTACAATCGAATCCATAATAAAGTGTCAGACATTAAAATCTGCCGTAGGAGTAACATTTAAATTTGTTATACGACATAACAACATATCATTAATCTAGTATGACCTCCAATACTCCGCATATTGAGTTTAACAGCTGTAGATGTGTGTGTATATGTATGCATTGTATTTGTTATTATTGTGTTAGATTCTCTGTTATTCTTATGACAGTAAAGCGGATAACGTTCATAAATATTCATTATAATATTGAAAATAGAACTCACTTTTGTTTTTTCATTATTCTCTGTTACAGGTTATTTACGTGGAATTTACGTAGAGTTAAGAACATTTCATTAATAATACATACATATTAATGTATTCGAATAACATCGAGGAAACAAAAAAATATTTCTACAGTCATACAAAGAACAATTTATTCTCGAATGTTGTCCGCCAGGGCTAAAATTGTGAATAAGTTAGAGTGTAACTTTGCAATTTTCACCGTTATTGAAGAGGTTCTATAACGTCATCAGCCCGAAAACGTATCAAACAGTAATCTTCGGAAAGGACAACGAGTTTCAAATCGACGACCGTCATTTCTTTGTCGATCTAAAGAATCTTATAAACTTATTGGGCATCGACTACGACCAATGTATCAGCAAATTGACATATTTCATCAGAAGTTCATGACAGTAGCCGTAGTCTAGGGGGTAGTATGTTGGCTTATTAGACTTTAGGCCACGGTTCAAACCCCATGTCAAACATTTCCAACAAAACGAAATATGACAAAATATTTCTTCGGCGACTTGCTCTCATCAGATTTCTGGCAAAAACTGATGTATAAAATTAACATACACAACTTATGTAAGTGGTGTGATAAACTAGGTCGTTATACTAACCAATTATGTTTCCCTGGCAGGCGGTAATTGTGTGCTTAACTACAATCACAAACTAAGCTTAAAAACCGTAAAAATATTCATGTTTTTCAGAATGAACTCCATGGAAAGGTTAAACAACATCACGAATGTACGCCACACCCTATAAATATTCATAGAGGACGAGTTCAAGCAGCAACTCTATTGGAGAGAGAGAAGCGTTGGCAACTCTATTACTCTAGAACATGCTATAGTAGACCAATATTTGTTTGCAGTTGGACAATTTTGACTAATGAAGCTGAAATAAAGGAAAGGCATTCAAAGAAGATGAGACAAGTGGTTTGTGAATAAAAATATAAAAAAATCTTAACCCTTATACGATGTTTGATTAATATACATCCAAATTTGGTTCCAGCATAAACACTTACTTACTTAATTGGCCATTAACAACCCGATTAACGGATTTCGTCCTGCCTTAACACATCCATCCAGGCCCGTCTGGTTCTTGCGCGTCTTCGCCAGTTGGTCACACCAATCGATAACAGGGCTTCATCGATTTGGCCCTCCCAACGCATACAAGGTCGTCCTCTTCGCTAACTTTCCTAAATCCACGCATCAAATACCTGTCTCTCCAGAGCATCCTCCACCATTCAAACGACATGATCGAGCCAGCGCAACCTCTGGATGTTAATACTCTGCACAACGTCTATGTCGTTGAGGAGCTCATACAGCTCACTGTTGAATCGGATACGGAAATCATCGCCAACTCGACCGAAGATCTTACGTAGGACTTTTCTCGCCAATACTCTCAAGGCTGTTGCATCAGTGCTTAATAGTGTCCATGCCTCGGCGCCATAAAGCAGCACGGGGAGGATGAGCATCTTGTAGAGTATTACAAGAGTATTACAGAACAAACACAAATGATTTAATTCGAGGTAATAAAATTTATTCAAAACGTCGTATTATTTTCAAATATAAAGAGTATTTAACAAGACTGTGATATGAGTTCTGTTCGTACATTTTCATGAGTGTTGGGTCATGACTGTAGTTGTTTGAAACTAACTTAGAATGGCTGCTAAGCGGCGCTTAAGACGAATATTCCAAATTTTCTAGCCAAAGACTGCTACCGAAGTTTTGTACATTTATTATGCGTATTTTATATATATACAGTCAGAGTAAAAAGTCTACATACGTGGTTTTTTCCAAATAGAAAAATATGTTTTTGTACATGCATTTACAATCAAGAAATTATTTGGAAAAAATATAAAAATTAGCGGGGAAAAAGCCTACATACAGTGGTGTATGTAGACCTTTTTCTTTGACTGTGTATATTCCCCTGGATTTGATGTGGAGTGTAGAGCTGTAGCGAATGAATTCAATTCTATTTTAAGTTTTTTTTAACTACATATTGTTATTTCTTTTCTTTGCTGTCCTTTTGGATTCCTATCGTTAGGTTTTCGTGCAATGGAAATTGGAAAGAAAACTGAACAATGACTGAATGAACTGCAATTCTAAATTAGTATTGCTTAGGATCAAAAAATATTTTTATTTATGACAACCGATTTTAGGTGTTCATTCATTAGGCTTTACTTTTATGTAGGCTTGAGAGCATAGTTAAATAAGTTAATTTAAAATAATTAAAATAAAAATTATCTTTTACAGTGAAAATTAAATTAAAACCTAAAGAATTATCCTCATCTAATGTTGTTTTTTGTTTTATTTTATTAGAATGTTTATGTCGATTAACTTTTCGTCACAATTTGTTTATTTGACAGCAGAAGAAAATTATAATTTTTCTAGGGCTTTCAGTTCAACATGAAAGAGTTTATAGTTTTACATTTGTAAAATTTGTTTTTATTATTTGTTTTTTTATTATTTGTAATTAAAAATCCCAGGAAGTTTTCTAATCTTTTCTTTTTTATTAAAAGTTTACAAAATGGTATTTTACTTTTCGAGTGAAAATTCTTGAAGGTGATTAAGAAAATGGTTATTTTGCAAAGAATTGTTTGTGACTAGTTTTTAAAACCACAAAATTATTTGAAATTCTTCCCGTTTTAAATAAAGGTAGACTCGCCGTGGTCTAGTAGGTAGTGTGTTGGCTTATTAGACGAAAAGCCAGGGTTCGAGCCCCAGGCCAGACATCAAAATAAAATACAAAAAGTATTTCTTCGGCGACTTCCTCTCAGCAGATTTATGGCAAAAACTTGCCATGAAAAGTTTCTCAAAAATCTGTCGTTCGGAGTCGACTTTAAACTGTAAGTCCCGCCACTCATGTATAAAATTAACACACACAACATAAGTGGTGTGAGAAACTAGGTCGTAATCCTGACTGAAGGGTTGTAATGACCAATTATGTATGTATGTATGTAGACTCAAAACTCAAGAAAATATTGTGAATTTCGATTACGAAAAAATTTACTACACATAGTTTACTCAACGACTGTATAGTTTTGTTTAAAAAGAGACATTACGCTACCATTTGTACAATATTGAATCTGGTCCTTTGGTGATTGGATCAGGTCATTGGATCAAAAATTATCAAAGGATCAGTTTAGTAAGTCTGTCTGAATAAAAATGTTTCGCACAACAGGCTGTCATATGCCTTTTCACAAACTGATTCAATCCACTCTACTGGGATGATTATTTATCATCCATGCAATAACACAGAAAGAGTTTCATAATTTCGTTGCCACAGCTATAGATACGCATAGTCGAGTGTTCCATAAGTACGCCCAACATCATTTTCAGTTCAGTCGTATCCAGTGGCCGAAGGGCCTTTAAGTTTTCTAGTTTACCTCATTTGATTCGCCATCTAAACTGGTTAAATCCTTAGATTATTGGTAAAGTTTCCCAGACCAATTCATGTATATAGTCATTCACGAAACAATTTATCTACACAAACAGCGGATATAGTGTTTGATCAAAATTGTCGATCTGGCATAAAAGGGATATACAATGTAATGTAAGATAATAGATACGTAATGTAGACAGACATCATGTCCAATATCTCATCAGTTTTGTATAAACTTAAGGCTCTCAAATATATTCTGGTATCATGTTTTGTTATCTCCATATACTCCAAGTTGTCTTCATTGTTAATTTTCCAAAAAAGTTACTAGAAAATCGTGAGACAACACAAAATGTTTCTTGCAATTGGCTTTTGTTATCTTGAAATTATATGTAGATATGTTAGTGTTTTTAAATTACTTCTGTGACTGGCATATTATCAAGTTCCAGAAAGTCTCTCATTGCAGTTAAAATAAACATGATTATACAATAAATTATTAAATTTTTATTTTTATTAGCAAATAATTAGCATGGCATTTATGGCAATATTTATTACTTAGAATTTTAGAAGTTTTTTAGTGTTTTTCTATCTCTTATGGTATGTGAATATTGTATTTCAAATTTAATTTCATTTATTAAAAATTTTTATACAAAAGAAAAAAAACAACAAAAAACTATCAGCAGAATAATTTACGCCAGTAGAAAATTTGCTTCCAATAAAACAAAGTTGAGAATACCTCCAACGAAACTATATGCGTAAACTTTAGGGGATGTACTTGGCTTCAACAGGACTAGCTGTTATAAATAGTATAGTTTTCAACGAAAACTTTCCATAACAAGGCAAATGAATGAGTATTCAAAAATTTTGCTTCTCAGTTCAAACAATCAAAAACTTGTCTAATATTTGTGTACCCCCTGTATAAGCTAAACCATAACTTTCATAATAAATTTAATTTTAGATTTTAACAATTTCCAAAGTAAGCATTGCATCAACACTTGCACTGGCTTTTATATAAACGAAAAGACTTCAACATACAAATATGTTCCTTAAAATATATCTCCTCTACCTAGGAAGTGAATAAAGTGCAGACCAGAAAGCTTGAGAATATTTTGTTCACAGTTTAAATTTTATGAAAAAATTAAAAGTTTTGGAAACATTTCACAATAAACAAATGCTTTCAATTAAATTTATTAAAAAAATATGTTTTCCAGATTTAATTTATATTTGAAAACTAATATATGTCGCGTATAAAATAAATTTCAAATGTGTAAGAAATTGTGGGTAATTCGTCTCTTGGAATACTATATGACCGCGGTTACTTTGATGATCTTAATTACTTACTTAATTGGTCATTACAAACCTTTAGTCAGGATTACGATCTACACTCTCACACTACACATGTTGTGTATGCTAATTTTATTCATGACCCTGGTGGGTCAACACACAATTTAAAGTCGATTATAAACGACAGATTTTTGAAACAACTTTTTCATGGCAATTTTATTTACTCTCAGACCTTTCCTCAGAAATCTGCTGAGGGCAAGTAGACAAGGAAATATTTTTACCACGGTCTCGTATCTAATAAGCCAACACACTGCCTACTACAATACGGCAACTTAATAAAGTGTTGCTGTGAAATAATTTGAAAAATGTTGTGCGACTTATTCGCATATACCTGCGACTTAAGAAAAGTTTAATGAGGTGAAATCGCACGATCTCAGTGGACAGTTCACATCATCTCCACGTGAGATGTAGAATATCCAAAGTGGCATGATCTGTGTGGCACGTAGCGCCATCCTGTTGAAACCATATCTCATTGTTGTCCAAATGATCGAATTCAGTTCAAAGCAAGTTGCAAAACACCGACCTATAATGATTGTACTTGACAGTGTTGGTGTGGACAACGTCGTTCTTAAAAAAATATAGAAAAATATGTCATTGGAAGGTCAGTTGCTCCAGAAACCATTTAGCGACTACGCGAATACGCTTTTACGTTCAGTTCCCGGGGTCAGTTAAATTTTGAATAGCTCATGCCACATTGAATATTTTACGTGGAGGTAATGAGATCGTGCGGTCGTCAGAATTATTTCTGTGGGAATACCTTAAGTCGCAGGTATATGCGTATAATCCCCGAACTACAGAGATTATCAAATACGACGGAATACATGCGTCAACATGTTTTTAAATTGCTTTACAGTAACACTTCATCAAGTCGCCCAAGTCTAGTAGACAGTATGTTGGCTTATTAGACGTGAGGCCACGGCTTAAACCCCAGGTCGGACATCTCCAACAAAACGAAATATGAAAAATATTTCTTCGGCGACTTCTTCTTAGCAGATTCCTGCCAACAACTCTGAGAGTAAATAACATTTTCCATGAAAAACTTCTCAAAAATCTATTATTTGGAGTCGACTTTATATTGTAGGTCCCCGCACCCCCACACAACATATGCAGTGTGAGAAATTAGGTCGCAATCCTGACTGAATGGCTGTAATGACCAACTACGTTTGTATGCATGTGTTCATTGAATCAATACCTTTGAATTTTAAATTTCTTATAATTATTTTGTGACTTTTTCATTCCAGTAAATATTCAGTCATTAGCTAGTCAATCTCTTGTCGCTCGAAGATTTAACGATCAAAAGACATTTAAATTTTTTATTTAATACGACAAAAAAGCTTAAACATCTGTTTGATTTTATTACACAAAGTGGATATAAAAATAAAGAAAAATTATAATGATTGATGAGGTTTATTTTTTTATTACAACAAATGACATTTGGTCCCATTTTCAGAAGTTAATTTTTAACAGCTTAAACGATACTCGTCGCATATTGCACGCAATACCAGTAAACCAACGTATGCAATATAATGATATTTTAATAATAAACTCTGCAGATAAACATAAAGTCAATAAAATTTGTTTGCCCGGGGTATTGTTATCAGTGTTTGTTTGTAAGTTTATTTAAATGTGGCCATAAAACTGTATTTCAGAAAAAAAAATGTTTAATAAAGTAACATTATCAGAACGACTGTGTATATATGGTCCTTTCAATTATTGTTTTGGTTTTGTTTTATTTGCATAAAATCTAATTTGAATTATTTGTATTTATATTGTCATGGGTATTGTATTTGACAATAATGTCGGTCTAAACCGCAAATGGTAAAGAATAGTAATAAAGGGACAGAATAATTCTGATGATGATGATGCTGTACATAATCGATGGCGGGTTTGTCCCAATATATATATTTAATCATAATGTTTTAAATTTGTTTGTTTTAAATTTCGATGATTTTTAAAATATTTAAAAAAATAGAAATTTTTTCCTTATTAATTAGAAAATTTAAATTTAACTTAATTTAAAAAAAAATAAAATTTATTTTACCATTCCTTTCTCGCTTGAAAGCCACATAAAGGAAATTATTTCGGACATGCCCATAAGTACGTGCATGAACGCTTCAGACTTTGCTGATGAAGTGATTAAATCTATGGAGGATAAAGGTGAATAAATAACATTTATTCGTAAATAATAATAACTAAGTAGTAGTGAAGTCGCCGTAGTCTAATAGGTAGTGTGTTGGCTTATTAGACGTAAAGCCTGGGTTCGTATGCCAGGTCAGGCATCAAAACGAAATATGTAACAAAAAAAAAATATTTATTCGGCGATTTCCTCTCAGCAGATTTCTGGCAAAAACTCTGAGAGTAAATAAACCTGCCATGAAAAAGTTTCTCAAAAATCTGTCGTTCGAAGTCGTCATTAAACTGTAGGTCCCGCCACTCACGTATAAAATTAACGCAAACAACATGAATGGTGTGAGAAGCTAGGCCATAATCCTGACTGAAGTTTTGTAATGGCCAATTATGTATGTAGTGTAGTTAAGTAGTGGTCAAACGTTCGCATATAAATTTTTTTTTAACATTTGGTTTGGAAATTTCATATCAAAGCAAAATTAGCACAACACATACATACATAATTGCCTATTACAACTTTTCAGTCAAGATTACGACGTATCTACTCATACCACTTATGTTGTGTGTTAATTGTCATACATGAGTAACGGTACCTACAATTTAAAGTCGATTCCGAACGACAGATTTTGGGAAAACTTTTCTTGGCAATGTTGTTTACACCAAGAGGTTTTGCCAGAAATCCCTGTCGCCGAAGACAAATTTTATATACTTTTCTTTTTGTTAGAAATGTTTGACCTAAGTTTTGAACCGTGGCCTTATGTCTAACAGGTCAACATACTATCTACTAGGCTATGACGTCTTAGCACCAATTAAGTTCAAATTATTTGAAAAGGATTGTCTTTTATCGGTGGAAATTCAAACCTTTATTATATAATGCATAACTGAAATCTGTTTGATGTTATGGTATATAATTATGAGGAAATGCCCCTCAGTTGTTTATATACAAAAAATTCAAAGACGGCAAAATAAAATCTTACGGATGGGTACAACATCGCGTTGGTACATTATAAACTCGAACACACACAGATGGTGTATGCCAAGTCAGAAATTGGAAAATATTCAGAGAAGTACTTGAACACGCTCGAAATGTATTCAAAATGTCTTGTTCAAAAAGTAAGGCAATTCCGCGCTCGCATTTGTTTAAAAAACAAGCACTAATCTCCAATATAAACATAATCAAAGACGAGTACTTCATTAATGCTTGGGTCCGAACCTAAATTCATTTTATTGTTTTTAATTTTTTTAAATCGAAATATTATTGTTATTTCAATTTAAAATTGATGATTCAATAAATTAATGATTCGTTCGGAATCGACTTAAAACTGTAGGTCCCTCGTATAAAATTAAGACACACAACGTAAGTGATGTGAGAAGTTGGGAAGTAATCCTGACTGAAGGGCTGTAATGACCAATTACGTATGTTATGTATTCAATATATAAAAGTATTCAAAAGTATTGGAAAAAACTCCTATTTTCGTAATTTTCGTAATATTTTTTATTTAAGTGTACAATATAATTTCTATGAAATAGTTTGAATGATTTTCTAAAAATAATTATTAATCTGGATTTGTTTCTAATTTTGCTTTATGAAAAAACTGCAAACTCAAAAATTACTGTAGAATTATTATAGTTTGTATGCGACAAAACGATAAATGTATTCAATTTTGTTGTTGTTATTTGAAACGTGAAAAGAAAATTCATTATAATTGAATGAATATTTAAAAATTGATTAAAATTGTGGTTACATACATAACATTGTATGTACAAATAACAAATACAATCATAATAAATTAATTAATTCTATACGCATAACAAATAATATTAAATTTCGTATTTAATTTAAATCTGTAGGCGTGTATGAAACATACAAATGCAATTTGATTTAAATTTATGCAAAATAAAACAAGAAAAAAAAATTAAAGGGATTTCATTGAAGAGTTCAAAACAAGGATAAAAATGTTTTAATTTTAAAAACACTGATGCATTTATTATTATCATTAACATCTATTATTATATATATACATAGTTACTTAACTGGTCATTACAGTCCCTCATGTGCATTAATTTTGCAATACAAAATCGACTATGAACAACAAATTTTTGACACACTTTTAATGACAATTTTAATTACAATCAGAGTTCTTGCCAGAAATCTGCTAAGAGGAAGTCGCCGAAAGAAATATTTTTTTCATATTTTGTTTTTCTCCGATATGTCTACGCTATTAAGCCACCACAATACCTATTAGACTATGGCGACTTCTAATATTAATATTAAGTATAGAATAGCTATAGTCTAGTAGATAGTATGTTGGCTTATTAGACGTAAAGCCACGGTTCAAACCCCAGGTCAGACATCAAAACGAAAATATGAAAAAATATTTCTTCGGCGATTTCCTCTCAGCAGATTTCTGGCAAAAACTCTGAGAGTAAATAAAATTGCCATGAAAAGTTTCTCAAAAATCTGTCGTTCGGAGTTGACTTTAAACTGTAGGTCCCGTGTCTCATGTATAAACATAAGTGGTGTGAGAAACTAAGTCGTAATCCTGACTAAAGGGTTGTAGTGACCAATTATGTATACATATTATGTATCTCGTCCAGAAATTATATTTATGGCTGTTTGGGTGGTACACCAGAGATTTTATGTATCATCACCCCACCCCAAACAATAGTCTGATGGTAGGAAATCGTATGATCTTTAAAACAGATTAATTGCTCGCTTTTCTTATTAAAAATCATTGTACAATACCATTTTCCAATGATCGTTTTTCAAGAAATAAGGCCCAATTATCCCAAGCGACCTTAACAGTGATTCTTTCTGAATTCATTGACAACCTTAAGCTGCATCTGACTGCTGTTTACACTAAATTCGGCAATTTTCTTTGTTTTCTCTTTTGAGACGAAAATATGCTCGTTGATGAAGATACTTTTTTCGCTAAAAACCCTATTTCTCACACAGCTTGAATTGTATAATAAAATACAACGATTTGCAAGAATTATTGTTCCTTAAACAATTCATTATGAAACTACACACCTTAGTGAGCATTTCTAACACACGTACATGTCAAAAAATTTATTGAACGAATGTCCAAGTATTTTTACTTTCTCTTGTGCACAAATCGAAAAAATTTATAACCAAATAAACAGATATTACATATCCGTATAATGTTTACATGAAATTATTTTATTTACAAATTTTTTTGTACATTTTCATATTGAATTTTGTTTTACAATCTAAGCTCATGTCTAATGCAGTCTAAATTTATTATTATTATTTTTTTTTTTGGTCATTGCTAGAAATATTGATTTTATTTTGTGTACAAATTTCCTTGCTATCTACCAAAACTGCATATTGTATCATAGTAAAAATCAAACCTAAATATGAACGAACGTATGTATACTGAATATTTGTTAATATCAACTCTTCTAACAGGGACTTCCGAAATTTAACAATTGATAACGGCCATCTTGTTGTATCTACATTTGCCAAATTAGTTGTCATTGACCACTCAACAACACGTGTAAATAATAAAATTGTTTTATGAAAGTGTGCTGTTCGTGAACCACACAGCTCGCCTTATACATTTTGCAGTCTCCAAGCAATAATCATTCTTTCGGGAGGACTTTGCGGACAATGTGGTGAATAAATTGGAGCACATTAGATTAGTAAACGATTAAGCAACACTGACATTGACGAAACGAATAAACTACCGTAAACATAGCCGCTGTCCGTAAGAGTGTGTGGAACAATCCGAGGCCTTCGACTTAACTTGGCATTTCGCAGACAAAAACTTGGCCAATGTAGCGGAGTGATTTGTTTGTGAACCCGTACAAAATTCAACTGATACAGTAACTGAATGCAAACGGCCATAAACAACGACATGTGTTCGCTGAATAGAAAAAGCTGGTAACTGACCCTAATTTTCAATGAAAAATGATGTTCAGCGATAAGACTAAATGTGAACAATAAGATTTTCGATTAGAAAGACACCAATCCATATGAGACCCAAGAATGCCCAATTACTCTCGAAAAAGTACGTTTTTGGTGTGGATTTAGCTGAAAGTCCATATTTATTTGAGAATGACGTTCACCAGGCCTTTACTGTCAACGGTGATCAGTAGGTTAATAATTACCAACTATTTCTGGCGTGAAAAAAAGACATGCCAGTTCAACTATACGGATATTTATACACGAGCGATTATCCGTATAATCCACAACCTCATGAAAAATGTAGCATTTAGGATGTTCTCCAACCGACGTAGCTGTGGCGGACATTTAAACGTTATACTGCACATAATTGGCCATTACAACCCTTCAGTCAGGATTACGACCTAGCTTCTCACACCACTTATGTTGTGTGCGTTAATTTTATACGTGAGTGGCGGGACCTACAGTTTAAAGTCGTCTCCGAACGACAAATTTTTGAGAAACTTTTCATGTCTCTTTTATTTTCTCTCATAGCATTTGCCAGAAACAAGATGGGAGGAAGTTGTTGAGGAAATATTTTAATATATTTCATTTTGAAGGTGATGTCTGACCTGAGGTTTGAACCGTGGCCTCACATCTAATAAGCCGACATACTACCTACTACACAACGGCGACTCTCGCACACACTTTGTTTTTATTTAACCGTAGATCGAGCTTTAAAAAAACTTCATAATTCTAGCTTATGTATCACTTTTGATACATACTTGTAGTACATGGAATTGTCACGATTATTGATAGATTTTGTTAAAAAAATTTAATATTTGAATTCATTTTAATAAAACTATTTATTTACTATTATTACATTTTATTATCACTTTTATGAAATTTGCGCCAAAATTTTTGACATGATGTACATTGTCATGGTTTTTTACATAAAAAGCAAGCACTTCATGTCGGCTTGATTTTATTTCCTTCTAAATGACAATAATTTGACGCCTAACACCCTGCTTTGTGGCGATTTATAAGTTTCCAATTGCTTATATAGGACAGCTTATTGTCTCTCGTATCAGTAACACTCTCAGTTGAGGGTTGACATAAACCTGTTGGTACAAACCATTATTGAATCTAAACTGCCAATTCGACTTCGTTGGGCCAAGAAATTTATAACGACCATCAAATTCAATTAGTTACTAATCTACAGCGACAAAATTAAAAGGTAATAAAACAAAACAAAAGGAAAGAAAACATAAACAAATACCAAGCATTACTCCGTAAATCTCTTTATGCAGCTTGATTTATACAAATATGTATCCTTAATTTAATTTCCCTAACAATCACTGTAAGTATTCCATCATTAAGTATCAAATTTCAATTAAAATCGCTGGAGGGAATTTCCATTTTCCACAATAAAACTAAAAAGTTTTTGAATTCTGTTGCTAAAAAAACTTTAATTTGAGATGAAAATATATCAAAAAGGAACATAAAAATATAAGAATCATCATTTAAATATATTTTCTTTAATTTTCTTACCTTTCAGGCAAACAAAAAATTTAATTTTTAAAAATCTTAAAAAAAGGATACATGGGCTGCTCTGAAAGTATGATAGCTAATCCCAAACTATTTATACAGTATTATTGCTTACATAAAACTACAAGTTGTGTGATAAAAGTTTTATGAAAATGGTTAAAATTTTCTAACAAAAAATTAAGATATATTTTTTTTTTTTAGAAAAAAATCCTTTTCATTCGAATTTAATAAAAAAAAGCCTTAAAGCATGATTGTTAAAGGTTGCAAGACTTTCAGCCCATTTTTCGAAAAGGCGTAATAGGTGTAAATATATCATTATCAAAGCGAATGATTCTGTTATCTCATACGTACGTAGTTGACCGAATTATTATCGTCTGTAATAAAACATGAGACGAAACACATTTTTCTAATGTTTGTCTGTCACGTGAGATAAATATGAGAAGAGCAATAAGTAAGCATTTCAGCTGCTAGCAATCTGCATTAAAATTGGTAATATTTTTTCATCCCAAACTACTAAAGGCAGATTGTGCTGTTCCAAGTAGTACTATCTTTGGCGATAAATATCCTGTTGTCATGTTTGTTGCTGCCAATACTTTCTTCAGTTCATAAGACGAGCTTCTTCTTCTTCAAAGTCTTTAGCAGCAGGAATATTACATATATAATTAATATATAATCGGTCATTCCAACCTTTCGTTATAAATTGGAAATGTCTGAAATGAGGTTTGAACTTTGGTCTGACGTCTAATAAGGTAACACGCTACATACTAGACTACGACTACTTCAATCAATATCAAGAACATATCAAGAATCGAAAATTCAACCTTTTCACTTTCGTTCCACACTTAACTATCAATTTTTTCTCAAATACCATAAATATTGTATTATTTACAATAAAACTTCACAAAATCTTTGAAATTTTAAAAAAATTTCAAACACAACACCAAAGAATCCCTAAGAAAGTCTCAAAAATGATACATAAGCCAGAATTATGAAGTTTTTGAAATTTGTAACCCCTGTTTGAAATTTTCTTTTTGTATTTGGTTTAAAATAATGGCGATAACAATACTAACGAATTGTAAAAATGTCAGGCAACTAACTTTTTCTGAATTAAAGTTACATGGTTCCAAAAATTAAAATGTATCATTTTTGATACAAAGCTCGATTTACGGTTAAATTTACAGATGGGAAGCGCCGAAGGAAAGACCCGATATGTTCTTTTGATTTGAACTTTTGTTATAACTGTATAAATATACTGCAAGCAAATTATTATGCACATGTAAATACTATAATATTTGCAATTCCTGCAATGATTCAGAGAGAATTTTAAATATGAAATCCTAAATAATTATTTACTGGCATACATTTATTTAGGAAAGTTTACATTTGTTAAAATTAAAAAAATAATACGACAAATATTTTGTTGTAAAACAGTTTCAAATACTTTTTTATTCTAAATATTCTGTTTAAAGCCAACGAAAGATGGCAATCTTATCTCTAAAGCAGCTGCGGTTATACACAAATCAGCTGCCTAGCAGATAAGACTTGATTAATGCAACAGAATAAAGAAAGGAGTTGTAATAAGTATATGAATAATAAGTCAGAGGCCAACTGTTCTAAAAGACTATGTACTATCGAGATACTGTTAAATGCGCAGGTGGTGTGAAGTTGCTGTACGAGCAAAGGTTAGAATACTTATATAAAATCAATAGCATTATCGAATAAACATGTTTATTCTACAAAATATAAATTACTGAACGTTTTGAATAACAACTCAAAAACCACCTCAAATTGGTTGGCGTTGCAATCAAAATTAAGACGGTTGTAGTCGCTGGGTAGCCTACTGCCTTCCCACGATTTCAATTGTGTAGAACATCTGGGGAATGAAAGGTTTCTACTGCTATCATAAATACCAAGCATTTACATAATTGATCATTACAATCCTGTAGTCAGGATTACGACCTAGTTTCTCACACCACTTATGTTCGGTGCATTAATTTTTATATATGAGCGGTGGGAGCTACAGTTTAAAGTCGACTCCGAACGACAGATTTTTAAGAAACTTTTCTTGGCAATTTTATTTACTCTCAGAGTTTTTGCCAGAAATCTGCTGAGAGAAAGTTGCCGAAAAAATATTTTTCCATATTTCGTTTTGATATCTGAACCGGTTTAAACCGTGTCCTTACGTCCCATAAGCCAACACACTACCAACTAGACCACGGCCAAGCATTTGGCATTGAAAATTAAAAACTTTTGAAGTCGCCGTAGTCTAGTAGGTAGTGTGTTGGCTTATACGATGTGAGGCCGTGGTTCAACTCTCAATCTCAACCCAGACATCTCGTACAAAATGAAGTATGCCGAGCAACTGTCTGGGAAAGAGTTAGACGGATTAATTGGGCCTTACATATTTAGAAGAATGGCCCCAATTCGCAGTGACTGCAAACGGCATTCTTCATGAAGTTCATGTGACCTCAATTGACAACATTGAATTGAACGATTGTTGTGGTGCTAGCTGTTGCCATAGTCTAGTAGATAGTGTGTCTACTTATTAAATGCGATCCCTTGATTCAAGACCTCGTTCAGTCATCTCAAGCAAAACGAAATATGAAAAATATTCCTTTGGCGACTTTTCCTCAGCAGATTTCTAGCAAAAACACTAAAAGTAAATAAAATTGCCATGAAAAGCTTGTCTAAAATCCGTCGTTCGGAGTCGACTTTAAACTGTAGGTCTCGCCACTTATGAATTAATTTAAAACACACAACATAAGTGGCGTGAGAAGTTAGGTTTTAATCCTGATTGAAGGGTTGCAAAGGCTGGTTACGTAACCGAATAATCAATGCTTTTGAATTGAAAACATTTAAGATTTTCACTCGTATATTTCCATTGGAGTGAAATATCATTATTTTTTGATAATTTCATAAATATATTCGCATCATTAACATTAATTTATTACAATAAAATACACTCAATAATAATTATTAAATTATCATAAACATTTTCATTGCAATCGTTACTCAAACGCACATGCTGGCCATAATTGTTTTGAATTTATCCTTGTATTGAGTAAATCTCCTACATTGTGGTTGAAAATCTTTTAATTGATTTCTCGATAATTAACATGTTACTGAAGCTGTAAACTATTAGAGAGATTAGTAGTATTGTGATAGCACATGTTGTATAACCTAATCATCTGTAGACATGTAATCTATTATGCGTACTATTATGAACGGAAGTAGTATTTCATGTTAAATGTTAAATATTTTGGTTACTTGTAAGCATTCAGTGTGGTATGAAACAAATAACAACAGACAACAACAATACTTTGATGCTAATGAATGTATTAAGGAAAGGAATCAAGTCGGCCACAAGGAGGTAGCTTTCCTGAAGAAACGATTATGGAGGGAGACAAAAATAAGTGATGCCTCAAGAAGAATTTACTCTTTCATTAGAAAAAGAAAAATAATACGTTTATGGTTGCTAGATTGTTTTGATCTTTTATTGAATTGTGAAGACGATATTTTCCGATTCAGTACGGAGTAAAGTATCCATCAAATGACCGCCTTGAAATTCTCCTCGACTTTTTCACCGGTATGATCCTACACCCCACATATTAAATTTCACAAAACTCCCATAGAGAATAAACTATACATACATAATTTTATTTTACTCTCAGAGTTTTTGCCAGAAATCTGCTGAGAGGAAGTCGCCGAAGAAATTACTTTTTGTATTTTGTTTTAATGTCTGGCCTGGGGCTCGAACCCTGGCTTTTCGCCTAATAAGCCAACACACTACCTACTAGACCACGGCGACTTCAAAAAAGAGAATAAACTGCTCAACGTTAATTCATATTATCTTGAATGCCAGTTGACGATAGGATTTCTTGAAATGATTTGTTCTGAAAATCGTTACTACAATAAATGGCAATTGGCACCATCTTGCTGAAAATATATGTGTCCCTGCCGGTCAATTAAAGTTACAAAAAACTAAATTCCTGTAATAAAGGCCGTTCCAAGTGACTGCAATTATGGCCTTGTGAGAATTCGCTGTGTAGTCCTCTGGTGCAGTTTATAGTTTTTAAGCACTAAGTATGAGGAATTGAAACTTTCGGCCTTTTTGGCGACACTAGTTCCTAGCACCAAAATTATGACGAGATCGTCTGGCCGCCAGAATTCCATAACTCATCCTGTTTCTTCAAATTTGAAGGCAAAAGCCTTAGCCTCGTTTTAAAAAGTATTTGGGATGATTTCCAATCCTTCTATAATGTTACAAATATTGATTCTATATTGCTATACCATTCGTAATATCCTTTATTGAGTCTTTATAATATGTTGCCTATAAGAAGCAAACAGACTGAACGTCTTTTGCTTCCACATTTTTGATAGTAAACTTTTCGATGATAATACACAGAAATTTTCTTCTACTGATGTCTGTCTATATGAAGTTCGACATAGTCTGCTACCTGATGTATTGATCGCAATTCAATGTTGCAGATTAGATCACCCGAAAATTCTTTGCATTGAAGTGTGTTTCATTTCAGGTGCTTTTGTGACGTCAGTAAAGACCAAATATAACAAAGACTATTATCCCAAGGACGTAGTCTGGTAGGTGGTATATTAGATATGAGGTCACTGCTCAAACTTTAGGTCAGACATCTCCAACAAAACGATATACTACAAAATATTTCTTTCAGTGACTTCCTCTCTGCTGAGGCTAAATATAACTCCCATGAAAAGATTCTGAAAAATCTGTAGTTCGTAGTCGATTTTAATTGTAGGTCTCGCCAGTCAAGTTTAAAATTTACAGACGCAACATAAGTGGTGTAGGAAGCTAGGTTGTAATTCTGGCTGAAGGATTGTAATGACCAATTACGTAAGTATGCCTAATCCCCAACAACTCTCAACTGTGATACTAAGCTTTTCATAATCGGAAAGGAAGTGCCCTCTGAATGTATACTATTTTCTATAAAAACAATCATCTGTAATGATGTATTTCTATCAAAGAGGGAAATAAGACAAATTAAACCATTACCAGTAGTAGAAGATTAGAGAACGGAGCCATGTTCAGTATAAAACGATTTGAAGTTATGGATAGAATGTAATTTTTTGGTGATCGGAAAATATAAACATTGTCACCAGGAAGCACTATCAAGTTTCCCTGCGATGTCGCAGCATTCGAACAAGGTGGATAATAAGGTATTTTTATACCGCAGGCTGACCAATAATATGGTTATCTATTTAAGTAGCAATATATAGTAAGACACCTATTCAATCACAATTAAGTGAATATAATTGCTCATATGTCTATATATAGGACTCAAATTATTATTTAGCCTACAAAAAATACAACATCTAACCTGGCTTTGAGACAAATAATTTAGATAATCTTTTAAAGTCTCTAATAAAAATTTAAACTGTTTTCCTCTGCTTGTAAGCAATAAAATACATGAATAATAAATAAATAAAATTAAATATTATTCCAATTACTTTGAAGTTATTTATTATGATGGCAGTAGTAACAAAACATATCATCAATCATCATCAATTCTTATTACAGTTTATTACTGTTTCAATAAAAAAGTAGATTTTTATGTAAACATAGTGCCAGCGGCTTCGATAGTAAATTTTAAAATGATGTGTTATTTTATAATTCCGTTTGTCCTATAAAATATTTTTGTTTTTGTAACAGTTTATTAACACAAATATAAATAAAAGAAATTATTCTAATTCTCTAGCATTTATGAGATCCTTTTTAAAAAATAATAAGAACGCTTTTATTAATTTTGAGTAAATTTAAAATTCAAAGCGCTAATATATGAAAATGTTATGCCTTGTATTTAGTAGAATATCCCTTAAGGTCAAGCATTCCATTTAATCCATTTGGCATTGAATGTACAAGTTTTATTTAGTGTTTTCTGGTGGCACCATGAGCAAGTTTTTCGGTTGACTTTTGTTTGAGGTTTAGCGATTACGTAAGCGGTCTTGCAAATGATCTCCTAAATACTCTCTTGAAGTCATATCGGGACCTTGTGCAAGAGTATTAAGGCTGTGGGGACTTTTTTTGTCAGAATATACTGCCGTACTAAGACTTTTGCTGTCCACTGTATATATACATAATTAGGTCATTACAACCCTTCAGTCAGGATTGCGACCTAGCCTCTCACACCACTTATGTTGTGAGTGTTAATTTTTATGTATGAGTGACGGGACCTAAAGTCGACTTCGAACTACAGTTTTTTGAAAAACTTTTCATTGTAATTTTATTTACCGTCAGAGTTTTTGCCTAAGAGGAAATTACCGAAGAAATATTTTTTTATATATTCGTTTTTTTAGAGATGTCTGACTTGGGTTTTGAACGGAGGCCTCAAAAATTAATAAGTCAAAAAACTACCTACTAGACTATAGCGACTTCAATATGCGTTCCAATCAAAAAGTTGTGGCGAAAATTCAAACGATGTTATGGTCCACACAGAATGGTCAATACGCCTTGGAAACAAATAATAAAAAGTGCAATTATATCTCAAACAGGTTTTTTTTTTTAAATTTAAACATTGAAAGCTCTTATGGAAAACCCTATTGAACGGAATAAACAGATTGTTTATACAGCTGAGTAGATTCACTTTTATGGTCTGGAAACTGTTTTCATTGCATCAGAAATATCTCAAATGCAAACACTTAACCACGTTTATTCTTATTCGTGGAGATATTTTAAAGAAATTAAAAAAATGCAAACAATACCGTCTACCCGAATTTGTGTGGTGCTGGTTAGAAGAGTAAACGAGCTACAACATACTTTACCTTATAATATAGTTCTTTATAGTATTTGTATCATGGAAATTTACATGTATTGAGAAATTACAAATACAATCAAAATGATTTACAACCACAAAATAAAGTGCTTCTGTCTGACAATGTTGATTCTAACTTTATTGGCATTTTCAATCAATCTGAAGTAAAAATATATGTTCAAGAAGGCTGCAACAAAAAAAAAAAAAAAAAAACAAAATTGATGAATTATATCACCTGGAGTTTATTCTTTCTTTTCAATTCTCTTCGTGTTTGTTACGAGGGGGAAAAAATGAAAAGCACAAACAGAAAACAAATTGCTTTTGCTTTTGTCACTGAGCACTGAAATATAATACGAATGGGATTTAATGCCTTTTAGAAGGCACAAGATTTTTTGCAAATTTGACAATGAATTGAATTTCTTTTTTTTTATTGTTTAAATAAAAAATCTTTAGTTGAAATTTGTAAAAGAGAACATAAATCAAGTTACTACAGGTTTATAAATCTTCTGTCTTTCATAAACTTAAAACTGCTTTCAAACTGATTATCTTACTTCGTGCTACATGTTGAATGTATGGGGGATAATGTTTAAAATTTGTCTCCCATTCTGTTGAAAATGTTATAGTTTATTATTTAAGAACTAAAAAAAATAATTCCTATCTGCACCAGAAATTTTCAGCGTACTTTAACGTAGTTCTTGAAATAAGGCTCACATATACAATACTATGTAATCTTTTATAAATATATGTGGACAGAAATAGTCTTAGTACGGCAATATATTTTGAAAACAAGGTCTCCGCAGGCTTAATGCTCTTGCACAAAGCCTCGATATGACTTCAGGAGAGTATTTAGGAGATCATTTGAATCATAATCGCTAAACCTCAAACAAAAGTCAACCGAAAAATTTGCTCATGGTGCCACCAGAAAACATTAAACAAAACTTGTACATTCAATTCCAAATAGGTTAAATGGAGTGCTTGACCTTAAGGGATACTCTACTACATACATTTTCATATATTAATCCTTTGAATTTTTAATTTACTCAGGTTTCTCCTTGGGGGTATCTATGGAGTCATCTGAAAATTTTCCTTATTTTTCTCTTGTTTTATGAAAAACATTAAAAAAATTTTTTGTTTTATAATAAAACAGAACTAAATTAATTAAATAAATATAAAAATTATAAATTTTTATACAAGCTTTTGGCTAAAATTCATGAAATTTCTAAAATATATTGCCGTACAAAGACTTTTGCTGTCTACTGTATGTATACGAAGGATTTGGGTTCACTATATCGTTCAAATGTCCACTACTGCTTGTCTGAGTAGTCTGGCCCAAAAATCACTTAGCATTTGTCTGATTGCATGGATTATTTAGGGTTCGAGGATCGTTGGGGCTTACTTACTTACTTATTTAACTGGCCATTACACAACGGTTATCGGACTTCGGGCTGCTTTAGCACATCTTCCCAGACGCCTCTGCTTCTTGAAGTTGGTCACATCAATCGATGGCAGGGCTTTCTCGACTTTGTTCTTCCAACGTAAACAAGGCTGCCCTCTTTACCAACTTCTGCAAATCTCCACATCAAATACCCGTTTCTCCGAAGCGTCCTCATCCATTCGATGACATTGCCGAACCAGCGCAGCCGCTGGATGTTAATACGCTCCACAAAGCACACGTCATTGAGAAGCTCATACAGATCATTGTTGGATCGAATGCGGAAAACATCGCCAACTCGCGCAGGACCATAGATCTTACGTAGGACTTTTCTCTCGATTACTCTCAAGGCTGCTACGTCGGTGCTTAGCAGTGTCCATGCTTCTAAGTCATAAAGAAGTACGACGAGGACAGCCGTCTTGGAAAGTATTAGTATTATTATCGTCTGGGTTTTTGGCTTCTTATTCACATACAACTGCTATTTAAAAGCAGCTCAAAAAAAATCTAATCACGGTGGCCTTTTCACATCTCCTCTTCTTTTTCTATTGTCGTTCATAGTGATTTTGCAAAGTAAAAGTGAAAGTATAACAACGAATGTGACAGCTTCAACAGAATGGCCGCTATCATCTATCATGAATGAAAATTACAATCAGTTGCCTTCTGCTTCAGAGCCCATTCAGCTAACTGATGTCGTTGTCTGTGTTCCTTAGCCAGCTAAATATTGAACATGCGTAGGTATTAGTTACAACAAAACAATGTGCAAACTACGAACGGTTTGCGAATTGCTAGGATCTTGTAAGCGATGTGCAATCGACTGCCTCAGTTTCCTCTGCATATTGTCATAGGCTGCGGCGGTGTTTTCGGCAGATCTTGAATTGAGGAAGTAGAAGTATGGATTTTCTTTCGGAAGAATGATTATAACGATTGTAGAATGGGCGAAGTATGCGTTACATTGCCCGAACGGAAGCAAATTAAATAAAGTGTGACCTGTTAACCTTTTCACTTTTATTAAAAAATATTTTCTTAGAATTTTAATTAAAAAAAATTGTTTGTTTAAGAATATACAAAAAATACACACGTTTATTAACCGTAGCAAAGGATTAAATTGTTCAAAAAGATTATTTTTCTTTTGAGTGAACATTATGCCTGAATTATAAAGCTTTTAAATTGCCACCGATTAGAACTTAACTGATGTTTAAGTTTGTATTTGCGTCACATGGAGATACACAGTTTAAAAACTGGTTATTGTATCGCCTTTTGTTTTGTTATTCACATTTGTTTCTAATGTGACTTGATACAAGGCAAACATTGGGTCGTATAAAATGTAAATACATTGTGGGTATAACTAAACTTTCCAACGTAGGTTAATGTTTTGCGTATGAATTGGTATACAGCATAGTGTATTAGGGGGCCAATAAGCCATTGAATTTTGGAGATTCACACTTCCTTACTGAAAAACTCTGTATGTCACCTGACACCAGACAGTTGACTGTTGTTAAAATTTTTCGTTATTTAGTTTGATTTTGACAGCCACTGATTGTGGATCCACTTGTAATTTAAAGAGAAAAACTAAAAATGTTAAGTTCGTGTGCCATGGTTTAATTTTTAATGATTTAATTTCGGAAAAGCTTTCCGCAAAATGAGCGAATGCTTAGTTCGTAATCGACTACAAAGACAATTATGATTTGCATGATTTCGTGACCAATGACGAAATGTGACTTCTTAACAGCATATTTAGAATAGAATTTAGAATAACATTTTTTAGAAATTCTTAGGAATAATTTGGTAATCATCGAGCTATAGTTTTCACCGTTGACAGTGAGCATCGTTCTCAAAGACCTTTGACGTCCACCTCCCCTAAATTCTCGTCAAACGTTGAGTTTTTCGGGGTGCATTGGACGTACATTTTGAACACCATGTGGATTAGTTCACGTACCAATTTATCTACAAATAAGCGTATTGCCTGAAGTCGCTGTGGTCTAATAGGCAGTGTGTTGGGTTATTAGACGTGAGACCTCGGTTCAAACCCCAGGTCAGGGATCTCCAACTGAACGAAATATGAGTAAATATTTCTTCGGCGACTTCCTCTCAGCAGATTTCTTGCAAAAACTCTGAGAGTAAATGAAATTGCCGTTAAAAGTTTCTCAAAAAACTGTCGTTCGAAGTCGACTTTAAACTGTAGGTCCCGCCACTCATATATAAAAATTAATGCACACAACATAAGTGGTGTGAGAAACTAGGTCGTAATCCTGACTAAAGGGTTGTAATGACCAATTATGTACTTTTTAGAATCCACTGGTCTTGACTATCTTCAGTAGATGAATATTATGCCAGCGAATATTATTATGCCGGTGAATATTATGCCAAGCTATTGGAACGATTTTATACGGATTTGAAAAAGAAGACCGTTAGCTTTTTGTTAAGAAAAAATTATTTTTTAATCAGAACAAAGTCAAAGCTAGAGTTTTAGTATCAAAAATCTGTAAAGGAGGGCAATAGGAATTGGGATATTTATCGGATTTAATTCAAACCAAAACTGAAGTTATAACCAGGAGATAAGATGAAATATTCTAAAAAAAATATGACAAACTATTTTGATCTTAAAAAACTTGATTTCTGTTTAAAACAATAAGAAAAAATTAAAGCCACGATAAGTGTATCTTCAAAAGCCTGCCCTTCTTTTGGTCGCTTCAGTGTCACACTTGTCTGCGTCCCCGGACACTGTGACATTCCGGGAAACTGCAGAGCCGACGAGCTAGCCAGAGCTGGCGCACTACTTCCGGAATCCTCTTCAATCAAGTTAGGAATGCCACTTACCTCGTTCAAGCTGGCCATCGAGCTTAAATTCCTATCCTGGATCAACGAGGAGTCCTTCTCCACCGCTAGACTCACTTGGCTAGACTCAATGGATAGAAGGCGCACCAACAATTTACTTGGACATTGTCGTAACATCATTTCGATCACAGTAGCCATGCCTCCAGGTCACTGTGTTATGGGTAGACACGCGGAAATAATGCGTCTCCCATTTAACGACTTCTGCCGTGGGTGCAGATCCGCTGAGGAAGAGGAGACTGTTATCCACTTTCTTTGTCAATGCCCATCTCTTGCGAGGTGTAGATATAGGTTATTTGGCCCTCCAACCCTTGTCAGCTTGACGGAGCTATCGTCCATTAATGTCAAGGGTATAGCCTTGTTTATCAAGCTTTCTGGCTGGTTTTCCAGCTTGGGGTAGTCGTGCTTTAAAATGTGCAGCCCTTGCGCTGACCAACTTCTCCCTACTGGGTTCGGAGGAACTTGGTCAGTACAAAGACTGTGTTTAGCTGTGGCGTCACAACGGGCCGCTATGCGTGCTGAAGTGAGCTTTTGTTATGGAAGCTACCACACTAACCTAACCTAACCTTCCCGATATGAAATTTTTTAATGAATCCAAACTATCACGCTTATAATTATCATCACATCTGCCGGTCTTACACTACAATTCGCTAAAATTTTGGTGGTTGGGTCAGATCCTCCCCCTTCCATTACACATTTATTGTCATGTTATTTCATTTTTTTTTTCTTAATAAAAATTCATTTAATGAACTGCCTTCAGCAACGTCTTTAGTTTACACAATTAAACTAATTTCGAAAGTTTATGTCGGAAACAATGAAACTTTTTATATGACCCAATATGTCTTGCATACAAAGAAAAAATTTACAAAATACAATTGTACACCTTAATTGAGCGAAACCACCTTTCAAAATCTCCAACAAAACGAATGTCATGCTGAAAAAATCTAAAGAAAAAACAAAAAGAATATAATCCTACTGCATATGCTACATTTACGGTGGAAAGTCAAGAACATCATAAATTATAAAAAAAAAATGTAAAAGAAATGTAACTTTTGAAAAAAAAAAATAACAAAAATTTTAATAATCTTTCAAGAGTATTTTTCCTTTTATAGACAAAGTCAACATTTTTTTATTCTTTTATGGTAGTAATTATTTAGAAATAAATCGCAGGCATCAGCATTTTTATTTTGCATTTACTTTTGAAAATATTTGTGTTATTGTCTTACAAGGATACATTAGAAGCTTTTAGGGAATTTTGTTACATCTTTCTTTTCTTTTCCGAGATCTTTCTTGAAGTCAAGCTACTCACTATTTCGCCGTCTCTAAACGTGGGTGTAGAACTGGACTGAGGAACCAGAAACCAGACTAAGATTTTTGTCTTTCTTCTATTGGAAAGCGTACAATAGGTCGTCGTGATCACTTAGGTTTTTTCGATAAGAATTGAGGTGATGATGGTCCTTTCCCTTCAACCATTTCAAAAGCAACAGGAATAATAGCAGATATCGCTTTTATAGTTCAATTTGCTTACAAATAATTCTTTCTTCAGAAGGATTTGGAAAATAAAACCAGGAGGAATAGTTTTGGCACTAAAGGCGATTATAGCAACCAAAGACATGCATAGCAGAGAAAAATTTCTTAATTTGTTGATCGTATAAAAACTTATATTGAATTGATAATATGTGCACCATTTGAATACAATGATATTTTTTATTATCATTTAAAAAAGAAAAACAACTTATTGAGAAAATGCCCAACTATTTTTACGTAAGGCAGGCTTTCAGAAAATGAAGATCCATGAAGAGGTTTGTTCAGTTCAGTGTAGAAATTTTAAACTTGTCTTCATACCACAGTAGCTTAATTAATAAAGCTTAAATTTTATAGAGCACACTATTCGCAAGCAGATATTGGAGGCACTAAGCATCGATCACACAATAGTTTGGAATAATTTAAAAATGACTGGGTACTTAAATATGCTTAAAGCTTAACTGAATTGCCTTTTAGTGAAACAATCAGCACCATTGTGAAAGCAGATCATTAAGCATGATGATAACTGGTATTAATAGGAGAATATTAAATCAAAAAAAAAATATGGTCAAAGACCGTTAAACAAAAAGCTTTAAAGCCTAGATTGGTAGCAAATAAAGTAATATTGTGTACTGAGAGACATTGAGTACGTCGCTTAGTAAGTAGTGTGTTCGATTGCGGTTCAAACCCCAAGTCTCAGCAGATTTCTGGCAACAACTGTGATAGTCAATAAAATTGCCATGAAAAGTTTCTGAAAACATCTGTCGTTCGGAGTCGACTTTAAGCTGTAGGTCCCGCCACTCCTGTATAAAATTAACACACTCAACATGAGTGGTGTGAGAAACTAGGTCGTAATCCTGACTGAAGAGTTGTAATGACCAATTATGTTATGTGTGTCGAAAGTTAAGGCAAACTTACTTACGTAATTGATCATTACAACCGTTTATACTATATTCAGATATGCACTTTTATTGAGTCAATATTCGGTTAATTGAGTACAATATTTTAAGTGTTCGGGCATAATAATATACGCAGTTCAGCTGCTTATTCAATATTAATTTGACAGCTGGTAAACAGCTTGTATCGTTTTGTTAGCGATGCAAGAGCTGTAGTTTGGATTGATGAGCTCTCGTCTATTATGCCATCATACTGCGTACTAGAATAAAGCGACTTCAATAAAATGCTTCCTGTATTAATTTCGATTGGGATATCGATCACTGTCCTCATTTTATTTTATTTCACTTCATTTTGGAGTACATCTGTGATACATTTTTATTATTGTCATAAATTTAAATGTAAACCGTAGCACCAATATCCGCATTTTATATTTTAGGCTTATCTTCCAACGCTGCCTTTAAGTGGTAACATTTGTGGTGTTTTCTGCCTTAACCTCATCGCTGCCATTATAATTCCAAAAAAATGTGTATTTTAAAGTAGCATGGTATTGTTCATAAATTTTTTATTTAATATTGTGATCCATTGTAAACATAATTATATTAAATATACATATGTATGTATGCAGTATAACATATTTACTTATATATGGCGCATACGTTGAACTTTGCTGTAAGTGTGTTCTTATGTAGAAAATATTTTCTTTTTTTTCATAAGAATGTTTTTCATTATGTGTTAGCATATAATGAATAATGATGCCTTGTGAGGGTATTGTGTTCATCATTGACATACGGAACTTTCTTTTTTATTTTATGTTTTCGTTTCTTTGGCAGTTAGAAAAAGTTGAATAGATAATGATTTAACAGACGGACTACTCGAATAATTGGCAGCATTCTGTAAAACGTTGTTCGAATATGAAACTTTTGAATGTGTTTTCTAAAGATAATACATACTTTACATATATAGAATGAAGATATCTTTTGTATATTTTTCTTTTATTCATTAACCATACGATAGTAATTATAATTGTTTCTATTGGTATCGATTAATTTTCATTGAAGCAAAAAATCCACGATTATTAATTTGTAGAAATTTACGAAAGGGTTATATATAGTTATATAGTTATAAAGTTATATAGTCCAATAAGTTTATCATCAACGAAATTCAATATGAAATATGAAATGCGACAGATGTTTTCCGGGCAATCAAATATATATATCATATTATAAACACACTTGTAAATTGCAAAATTGAGAAGTTTGTATCACCTAATATTTAAGTATATACGAGTATATAGCCAATCACGTATACAATACTACGTAAGTGTTTGTTAAATATTTATTGATTTTACCTGTAGAAATGAAACGAAAGTTTCTTCGTAGTTCTTTGACGTTAAATTACGTGATTCATAGTGGACAAAACTTTACAGAAGACAAACTTTCTTAATACATTTGTTTGCTAAAGTTGCTGGTACTTTTCTGGCATAAGTTTTTTATTCAAAATTTCTGGTGAACGTTCTTTTATTCTTTAACATAACAATATAGTGCAAATAAATCAGATTTAATGTGAATAAAATTACATCAAAATTCATTAGAAACTGAGAGTTGGATAAAAACTCTGATAGTAAATAAAATTGCCATGAAAATTTGTATGTAATCATGGGTATCATGGGTATATTCTGCCGATTTATTAATGGTAATCGGAAGTGTAATCAGCACATAACTGTTGGTGCTTGAAACCAGCACTTAGACCAGCATTACACTCTTTTGCGTAAACAATACAATTGTTCGACAGATCTTTATAACGGAGATCTTCAAACCACGACTATTCTCTTCAAACACCGCGCGTCTTCACACAACACTGACTGAATTTTTACTGACTCCGTTGCCTGCTTTGTATTGCCTTTAATTATGCCACCGTAAACAGTCTGATGAATGATCTTGATGTCGAATGTTCGTGGCTTGGCCTTCTCGAGTAAACATCGTTGTCTCATTATTGTTGTTTGTATATTTTTGTTTACATTTATTCTTGCAGTGTTTGTTGTTGCATTTTTGTTTACATTTTTATCACATTTTTATACTGGTGTTTTGTTGGTATATATTTGTTTATTTGTTTATCATGTAAACAAGTTCATTGTTTTTG
Organism: Sarcophaga carnaria; assembly: GCA_958299815.1. Lineage (NCBI taxonomy): Eukaryota > Metazoa > Arthropoda > Insecta > Diptera > Sarcophagidae > Sarcophaga > Sarcophaga carnaria. The sequence continues at coordinate 47,762,614 of OY283150.1, forward strand.
TTTTTGTAGCTTTTGTTTACAATTTAAACGGTGTGAAAGCGAAACACCATTTCTATTTCCGTAACAATATGTTGCGATATTATCTACATAACGTTAAGCAAATGCGAATCAGTTTCTCGCATACAGGCATGCAATGTAGGATGATGTATGTCTGCAACAGCATTGACGAAATTAGTATTATTTTGACGCAGTATTACAATTTTAGTAAATTTCTCAAAATTTTTGCAAATTGTTTCATAATCGATTTAAAATCCTGTAAAAATATTCGTCTAAAAATTTGCAAATTTAGGTTAATAATTCGATGAATACAGATACATGCTGATAAATGAAATTTTTTATTTATGTTGAATATTTTTTTCCAACAAATTTTTTAAAGTGAATTCTCAGACTCAACACTTTTAATCGGAAAAAGAAAATTCTGCAAAATCAATTAGGCTGCAATTTGTGCCTGTTGATAAAAATTAACCCAGTTTAACCTAATCATTACAGAAAGTTCATTATGTTGTACAGATAGGCGCAACCTACCTACACCCATCCTACAAGTTATTTTGCTTTTGTTTTACATATTTTGTGTTGTTATATTGTGTTTAGTTTATCTGCCACAGGATGTTACATTCTTTGTTGGAAAGCCTGATGCTTACAAGGCTAGGGAGGCTAGGAAGTCTACAAAAAGTTTCTTTAACTTTTTATGTCAGAATTTTCATCAACAAAAATATTTAGTTTGGGTTTGTTAACAACTGTTACCAAAGCAAAGATCGTAATTTTGGGAGGTAACTCAAGAAATGATGCTTTTGGTATCACTTCATTTACAAGACATGAGCTCACGTAAGTTTTATACCTAAGAAAACGTAAACAAAAATAATTTAAAATATGTCAAGAACTGCATTACAGACATCTGAGTATGATGAACTGAAGTTTAATTCATCAAGCTTTTTTTATTCTTTGCAAAGTATTCAATAAATTATATTTTATTACATTGGTGTACAGTATTATTTTTGTTTATTTTTATTTACAAACTAAAAAAGGACTCCAAATGAATTTTTTTTGTTTCAACCTGAAATGTCATAAATTTAATTCCAACTGCGTGTCGTATTTTAATCTAGTTTTACTAGTAGCAAGCATATATTTTTATAAGAAATAAAAACTTTTCTTTATTAAAATAATCAAAAATTATTATTTTTCTATAACAACTCGAATATCTTATTCTCACATTCATATTCACCAAATTAATTTCGTGTTACATAAATTCCTTAAGTAATTACAGCATCAAACAGTACATTACGTGTTTAATAATATTCAGTTTCCTGGTGCGGTCCTATAATTAATTTGGTAGTCATAGCAACAATTGTTTGAATAAAATAATATCGTCTGTAGGGTTGTTTGATTTTCTAATTTCAATTAGGATCCAACAGAAGACATAAAATTTTTAGATTTGAAATATGGTGTTATTAGAAGAGCACTCTTTAAGTGCTTTCGATAAATTCTGGATACCTTCTAAAGATTCTGGTTAAGCTTCTATACATAAAAGTAACTTTCACAGCAGTTTATATGCTGGACTAAGTGCTGGTTTCAGACACCGACGGTAATGTGCTGATTAAACTGCATATTATCAGTGAGAAATCGCCTGAATATAATACCCATTCTTTTATACATACATACATAATTGGTCATTACAACCGTATAGTCAGGATCACCTATGTTGTGTTTGCTAATATTATCCATGAGCGGCGGAACCTACTATTCAAGGTAATTTTATTTTACTTCAGAGTAGTTGCCAGAAATTCTACTGAGAGGCAGTCGTCGAAGAAATATTTTTCATATTTTATGAAATGCTACAACTACACTCATATCAACACCACCCTCGTATATACTTAATAATTTTATTTGCAGAAGTCCTGTGTAAGTTAGCTGAGCAAATATTCTTTTATTTTCATTTTCTTACTTTTTTTTTATAAATCTTAGCTTTGCATGTCTATTTTTTGGCTGAATTTGTGAGACTAATGAGAGAAAGTTTTTCAATTTTAATCCTTCAAAATCCCAGGAGGTTTTTAACTTTTTTTTTTAATTATTTACTAAGAAGTTGACATTTTTTTCGTTTATCCTAATATTCTGTTAAAATATCTTCTTTTTATGTTGATTTATATTTTTAAACAAATAAACTCAAGCAAACGTTGAATGGAACTGTAAAAATATAATTAATTTGGGAAACAAGACTGTGGTTGAAGATGACAAACAACCATTTTATCCATAAATTAAGAACAGGGACCTTAGCATTCAAGTAAGAAAAAAGAAAAGGGAAGAATGAATGAAAAAAAAGAAACAGAAATTAGGGTTTGTAAGTATGTATGGGATTATGTACAACAATGTAAGCTACTGGTATATAAATGGTGCCTTAGTAAGAAGGCAGTTTTTCATTTTTAAGTAAAAATACGTAAGTTTTGAAATTGCTCTGATTTTTAGTCGGCTTGTAAAGAAAACATGTTCCTATTAAGTATGAAATAAAACATCCGGGTCAAATGCAAGGATATTACTTTTTCCTTAAAAATTTTCAATGACCGTTTTGGATGTCGAATTTGAGTTCAGAAATTGTTGCTGATTTATATGCATAAGCTCGATATTTCATAATATCTTAGAGGGAAAAATCGCATAGCATTAAATCGTCTATTCTACTATTCTATTCAAATTATTTTAATAAATTTTCCCAATTACAACGCGTTGTTCTTTCGTAGAGCATTTCATTTTTAATAACCGGAATGAACACATATAGGGTGGGTGATTTAAAAGTTTAAATTTAAATATCCAATAAAACAAAAACGTTTAAAAATTCTGCCGAAAATATTTTTTTTTTGTTATGAAATACAATTTTTCTGAATGTCTCTTTCTAACTCCAGAGAGTATGCAATAGTTTTTTTAAGTTTATACTTTTACTGCAAACACCCATGTCGTATGATGATTAAATGCTGTTTTAACACATTAATCATACGCACCATATGCAAAATACATAAATTTATTTGCATATGTGTGTATCGTCTTCTGTCTCTTTGAAGTACCAAAAATAATTATCACTCATAGGCAAGAATAAGGATGGGCCATTAAAATGTTTAAATTTTAAAATGCAATCAACCAAAAACGTTTCGAAATTTTTCCATTTTTATTCCTTTTTATGAAGAACAATGGTTTCGGTTAGAAGTGGCTGCCGCGGCTGGCCTCACCGTACCTCATTCGACCTTCCAATTTTCGCGCACTCGTATCTTGGCAATACTATCACGAATGTTGGCCTTCAAATGCTCAATTCTCTCCGGTTTGTCGACATAACAGTTTTCTTCAACGGCGCCTTACAGAAAATAGTCCAACGGTGTCAAATAGCAGCTTCTTGGCGGCCAATATGCATCACCATTTCCGCCAATTCAATGATCATCAAACATTTGACGCAATAAAACGATGCGTCATGAGATATGTGACGAGTTGAAACCAAAACCTGCTGAAACCAAACATCGATCACATTAATTCCATGAAAAGCGGGTACATAAAAATCAGTCATCATGGTGTGTTAAGTGTCTCCATTGACCGTAATGATTGCACCGCCCTGATTTTCAAAGAAATATGAACAAATGACGACTCCGCTCCACAAGCCACATCAAACAGTCACTCGTAATGGATGTATTGGCTCCTGTAACACCACGTGTGGGTTTTTGAGCCCCAAATAAGGCAATTTTGCTTGATTTCTTTGGCATCATCGACATCGTCGTGCAGTTCCTCGTTGACCCAATAAATCTCAACGTTGCTCAAGCGTAAATCGATTTATTACGTTCAGTGGAGATAATATATTGATTTTTTTAACAGAATAGAAGACATAAGTGTTGTCAAAAATAACCGATGATTCAAATTTCAAGTGATAGTGGGTCCACCCATTATAAGTAACAATTTTCCTTCAAAACCTGACAATTATTTAGTATGTAAGCATAAAATATACAATCAAGTTCAAACAAAATGAAAATTGTTTCTATGAAACCTCTAGCATTCTACCATACTTATTAAAGAATTTTTGTTTTATTTTCCTATCAAAATGTTTGTAGACCCTTATTAAACAAACCTTTTTCTTTCCGTTTGTCTTTTCTTGTTGTCATTGAAATTTTTATTTTCTTGATATTATTTCCCAACATTTCGTATTCTTATTTTATTTATTTATTTTTTGTTTATATTTTTGTTGTTTTTGCTTTAGAAAAATATACAATAAAAAAAGGCACATAAAGTATACGATATTTTGTTAGAACATGATTACTGTTTAGCATTAACAACAATGACTCTTAAACAATTTTACGCTTGATTGCTAACTTTAAGTCAAACACAATGTATCTCTCACTCTTTGGATGTTATGTAACCAGAGGACTACGGTTACAGTTCAAAGTTTAAAACAGGTGTTCTATACTGAACACACCCTCTTACGTTTGTTTTATTTCATGTGTTTAGATGTTGCGTCGGTTCTTAATTTAAAATTCTAATTCTTTGTGTATTTAGGCCAAGGTAAACGGAAGTCATGTTCAACAAAAAATTATAAATGTTGTTGGTATTTTTTTTTTCTCTATCAATCATACATTAAAAATAGTTGATTTAGTGAAAACGCCTGGAAGAAATAAATTTTAAAATCATTTCTTTTTTCTTTTTCTTTTTATTGAAATGATTACACTTCAAAGAAATTAATTAAAGTATTACCACTGACACTTGAAATATTGTATAACATTTATGAGAAGCTTTCATATGTAATTCCTATGATATTTGACACGAATTGTTGACGCCAGCAAGTACGTATAAGCTGCTGCAAAGAGAAAATCATTTGAATGTGATTAATTTGATTGCGTATGTCTTATGAACACATTTAATTTTAATATGTTCAATAAAGTCCTATTCCAACAATATTTATATTGTTTATATAGGGTGCTCCAATGGCCATCTTCTGGTAGCTAGATCTGCTATATTAATAAATGTCTCATTTATTCAGTCTGCTTTGCCAAATCACAATGGAAAACCATTGACAACAATTGTCTACTGGCCCTAATTGCTCACTACAATCCTTAATACAGGATATATGACCTAGCTTCTTACAGCAGTTATGTAGTGTGTGCTAATTTTATACATGAATGGCGGGACCTACAGTTTAAAGTCGACTCCGAAAAACAGATTTTTTGAGAAACTTTTCATGGCAATTATATTTACACTCAGAGTTTTTGCCAGAAATCTGCTGACGGGTATAGTATTTTATTTTGTTGGCGATGGTATTTGAACCAGTGTTGAAAAGCGCAGTACTTTTGTACTTTTTTCAGTACTTTTTCATTTCAAAAATACCGCAGTACCCCCTCGACACTTTCAGCACGTATTTAATATTAAATATTTTATTTCTTGCGTTTTTAAACTATTAATGCATTACCAAAATGATCAACTTAATGCTAAGGGTAGAATCAGGCCTTAGCCCCGATTAACCAAACGTCCACGGAACGTACGTTCGTTTCTAGATTACGAAAGGCAAAGAACCGTAATGTAATTCCGGTAAGCATTTGCATTGCTGTAACGTATGTTACATTAAGTTCCATCGACGTTTGACTAAACGGGACTTTTACGTTTTATTATGTTCAGAATGAGCTTTTTTGTCTGGTATGTGAGGAACACGAATAAGTCGTTAGTTTTTCTGTTCCTTGCCGTATGTGTATTAAATATAAATAAATAAATAATATAGTAGGTAGTGTGCAGGCTTACTACACGCGAGCCAACGGGCCAGACATCTCCTTCAAAACGATGTATGAAAAAGTATTTCTCCGGCGATTTCCTTCTGAGAGTAAATAAAATTGCCATGTTAAAGTTTTCCGAAAATCTGTCCTTTGGAGTCGATTTGTAGGTCCCGCCACTCATGCATAAAATTAACATGTATAAAATAACACACATAATCTTGATTGAAGGTTTATAATGATGAATGTATGTATTTTTTTTACAAAAGTACCATTTGATGCAAAAAATTACTCTTTCAGTTATAGTTCAGTACCATTTCAAAATTTCTGTTTTGCAACACTGGTTTGAACCGTGGCCTCATGTCTAATCAACCAACACTCTGCCTACTAGACAACGGAGAATTCTATTCGTCTATTGCGTCCATTTTATGTTTTTCATAATCGACGCTTCGAAGAGGCTAATCAGAGCGTTATGGCCAAATTAAGTACTATATTCACTTTATTGGAATTAAACCAACAACCCGGATATAAAGAGTACGTACCAAGGAGAACATACATAGCTGGTGTATCGGCTGGCTTCAATGAAGCACGTGATATGTCTATTTATCACCGTTATCAGCAGTTGTGATATTTACCTTAATACGAAACCACACAAAATAAGGCAGTTGCCGAAAGTATTGAAGAGTTCCTTCGCATCTTTGGAAGTTTAAATGAATACCCATTCTACTATTCAAAAATTATCCTGAGCGATGAGGTTTCAGTCAATGGATCAGGGTGAAATGAATATTGACCTTCTTTTACCTTAATATATCATTAACATGGCACCCGATATCATTAAGCTATTGCAAGAAGAGTTTGGTGAGCAATTAATTTCTAGTTTTGTAACACTTCCTTTGCATCGTAGATCATGAGATTTTACTCACTAGACATTTTGAAAACATGAAATCTCTCATGTATAGGGTTAAATTAGCTAGAATTCCAGCCCAAGAAGAGAACTTTAGTGAAACACCGGCAGTAATGCAAAATTACACCCAAAGCATGGACCACCCTAGACTTACATTTACATGTGAATATTTTTAAAAAATGAATGGCAGGCATTCATACGAGTATAGCGCTCCAAATAAATATTTCCAACACTTTTGCGAAATTGTAAATTAATTATTTTAAATTCTCAAACGGTTAAACAATCTCTTTGTTTATGTGTTTGTAGTGTAAGTATTTAATGTGATTAATTATTATATTGAAGTCTTAAAATTAATTTTAAAAAAATTCCTTAAATACTTCCATTCAAACTGATTGTAATTAATTGATAGAACACATTACTTTTCATTACATTTAATTTTCCGCTTGATTTGATGTTTGCAATTTGAAATTTAAAGCGATTTAACGATTTAATAATAATGTATTAAATAATTGTTATTGCTATTTATTCCCTTCATAATGTTATGAAGTGTAGATAATTTATTATAGTTACGTTCCATGAATTGGAAAATAAGATAACGAAATACTAATACAAATCCAGAATTACATTAATATGTACGTGTACTGAGAATTTTCATATAAGATACATGCTGTCAATTAAACAAAAGTCCCAATGGGTAGATAGTTTTAACAAATATAGGTATAACAACAGTCGCTTATTAGACGTGAAGCCAGGGTTCAAACCCCAGGCCAGACATCTCCAACAAAACGAAATATGAAAAAATATTTCTTCGGCGACTTCTTCTCAACAGATTACTGTCAAAAACTCGGAGAGTAAATAAAAAATTGCCATGCCATAGTTTCTCTAAAAATCTGTCGTTCGGAGTCGACTTTAAACTACAGGTCCCGCTACTCATGCATAAAATTAACATACACAACATGAGTGGCGTGACAAACTAGGTCGTAATCTTGACTGAAATGTTGTAATGACCAATGATGTATTTATGTAGGTATAACAACACAACTATGTATCAATTAGTTAGTATTCTGTATAGTCTCTTTGGCAGTAACTACAGCTTTTATATGGCGCGGTATACAATTCAATAAATTTTTACAGTTTTTGAGCCTATAATATTCCACGTTGTTCGGGCAGTGGTCCATAATTCTTCAAGGTTTTATGGAGTTAAGTTCGAAGCAGTTAAGTTCATTTAACTGGAATGGCTGACCAAGATTTCATTAGGACGTCACAGCTGTGATTTTTTTATAATTTTATCGGTATGCTTAGGGTCATTACCATGTTGGAGAACGATATTGCCCTTCTATAATCTGGATGTTTTTTTTAGTGGTAAGTAACACCTCTTCTTCCTTGTCATTGCAGCTTCAGCAGAAGTCATTATGAAGTATTCCCAATCACCTAGCGTGTTCATGCACAGGCCAGAGTTCTGTTTTCACTGCTATGAAATTCCTCAGATGGAATCGTATTAGGCGTCATGCAAATTCTGTTCTACATATATCCAACACGGGTCAGATCTGCCTGGTGTTTCTACACTTCAGTTCATTTTCTTATCTTACCTTTGAATGAAAGAATGGAGTTTTTGTCAGACCAGTTACTTGCATTTATCTGCAGAGAAGCGCCCATGCAGGATTTGATTTGCATTTTCGGTGGTGCCAGCTACGAAAGATAGGCCGGCGTATCTTTGTTACCGGCCGGCGTATACTTGTTACTTCTTGATGTTCTCGTATCTAGGTAATTAAAAGAGTGTAAAAATGACACCCTCTTGGGTAATCTCCAGAGATCTAAAGGCCGCTTTATTGTCGGCAAATACACGTATATCATCATACGGTATACTCCGAATATACACCGAATTCGCATGACGGCAAAATTAATCAATTATTTTATTCAAAAACACTATATTATAATACTGTAGAGAAACCTAAATTTAACTTTTGAGTATTCTTTTCGAATTCACAAATCTACTAAGATCCTTTGCCACCAAAAAAATACAAATGTATGAATAAAATAATTTGAATAAAGCAAAGCGAGTGTGTGCTGTTAGCAAATAGATTCTCTTCTGAAATTGTTTATTTGTTGTACTTGTTGCTAATGAATACAATAATGAAAAGACTATTAAACAATAAGATTACTCACAACAGATTTTAAAGAAATAATAAAAAAAATTTTTGCCTTTGAGATGTGTGCTAAAACATGGTCAATTTTGAAATACATACATAAATTCGAAACGAATATAATTAAAAAAAAACACATATTATTAACATTTCATTTCTATCGGATATTATATGTTCCATAAAGCAAGTAATAAAGGTTTTCCATTCATTAAATCTAAAATATTATTATGTAATATAATGCCATGCCGTAATGCCATGGTGCGTATACGTGATATTGGCATTAATTATACACAGTGTATGCCAACTACAAAAAAACTGTCGTATGAACTCATTAATTATACAGATACAAATGCTAAATCTTAAGCATTTAATCTCTTATTCAACTTGTTTTTTTCCTAAATATACGAATACAATACTTTCATTAGGTCATCTGTGTTAAATATGTTAAAGGGGGAATTATTGTTCTTTGGACACTTAAATGAGCCAATCAAAGATTGTCATCAGAAAACAGGATTATTACTTATTGTTCTTGTTATATACAATGCGAATATTTTCAGAACTTTCAATCAATCATTAATTAATGTTTGAATCGTGTTCAGCATTTTTTATTTAACAGAATAACTTATATGTCTGCCTATAGATCGTGCAATTGCCTTTTGGGTAGTTTGTATTGCTTATGCATGGTGTTCGGAAAGAAAGTTAAGTCGATGCCGTCTTTAATTTTATTGAATATTAATTGAAGAAAGTTTTCTAAAACATTTCCAAGCAGTTTCATTTCCATACAATTCTGGCAAGTTAAAGTCTTGGGAAATATTGGTAAATACTCAGAGGCAATCAGATTAACCATCCATTCTTTGGGAATACCTTACAACAACTTCTGCAAAACTGTCATTATGAGGTAGATAGGGAGAACTCAGAATATTTTTGACTGCCATTATCAGGCATTCGGGAACCTGTCATGAAGCATTCTTATAGAAAGAACCTTCATATTCAGAGATAATTTGGGTAAAATCCCCATTTTCATACAACTAAGAGATGGATAGGATGGGAATGATTGGGAAATGCCAACAGGACTTCTAGTAAAATGGTGCAGTAGGTACTGTCGATATTATCTAAGTAATCTAGGTTTTGTGAGGTTGCTGCCATCTTGACATACATACATACAAAATTGGCTTTTACAACTCTTTAGTAAGAATTACTACCTAGTTTGAGTGGCTGGATCTACAGTTTAAAGTCGACTCTGAACGACAGATTATTTAGAGAAACTTTTCATAGCAATTTTTTATTCACTCTCCGAGTTTTTATAAGACATCTACTGAGAGGCTGTAAAAATATTTTTCATATTTCGCTTTCTTGAAGATCCTGGGATCTGAACCGTGCCCTCGCATCTAATAAGCCAACACACTACCTACTAGACTAAAGCGAATACACCTTCTTAACCTAACTAATCAAACCGAAGCTTAATTTCATATTCGAAGAATTCTATTTCAGTTTGACTTTAATCGTATTTGATGCTGGATTAAATACGAAAATTCTTTTATTTTTAATTAGTTTTGCCTTTAGTTAAAGCCTTTAATATTTAATTTGGCTGTTCAAGCTATTTTTCCTGTAACAGTAAATTAGTAGGTACCTTAATTGTCTTACATTATCTACCAGTTTGCTGACACGTTGTTTTATTTCAATTTAAAATAAATTGCCACACAATTATGAACGTGATATACCATAATTATGACTGCTTAATGACGTAAAAGGTTAAATTTCCAAGAATGTCCCAATCCAGCTATTTGTTAAACACAAATAAAATTAATTATCGGGTAATCTGTTTGATTTATTGGTTTTCCATTATTTTTATTATTTTATTACGTGTTTAACTCCGTGTAACTTGTTTAACGTTTTTTTTATTGTATTTTAAATATTGTGAAAATTAAAAATTATTTTCTATACATGTATAAGACAATTAACCACAGCCAGTCTTTGGAAACTTATCATATTTTCAATCATAACTTGGTACTTAAATTATCGAAATATATTTATATTCTGCTATGAATCAGTTTTCTTATGATCGTATCCAAATGCTTTTAGTTCCCCACATATTGTTATACTTACTTACTTAAATGTCCATTAACAACCAGATTAACGGAATTCGGTCTGTCTTATCACGTTCCTTCCAGGCACGCCTCTACTTCTTGTGCACCTTCGCCAGTCACATCAACATTAAAACATTATAATAAAAATTAAGATTGTCTCAAATATGTTCTGGAGACTATACTTCTCACTATTTTACATACATACATACATATATAATTGGTCATTACAACCCCTCAATCAGGATTACAACCTAGCTTCTCACGCCACTTATGTATGTTGTGTGTGCTAATTTCATACATGAGTGGCAGGCCCTACAGTTTAAGTCGACTCCGAACGAGGGATTTTTGAAAAACTTTTCATGGCAATTTTTATTTACTCTCTGAGTTTTTGCCAGAAATCTGCTGAGAGGAAGTCGCCGAAGGAATACTTTTTGTATTTCGTTTTGATGTCTGACCTGGGGTTTAAACCCTTGCTTTACGTCTAATAAGCCGACACACTACCTACTATACAAGGAAAACTTCTCTCTATTTTGCCTTTCGCTAAATGCCTTCCTTCTAAACTTTTTTTCTTCCGGCATCTGATGGTAAGGAAACTCCTCTGCCATCAGGCTCATATTTTATTGCCGTATATTTTTATTTGGCCTGGGATCAAACAATAAGTGAAACTATTTACGCTGCTAGCCAATTCAGCTTGGTATTACAGCTAATTTCGAGTCAACGTCATAAGGATGAACCCTTTGAATGGATGCAAGCCTATTAGATTATGTTGCTCAGCCATGTCCTCTATACCATCTGACCATGTCCAATCGATCAGCTCTGTCGATAATATAAACATCCGCTGGGAAAATAGCAGCGAATTTTCCCACGACTTTAAAATATTTCATTTCGAACCTATACATTGGTATACCACAGAATGTTGTCTCCCATAAGGGAATATATAGTTACCAGACCAAATTTTAAAATTGTTTCCTTCTTCAAATTTAAGCATAAATAGTTATCAACTTATTAAAGATTTGTTCAAAAAAAAAAAAAAAAAAAAGGATGCCAACGAATTTCTTGTAAAAATTGCGTTGTGTAAACGACGTATAAAAACTCTTCTGGGAAAACCCAAAACACTTTCAAAGTTTTAGGTAAGAATGCTTTCAAGTTTCCTTAGCCAAATATATGACATACATCGGGTCTTTCGTTAAGAAAAGTGTGTGTGAGATATTATCGCTGCCATTACACACACATAATTAGTCATTACAACCCTTCAGTGAGGATTACGACCTAGTTTCTCACACCACTTATGTTGTGTGTGTGTTAATTTTATACATGTGTGGACGGAACTACAGTTTAAAGTCGATTTCGAACGACAGATTTTTGAGAAATGTTTCATGGTAAGCCTGCGACCTAATAAAATAACACACGAAAATAGCTAACAGGATCAAATCTTAAGGTCTTGATGGTCAGTTTACATTACTTTCACGTGAGATTAGCATGCCTTGAAATCGCTCGTACGTAATGTCTAATATAGCATGAGCCGTGTGGCACATAGCGCCTTCCTGTTGAAACCATATGTCGTCGGTTCCAGATCATCCAATTCAAGCAAAAAAAATTGGTAATAATTGATGTATAGTGTTGTCAAAGAAATATGGACCTACACACCAAACAGTGAGTTTTCGGATTGCATTGGCAGCTCTTGTATCGTCACAATTTTGACAATTTGGTTAGAAATAAGATTAATCGATTGATTCTACATCCGTCCATTTTAATTTGACAAAACAGACTCAATAAATAACAACCAATCTGACAAATGTAGCTTCAACAAAGTGGACGTTATCAACTGGCAAAGTTCTAAAGTCTATGTTGGAAGACCCAATACAAGTTTATGTTTTATTCATTTATTTGAAAGAGTTTTGATTTCCGCATTAGAACTCGTAAACGAGTAATTTAAAAATGTACTTTACATAAAATATGTCCCTATTAACACACAACAACACCATAATAAATTTATTTTTTATTTAAAATTTTCAGTATACTCGTATCAATGGAAGACAAATATTTCTTAATTTAACAAAAGAGTGTTATTTCATGGAAGCTCTTTATGCCGACATTTTAATTAATTTCTTCATTAACAGACTCTCTCATCTAAACTCTTAATTTGCTTTTTTCCTTTCTTTGATTTACCGGGTTCTTTTATAGACTTCCAGCAATTTCGTTTATGTTCAAATCCCAACTTTTTTCTAGTCAAACATTGAATGGCGATGGCTTTTAAATCCTATTTTGATTACAGGTCTTTTGTTTATCTATTCAAAGGATTTGATTGTCACTAGTTTTGTTCACGCTTTGCTTTCATCTCGTGACTCTTGTCATCGCTTAATAACCATGTTTATACCTTTACAGTGTAAGAGTCCAATGTCAATCCTTTACTAGTGAATAGTTTGGTTTCTATTTGAATGTGTATTCGCGTATTTTGTATGTGTTTGCGTATTTGTACGTTTGTATTTGAGTATTTAGCCTTCATTTACTAAATTCAGCCTCATCTATATTGCTCAATACGTACAAAATCAGCATATTTCATAGAAAAAAGACATTTTGATGAGTTTTTTGTGTTTATATGATGTGTCGAATCAAATTAAACTTTTACTACGATGTTAAGGTTGTGGAAACAAAATTTTCAAGACCATAGTTTTATTTTAATTATATACGAACTGATATTCCACTCTACATATATATGTATACTGGGACAGTTAGCTATAATTGTATGTATGGTTATAGTTAAAAGTAGATGAAGTCGCCGTAGTCTTGGTAGGGTGTTGGCTTATTAGACGTGAGGCCTCGGTTCAAATTCCAGGTCAGGCATTTCCAACAGAACGAAATTGAAAAAAATTTTCTTCGGCGTCTTCCTCTCAGCAGATTTCTGGTAAAAACTCTGAGAATAAATAAAATTGCCATGAAAAGCTTCTCAAAACAAATCTGTAGACTTTAAACTGTAGGTCCCGCCACTTATGTATAAAAATAAAAGCACACAACATAAGTGGTGTGAGAAACTAGGTCGTAATCCTGACTAAAGGGTTGTAATGACCAATTATATATGTAAGTGGTTTTAAAAATGAACAGAAGTTCACTGTCGAGATAAATATACGTATGATGGGAGGAAGAAGTACCACTTACGTCAACAACTGCTTACCTGGGTAAGTATATGAAAACAAATAAAATTAAAGAAAATTTTGCATGTTTATTTCATAAGATCTCAAATTTTCAATATATTAAAAACAAAAATAGAAATAATAATTATGAGCATGAAATTTAGCAGTATTTGGTGGTAAGACAGGTCAAATTGTTCTATCTTTGCTTACACAGTCTGTTCCAATTTTAGAGTGTATTTCAGCAAATTCTTTATCACCTTCAGTTCCTTTTTCCAGGTTATATTCTCGTAACTGGATTTCATCAACGTCAGAGTAAAATGGAGTTACGTCAGGTTAGCTTTCCTTTGCATTACCTTGATGTGAAAATTGCTTCGCTCTAATAACTCTTGAAGCCTTTGCCGAATATACTTTTATTGCTTCTCATAATCAAGAGTTCATATTTGTCGCGGAGTAAGCAAATCACCAGCTGCTTTCATAATTTACTGTACTAAACCGAAGTCGCCGTGGTTTAGTAGGTAGTGTGTTGGCTTATTAGACGTGAGGCCTCGGTTCAAACCCAAGGTCAGACATCTCCAACTGAACGAAATATGAAAAAAACGACGACGGCGACTTCCTCTCAGCAGATTTCTGGCAAAAAAACTCTGAGAGTAAATAAAATTGCCATGAAAAGTTTCTCAAAAATCTGTCGTTCGGAGTCGACTTTAAGCTGTAGGTCCCGCCATTCATGTATAAAAATTAACGCACACATCATAAGTGGTGTGAGAAACTAGGTCGTAATCCTGACCAAAGGGTTGTAAGGACCAATTATTTACGTAAACCGTATCACAATATTTTTTCTTGTGAAATTTGTATTTTTTTTTAATCACTTGACAAAACTATGGAGTTCAATCAAGTGTTTGACGAAAAGGCCCAAAATGCATAAGTCCTTGTTAATATTCACGTTATTTTTAGTATTCAAGCATAAAAACAAATCGAAATTAGTCACAAATACAATACAAATGAAAACAAAATAGAAATATAGTTAGAAACGCTTGAATTCCCATATAAAATATGTTTCCATGCCCAGGTATGCTTGCTGTAGACGTAATTTTTCTGCCGTTGACATAAAGGATAATATCAATAAAAGACAGGGGAACTTTTTTGTTCGTAATATTAATGCATAAATAGATACTGGAAAATTGTAAGTCTGGCAATAGAAAAGTTCAAAAGAAAGCAATATGATATACAGTAAAAACATACATAATTGGTCATTACAACCCGTCAGTCAGGATTACGACCTAGTTTATCACACCACTTATGTTGTGCGTGTTAATTTTATACATGTGTGGCGGGAGAAACTTTTCATGGCAATTTTATTTGCTATCAGAGTTTTTGGCTGAAATCTGCTGAGAGGAAATCGCTGAAGAAGTATTTTTTCATATATCGTTTTGATGTCTGGCTGGGGCTCGAATCTTGGTTTTACGTCTAATAAGCCAACACACTACCTACCTATTAGACTACGGCGACGTCAAAATCAAATTAATGTTGCTAAATAAAGAGAAATGAATGAAACAAAATCTTCTACTTATTATTCTAATTTGTTTTCGTATTTTATTCACACAGAATATTAAAATGAAACTATAGGATCGTTTTATAGTTATAACCGATTAATTCTTTTAAATTTATTCAATGATCTCCTTAATCCAGAACTTTTTATTCACCTATTAATTTTATATATAATAGAAGTAGGCCTCGCATATTGTCCCATTTTTATTTCTCAGCAATATACTTAAGAAATAAATAATTTTCTGTGGTCTTAGAATATATTTAGACTGCCGTACAAATAAGTAATTATTGATTTTAAATAAATAAGTACCATTATAATACCGACGGCTTTATTAGAAATGTGGTTGTATACAAAGCAGGTCTTTTAAACGTAAGATTACGAAAGAAAAACGCTACAAGAAATATTTTCTTTCCTTTTAAATGCTTTTATATTGTGACATACGTAGCACTTAATAGTTCAATGATGCTCGACAAACTGAGTATGTATGAATGTGAATCCAGCCTAGCATCTATGCTACAGACTTACGTGAAATCATTACGTTATAACGTAATAAATGGCAAGGACTTATAAGAGAGAATATTCTCGCACAGCGAGGAGAGCAAAGTAATTAAGAGTATTTTAAAATAATGTTTCTCTTATTTCTCTTAACTAACAGCTGGGCAAAGAAAATATTTTAAAGTTGAAAATATGTAGTAATACAGTCAGTGTGTACATTTCAATTGTAGGTTGTTGTCGGTTATTTTTTTTTTTTGTTTTCTTTTAAAATTGATTTTAATTTATAGATTTTGTGGATTTATTTAAATTAACTGCATTTAGTGAAATTTACAGGGGTCGGCCTGTGCTGTAAAAACCTATATAAAGCGTTCTTTTTAATTTTATCGGGGGTGCCCTGGTAGTCTATTAGATAGTGTGTTAGACTATTAGTGTGAAGGTCGTGGGTTCGATTCCCACCAGAGACTCTGGTCTCTGACACTACACCGAGCATATGGTCAAGTTACTCCGCTCGTAAATAATTAGAATATAATTTATAATTGTATTGTAATTAATAAAATAAATAAATAATAAATAATTTTATCGGTATTACATACAAGCCTATGTTAATACAATCATTTGATGGAGAATTTAAAATAATTGAATAAAATTGTGTTTATAAACCCTACCAACCATAGTTTGTAATGTATAAATTTGTTGTCAGAACAAAATAATTGATTATCCGACAACCACACATTACAGTCATAATACGAGCAACACCCATACATACATAATAGGTCATTACAATAAGTCAGGATTTGGAGCTTGCTTTTCACACCATTTATTTGTGTGTGTTAATTTTATACATCAAAATTTTCATGGCAATTTTATTTTACTCTCAGAGTTTTTAACAGAAATCTGCTGAGTGGTAGCCGCTGAAGAAATATTATGTCATATTTTGTTTTGTTGGAGATGCACGAAACGTCTACTAAGCCAACAGACTATCTACTAGACTACGGCGATAAATATTACACTTAAAACGCGAATGTCATGAACCCACCATCTGTCTGAAATCATAGAAGATAAAAAATGATTATCCCATGAATTTGCCGTAGTTTAGTAGGTATTACGTTGGCTTATTAGACGTGAAACCTCTATTCAAGCCCCACATACACACTATAGTGTGTGTAGTAGTGTAGTAAGTAGTGTGAGAAGCTAGGTCGTAATCCTGACTGAAGGATTGTAATGACCAATTACGTATGTATGTATGTGATTATCAAATGTGACGTATAAATGGACGTTTCATTAAGCAAATTATGGCAGATGAGAAAATAATTATTATAGTCTGCTCTCTTAACTGCACACTCTTAAACACCTAAAAACACCTTAAAGAAATGTTGCCTGTATTTCTAAAATTTGGAAGCATTGAGGTCACATGTGCGAACAACGCACAATGTGCCCACAAACACTTCCAATGTGATGCATAGAAATAGGGAAACAATGACATGAAGTAGGTAAAGGCAAGATAATTGCAACTGCAGAAAAGATCACAGATTTATTGTTGGTAATGCTTGTTGATTTTATTTTTATTGATTAAAAATGGAGTCAATGGATAAAAAAGAATCAACAACAAGTACAGTTTAGGTGATGATATTATGAATCTATGAATCCGAATTTGTCAAAAAAATTTCCTTTCATTAAGACAATGCAGTGATAAAAATTAATTCATTACAAATGTTATTCCTCAGAGAGATTTGTTATACCTTGAAATTATTTTCTATTTCCAAACTTAAAATAATAACGTGTTGTCCCTTTTAAGAAACTGTAGACGGTATATCGAGGATATCAATATCGCAGGGAAGAATATATGGAGTTAAGGTCGCAGTGTTGAAAACTATATAAGACTGTTTCTAAATTGTTTTCTTTGTTAGGCCCTCGTAAATACATAAAAGTAACATGTTCTCACGCACTACAGTTTAACATATTTGGTCGTTTAAAAAATAAAGTGAATACTAAAATACGAACGAAGATTATAATCATAAATCATGTTCATTTCAGAAATTTTCATTTTATTTTTACTGACAGCTGTCAAACGCAATAATATTCGCCGCATGCAGTAATACACTTACATCCTAGTTCCAATTCCTTCTTTAACAAGGTTTTATTTGTTTGGAGGCATATTATTCCCTCTTATTTTTGTGGCATATGCTAAGTGGTTAGAAGTTACATTTCCTAATATCAGGTCACTCGAGCAGAGTGTTCATTTTCGTTTACTCGTTATAATCGTCCGACCGAAATTGATACAAGAAAATTTAAGACGAAAATTTAGGACGAAGGACTCTTTTCGGGGTTTAAATATGACTGTTCTGTTCATCTTAGAACGTGGACCAAAGCACAGATTATCTCGATAGGATTGCAGGAAAATCCTGGGAATGTAATTCAAGGATTATGCTCTGAATGTTACCGTGGTGGTTAGATCAACAGTGACCTGTGGTCTGAGTGCATAATTCTTGAATTACATTCCCAGGATTTTCCTGCAATCCTAGTGGGTAGAAAGAAAAAATCTTAAAACAGCTCAATGAAATCAATGGACTGGATACAAAACTATAACAAAAGAAAGGCAAAGGCTTGCCTTAAACTAAAAGCATTTTAGGCTTTCAAAACTTTTGTTGGGAAATCGCATTCGTAGAAGATGAACTAGTAAATGTGCTTTGTAAATTTCCTTGATCAGGAGAATGAACCATCAGAACACATACTTGGAAACTTTGAGGTGATAATGTACCGTATGAAAACAAACCGGTGTGCATATCAGGTGCGAGACGGGCAATTGTCCTTATTGACAGCGAAAGGCACCCTAAAGTTCGTCATTATGATTGGCTTGATGGAGACATTATATGGAGATGGAGGAAAGTACAATGGACTAAGGCTCCACCGACATTTATCTAGAGTTTGTCAAGTTCGCATGAAGTCCCTGTAGTTTAGTAAGTAGTGT
The DNA here is from genome assembly GCA_958299815.1 of Sarcophaga carnaria. NCBI lineage: Eukaryota > Metazoa > Arthropoda > Insecta > Diptera > Sarcophagidae > Sarcophaga > Sarcophaga carnaria. The sequence goes on from OY283150.1 coordinate 47,781,609, forward strand.
GTTGGCTTTCTAGACGTAAGATCATGGTTAGGTCACTTGTTCAGACATCTTGAACTGTACAAAATAAAAAAAAAAATTTCTTTAACCACGTCCTCTAAGCCGATTTCTTGCATAAACTCTGAAAGCCTACGTCTAGATTCTATTCAGTTTTCGCTATGCAATTAGGGTCTTGGTGTAAGTTAGATTAAATTGACAGATGGATTTAAGGTTACGTTTTAAAATATGGTTATAGCTATTCACGATCATACAATTATAACTTCTGGTTTTCAGAGGATTTTTTGAATCGGACTTTATTTTCTTCTTGGAATTTCCAGGATTTTTAAGCAACAATAAAAAAAACGTTAAGGATTTTTCCCACACCTCTGTTGCAAAGTTTTCATGGACAACATTTTAAATTTTGCTCTTCTTCCGCATTTATTTTGGATGGAAAAAATTAGAATGGCCAATATATGCTTGACGTCGCCAAATCCCAAAATATTTCACAACTGGAAATATTAAATAAATCTGGTGATTTTTTTTTTATATTTTAAGCAAATCTCTATTACATATTAAAATATGGCAAAAGGAAAGGAAACGTTATTTTATGACATTTAAAACCCGATCTTAAAAGAAATTCTACTTGAACCACAACACAAAATGGAACAATAATGAAACAGAATAGAAAAGGAAAAGAAACAAAAACTTTGCATAGAATTTGGTTTTTATGTTTAATTTATGCGCAACTTATCATTCTGAAGCCTTGAGATTTTCTGCTTTTCTTGGAAAATATTCTTGGGCTTTAAATTTAAGCAAATTTAGCCAAATGCTTGGTTATTCTGTTCCATTAATACGGTATTCCTTATACGGCGTTGTGTGGCATGCAAAAGGAATTTATTGTGCGTGTATATTGTGTTTTAAACATTCTTTTCATTTATTTTGATTTTCTCTTCACTGTTAATGCCCTGAAGTACGACTATTTTTACTCAATTACTTACTGAGAGGCTGAATAAAGTTTTCCGCTTAAAAAAACACTTGGCATACTGAGATGGATCGTAATGAGTTTAAAGTTAATTTTATAAAATATTTTCCATGTTAAATGAAATGAAAGTTTAGTTTGGTTAACTGATTTAGAAGATAGAAATTCTTATTACAACAATTCTAATGTAATTGAAATGAGACTTCAAGTATTTTGATTCACATCAAGTATTTGCTTTGTGGTTTGTTGTGATAAGAACTTCTTTATCTTTAAATAATGATGATAATGGTGTTATATTAAAATATCCTCAAGAATAAATGATGCAGTAGAATGAATACTTGGTTGTATTTTTTTAATAAATTATCAACCTTTTAAGATCGATGACACATTTCTTTTTTATAGTAATTACTGCGAACACCAAACTATTTAATAAATGTCACAAATCCGAAATCAAGTAGATTACATAAATTATTTTTCAGTCAATCCATCCATCAAATTAGCGAACTTGACACTTACTTTCTCAACTGGTCATTACAAGCCTTTAGCCAGGATTACAAACTAGCTTCGTACACAATCCATGTTGTGTGTGTTAATTTTTTTATATGACTGTCGGAACCTACAGTTTAAAGTCGACTCAGATTTTTTGAGAAACTTTTCATGGCAGTTATTTATGCCCCTATTGCGGTTGACAACTTTTGTAGTAGTTGGGTCGTCTTTCAGAAATCGGTATTGCCATTCTCAACTTAAACACGGTTGACTTTTTGGTTGTGCGGTTAATTTTTAGTTGTGTTTTATGGTATTGCGGTTCACCACTTTGTATGAGTTTGGTTGACAAAAACATTAAAAATAGACAACTGCTTATTAGCAGTTGAGTCTCTCTCAGTTATAGAGTTCACTTATATATTTAATACATTTTCTTTTTAAAAATAATAGAAAAAAAGATAAAAATGGAAAAATCGTAAGTTTCTTTCTGCTTAAAATATATAATTAAATATTTAATACGCAGGAAATTGAAAATAACAACCAAATAACAACCCAATTTGAGTGCCTTGTGAAGTTGTTGGAAAATAATCCAGAAATATCTAAACGAAAGCAAAAATTTGGGATGACCAAAAATCAGTGCAAGGAAGCGTGGGAAGGATTTTCTACAGAATTGAATAGCTTGGGTCCACCTACAAAAACCCCCTCCGATTGGCAACGTATAAGTATACAGCATCTAAAATATTGTAAATAGACATTTTATATAGGTTTGGATTCACTACAAAGCAAGTAAAAAAATTGCTAATAATAAAAAACAATCAAGCAACAGGAAGTGGTCCTTCACAAGAAATTCCCCTTAACACCCTTGAGGATTGCGTATCCCTCCTGTTATCACTAAATGACCAAGTAGCTCCATCTGGACACACATTCGACGTTGATAATATTGCTCCGACAACCAGTCCCGCTTTTGCGTCTCCTCAAAATCCCGATGTGGAGCAAGTCATTACAAATGCACCTGAGATGTTATTAAATATCCCGTCTAAGAAAAAAATCAACAGAACAAGAGCGCTTAGAACTTTTGAGAAAACAAATAACACAAGTTAAACTTTTAAAAAGCAATAATAATTTGGAGAAAAATACTTATAAAAACTATGAAATAAACAACAGCTTTTAAAAATTACACATGGGACATTTCTTACTTAGCACTGGGTTGTTCAAGAGGATTTGAATCATCGCGTATTTTTCTACGTATACGAAGAACATTTATATTAGCGTCATGATTTTGATCTTCGTAAAATAAATCCACACTTAAATCCATCTTTAATTTACTTTTATTTATACAAAAAATTGATTTTAACTTATTTTTGCGTTTTCATTTCTTCTATTTCCAAACAAATTTCATGGTGTTACCAATATGAAATTTAAATTTCATATCGGCAACACCGTAACAATTACAACTAAAAATCGTTGAGTTCCGCAATATCAAAAAATAATTTGGTTGAGTGAAAGTTGGGTTGACTGGCAGACGACCAAACTGAGTTGAGTTGAGAACGGCAATAGGGGCATTATTTTACTCTCAGAAATTTTTCCAGAAGACTACTGAGAGGAAGTCGACAAAAAATATATTTTTTTTTATTTTCTTTCGTTCGAGATGCTTGAACTACAGCCTCATGTCTAATAAGCCAACACCCTATCTACCAGACTACGGTGACTTCAAGACACTTTGTGTTATTTAAACTTGACGTGAGAGAGTTTTTAGCTTATGGCCTTATAATGACGAAATTTTTAGGCAACAATTGGATATTATGAACTGAACGGTACCTGGTGTCGAAAAGGCGGAGTCCTGAGTTACACTGACTGATTTTGCCTTTATGACATGAGTATTAGTGGTACTAATGGAATTAATTGAAGGTCACTTAATAACTTTTATAAATATTGTAATGCTTGAGTCGAATATGAATTGCACGGCCTTATGAGAGAAATTTTTCATTCTACACACAATCTTATGGTTGTAATGCCAACACAATTATATTCTAAACTGAAATTTATTTAAATCATAATTGTCGACAAATTGTTTTTGTTTAAACAGCTGCATAAATTTTTTTTTTACTTATTCACGTCAACGTTATTCTGTTGACGCAAAAAGTCAAATTAACTATTCGTCAGACATAAATATATAAACAAATAAAGTGGATTAAATATTTCAACAGCATTTTAAGCTTAATAAATGCCACGCGCTTGCATACAAAAGCAAAGTGTTGGCTAAAATTAATTATTCAAATGCTTTAATCCCTTTTTTTCTTGCCACACCGAATAGCCAACTGTAGACTTAAATGAATTATAAACTCTGTTGTTTGGTTTTCTTGTTTTTTACTGGAATATATTATGCATAAAATTCTGTTGGTGTAACTCAAATTAAATGGCGTAAATGATGAACAAGAACAAAACAAAAAAAAAAAACGTTTTCATCTTATCTGATAACCAAGTTATGGTGGCACTGACTTTAAGGGTTTTACTGTGTTTGTTTTATTTTATACTTGTACTCTTTAAGGTTACAAATTTCTTTACTGTTTTACAAACTGTTGTATACTGTATACATACACACACATACATATGTATATAAAAAGTGATCTATTCAACAATGTCATAACCATTATTCTTATCCTGCTAGTGTTTGGTTGAACTTTGTGGTTAAGTGCCACAGTATTTAAAGATCCATAACCACATGGGTATGGATATGAAAGAATGTTTTATATAGGGTGGGGAAAATAAAATTTTAAATTTAAAAATGCAATAAAATTAAAACGGTTTGAAATTTAGTCAAATTTATATTTTTGTTGTGAAGTTAAATTATACCTAAATACCGCGGCTGGCCTCAATGTACTTTATTCGATCGGAACAAATTTCGCGCCCTTTTTCTGACATATTGGGGTGTATCTCGACAATGGTATCACGATGTTGACCTTAAAATCCTCAATTGTCTGTAGTTTGTTGGCATAACACTTTTCTTTAACGACGACTCACAGGAAATAGTCCAACGTTGCCGAATCGCAGCTTCTTGGCGGCCAGTTGACATCATCATTTCGGCTAAGCGTTTGACGCAATAAATCGATTGTGGTATGTAGCAAGTCACGTCAATACCATGAAGAGCGGCTAGAAACACATCAGTTATCTAGCTGCGATAGGTGTCTACATTGACCGTAATGGTTGCGACGTCCTTATTTTCAAAGAAATATTTGCCAATGATGCCTACGCTCCACAAGTCGCAACAAACTGTCACTCGTAATAAGTACATTGGCTTCTGTAAGAGCGCATGTGGGTTTTATAAGCAAACTATTACGACAACTATGCTTATGGCTTTTTTTTGCATAATCGGCATAATCGTGCAGTTTCTCGTTGGCCCAATAAATCCCAACCTTACTCAAGCGTAAATCGATTCATTACGTTTAGAATGACATAAGTATTGCCAAATTCGAAATAACCGATCGTTCAAATTTAAACCGATAGATGGCCTAGCCTATAAAACAAAACAAAAACAAAAAAGGATGTTCTTTTAATTTTTCTTTTATGCCCATACAGTAAGACTTGGTTTAACGCTGTTTCAGTATTACGCGGAAGTATTGGGATTCCCCCAAATCGCACACTTTATTGATACTTGTTGTATATGTGTGCAAATGAAACGGCCATGCACCAACCAAAAGCGTTGCACTATATAGCGACGGTGTATACTATGTATATTTTTCAACACTCTTTGGTTAGTCTGTCCAGGATAAAGATTGCAACTGTATTTTCGGAAGTAGCAATCACATTACGAACTCATCTTTTCTGCGTCACAGTTGATTTATTAGTTGACTCGTTTACCGCTGGAACTTATTGTAACGTTAAGCGGGGACTTACTGTATTCTAATTGGTATTCTTATCACAACAAATAAATGTACTGGAGCGTATGATTGATATTTAATTCAAACTAACGTTGTATGTAAATCATACGACGTTAGAAAAATACAACAAAAATGTTTAAATGTAAACAGAATGGTGGGGCGGTAAGAATGCAATTTTTCAATTTCAAATAAAGAACACGTATTATTTGTGTATAAAGATATGGATTGTGAGATATACATACATAACATACATAATTGGTCATTACAACTCTTCAGTCAGGATTAGTTTCTCACACCACTTATCTTGTGTGTGTTAATTTTAATACATGAGTGGCGGGACCCACAGTTGAAGGCCGACTCCGAACGACAGATTTTTGAACAATTTTTCATGGTAATATTATTTACTCTCAGAGTTTTTGCCAGAAATCTGCTGAGAGGAAGTCGCCGAAGACATACTTTTTGAATTTTGTTTGATGTCTGCCCTGGGGCTCGAACCCTGGCTTTACGTCTAATAAGCCAACACACTACCTACTAGACTACGGCGGATTGTGAGATATGTTTCGATTAAATATGGAATAAATAAATGGTTGAATATCGCAGATGATAGATTTGATTTTGAATTACAGTTCAGAAATGATTTTTGATTAAGAAACAAGCTTCATCGCTAAATGCAGTCCTTTGTTAAAAATTCTCATTTTTCGCATGATTCAAATGAACCCAATCAGTAAAAATGTGACTACAAAGGGGTTGGTTGGATTCAATTCTCTTTCGAGTTACATTTTTTATAGGGCCGTAAGCCGATATTTGCTTAAAGTTGATCACCTAGTCAAAGCACAAAGACTAACAATATGAGCACGATGACGAATCAATATTTTCGCCTTTCCACGAGATACAGCTGCAGAATTTTTTTCAGTATGGCACATTTTTATGTTTTGTTGATGGTTTTCGAAGGAGAGGAATTCGATAAGAGGACATTTCTTACTTAGCACTGGGTTGTTCAAGAGGATTTGAATCATCGCGTATTTTTCTACGTATACGAAGAACATTTATATTAGCGTCATGATTTTGATCTTCGTAAAATAAATCCACACTTAAATCCATCTTTAATTTACTTTTATTTATACAAAAAATTGATTTTAACTTATTTTTGCGTTTTCATTTCTTCTATTTCCAAACAAATTTCATGGTGTTACCAATATGAAATTTAAATTTCATATCGGCAACACCGTAACAATTACAACTAAAAATCGTTGAGTTCCGCAATATCAAAAAATAATTTGGTTGAGTGAAAGTTGGGTTGACTGGCAGACGACCAAACTGAGTTGAGTTGAGAACGGCAATAGGGGCATTATTTTACTCTCAGAAATTTTTCCAGAAGACTACTGAGAGGAAGTCGACAAAAAATATATTTTTTTTATTTTCTTTCGTTCGAGATGCTTGAACTACAGCCTCATGTCTAATAAGCCAACACCCTATCTACCAGACTACGGTGACTTCAAGACACTTTGTGTTATTTAAACTTGACGTGAGAGAGTTTTTAGCTTATGGCCTTATAATGACGAAATTTTTAGGCAACAATTGGATATTATGAACTGAACGGTACCTGGTGTCGAAAAGGCGGAGTCCTGAGTTACATTACAACTCTTCAGTCAGGATTAGTTTCTCACACCACTTATCTTGTGTGTGTTAATTTTAATACATGAGTGGCGGGACCCACAGTTGAAGGCCGACTCCGAACGACAGATTTTTGAACAATTTTTCATGGTAATTTTATTTACTCTCAGAGTTTTTGCCAGAAATCTGCTGAGAGGAAGTCGCCGAAGACATACTTTTTGAATTTTGTTTGATGTCTGCCCTGGGGCTCGAACCCTGGCTTTACGTCTAATAAGCCAACACACTACCTACTAGACTACGGCGGATTGTGAGATATGTTTCGATTAAATATGGAATAAATAAATGGTTGAATATCGCAGATGATAGATTTGATTTTGAATTACAGTTCAGAAATGATTTTTGATTAAGAAACAAGCTTCATCGCTAAATGCAGTCCTTTGTTAAAAATTCTCATTTTTCGCATGATTCAAATGAACCCAATCAGTAAAAATGTGACTACAAAGGGGTTGGTTGGATTCAATTCTCTTTCGAGTTACATATTTTATAGGGCCGTAAGCCGATATTTGCTTAAAGTTGATCACCTAGTCAAAGCACAAAGACTAACAATATGAGCACGATGACGAATCAATATTTTCGCCTTTCCACGAGATACAGCTGCAGAATTTTTTTCAGTATGGCACATTTTTATGTTTTGTTGATGGTTTTCGAAGGAGAGGAATAAAATTACTACGATAACAATCAATTATTGCAACGATTGCTTGCTTACTTGGCCGATTATATTGACAGACATCTAAATAAAAAATATTTCTTTGGCGACTTCCTCTCGGCAGATTTTTGGCAAAAACTCTGAAAGAAAAATGAAATTGCCATGAAAAGTTTTTCAAAAATCTAACATTCGGAGTCGATTTTCAACTGTAGGTCTTGCCACTCATTTATAAACTTAACATGACCTGACCGAATGGTCTAATTGTATACACTCAGCCACAAAAGTATACATACGGATAACAAATTTCAGAAATTTTTTAACTAATCCGTTTTCTTTGAAAATCTTTGTAATTGTCTGACAACTTTCCTCGATTTTAAGACGGTCTTTTGCATTGGTTCAGAAATATGTGAAATTTGTAAATCGGATGCATACCTTTGTGGGCCTGTGTAGGGCTACAATTCAGTTCAATTTCAGAAATTTTTTAACCAATGCAAAAGACCGTCTTAACATCAAGGAAACTATAAAGATTTTCAACGAAAACGGTTTAGTTAAAAAATTTCTGAAATTTTTTAACCGTATGTATACTTTAGTAACTGTGTGTAGGTATGTAGAGACGTACCCATTTATTCCTGGAGTAAAAAAATAGTCAAAATATAGCTTTGGATTTGGAAAATTGTATTGAAGGAAGACTATGACAGTGTTTAATTTATTCACGGCATCATTTCCAGCCGAATATCACGTATTTCTGGTACTTTCACGTTAGAGTTTAGTCAATCGGTTAAAAGACTTGGCTTAATGACCGTAAAACATGACAAAATGCTATTCTAAATCAATCTGTCATGAGAGACTTCATTATAATTTGTTGTTCCTTAAAAAGTTTGATGACAACGCTTTTCACTAAAGCAATTTAAATACAATAAAAGACTTATTTTATTTGAGCGAAATAAACGTTTTTTTTTTGCTTTTTTTCGTCACTTTTTAGAATCCTCCTTAACAGAAAAAATGTACAGGTCTTTATGTAAATGGCTTAATATTACGTTCCTTTTGAAGTCACATTGAAATTGGATTTAGAAGAAGAAAAACAGAAAAATAAAAATAAAAAAGTGATATTTTTCTGACTGCCAAAGAGAATAAAAACTGTTTTCAAGGTAAGAGATGTCATACAAATAAAAGCATTTGGAAGACAGATAATAATACCAGTGAAAAATGCCAATTACTTTAGAAAATGGAACTTAAATATGTTAATAAACATGTTCAAAAGAAATGTTTCATATATTACACAAAAAATAAATTAAAGAAGAAAAACCTAAAAGAAAAACTTTAACTGTCTTGCAAAAGACATGTAAGGGACAAAGAGAAAATGTGACATTTCATTCGATTTATACGCAGTTGGGTAAAAGTGGTTTTAAAATTGTGGTAACGAAGTACCGCAATGAAAATGTATATTAAATTATTACAATATAAGTGAACTTTTATTATTACAATTTACAACAAATTGTATGCCTTTGTTCCGTGCCATGTTCTTTGGATCATCAAGGCATATCTGTCATATGTGCTGAGAAAATACTTGGCATATTTTATCATATTTTGTTTCCCTTATTTATTTAATTCCATATTCTTATGAGTTATTAACGAAATGGGGTTTCTAACATTGCTAATAATAAAACCATAATTTAAATATTTAGCATCTTTCGCCTAATTATAGGCACTTCGCCTAGATTTTCTTTAGGGCGCTATGTGCGCGACACCTCCCACTTTAAATTAGTATGGGTCCTTTTAATCTGTCTTCGTTCTCTACTTAGTAAGCTACGTAAATCTTTGTTGGTTCCCATTACCAAAGTTTTAGCATGTTAGAATGCCTTGGCTTATGTTAGAAGGCCATGGTTAAAACCCAAGGTCAGACACATCCAGAAAAACGAAAACGAATTATGAAAGAATATTTCTTCCGAAACTTCCTCCCATCAGATTTCTGAAAAAAAATCTGAGGATAAATAAAATTTCCATGAAAAGTTTCTCCAAAAATACGTCGTTCGGAGTTGACTTTAAACTGAAGATTCCGCCATTCACGTCTAAAATTAACACGCACAGCATAATTGGTGATTATGATTAGATTAGTAAAGATTATTCTCTGAAACATTCACAAGGCCACTTGGATGTCCCCTGATCGATCAACGTACAACCAGATTGATCATATTGCGAATGACGTAAGGCGCGTATCCAGTGTACTAGATGTGCGCAGATTCAGTAGTCCAAACATCGACTCGGACCACTACCTTGTCGCAGCCAAGTTTCGATTGCGCATTAGCGCTTCGAGGACTGCGCGCTCTAGTGCATTGCGAAAGCTGGACGTTAAGATGCTGCGATCACAAAGTAGAGCTGAGGCGTTCTCCGCTCAACTCTCGAATAAGCTCTGTCGTTCCCCATTTAATCTCAATGCCATTGGCGGACAGTGGGCCAACATCTCCCACTCCTTACGCACTGCTGCAGAAACAGTCCTCTGTTTCGCGCGCCCTCCCCAACGAAATCAATGGTACGATGAGGAGTGTCCCGAAGCGACTGCAGCGAAAAACGCCGCATACAAGAAAACGTTGCAGTCAGCCGCTACGCGAGCCATTGTCGAGAAATATAGAGAGAGGAGAAGGGATGAGAGACGCCTTTCTCCCCTATGCACACATTAATTATACATAAACAAATGCTAAATCTTAAGCATTTAATCTCTTATTTAACTAGTTTTTCTTGCTAAATATGGGAATACAATATTTTTATTAAATCGTTTGGATTAAATATACTAAAGCATATTAATCCACCAATTTTATGGGGGAACCTAAGCTGGTTATGTAATTCTGTGGTCTTAACTCAGCGCACCAAAGACCTTTAGAAAAATGTTAGCCGGTTTCTGGGGTAGAAATCCTGTTCACCTTTAGATTCCACAATTTAAAACGTAAAAAATACTAGAAAATATTATGAAATATTAAGAAACGTTACAGAATTTTAAGACACAGCATTATATTTAAGTTATCAAATGGTATGTAGTGTGATGCAACCGCACACTGACCGCAATATTACTAAAGCCATTTTCTTAATTGAAATAATAATTACACTTAATCAACTGAACATATCTAAAATACTACAAAGAAATTTAGCGCCAAAAATTCCTTAACATTTATAATACATTGGAAACGATATGTATTTTAAAAAACCATTTGTTTTTTATGTTTGGAGTTAATAACGTATTAATTTAAATATAATTAAATTATAGAATTATTAGCGTAAAATATTATGAACTTTATATTATCTTTAATATGTATGTATTTAGTTCTTACAATTTATGTTTAAATTTCCACAAAATTTTTTTTTTACAAATGCAACATTCTAAAAACATCTCTTATTCAGATAATACTTTAAAAATGTTTGTTAATATAACGATATTATTTTCACAATCCAGGAACACACAGACACACAAAACATTTCTTTGAGTTATGCAATAAATTTGTACTTTCATTTCAATATTATCCACAAGATTTTAAATCTATTGAATCGTTTACACATGTTTCACTAATTTAAAATCAAAATTTTGCATAAAATATAAAATTATTATAATCGAGATTATGCATAGCACTGTGATCTCCATGATCTATTATGTCCATTTAGACTACTACTTATTTAGAGAATGAGCGCTAGTAGAACATAAAATTTATTGGTCAATTGGTTACATCATGTATCTCCCTTTTCTTACTTACTTAATTGGTCATTAGAACCCTTCAGTCAGTATTACGATCTAACTTCTCACATCTCTTATGTTGTGTGTATTAATTTTGATACTTAAATGGTAGACCTACAGTTTATAGTCGATTCCGAACTATAGATTCTTGAAAAACTTTTCGGAGTTTTTGTCAAGAAACAGCTGAGAGAGGAAGCCGACAAAGAAATACTTTTTCAATGTTTTATTCTGTTGGAAATGTATGACCTGGGGTTTGAACCATGGTTTCGCGTCTAATAAGCTTAAACACTCTATCTACTAGACTACAGCGACTTCTTTCTAAGCACTTCTATCGAAAATTTACATTTGTATGCTTGTGTTCTAGAAGTCGCCGTAGTCTAGTAGGTAGTGTGTTGGCTTATTAGACGTAAAGCCAGGGTTCCAGCCCCAGTCCAGATATCAAAACAAAATACAAAATTATTCCTTCGGCGACTTCCTCTCAGCAGATTTCTGCCAAAAACTCTGAGAGTAAATAAAATTGCCATTAAAAGTTTCTCCAAAAACTGTCGTTCGGAGTCGACTTTAAATTGTAGGTCCCACCACTCATGTATAAAAATTAACGCACACAGTATAAGTGGTGTGATAAACCAGGTCGTAATCCTGACTAAAGGGTTGTAATGACTAGTTATATATGTATGTATATTTGTGTTCTTTTGTTTCCAATGCCTGTAGGTATTTACAATGCTCCTCTGTGGATAATTCTCAATCAATAATCATCCTTACTTGAGAACATTGGACCGAATTTCAAACTAGAAACTAATCTCCGTCTGTATCTGCATAAGCCCTCTTTGTGTATTCCAGTGATCCAAGCAATTGTGAACTTCTCACAGTGAGACTTTTGTTTGGAGTCATAAATCATTTCCTTGCAGTGACATTGTAGTTTCATTGTGCAGTGCTCTGTATTATCCACTTAGATTTCATTTCCAAGTACTAGTTTCTGCAGTGTATCACAGAAACAATGTAATCCAAGCAAGTTTGGACGCTTAGTAATGATTCAATACACTTTGCTTGGTTCGCTAAATACCATCGTCTATGTCCTTTTGAAATCATAGGTAGGCAGTAGTTAAAATCGAACTCAGGCTGAATGTCTTGTAAAGGAAAGTTTTCAAGTTGACTACACTATATAGGATGCTCAAACTCGACGACGCATATTAAGGCAATTTTCCAAAAACATTCATTTGAACACATATACAAACACAGCTGCCGCAATTTCGTTGTCAAAATCTAAGACGAATATTGGCAATAATCTTGTATATAAGCCAATAAGGTTATCACAAAGATATTATGAGTTGAGTATGTTTTCATTACAGCAGTAACACTGTAATTGACTTTTAAATTTTGATGTGAATTATTCTAAAATGACTGACTGGAATTTGAAAAGAAAAGCATGAAAAAAAAAATGGAAATGGAAATGCCTGAAGACAAAACTGCTGCTCTTCACAAGGTAATACAATATAATGGAGATATCTTGGAGAGATTCACTGAAATCCGCTCAAAGCGGCAATTCAGGCTGCGGTGGAAACTATTGCGGAAAAAAATGTTCGCTCAAATTTAAACCGATGGCTCTAAACTGGAAGGAGCCGTTGAAATTGGTATCTATTCGGAATCAATCGGAATATCCAAGTCTATAAGGCTACCAGATCATTGCAGCGTCTTTCAGGCTGTCAGCAATTCAGGCTGCGGTGGAAACTATTGCGGAAAAAAATGTTCACGGACGGAAAAGCATCATACTTTCCGATAGCCAAGCGGCTATCAGGGCATTGGATTACAGTGTAATAAACTTCAAGACGGTGTACGACTGTCGCAGATATCTCAATGAGGTTTCGAACCGATATGATGTTTGTATCACATGGGTACTGGGACATAATTATATTCCTGGCAACTGCAGAGCGGATGATCTGGCCAGAAGGAGCACGACCATAGAACTCTCTGATGAATTCTCTACGTTGGGGATCCCTTTAGGGACCTGCAAACTTATAATTGACAATGCAACCGTAGATCTCATCAACAGAATGTGGGCAACTTCGGATAAGGGCAGAGCGACGCAAAAGATCTGGCCGAGGCTGGATAGGAGGCACACGACGACTCTGCTTAAACTCCAAAGAAGTAGGCTCAGCACTGTTATCGGGGGCATTGCATTATAGGAACACATGCGAGGCGTATTGGCCTTGGACACCTTGCAAATGATTTCTGCAGAAGCTGTGGAGATGAAGAGGAAGATGAGATTATTCTTCACCTATTGTGCAGATGTTCGGCACTTGGTCGGAGGAGAAAGAGCTACCTGGGTGCCTACTACATGGAGTATATGGATGAACTGCCATGTATGGATATTGGCAGTCTGAGTCGCTTCATCGGAAGCTCCGAATGGTTCCTGGAATAGGGGGAAATGAGAAACTGTGGTATCACAATGGGCCCTGTGTGCGGCCTAAGTGCGTCCGCTCATGACTCCATCGAGGGGACAGCCACTTCTACCTACCACCTTGGAAGAGTTAAAACTCAATAGTTTTTGTTTTCTAGTCTTTTATTATAATACACTGTAAACTGCAATAGTTAAACTCCTTTTAACTTATGGGACATTGGAATTCTTGTCCTAACTTTGGACCCAATGATTCTTTTCTCAGTTTAGTTTAGAAACATCAGGCGAATCGCAGTTGTATCGATATTAAAATAATACGAACATGTGTTCCTCTACCGAATCTGGATACAAAGCAATATTGGTGGACATGCTTAGCTCATATCGCAGCATGCACTCCAATTAATTCTCTTTAAAGAAATCTTTGAATATGGAAACGATATTGTGTGATACACTCTGAATTTTTGACTCAATCAGGCTATCTAATTATCGTGCCGAAGAGGGCACAAGGGCATTTATTTAGTGAAGCGATGGCAGAACTTTTCGAAGATTATTTCCTTCACAGTCATAAAACAATACTGAAATAAATATTTTGCAAGGTTCAAAAGCCACTAAGTGCATCCACTGATAATTGTAACTGTATCGAAAATAGTATATGTAGGTATATATCGTATCGTCCATTATATTTTTGGTGAGTTTAATCGACCGTAATAATCATATTTATAATATCTTCCTGTACGATTAATCAATTCTTTTAAAATCTGTATTTTATAATACGCGTTGATTTGTTTTTACCATATACATGTATATTTACATACATATTTACCATAACATAAAAAATGAGAAAATAAAGAAAAACTCTAAAGGAAAAAAATAAAATGAAATACAACAACAATATTTATATCGTCCTCATAACATTTTTGTGTTTCTGCGGATGTGAATTGGTTTCTGTATGCGGAGAATATTATGACCTCTGACAGCTGTCAAAGAAATAAAATACGAATTTTATGATAAATTCACGACCATTCGATTCTTGTACAATAAAATACAGTACTCTGCAATATATTTGCGTACGTTCATATTTATCGTAAATAAAATAGTTTTTTCAGTTTTGGTTCTTTTCTTTTTCTAAAACGATGATATGTGACAATAACATACTGTTTTGGGATGAAATTCTATTTGAAATCTTTAGCATTGAACCGGGAATGACATTTCATTTTTGAAATCTATTCACATTTGATTGTGATTATTTAAAACGCTCGCCTGCAATGTTGGGGAGTTTAAGTAATAACGTAACTATGAATTGCAAATGCTTTAAATAATTTAATTTTTTAAAATAATGGTTATAGTGTGGGACATTTTAAAGTTTAAGTTTTAGAATGCAATTAAACTAAAAGCTCCTTAAAATTTTCCCAATTTTTTTTTCTGTGAAGTAAAATTGTTTCGAATGTTTATTTCTAACTCCAGAGGGTATGCAATAGTTTTTAAGTTTATTCTCTTACTGCAAACACCCACCATGTCGTATGATAGTTAAATATTGTTTAAAGATATTAATCATACGCACCATATGTAAAATAAAACTTTCAATATACAGTGGCTCCATCGCATAATCGGACAAGCACTAGTCTGATATGTATGTGCTTAAAACTTAAAAAGAAAATATTAAATATATGTTTTTTTTTGCTTTTACTTACACTCTACATTACAGCCTTTTAGATTAATAAAAAAATTACAACATTTTTCATGATAACGGTAATTTTATAAAGGAAAAGAAAATTAACTCAATATTTTGCGCTCAACGCATAATCGGACAAAGAAAAGCATCATTGCTAAAAATGACGAAAGAGAACAATTAATACTTTGTGGCATATCCTTTGTTCTCAAGAACGGACTATAAACGTTTTGGAATTGATTTTACCAAATTGTAGCATACCTCAGGTTCTATGGAGTTCCACGCTTCCAGTAAAATCGCCTTAAGCTGATTGAAAGTTTTAAATTGTTGTTGTTATACTCTTTTAGCTAATTCTTCCCAAAAAATGTTCAATTACGTTGAGATCTGGGCTCTGTGCAGGGGTTTCTATAAGCTTGGGGCAATTATGGATCAACCCAAGCTTTTCCACACCCGAAGTTTGCTTGTGATCATTGTCCTGGTAAAAAGCAAAATCATTCGCAATGCCAGTGGAAAAGATGTTTGCTTAAATACTATTCGTAATACATTGCACAAATATAACTACCATGGTAGAGTTACCAGAAAAAAGCCATTTATTAGGCCTAAGAATGAAAACAAGAGAATAAAATTTGCTAAAGAGTATTTGCTTAAAACAGAAGATTTTTGGAATAAGGTAATTTGGTGTAAAGATATCTTAAAATACATTTTTGCTGATAGTTTTTGTTCGTTACAAGGTTCTGTTCACTAACGAGAGCAAATTCAATTTGCTTGGATCAGGTGGCATGATGTTTGTGTGGCGTAAACCAAATGCAGAATTTAATCTTCAAAATACAAAAGCTACTGTTAAGTATGGAGGATGCTCTGTTATGGTTTGGGCCTGCATGTCGAGTGTTGGGGTGGGCAATTTGCATTTTATTGATGGTAAAATGGACAAATTTGGCTACCTCAACATTTTGAAGGAAAATGTAAAGCAAAGTGCCGAGAAATTAGGCATTGCGAATGATTTTGCTTTTTACCAGGACAATGATCACAAGCAAACTTCGGGTGTGGAAAAGCTTTGGTTGATCCATAATTGCCCCAAACTTATAGAAACCCCTGCACAGAGCCCAGATCTCAACGTAATTGAACATTTTTTGGGAAGAATTAGCTAAAAGAGTATACCAACAAAAATTTAAAACTTTCAATCAGCTTAAGTCGGTTTTACTGGAAGCGTGGAACTCCATAGAACCTGAGGTATGCTACAATTTGGTAAAATCAATTCCAAAACGTTTATAGTCCGTTCTTGAGAACAAAGGATATGCCACAAAGTATTAATTGTTCTCTTTCGTCATTTTTAGCAATGGTGCTCTTCTTTGTCCGATTATGCGTTGAGCGCAAAATATTGAGTTAATTTTCTTTTCCTTTATAAAATTACCGTTATCATGAAAAATGTTGTAATTTTTTTTATTAATCTGAAAGCCTATAATGTAGAGTGTAAATAATAGCAAAAAAAGACATATATTTAATATTTTCTTTTTAAGTTTTAAGCACATACATATCAGACTAGTGCTTGTCCGATTATGCGATGGAGCCACTGTAAATGTACATGCTTATGTAACATCTTCTGCCTCTTCGAAGTATCAAAAATAATTATCACTCATAGTCGAAAATAAGCGCAAGCCATTTAAGTTCTTAAATTTTAAAATGCAATCAAACAAAAACGTTTTGAAATTTTGCCAAATTTATTCCTTTGTTATGAAGTACAATTATTTCGGTTTGAAATGGAATATTATTTCATTTATATGGCTGCTGCGGATGGCGTCACAGTACTGTATTACTGCGTTCGATCTAATTTTCGTGCACTTTTTCGGGTGTATGGGGTCGTATATGCTCAATTGCCTTTGGTCTGTCGGCATAACACTTTTCATTAAGGGCGCCATACAGAAAAATATCCAATAGTGTCAAATCGCAGCTTCTTGCTGGTCGCTCGTAATGAGTACATTGGCTTCTGTAAGACCGCATGAGGATTTTATGAGTAAACAATTACAACAACTTTGCTTATGACTTCTTTTTTTACAAAATCGACATAATAGTGCAGTTTCTCGTTGGCCAAATAAATCCCAACGTTGCTCAAGCGTAAATCTATTCAATAATTACAGTGGAGATTATCTACTTAATTTTGTGACTAAACAGTATGACATAAGTATTGTTAGGTTCGAAATATGCGGATGGCCCACCCGATATATGAAACAAGGAACGTGTTCGTAACCACTATGTTACAGAAACGTACACATATTGGTGGTTTTAAAAAGCAGCTCTAACTGGAGTAACGTATCTGGAGCCATATTAAGAATTTGATTTTGTCAAGCATTAACAAGCATGTGGTGACGGTATCGTCACAATATTTTCCTTTTGCTTTTGGGTGAAGTGTTCAATATTTTCTTCGAAATCACTGCCTTCACTATCCATGTTTTTATCAATTGCATTAAGTAAAGAAATGTTAATTGTTATTAAGCTAAAAGTTATTTTAAATTATGGTTGATGTCTGTGAAATCCATCTCTTCCAATTTGATGAGCTAAATCAATAATTTTATAAGTCAGTGTCTGCATATCACAACCAGTACTTCTACTTCAACACAATCTGGCCATGTTGTTTTACAACATGCATTTAAGGTTTCCGGTCGCAGTGTAGAGATTGCTGATGCTGCCCGAATAGTGGAAAGCAAACACATCTAAATTTTTAATTAAAAAAAAATACATTAATTTCAAAATCACATAAAACGAGACTTATTACGCATAATATTCCTAATTGTGAAAGAATAAAATATTTATATACGCTCCATCCAACAGCATCTACCGAATTCTAACAGATAATAACGCGCACCTTGTTCAAGTTACATCTGTCAAGTTAGTTCTTATTAAATTAGTCTATTTTGCAAACTCACCATTGACGGCCACACCCAACGACCGGCGTTTGCTGATTGAGCTCTAAAGAAGCTGGATATTGAACCTAATTTATTGATAAAAAAAAATTATCTTCAACCATGAGGCTCATTTCTGCATGTGACAAACAAAATTGTCGAATTTGGTACGATACTAATATACATGGGGTTCAAGAGCGTCCAATGCATCCCGAAAAAGTTACTGTTCGGTATAGGTTTTACGCTGGCGTCTTCATCGGTCAATAATTCTTTGAGAACAACTTTGGCCAATGCATCTCTGTCAACGGCGAGCACTGTAGATCGATGATTACCAACGGTTTTTGGCCTGAATGAGACGACCTGTACACCTATGATATATGGTTTCAATAGGACGGCGGTTTTCTGCCACACAACTTATGCCAGATTGGATATTCTGTACGAGCGATTGGAGGGTATGTTCATCTCATATGGAGGTGATGTGATCTAGCCACCGAGACCGAGCGATTTGACCCTTTCAACCTATTTCTTATGCGGTTTTTTAAGACCCATATGTATATGAATAAGCATAGCGAGGTTCTCAAAGCAAAGCTGATGCTGAATTTAGACCGATTGCAATCGGTACTAATTTTGTGAATCGAGATATTCAATTTTAAAAATATCGATTTTTGGTCCAAATATATATGAAAATTCTGTAGAAGATCAGTGGCCATTTTTGAACGTGGTAGTGGGATAGCTTTACTAATTTTTCAATTTTGAAAAAATTATTTTGAAGATCAGTGGCCATTTTAGAGCATATATGAAATAGTACACCATACAGGCTATATGCAAATGGTAGTCCAGAGATATTAAAGCCACTTTTCAAAATATAGAATTTTTAAAATTTTAAATATATCCGTATGTCCGGATAACGGCTAAAACTAAACATCGATTTGGTTAGAAAGGCAATAAGACGTTGGGCTCATTCAGATCAGTCAAGAAAAAAATTAACTAAAATTTTATGAAGCGTATTTTCAGCGAAGATTTACTGTTAAAACGAAAGGAGATACCGCAAAATTCTGAATCATGGATGAAGCAAGATAAAGAAGGCTGAAGCGTAACATACAGGATTGACAACAAGAAATATGTATAATGCAGTGTGTCAATTGGGTTTGGAAGGTAATTGTTCATTAAGAGCTTCTACCACTAAATCAAACGATTGATTCTTTATACAAAAAAATATTTTTAATATACTCCTTTTTAAGAGGTAAAAGCTCACGCATAGAAAGCTAGCACACTCTTTATTAGACCACGTTGATAACAGTGAGTAACTAAGCAAATAAAATGTTATGGTAATTATACGTCAGAGATAATGGCTTTTTTCTGGTAACTCTACCATGGTAGTTATATTTGTGCAATGTATTACGAATAGTATTTAAGCAAACATCTTTTCCACTGGCATTGCGAATGATTTTGCTTTTTACCAGGACAATGATCACAAGCAAACTTCGGGTGTGGAAAAGCTTTGGTTGATCCATAATTGCCCCAAACTTATAGAAACCCCTGCACAGAGCCCAGATCTCAACGTAATTGAACATTTTTTGGGAAGAATTAGCTAAAAGAGTATACCAACAAAAATTTAAAACTTTCAATCAGCTTAAGTCGGTTTTACTGGAAGCGTGGAACTCCATAGAACCTGAGGTATGCTACAATTTGGTAAAATCAATTCCAAAACGTTTATAGTCCGTTCTTGAGAACAAAGGATATGCCACAAAGTATTAATTGTTCTCTTTCGTCATTTTTAGCAATGGTGCTCTTCTTTGTCCGATTATGCGTTGAGCGCAAAATATTGAGTTAATTTTCTTTTCCTTTATAAAATTACCGTTATCATGAAAAATGTTGTAATTTTTTTTATTAATCTGAAAGCCTATAATGTAGAGTGTAAATAATAGCAAAAAAAGACATATATTTAATATTTTCTTTTTAAGTTTTAAGCACATACATATCAGACTAGTGCTTGTCCGATTATGCGATGGAGCCACTGTAAATGTACATGCTTATGTAACATCTTCTGCCTCTTCGAAGTATCAAAAATAATTATCACTCATAGTCGAAAATAAGCGCAAGCCATTTAAGTTCTTAAATTTTAAAATGCAATCAAACAAAAACGTTTTGAAATTTTGCCAAATTTATTCCTTTGTTATGAAGTACAATTATTTCGGTTTGAAATGGAATATTATTTCATTTATATGGCTGCTGCGGATGGCGTCACAGTACTGTATTACTGCGTTCGATCTAATTTTCGTGCACTTTTTCGGGTGTATGGGGTCGTATATGCTCAATTGCCTTTGGTCTGTCGGCATAACACTTTTCATTAAGGGCGCCATACAGAAAAATATCCAATAGTGTCAAATCGCAGCTTCTTGCTGGTCGCTCGTAATGAGTACATTGGCTTCTGTAAGACCGCATGAGGATTTTATGAGTAAACAATTACAACAACTTTGCTTATGACTTCTTTTTTTACAAAATCGACATAATAGTGCAGTTTCTCGTTGGCCAAATAAATCCCAACGTTGCTCAAGCGTAAATCTATTCAATAATTACAGTGGAGATTATCTACTTAATTTTGTGACTAAACAGTATGACATAAGTATTGTTAGGTTCGAAATATGCGGATGGCCCACCCGATATATGAAACAAGGAACGTGTTCGTAACCACTATGTTACAGAAACGTACACATATTGGTGGTTTTAAAAAGCAGCTCTAACTGGAGTAACGTATCTGGAGCCATATTAAGAATTTGATTTTGTCAAGCATTAACAAGCATGTGGTGACGGTATCGTCACAATATTTTCCTTTTGCTTTTGGGTGAAGTGTTCAATATTTTCTTCGAAATCACTGCCTTCACTATCCATGTTTTTATCAATTGCATTAAGTAAAGAAATGTTAATTGTTATTAAGCTAAAAGTTATTTTAAATTATGGTTGATGTCTGTGAAATCCATCTCTTCCAATTTGATGAGCTAAATCAATAATTTTATAAGTCAGTGTCTGCATATCACAACCAGTACTTCTACTTCAACACAATCTGGCCATGTTGTTTTACAACATGCATTTAAGGTTTCCGGTCGCAGTGTAGAGATTGCTGATGCTGCCCGAATAGTGGAAAGCAAACACATCTAAATTTTTAATTAAAAAAAAAATACATTAATTTCAAAATCACATAAAACGAGACTTATTACGCATAATATTCCTAATTGTGAAAGAATAAAATATTTATATACGCTCCATCCAACAGCATCTACCGAATTCTAACAGATAATAACGCGCACCTTGTTCAAGTTACATCTGTCAAGTTAGTTCTTATTAAATTAGTCTATTTTGCAAACTCACCATTGACGGCCACACCCAACGACCGGCGTTTGCTGATTGAGCTCTAAAGAAGCTGGATATTGAACCTAATTTATTGATAAAAAAAAATTATCTTCAACCATGAGGCTCATTTCTGCATGTGACAAACAAAATTGTCGAATTTGGTACGATACTAATATACATGGGGTTCAAGAGCGTCCAATGCATCCCGAAAAAGTTACTGTTCGGTATAGGTTTTACGCTGGCGTCTTCATCGGTCAATAATTCTTTGAGAACAACTTTGGCCAATGCATCTCTGTCAACGGCGAGCACTGTAGATCGATGATTACCAACGGTTTTTGGCCTGAATGAGACGACCTGTACACCTATGATATATGGTTTCAATAGGACGGCGGTTTTCTGCCACACAACTTATGCCAGATTGGATATTCTGTACGAGCGATTGGAGGGTATGTTCATCTCATATGGAGGTGATGTGATCTAGCCACCGAGACCGAGCGATTTGACCCTTTCAACCTATTTCTTGTGCGGTTTTTTAAGACCCATATGTATATGAATAAGCATAGCGAGGTTCTCAAAGCAAAGCTGATGCTGAATTTAGACCGATTGCAATCGGTACTAATTTTGTGAATCGAGATATTCAATTTTAAAAATATCGATTTTTGGTCCAAATATATATGAAAATTCTGTAGAAGATCAGTGGCCATTTTTGAACGTGGTAGTGGGATAGCTTTACTAATTTTTCAATTTTGAAAAAATTATTTTGAAGATCAGTGGCCATTTTAGAGCATATATGAAATAGTACACCATACAGGCTATATGCAAATGGTAGTCCAGAGATATTAAAGCCACTTTTCAAAATATAGAATTTTTAAAATTTTAAATATATCCGTATGTCCGGATAACGGCTAAAACTAAACATCGATTTGGTTAGAAAGGCAATAAGACGTTGGGCTCATTCAGATCAGTCAAGAAAAAAATTAACTAAAATTTTATGAAGCGTATTTTCAGCGAAGATTTACTGTTAAAACGAAAGGAAATACCGCAAAATTCTGAATCATGGATGAAGCAAGATAAAGAAGGCTGAAGCGTAACATACAGGATTGACAACAAGAAATATGTATAATGCAGTGTGTCAATTGGGTTTGGAAGGTAATTCTTCATTAAGAGCTTCTACCACTAAATCAAACGATTGATTCTTTATACAAAAAAAATATTTTTAATATACTCCTTTTTAAGAGGTAAAAGCTCACGCATAGAAAGCTAGCACACTCTTTATTAGACCACGTTGATAACAGTGAGTAACTAAGCAAATAAAATGTTATGGTAATTATACGTCAGAGAGAGCATTGATCATCAACTTCATAACTTTAGTTGAAAATAACACCTTAAATTACTATATTCATACTCATATAAATCATACTCATATAAATAAAAACCAATGCCAAAATATTATTTTTCTATTGCCGATTTCATTATGAATCAGTAAATTGAGTTACTTCTGTATTAACAACAATCTATTTATTTTGAATGCTTTAATAATAGTTTATATACAGTGAAAACAACACAAAAACAATATTCAATAAAACAAATCGTATTTAAATAAAATGAAAATACAATATAAAAACATTGAAAAACATCTAAAAATAAAACAAGCAATATTCTGGTATTTTTATTTGTTGTTGATTTCACTTAACAGAATCCGGCGTGCTTAGATTTTGAAATATATTTTAAAAATATATATATTGTTACGTTTTTACTTTTTAAAAACGTTTAAAATATGAGCTCGTAGATTGCAAATAAATAATTTTAATAAAATTCTTTACTGTTCGCACAGTTCTGTATGCCACTGTTCACAACTTGATGTAAACAACAACAATTGCTTTTCTTTGTTATTCCTCTGTTTATACACTTTGCATAAACAATAACAATTGCTATACAATTATTCGACAGATCTTTGTAACGGAGAGATTCAATCGCAGCGCGTCTTCACACAAGATTGACTGAACTTCACTAACTCACTCGCCCGCTTTGCCTTGTCTTTTATATGGCAGAATAAACATACACATACATACATACATAATTGGCCATTACAACCCTTCAGTCAGGATTACGGCCTAGCTTCTCACACCACTTATGTTGTGTGTGTTAATTTTATACATGAGTGGTGGGACCTACAGCTTAACGTCGAGTCAGAGTTTTTGCCAGAAATCTGCTGAGAGGAAATCGCCTAAGATATATTTTTGCATATTTCGTTTTGATGCCTGGCCTGG
Source organism: Sarcophaga carnaria (assembly GCA_958299815.1). Lineage (NCBI taxonomy): Eukaryota > Metazoa > Arthropoda > Insecta > Diptera > Sarcophagidae > Sarcophaga > Sarcophaga carnaria. The sequence goes on from OY283150.1 coordinate 47,805,548, forward strand.
GGCTCGAACCCTGGCTTTACGTCTAATAAGGCAACACTCTACCTATTAGACTACGGCGACTTCAATTTGAAGGGTTGTAATGATCAATTATGTATGTATGTATACAGATAATAGAACTTACTTATGTGCACTGCGATGGAATTTGGTCAATAGGTTTAGGAGGAACGGAATGAGGCATTAGTGTTTATGTATATTAGATTTGAATGAAATTATTCTGTAAATAAGAGTTTATATCGTCGCAATAAAGTTCTCTCTGTAAACCACTGCCAGAACTTGTATCCAATCGAGAGCTAATATATGTAAATAATATAAAATTTTTTTAAACTTACCGCAACTGGCAGCTTTATTTCAGTAAAACTCATTTCGTTGTACTATCGATAAAATGGAAAGTGCTTAAGCTATTTGCATACATACATACATAATTGGTCATTACAACACTTCAGTCAGGACCTAGCTTCTCATGTCACTTATATTGTGTGTGTTAATTTTATACATGTGTGGCAGGACCAACAGTCAAAGTCCGAACAACAGATTTTTGTGAAACTTTTCATGGCAATTCTATTTACTCTCAGAGTTTTTGCCAGAAATCTGCTGAGAGGAAGGGTCCGAAGGAATATATTTTTCATATTTCGGTTTGTTGGACATATTTGAACAGGGGTTTGAACCGTGGCCTTGTGTCTAATAAGCCAGCATACTATCTACTAGACTACGACGACTACAAGCAATATTTTATGAATCAATAGAGGAGGATAACCTATTTTCATTAATAACAAAACTTTGGTCAAGAACCGCAAACTAAGATATATCGACCCATTCTCGATATATATATGGTGACTTAAATATGCACAAAACCAGCTGGAGTGAAGTATTTCTTACATCCTCTTAGGAGAACTAGTTCCTGTTCTTCTGTCGACACTTGAGTATATTTTATATCCAGAAGGATAAGCCAACGTATAACACTGGATGGTTTATGCATTAATCTTGATCGTATTGTAGGATGGCCAGAAGGAAAAAGTGTCACTCATTTTAAGAAATTTTCCGTTCAGTTTCCAATTTCCAAAGTTTAGATTGTCAAATATAGTACATCCACCACCTGCAAAAGAACAGTTAAAGTTCAAAGTTAATTTCCGAATGTAATTAAAGCAGAGGTAGACAGAGAACAAACAACATTTGTGATCACTTGTGAATTAAACCTACTTACATCTAAAGTGACAATATCTAAAAAAAAAAACGTTGTTATAGGGTGAAGAAGTTTCACATTATGTCATACAGTAGGTTTTCTTCATTTTTTCTATATTTCGCTTTTACTTTTTTCTTTTTGCAATTAATTTTTTATTTTAATAGATTCAAATGATTCTGAAAATAACCTGTGTCATTACTTTTCAATAAAAGTTTTCGAAACTCAAAATGCAGAAAAAATTTAGAGCGTATTTAGACTTTTGTCCATGACTGTGCTTTATTTCCTGTATTCCACTGAGATGTTCGAAATGTTAGAAGCTATTTTTAGAAATACTGAACATTGTTACTATGGATAGTAAGTACCATAATATGGTATTTAAAATACATTTTACTTAAGAATATACTTAACAGACTGTAAGATGTTTAAATTATGGTGATTTAAATTCATATAAAACGAGAACGTTTTGTAATTCCTTTCATTTTATTTTTAGAATTGAAAAAAACAACGAAACTATTAGTTCCTCTACCAGTAGTAAATGTTTCGCACCCTTAGTCGTATAATGATTTCTGTTTACTTTCTCTTATGGATTCCCTCGCCTTTACTACATCAACTAAAAAACGTTTCTGAATGGTTTTATAAATACATGTCTTCGATAGTTTTCATATACGAAAAATAACAAGAATAAAAAACTCTAAAGTTACATTGACATTCTAAAAGAAAATTTAAATTTTTTGATTAAAAACACCCACACATACAACAAGTGCCATTAAAATGGTAATGCAATACAAATATGTTACGATATATTTTATAAATATTTATTATTTAACAATTTACATTTCAATATAGTAGAGGGTAAAGAATGGTAAGATATTAAATAGTATTAGGAAAGCCTTTGCTAGATATTTAATATGTAAGAGCTAATATTTGAACATAAAGAGATTATAAAAACAGAAAACAAAACCCACAGCGCACATACAGTGGACAGCAAAAGTCTTATTACGACAATATATTTTAGCAATTTCATGAATTTTTGCCAAAAGTTTGTATAAAAATTTATAGTTTATCTATTTATTTAATGATTTTATTTCTGTTTTATTATAAAACAAACAATTTTTTTAAGTTTTTCATAAAACAAGAGAAAAATAAGAAAAAGTTTCAGATGACCCCATAGGTACCCCCAAGGAGAACCCTGAGTAAATTTAAAATTCAAAGGCCTAATATATGAAAATGTTATTGCCAAGCACTCGTTTTAACCCATTTGTAATTGAGTGTACAAGTTTTGTTTAGTGTTTTCTAGTGGCACCATGAGCAAGTTTTTCGGTTGACTTTTGTTTGAGGTTTAGAGAGTACGTAGCCGTTCTATCAAATGATCTCCTAAAACTCTCTTGAAGTCATATCGGAACTTTGTGCAAGAGTATTAAGCCTGTGGGTACTTTTTTTGTCAAAATATATTGTCGTACTAAGACTTTTGCTGTCCACTGTATATAGGGTGGGCAAAAGTTTAAATTAATAAAAAAGTCCAATAAAACAAAAATTGTTTGAAATTTTTTTCAAATTTAATTTTTTTGGTGTGAATGGAGTGTTCTGAATGCCTCTTCCTAACTCCGGAGGGTATGCAATAGTTTTTAAGTTTATTCTCTTACTACCAATACACACCATGTGGTATGAGGATTAAATACGGTTTTGACATATTAATCATACGCGCCATATGTAAAAAAAAATTTCAATATAAATGTACATGCTTATGTATCGTCTTCTGCCTCTTCGAAGTACCAAAAATAATTATCACTCATAATCGAAAATAAGGGTGGGACATTTAAAAGTTTAAATTTAAAAATGCAATAAAATAACAATGGTTTGAAATTATCCAAACTAATTCGTTTGTTGTGAAGTAGAATTCTTCCGGTTAGAAATGAAATATTGTTTCATTCATATTGCTGCCAGTGCTGGTCTTACAGTACCTCATTCGATCGGGGCAAATTTCGTACACTTTGTCTAGTGTATGGAGTCGTACTCACGAATGTTGGCATAACAGGTTTCTTTAACGGAGCTTTAATCTTTCTTTCTTTTCGTCCAATTCACGTCATCATAAATATGTACATAATTGGTCATTACAACCCTTCAGTTAGGATTACGACCTAGCTTCTCACACCATTTATGTTGTTTGTGTTAATTTTGTACATGAGTGGCGGGACCTATAGTTTAAAGTCGTCTCCGAACGACAGATTTTTGATAAATTTTTCATGGAATTTTTTTTTTTTACTCTCGGAGTTTTTGCCAGAAATCTGCTGAAAGGAAATCGCCGAAAAAATATTTTTTCATATTTTCGTTTTGTTGTCTGACATCATCATTTCTGCTAATTAAACGGCCATCAAACGTTTGACGCAATAAATCGATTGTGGCATGAGATGTGTGGCACGATATCATCGTGCAGTTTCTCGGTAGCCCAATAATTTGCCAGATTCGAAGTAACCGATAGTTCAAATTTAAACCGATAGATGGCCCACCTGATATAATAAAAATTTGCGTGTTCAAGAATAATTAATTCTTATTGGCAATTTTGATATGTTGCCATTAGGAAATTTTCTTATATTTGCTGAATTTTTTCAAAGTTTAGTCAATGAAATCCACAACACGCTAAATTGCTTAGACATTTTGACAGTATTTTTTTTTTGCTTCATATCCGTTGAAATATTTCGGACTTCTTTGGACAAAATTTTCTGCAAACGAATGAATTATACACCGTACGGGAGTCCCGTGATTGCCTGGCCGGTTTTTAGTCATTTTTAATTAACTGCTACAACAAATACACGGCATAAGCTTGTTCAGAAAATCTCCAGGATTTGCAAGATTTCTTATATGCAGGATATCTTCAGCTGCGTGTTGTCAATTAATAACAATTATGCATTGTATGTACGATTTCGTGTCAAAAATTACTTACTTTTTGGCGTTCAAGTAGATTTTCGGACATGTCATATCGCTTTTAATATCTTTCGGCCTCAATTCGTATTGCATCCAATAATCTTTCTGTTGAATGCAGTGTCCTGATTGCACACGATTTCAACTACTACTTGAACATTCATCAATAATTTTGAAAATTATTTTTGAATTTGACAACCACAACTTTTTTTTTGTTTTTTTTTTTTTTTGCTGACCGAAACTGATCTTAATATCAACCGCATATGCAAGTCACTGGAACATGTTCAGAAGGAAGGATTCAGGAAAAAAACGATAATTTTTCTTTTTTAACCGAATGTCTTCTTATAGGCTGCCTGATCACTGAAGTGTCAGGGAAATCTTAAAGGCAAGGTAATGCTTGTTGAGTTGAGGAATTTTCACTGAAAATCTCCAGATTTAATCGAATAGTCAGGCTGCTATTAAGTCCCTAACGATCCCTATGCGCCATTGTCCTTTTGGTAGGCAAGGCGAAAGATTCGATATTAAAACTACGTTGTCGTTGTTATACTGTCATCACCTTATTAAATACGCTTTGAAAAATGGCATTTTGTTGTTTAAATTGCTTTTCAAACACTTTCTGAAAATAAATCTCAACTGCCACCCAAGCCATATTCACAGAAGACGTACTAAATTGTTAATGTAAAATTTTTAAATTACAATAGAATAGGTTGGTATGTTTTTTAACGTCCCTATTATTGACCCATTAATTTAGGGACAAGTGAGTTGTTGTACACTAATGTTACACAGCATACGAAAAAATTATGCCGTCAAATTAAAAATGCTTGCCACGTTTTAGACATTAATACACCATAACACTGAAAAATGTTTCAAAAATTTGGCATTAACAGGTACAAGAATAATAAATAAAATGTTGACAGTTTTTCTGTCAGTCTACTTGTTTTCAGACATATGGATTAATATGCTCAAAAACATTTAAAAAGGACGTGTATTATTTGAAGGTAACTAAGAAAGAGATTAAGTGCATAGTACTTAACATTCGAGTTTTCATAATTTGCGCTGTATTAATGCCAGCAACACGTTTACACAGTATATTGCAACCTAAAGTATTTGAAATTTATAGAATAGGAGACGCCTACAACCACGTTTTTTTTTAAGTAAATTAATTATAAATTTTGGGGTGCCCTGGTAGTCTAGTGGGTAGTGTGCTAGACTATTAGCGTGAGGGTTGTGGGTTCGATTCCCACCAGAGACTCTGGTCTGTGACACTACACCGAGCAAATAGTCAAGTTACTTCGCTCGTATATAATTAGTATATAATTTGTAATTGTATTGTAATTAATAAAATAATTAAATAAATGATTATAAATTTTGGATTATTTAACCTGTGATCTGAAAAAGCATTTCTTTACTTAAGGCAATTTTTAAATACTATCTCCAGCAGATATTCAAATGAAATTAACAGCAAATATCGTATATGTAGCGTATGGCAATTTTTATATATGAGGATATTTCCATTGTCGAGCAAATAAAAAAAGATTTTTACCAAACATTTTAGTTTTTCTGTATTTCTCGTATTGGAAAACAATGAAATTAAAAAAAATAATGAAAATATTTTCGTTTACAGACTGCCAGGGATGTGACTTGACAACAAAAAATAATTGTCGAAATGAATATTTTCCTACAAAGAAAATTATGTTTAATAGAGTAGGATACAATCAACATATCTTCATAGTTGTGAGCGGTAAGTTAGTTCTAATTGTTGTATGTGACTGTGTAGTCCATAAGTTAGAACCAATTGTTGAGAGCACCTTGTTATCGAATCAAATTCGTATTATCGGCCAAAAATTTCCACACAGAAGCAAAATTTTCGGCATGCATTCTCCTCCAGTCTCTTCAAAATTTTTACACAGTAGGATAGTAATGATGATCATAATCATTCTATAATGATCGAAAGGTAGCCACGTTTCGATAATCACTTTCCATATTCACCACGAACCATATTCATATTGTTACGATTTTACCTTTTGAAAACGTTTAAAATATGAGCTCATAGATTGCAAATATAATAAAAATAAATTTTGTGGTTAGTTTTAATAAAATTCTTTACTGTCCGCACAATTCTGTGTGCCAGTGTTCACAACTTGATGTAAATAACAACAATTGCTTTTCTTTGTTATTCCTCTGTTTATACCCTTTGCATAAACAATATTAATTACAGGTCAATTGTTTAACAGATCTTTGTAACGGAGATCTTCAAACCACGATTACTCTCTTCAAAAACACCGCGTCTTCAAACAAAACTGACCGAACTTTCTCTACTCAGTTGCCTGCTTTGCCTTGCCATTTATATGGCAACAGACTGTTCTGATGAATGTTCTTGAAGGCTTATGTTCGTGCATTCGCCTTTTCGAGAACTCTATGACTGTGAACATCGTTGTTTCATTCTTGTTGTTTGTATATTTTGTTTACATTTATTCTTTTAGTGTTTGTTGTTGCATTTTTGTTTACTTGTTTATTTTTTATGCTGGTGTTTATTGGTATACTTTTGTTTATTTGCTTATCATTTTAATGTTAAACTATGTAAAAAACACCAGTATCTAGATTCTTCCATTTACGTAACAATAATCCTTACCATGTGTTGCGTAATCATACTTCATTCGCGGACATATATCAGTAGGGCCGCTTTTTATTTTTGGTATACGTGAAGTTTGCCAAATTCTTCAGCGCTAAGCACATGAATGTTACGCTGAAGTGATTATGCCATGAAAAAAGTAAAACAAAGTCGAATTAAAAGATAATATGAAGCAATGCTACAGCAGACCAATCACCTGCTTAGCTAGAACAAAAATAGATTAAAGAATCTGAAACCAGGTGGAATAACAACCAACCGGAACTTATGGCAACAACAGTAGGCAACCGTATAAGATCGAAAATGCTTTGTGGAAGCCATATACCCCCAAGAAGGGTAATTAAAAAATGAATCAATAAACCCCTCTTTTTTACTAATATGATCACTTCCTGAAGTCGCCGTAGTCTAGTAGGTAGTGTGTTGGCTTATTAGACGTAAAGTCAGGGTTCGAGCCCCAGGCCAGACACCAAAACAAAATACAAAAAGTGTTTCTTCGGCGACTTCCTCTCAGCAGATTTCTGGCAAAAACTCTGAGAGTAAATAAAAATTGCCATGAAAAGTTTCTCAAGTCGCCACTCATGTATACAATTAACACACACAACATAAATGGTGTAAGAAACTAGGTCGTAATCCTGACTGAAGGGTTGTAATGACAAATTTTGTATGTATGCATGTATGATTACTTCCTGCTGGTAATAATTATTCAAAAATTTAAATAGTCGAGAGTATGAACTTCTGCAATGTTTGTGACTTGGTGGTGGTACAAAGCTGCAGGGTTGTGTGGCAGCACCAAAGGTAGTCAGTTTGGAATTTATTGAGGAAACAGTATTTAAACATTCTAAAGCACAACTTCAACTGAAGTGTGGCAGAATTAGAAATTCAAAATGACTATTGCTCATAACAAGTCTATGAACCTAAGTACATTGCTGCCTAACATAGTCTTTTCCAAAAAGGTTCTATACGATTCTAAGAGAGTAATTATGGAATCGTTTGGAAATCGGCTGCTTACTTGCGAAATATCGAACAAAAATCAACTGAAAAACTTGCTTATGAGTAAATGGCAGTAAATTTCAACAGAAAAAGTTGCATAACACTGGTGCATTCAATGCCAAATAGATTAAATGATGTGCCTGGCCTTAAGGGATATCATATTAAATATAAATTTTTAATTTACTTTGAGTTCTTCATGGGGGTACCTACACTTTCACTGCCCAAAGTATAAAGTCTTTAGGCACTTTTCTTAGTTTCTCGTTCGTTTTGTTGACTTCACTAATAGTTTTTGTGTTTTGTTATAAAATAGAAATAAATTAATAAAATAAATATAAAAAACTTAAATTCTTTATTAAATCTATTGCTTAAAATTCATAAAATCTATTAAATATATTGAGATACATAAAATTAAGCGTCCACTGTGTATTTCATTCCACGCAAATTACCCCAAACGCAATCAATTTATATGAAATAATTCCATTAGCTTCCCTGACATGAGCTGTACGTGGCAAGTAAATTTGTTTTCCTTTCATTTTAATTGCATTCTGTTTTATAAAAATATGGCAGAGTTTGCGAATTTAAATTCATTTTATTTAATATATTGGATATAAAAAGTATTCGAAAACACTTTGAATAACGTCCTGCACAGTAAAACATATTTATTCTTATATTTAATTGCATATGAAATTATATTGAAATTAATTACAAATTGTAAGCAGGTATTGTACATCGGATAATATGACCATAAAAAGTATCTGAAAAAATATGTCATTCGGAGTCGACTTTAAAGTGTAAGTCCCGGCACTGATGTATAAAATAAATCCAGACAACATAAGTGGTGTCAGAATCCAGGTTGTATTCCTAACTGAAGGGTTATAATGACCAATTATGTTATATTATGTATGTAGTTGCATGCTACACAATCTAAAATATATTTCCAAATCTTCTCTTCCCCTTCACAACACATTGTAACAATAGGTGATAAATAATTTATCCTACTTTAACCATTTCTTAAGCACAGGCTTTTGAGTTGACAATCAACAAAAGTACAGCAATTGCTAAAAAGAAATCCTTTTGAAATATAAGAATTCAATGTCTAAGTAAAGAACAATCTAAAAAATCTTAAAAATATAATGAATGCATGAATGAATAAATGAAATTATTCCATTGTTCAATTCAACAGCCATATGCTATTGTTTACCTTTTCAATTAAAGTCTACGTTACGTAAATACAATGCATCAACTGATTCCACTGAAATGAAAATAAAAGAGATTAAAATTTATTTTTTTTCTTTGAACCTGAATAAGAAAAAAAACAATTTTTTTTAATTAATTTGAATGAGTATCCATAATACATAAAATTTTAAGTTGCATAAGCAAATGTATACAAAAGATATTTTATATAAAATATTTCACTTTTGAAAATAAAAGGATATTAAATTTGTATTTAAAAGTATTTCTCTTCTTTACATTAAATACACAAGAGAGTAGTGGGCTTGAATTAATCCTTTTCTTAATTTCAGTTAATTTTCCATTTTGATCGGACAAATTTTTATAAATTTTTTCGATTGTATATGTCGTATCTCGGGAATGGCATCACAAATGTTCACCTACAAATGCTCAAGGCCTCTGGTTTATCGGCATAACACTTTTCTTCAACGGCGCCCCACAGAAAATAGTCCAAAGGTGTCAAATCACAGCTTTTGGGCGGCCAGTTGACATCACCATTACGGTCAATAGAGACACCTATCGCACCATGATAACCGATTTTTTGGTCCTAATCTTAATGGTATTGACGTGAACGATGTTTGATTTCAACAGGATGGTGCCACTTGCCACGCAACTCATGCTGCAATCGATTTATTGCGTCAAGTGGTGATTTCAATTGCCCGTCAAGCAGATGTGATTTGATACCATTGGACTATTTTCTGTGGGCCGCCGTTAAATAAAAGTGTTATACCGACAAACCAGAGACAATTGAGCATGTGAAGGTCAACATTCGTGACACGAAAAAGTCCACTAAATTTGGTCTGTTCGAACGAGGTACTGTGAGGGCAGCCGCGACGGTCAACCGGAACAATTGTATTTCATAACATAAAAATAAATTCGGAAAAATTTCAAACCGGTTTGTTTTATAGCATTTTTAAATTTAAACTTTTAAATGACCCGCCCTTTATGTTGGGTAATTCTTTGATTATTTTTAATTTAATGTTGCATACCTTACGGATCTTATAGTATAAATACGCATACGTATGAGCAATATTTTTTGAATGCAGCAGCGTATTACATGTAACTCATACGCCTTAATGTTTATTGTTACTATGATTAGTAACGCATTGAAAGCAAAATGTACTGCAACTGCATTACGAAAAACAAACTTCACTGATTTAAAACATGAAAATATTTTCAGTGTTTTTTTTTCATTTTTTCTTTATCAGTGCTGAGAATTTGAAGGCCAACACTCGTGATCCCATTGCCGAAATACAACCACATACACTCGAAAAAATTCATGAAAATTGATTCAATCGAATGAGGTGCATTAAGGCCAGTCGTAGCACCCATGTAAATGAAATCATATTCCATTTTTAACCGAAACAATTGTACTTCACAACAGAAAATAAATTTTTCAAAATTGTAAAACGTTTTAGTTTTATTGCATTTTTAAATTTAAAGTTTTAAATCACCCACCCTATATAATGAAACATTAAAAGTTTACTTGCGCTTGCCATAACAAATTTTACATTTCTTTCTTTGTTGAACAACACAAAAGTGTTGAGGAGCAGAAAGAAAGTCTGGAAAGTAAGTTTTTTCAGCAAATATTTGAATCATGTGAATGGAAATCGATTTTTTATAACACAATAAATAGTACTGTATTGGGAATACTTTGCTCGTAACAATAGATGTTTACTTTTTATTTGATGCTGGGAAAATAAAAGCCACCTGCTGTGAAAAAACTCATCGCCATTCGCCGGTATTAGAATATTAAACTTTTCGGTTTAAATATTCAAATCGTAACAAAAAAAAAGCAAAAAGAAACATGCAAAAACAATTTAAAGCTTTTACTTCTTTGTTCTCTGGTGATTTGAATACCTCAATTACTCCATTGTGGTTTTTATTTTCTTGTTTTTTTTTCTTTTTTTTTTTTTGTTCTTTATACAACAACTTGAAGTTTTTCTTCTCTTTTTTTTAAAGGAATGGCGTTATAAAAACAAAGTATTTCAGTTGTTTTAATTTTCTACAGATTGTTAGTGTTTCATTTAAAAGCTAGAAGAAATCAAAAATAAAAAAAGGAGGAAGGAAAAGGTTATAGCCAAGGCAAAAATATTCTGCATAAGAATAAGGCAAAAAAACCAAATAAAGAAAACAAACACGTTCATGCGTTTATTTCCTGCTGTTTTCCGGAGATTTACGCATAACATTGGATTGGAAATTGTGCTTGAAAAGTAAATTTCTTCAATTTATATCGACCGACACGATGGAGAGATTTTAACGCTTGTCACAATTTGATTGGAATTTAAAATCATCTTTATGGATACAATAATCGATAAAGGAAACATTTTTTAAACTCAATTGAATTGAAAAACATTTGTAGCAAGGATTTGTAACATATGAACGGAGCAACTTTCAGCAAAGTAAGCAGAATTTCTAAATAACATACCAAGTGAAGATGAACTTCTTCAGGGCCATAGGATCGTTATTATATTGTTTATTAAACATTCGTTTTGCAATGCTCAGGCTACCTTTAATTAGTTTTTTTATTGGAGACCAACAGATTTTTGAGTAACTTTTCATGCCAATTTTATTTACTCTCACAGTTTTTGCCAGATATCTGCTCAGAGACAGACGCCGAGAAAATGTTTTTCATATTTCGTTTTTGGGGTTTGAACCAGAGATCAGCATTGAATCGTTTTTGTGCTACTCATAAGCACTTATGAAATTTTGAATATAAGTGAGTCAACAATATTGAAATTTAATTACTCTGATTCATTCGTACTCACTACAACGTTGGTTTATAAGCACAGCCATTAAGCCATTCAAATTTGTTTGATTCACAAGCCTACTAATTCAGATTCATAACTTTAGAAAAATACTTATAAATGATTCGAGTCACTCGAATTTATAGTCTTAGTTGTTGTTGCATTAAAAAAAAAAAGAAAAAGACAAAAACAGCAAGCAAAGCACACAACCTTCCAGTGAGTATTGAAGTTTTCGTAAGCGAATCATACTTATTTTGTGATATTTGTAAATGTTAAGTCATGAAGAGTCGAAATCAACAACATTATACGTGTTGTTAAGTATAAGTATGGTGCGTACTTCAAACTATGTATCAGAAATTATGAGTATGATTCGATTCTACTCATCTTTTTGAATACTCATTGCTGATCTCTGGTTTGAACCATGGACCTTAGGTCTAATAAGCTACCTACTAGACTACAGTGGCTACTAGTCAGATCAATCGCATACTAAAAATCCACTTGATTCCATCTTCCTCGACAACTGGGAAGACCGGAGTATTGAAGAACAGTTTCCTGTTCTTAAACGTTTCTGCAGATTTTGCAAAAGTCATTGAGTAGATGGCAAAGACTAGTGCCTCTCGCATTAATACCCAAATTGCAATGTCCAATAATGACTCCTATTACTGTGTTACTTTGTCCTTAAACGAAGCCACGGGTGTATACAGAATGCATTATCATTGGGGCTCATAATCAGGATGTCTTTGTAAAAAACTCATCAAATGGCGTGAAGCTTGTGTTATGTCTGCTCAATTCATTCTTTCTATATTCCAAACTCACAGCAACACATTAATGCAAGCTCTTAAGGCGTGTTTCTGTGAAAGGAATGGTTCCGCACGTTCATCTGCTTATATGGAAACACAAACGAAAACGCTCAATTTTGTTTGTGTTTGATTGTCTAGTAGGCAATGTGTTTATCTAATGTGACGTTTTTTTAAAGAGGAACGATTTCATATGATTTGTATTTGTATGGTAAACACAAAAAAAACCATCATACAAATAGAAATCGTTCGTTTTACAAACACGTCACATTAGATGAACACATTGCCTACTAGACAATCAAGGCACCTTAGACTACATAGAGCAACAAAACTTTCAAAAGATACTTATTTTGGAAAACATTTTCAAAATAAAACGGAATTCCTTGAATCAAGAAATAATCTGTGAAAATCTGTGAAGTTGTGCAGTAGGTGGTTCAATGACACAATAAAGGCTCTGAAAGAGCTAAAAAAAATTGATTTGCCTTGAACGTATTTTTAATACCATAAGAAATACTTTTATTTTATGTTTTATATTTTTTTTTTACAAATGTAAAGTAAATTCAATTTTATTTCTCATCAAAATGTGTACATACTATATACTATAAACTGTTACGTTTACATGATTTTCCAAAGCCCATGACACATGAATCTATTTGCAAAGGGGAATTGTACTCCTGTATGCTCAGCTACTTTTAAAATTAACCCATTACAGTATAATGGATATATATTGTTATGAAAATGAAATTGAAATTGTAAACAAATGCTATAAAAATAAAACAATGCAGTAAACAAACCTTTTTACGAATTATCGTACTGCTTAATATAACAACAAACAACAGCATAAAAAAACGCTAAACAAGTAAACAAAAATACACAAACAACACTACAATAATAAATGTAAACAAAATACAAAAACAACACTAAAATAATAAATGTAAACAACGATGTTTAGATTTAAAGAGATTTCGAGAGGGCGAAGTCATGAACATTCGTCTTCAAAAACATTCATCAGACTGTTTATCCTGTCATATAAAAGGCAAGGCAAGTCAGTTAGTGAAGTTGAGTCAGATTTGTGTGAAGACGCGGTGCGTTTGAAGAGAATAATTGTGGTTTGAAGATCTCCGTTACAAAGATCTGTCGTTATTGTTATTGTTTATGCGAAGGGTATAAACAGAGAAATAACAAAGAAAAGCAATTGTTGTTGTTTACATCAAGTTGTGAACAGTGGCATACAGAACTGTGCGAATAATAAAGAATTTTATTAAAACTAAACACAAACTTATTTATATTTTATTTGCATCTACGAGCTCATATTTTAAACGTTTTTAAAAACTAAAAATGTAACAATATAAATACAGCTGGAGGCTTATTTAATACCAGGGCTTGTCATAGAGAAAAATGAAAGATTTTTCTATGTGCCTATAAGCAGGCACACCTTAATGGGTTAATACCTTTATGGGAATTTTAAGGTACGTAAGTGAGTTTTTGTTGGCTTTCATTAATTTAACCAAAAAATGCTTTTAAGCTATGAAGTGGTTTTCCGCTAGTAAATAATTCCAAAAGGCATTGTAATAAATATTTTAAAAGCTTTTTAAGAAACGAAAAGAAATGAAATCATAGACTTTCTTTATACAATTCCCAGTGGAAGAATTAATGGTAGAAGGAAAACCAAATCTTTAAACATTATTTATGGAAATTTACAAACTTACTTGTTGGCTTATTTAACTTTTGTTAAGAATAATTAAATACCGTAAAAAAAGAAAGGATTTTAAAAAACTTTTCTATCAAATCAATATGAAATTATATACTTTGTGACAAACATTTATTTACTGTTTGTTTGTGGGCTGTATGTAATGTAATGTTAAAAATACGTAAGCATATTAAGTACATGATCTGAAATACGCTGTACTTTTAAAATTGATTGACTTTAAATTTAGAACATATTTCTGGGCAGCTTAAAGTACCTCATAAAAGCAAATCATTATGCTACAATGTTTATCAGATAGGCACGATATTGCAATATTTGTCCTGTAGTTATTGAGGCGTTAATGGCATCAATGCATGACCTGCATTACAGTTTTCAGGATAATGCTTGAGGCATAAAAAGTTAGTTGCATGCATATGAAAAAATGCATTGGAAATTGGGTAAACTGCTGCACTGGATTTTCCATGTATTCATTTATGTAGCAATCACAGTAATAAGAAAGAAAATAGAAACTAGAAAATATCCTTGCCGAAAAAATTTTTTTGGGTCTGATTACATTTGAAATCTATACTCGAGACATTCACATTGCAAAACTGATTAAAGCTATTAGCAGAAATTTTGAAGGCAATTATAAGGATTTATTCTTTCATTTTTCTTTAATTTTTCACGCATTTTTTTTTTTTTCTTACGCCATCTCATGCTGTTAGTGCATTTTTATTGGTCATTACAGCCCTTCAATCAGGATAACGACCTCGCTACTCACACCACTCATGTTGTATGTGTTAATTTTTTATACATGAGTGGCGGGACCTACAGTTTAAAATCGATTCCGAATGACAGATTTTTTGAGAGACTTTACATGGCAATTTTATTTCCTCTCAGAGCTTTTGCCAGAAATCTGCAGAGAGGAAGTCGCAGAAGAAATATTTTTTAATATTTTCGTTTTGATGTCGGACCTGGGGTTTGAACTCGGGCCATACGTCTAATAAGCCAACACACTACCTACTAGACTACGACGACTTCATAGACAGACACATATACTTACAATCATACCTGTTAAATTTCGATTACGATTAGTAATCAATTACATTACTTTTTAAAAAGAATCGTAATGATTATATAATTCTATGAACAATTTTTTCCAATTACTAATTGATTACGATTACCGAAGAATCAAAAAATAATCAGGATTACTGACGATTAGTCTAATAATCAAAAAGAATCAAAAGAAGTTTAAAAAAGAATCAAATTGTTTTAAATAATTCTTTTTGATTATTTTCAAATATACAAAAGTAATCCAAAAGTAACCAAATTTTTTTCAATAATTCTTTTTCATTATTTTCAAATATTCAAAAAGAGTTCGAAGTAATTGTTGAAAATAAATTGATTACTTTTGGATTACTTTTGATTCCTTTTGATTATTAGACTAATCACCAGTAATCCTGATTATTTTTTGATTATTTTGTAATCGTAATCAATTATTAACTATTTTAACCAAAAATAATCGTAATTGTAATCATTATTTCACCATTCAAAAAAAAGTAATCAAATTACTAATCATTACGATTACTAATCATTACTTAACAGGTATGCTTACAATACAATATTTCAAAATAAAGCAGAAAAATTAATATTGTATACACAAAAAAATTTAAAACTTACGTATATATTTTCACGAAATAATTAATTTCCTTAATGCAGCTGTAAAATGTATATTTTTCTAGTATACTAACAGTCCGAATTTTAACTTTAATTGGAAAACAAACATATTTTAGGAGACAGAATATGCAAAAGCTATTTCGAAAGTTCATTACCAATAAAGGTGAAGTAACAAAATATTACTTAATTTTACACGTAGACTTAAGTTTGTAGACTAATACTTTGCTATGAAATATCGATCATATAACGATCATAACGCTTTGTTGTTTGTTTTAATTACCTTTTTTTTAAATTTTTTTTGTATTGAAAAAATTTTGTTTTCTAAATTTCAAAAAATTTAAAGTTTAAAAAATTCTAACAATTTTAAATCTCTTTTAGTTTTAAGTGTTCAGAGTTCTTAGGAATCATACTTTGAATTAAAAATAAAAAAAAGAACTCAACATTCATTTACAAAATTTCTGTTTTGAAATTAAATCACAGGCTCTTAGAGAGTAGCAAAGTAACTGTCAAAGTCTATCCATGTGTTTATAAAGTAATACATATTTATTCATGTAGAGATGTACGTATGTATAATGTATACAATTTTGTTTTTTGCTATAAGTTTTTATTTGTATTCGTTTTTATCTAATCATACTACTGTAATACATGACGTGTGAGTAACGTACTAATAAGTAATAATACTCCAGGTAATATTAAATATATTTATTGCTTAAAATGATAATTAAATGTGTGTGTATCAGAAACATAATATTAAAGAATAATTAATTAATTTTAATACAATTAAAATATTTTTAAAAATTTCATTATTGTTGGAACCTAACGTAAACAACAGTAAGTTACATACAGTGAGCGTCAAGTGACAGTAAACACCTTACATTATTTGAAAACCATGTGGTTCATATTCATTAAAATAGTGAAATATAATGTACGTACATAATGTACGATCTGGGTCTGTGATAGTTTGATGAACTCAACATATAAAGATATAAATGTCTCCAAATCAAATTACTATTAGGGCAATAGAATGCGACGAAGGATTGTCCTAGAATGTAGTCATGGCACAGCATGAATTATATGGGTACCTGGTCATTAAATGGTGACCGAAGGTAGCTTGGGACTTACAGAACATAAAACTGGTTAACACAATGTGTTTTAGAGCCATATTGACAATCAGGCTACTAGAGTTGTCTAAAATGTCTATTACACTGTTGTGGAATAATTTCATTAGGAGGCAAAATTACAGAGATACTCCACGGTGATCCTGGTGTAAAAAGAGGCATTAGTGAGGTTTATTATAAAAAAAGACGATTTCTTAGTTAAAAACAAAATTAAAAAGAATGACCGCATTTCATCACATCTTAGGATATATGTATGCGTATATGCATATATTATTCATATACAGCACACATGTGGAGTATATACGTATTTAAATGAACTACAAACAAATATCGAATACACACATTACATAATTGATCATTACAAACTTTCAGCCAGGATTACGACCTTAATTTTAACATGAGTGGCAGGACCTACAATTTAAATATGACGCCGAACGACAGATTTTTGGGAAACTTATCATGGCAATTTTATTTACTACCAGGGTTTTTGCCAGAAATCTGCTGAGAGGAAGTCACCGAAGAAATACTTTTTTTAATATTTCGTTGTGTTGGAGATGTCTGACCCGGGGTTTTGAACCATTGTCTCACATCTAATAAGCCAACATACTACCTACTAGACTAAGGCAACTATATGAAAACAGAAGTCTCAGAATTTTATCCAGGACTGTATTGTACATATATCAGAATTTTGTTTTGTTTTTCAAACTCAAGTTATATTTAAAACTAAAAATTGTAAATGTAATTACAAGTATTTATTCTTTCCCCTTTCCTTTAATGACATGGGACAGGCAGTTGACAATTTTTGTTTCTTTAAGCTGCGCATGCAGCCCTTTTTTTAAAAAGGGAAATTATTGTCATATCATTGCCAATTTGCTTTAGAAATCAAAGAAGTCTTTTTGTATCTATTAAATTCCCCATTTCTTGCTATCACCAAATTGTTGCATCATATGTACTTTAGCGAATCTTAGAGTATGTCAACACATGATTCATCAACTGCAGACAGCCAAAAAGTATACCCGCTAAGGCAACTTTCGGTTCTAATCAATGAACGAAAAATTTCAAATTGAGTGGTAACATACATACATACATAATTGGTCATTACAACTTTTTAGTCAGGATTACGACCGAGTTTCTCACACCACTTATGTTGTGTGTGTTAATTTTTATACATGAGTGGCGGGACCTATAGTTTAAAGTGGACTCCGAACGACAGAGTTTTGAGAAATTTTTCATGGCAATTTTATTTATTCTCAGAGTTTTTGCGAGAAATCTGCTGAGAGGAAGTCGCCGAAGAAATATTTTTTTACATTTCGTTCAGTTTGAGATGCCTAAATTGATTGATATCACAAGGCCAACATGAGGAAAAGTGGCCTTTCTTCGATTAAATTTTGACGTTAGTTGAATAAACAAAACAACCGAACTGGTCTAAACTAGAGAGAATTAAAACTGGACCGAATGAAGTGTGATCGTTATTGTCCTTTCTGGCTTATAGGACTTAAGGAATTAATATATAAGACTTACTGCTAACATGTTAATTTTTGCTACAATTTCCGTAAACGTTTGCGAAATCTGAAATTTCTTTTATATTCTCAAATCTTCTTTGAATTTAAAAATTCGGGAATGAGTAGAATAACATTCACAAATTTATTCTACAAACATTCTATCGTATTAAAATTGAATTTTTATTGTACATATATTTTATAAGAGTATTTTGATACTAAAAATATAAATGTTTTTATGAAATGTATTAAAGAGATCTGAACAGCTTTTAAATTCACTGATAAATATACGGTTCATCTACAACGCACTACTTACTCACCATCAACTAATAATATTATCAACGTTTCATTTTCATTACAGCTAAATATGTATAAAATCTGTACCTGGGCATCGATTCAGAAAATACATTTCAAAGCAAAACAAAACATTCAATAAAGTTTACGATGAAAATGCTAATATTGTGACGATTTCGTCTGCCAACGGATATGAAAATAGCAACAGTACCAGTGCACATGGCAAAAACAAATAAAATCACAACAGAATTGATTTTGAACAGCATGTGCCAACAACAAGAATATCACCAGATATGCGGTGATAAAGAAGACAACAATTGTGGTTGTTGTGCCTGAGAAGGAGATGATAATAGTTGGGTTCAGCTTTATTACACTTTAAAAAGTTTGAAATATTGTAGCACAGATTTAAATTGTTAATCTACATAACTGTTATTATAAAGACAAGTTTTAAGGAAATTGTGCCGTTAGTAGATCTTATTAATACAATTGAAAACTTGTTCATCCATAGTAAGTAAGTAACTAAATAAGAACGACAATGACTGTTTATGAAATATTCATGGGAATTGCAATGTAGAATGCTAATGCGAAAGGTAAGTATCACAGTCAATGTAAGGTTTTATTCAGTTCTTCGTGGTCTTGTACGATTTTAGCCAAGTAAAGTGGTAAGAAATTTAAGTGTTTAATGGGTTTAATATATCGGATAGGCCATCCATCGGTTCAAATTTGAAGCATTAGTTATTTCTAATATGTGTTTTATCTCCACTAAACGTTATAAATCGATTTACGCTTGAGCAACGTTGACATGTATTGGAAAATTATTTGCAAAACTAATTGATCGGAAATTGCACCAAGATGTCGTATAAAATGTAAGCGCAGAGAAGGACCAACAGCACCCGGTATACGTAAATTTATTGCTAAAGTTCATGAGACTAATTTCGTTGTTGACATGCCAAGACATGATCGTGCTCGTGCAGTGCGTACACCCGAAAATATCGAAGCTGTGGCAACTCGTCATCTTTCTCAAAAATTGAACAGTTAACGTCGAATTTTGCGAAAAGATAGCGATATGACGCTTTGCAAAATTAAATTCGTTTAAGGAATGAAGACGCATGGTCATGCGCTACGTTTTAGCTTTGCTAGATGGGCCAACTAGAAACTGCACGAAGATGTCGTTTTTTCCAAAAAAAAAAACATCATCTCTTCGGATGAAGCTCATTTCTATCTTGGTGGTTAATAAGCAAAATTGCTCAAAAAACCCACACGTGGTCTTACACAAGCTAATGCAGCTATTAAGAGTGACTGTATGCTGAGGCTTGTGGAGCGGAGGCATCATTGGACCATATATGATGAGGACGGCGAAACTAATACGATCAATGATATCGCCATGATAACTAGTTTTTTGTACGCTCTTCATGGCATTGATGTGAACGATATTTGGTACAACTTGCAACACATCTCATGCCACAATCGATTTATTGCGTCAAACGTTTGATGGCCGTTTAATTAGCCGAATTTTCGTTGCAGGGAAATGATAAATTTTAAGAATTTCGCTGGTATAACACAATATTTGGAGACTTTCAATGTTACTCCACCAGCTGCAACAATGACGACTTTTACGATAGATATGAATAATAAATGAATTAACAGTAATGCAACTCGATCGCCGAGTCTACTCTAGGAAACTGGACCTGAAACTTTTCTGATAGTCAGGCTGCCATAAGATCTCTGTCGAACGTTGTGAATAACTCCATGATCGTAAGGGAATGTCGCCGTTCTCTCGACCTTTTTTCTGGGCACTTCAGTGTCAAACTTCAGAGCCGACGAGCTCGCTGCTGCACTTCTTCCAGAATCCTCTTCAATCGACTTGCGTATGCCACTTACATCGGTCAAATTGGTCATTGCGCTGAAATTCTTTCGAGAAGCCAACCTATCCTGAGTCAATGAGGAGTCCTGCTCCACCACTAGGCTCACTTGGCTCTCGATCGATAGAAGGCGTTACAGTTACTTGGACTTGGTCGTAACGTCATATTGATCAAAGTAGCCATGCTTACAGGACATTGTGTAATGGGAAGACACGCGCAAAGAATGCAGCTCCTATCTAACGACTTCTGCCGTGGGTGCAGATGTAGGTTAATTTGCTCTCCAATCCGTGTCAGCTTGAATGAGCTATCATCCATTAATGTCAAGGATATAGCTTCGTTTATCAAACTTTCGGGCTGGTTTTTCAGCGTGGGTAGTCCTTTCAATGAGCAGCCGTTGCGCTGACCAACTTCTTCTTCTTCTCTGGGTTGGCTTCACAACGGGCCGGTATGCGTGCTCAAGTGACCTTTTGGTATCAAAGAAACAGCATGGGTTGTAAATACAAAATTGGTGTCAACAGGTTTGAGTTCAAAAGAAAAAAATTATGGCCGTTAGGATCACATGGCAATTACATAGAAAATGAGTGTACAGCATACTAATTATGATGATGCAAAGCAAAGGGATTATTGACACAAGTCTACTCCATCAACAAAACACTAAAATTGTTGTTATGCAGCATATGCAAAGTATACCATATTAGTGCACATCCATGCATAAATAGCAAATTAAATCAAATGTAAAATAGAAACCAATGAATTTCAGAATCTTTTGTATCCTGTACATACACATATAGGGTCATCTATAAACAACAAAATCTTATTTCTGGTAATTATATATTGATTGTATATGATTACCAACCATACATACATACTTATCTCCCAATAAACTATTTTCATGTATAAAATTCCAATATAACATGGTACATACTCTGAAGACTGCAATAGCGGAAAATAGTAATTATATTGGTTCATATATTTTCGCATGATTAAATAAAAATGCCTGTAGTTAATATTGTAAAATACTTTATACACTCTGAGGGCTGCAAGCAATATCTTCGATGATGATTGTAAATTGTGTTGTGAACACATTAATTTTTAAGTCAAATGCTGTCGTTTCTTATATAGAAAATAATTGTTAGAATTTTCCATTGTATGCATAACCATTACACATGTTAAAATGCCAGCATTGAAGCTCCCGGCATTGCAACCACAACCGCATAACAAAGAAGACCTCAACTGTATGTCTTAATCTGTTAGGCCTTTTGTATTCTGTACCATATTATCGCGTCCAACACTACTAGCGTCACCACGAAAGCTTGGAGTATCGCCTACATTAAACATTTATAACAAAACATATTCATTAAATATATTTCTATGTATGTACGTATGGAATTTATAAATGTCGTTGACAGCCATACATAATAATATTCGCTTTAAGAATAAACAACGTTAGCAAGAAAATTAACGCAGTAACTTTGGCAATAGCCACAACAGCATTAACAGCAACATCAACAGCAAACACCTTGACAGAAGAAAAATTCAATTATGGAAACATCAACAGTCATTCTCTACAGCAATCATTTCGTTCAATGCCAGCAGCTTTCTAGCCATTATGCTGATTTTTTAATAAAACTTTCCACATGCCCACATATGTACATATAAAGCACATTAAAAGTCCTTTAATTGAAATTAATTTGAAATGCGTATACATGGTGGCATTTGCATACATTTAATATAAATTTCTGTTCGTTCTTTTCAATTTATTTTTTATTAAGTGTTTATATACAAACACATATCTATACACACTTTACAATATTATATTAAAGAAATTCAATTGCTTCAATATGTTTTTCAATCGGTTTTAATTGAATTTGCACAGTAATAGGGTACCTTTAGATGAGGTTCTTAAGGAATTATGTACATAAGTATGTAAATTATTCGCCAAACGTGTAAACATGAATGAATTCTCAGGCATGTAGGGAGGGATGTGTGAAATTTTCAAGAGATTTAAATAATTTAGTAAATAACTAACGACAGATTTGAGAAACTTTTAATGTTGAACTTAGAGCTCTCGTCTAATAAGCCAATCAATCCAATTCCTTCCAGACTACAGCACCTTCAACTAATACGATTTATTGATAGTTTATTTATTTACTTAGAATTTGTTTTTTCTGTTTAAATAGTTCTCAGTATAGTATATCCCTGTTACCAAAATTATGATGTATTTGTGACAGATATGCAGAGCCTTTAAGAATTTCTAAATCCATTTCAATTATGTCAAGCGTGTCATTAAACGTTTTGATTTATTAGTGGTATGCCATCCAGGAGGGGCCATGTGAAGGCTGCGTGTCAACTTGAATTCAGCAAGACAAGGATCGTTCTCCAGATCGCCATGCTGACCAAAGTCAGAAAATTTACCTTGTTCGCGTGTATCCCATACCATCCTATGAGTAGCAGAGGCCTGTCTCTCTCGTACGACAAAACTAATACTCTACAAGACACTCATCCTCCTCGTGTTTATTTATAGCGCAGAGGCTTGGACACTATTAAGCGTTATTAAGCACTGACGCAGCAGCCATGAAAATATTCGAGAGAAAAGGCATATGTAAGATCTTCGACCCAGTGCCAGTTGGCGATGTTTTCCGCAACCTCCACAACGACATGAGTGTTGTGCAGCGTATTAACAACCAGAGGCTGCGCTGGGTCAGACATGTCGTTCTAATGGAGTAGGATGCACAGCGAGACGGGTATTTGATGCAGAGATTTGCTGAAGACGGCGAAGATGACGATTTAGTTTGCTTTGGAAGGAGTAAATGGAGTGTCATCGATTGATGCGATCGACTGGCGAAGGCGCCGAAGAAGCAGAGCAGCCTGGAAGGTTGTGTTAAGGTAGGCCGAAATCCGTTAATCGGTTTGTTAATGGCCAATTAAATAAATAAGAAAGTGTTGTTAAATGTAGGATCAACGGAGCTAATGTTGATTCTTCGCTTTATGATACCATAGCGTGAGTGCAATAAACATCGGGACACTATGCGTGCTCAAGTGAGGTTTTGTTAATCAAAGCTACCACCTCCAAAGTACTATCGACATTCCGGTGAGAAATTATTGTATTTGGTTTGCGTTCTAAACTAAATTCTTCATGCTAAACAAGGAATATTTAAATTTATATACTCAGTGTTCAATTTCGAAATTGAAATGATTTTGGGAAATCCGACATGCACGACGCTCTTGGATCTCATGTGGTTTGGTATGGTATTGTACCCAATTATCCAGTAATAAGCGTCAATGCAGAAGATGATTTTTCGATGAAAATTGGGATCAGTGGCCAACTGCTCCATAATCCAATCACAAGTTATTGTCTATGGTCGTTCGTGGTGATTTGGCAAAACAAATTAAAAAAATGACCACTAAGTCCAGAAGTTCAGATGGCCATGTTTGAACGCCCCATACAGTGGACAGCAAAAATCTTAGTACTCTAATATATTTTGACAAAAAACGTCCCCACAGTCTTAATACTCTTGCGCAAAATCGCGATATGACTTCAAGAGAGTATTTAGGAGATCATTTGAAAGAACTGTTACGTAATCGCTAAGCCTCTAACAAAAGTCAACTGAAAAACTTGCTCATGCTGCCACCAAAAAACACTAAACAAAACTTGTACATTCAATTCCAAATGGGTTAAATGAAGTGCTTAACCTTAAGGGATATTCTACTAAATACAAGGGATAACATTTGTATTTTAAATTTATTCAGGGTTCTCCTTGGGAGTACCTATGGAGTCATCTGAAACTTTTCCTTTTTTTCTCTTGTTTTATGAAAAAAAAATTGTTTTATAATAAAACAGAAATAAATTAATAAAATTAATATAAAAATTATAAATTTGTGTACAAACTTTTGGCTAAAATTCATGAAATTGCCAAATTATATTGCCGTACTAAGACTTTTGCTGTCCACTGTATAAAGAGGTTCAAAAAAAATAAAAGTTTGGATTGTCTATAAATAAGACAGCGAAAAATGCAAATTTAAGGTCTTCCGAGAACGGGACATTAAGAACACGGGCCTGATGCATTTGCAGAAAGCAAATCACTATAAAAACAAAGTATTGACGGTACTAGAATTCGTACAGTGCATGTTATAACTGTGTCAGCTGTAGTATTTTTTTTGGTTTGCGTTACCAAAGAAATTTCATCACAATTATTTTTGATCCAAAGTTAATGCTATGTTCATAGTAAACATGTGGATGAACCAATACACTATGTATTGAAAACTACTTTTTTGGGAAAAATATTTTTAACTGGCAACACTGCCGCTATTAAATACCAACGTATTGCAGATCCTCTTCAAATAAATGTGTACTTTATTAATGTAATTTTCTATTCTATGTAAATGAATATCAAAAGAAACCCAACACCTGTAATAATAGTCTAGCAAATGTCACAAACATTTTGATATTCTTATTTCTAATAGAGGTAATGCAAAAAAAGGTAAAATTTCAATTTTAATTGAAGGTCAGACAAAATTATTAAACAGAACAGAACATTAAATATGTGGATTAATATTATATTTAAATAAAAAAGAATAAACAAAATAAAGTTGTATTACATGACAATCAATTTAGTTTAGCTATAGAGCTCTGATTTTAATGCTATGACATTAAGATTGCTGGAAACATTTTGTTTTACTATACATTTCCAAGAATGAAGTAAAACTCGTATGCATTAGTTTGTTAGCAATCAAGTGGAAAATGGTTTGGAAATGAAAGTTATCAAAATCAAATCAGTAATCAATTTATGGTTTAAGTATACCTTCTACTTCTCGTCTCTATTTTACTATGCCTAGCTGCAAACAAAAGGTCTGCGAAAATAAATATATGGGTATGGAATCAAGAAAATATGACAAAAAATAATCACAGAGAAAATAAGGAAAAAGGGTTCGTTTTAATTTACTTTTTTATTAAACAAATAAGGTATTTAGAAATATTTATTTTGATTATGGAAATTAAAAATGATTCCCGTAATAAGATTATGATAAAGACAATAAATTAAAATGAAACGATTATTGACCTTGTTTGATGATAACGATTTTATATATTTTCTAAAAGGGGATGTCATGTGTCAAGAAATTATTTGGATAAGAAGAATTTCTAATATTTGAAAAGGTCCTTAATAAAAAGGTCCTTATTAAAATGGTTGCTTTTATAAGACAGACATACATTCTTAGAAAATAAACTGTTCCTATTATTTTCCTTTTAAATGGCTGATCAAATACTGTGTGTTATGAGACATCGAAAATATGATAAAATATTTCTTCGGCGAATTCCTCTCAGCAGATTTTTGGCAAAAACTCTGAGAAATAATAAAGTTAAACTTTCTCAAAAATCTGTCGTTCGGTATCAACTTTAAACTGTAGATCCCACCACTCGTGTATAAAATTAACACACACAACACCAGGGGAGTGAGAAGCTAGGTCGTAATGATAATTGTTGTTGTCATAACATTTGTTAATTCGAAAACCATGATAAAACTACTTATCCTTCAGCCTCATTTCAAAATGGAATTGCTTTGACAGGGTATTGTTATATGACCAAATTTCTGCTTCCTGCTTCTCCAACCATGACCTTCTCTTCCTTAATTATAATTTGTCCGTAACTCGTCCCGTGGACAAATGTATTACGTATCGTGATTTTGGAAACATTGATTATGCAACTCTGAATATTGAACTGGATAGCGTATCTTGGGACCAGGTATACACACTGGGTAATGCGAATGACCAATTATCGTTTATTCAGGACAGAGTGCGTTTGCTCTATGACAGGTGCGTTCCTGTCAAAACCAAGCACATCAAACTTAAACAACAGCCCTGGTTTAATGCGGAAATAAAAGCACTCATTGAGAGGAGGAATAGTGCTTACAGGAGATGGAAGAGGTTTAGGACGGATGATTTGAAAGCTTTACATAGATTCACACGGATGGAAGTTACCAGGAGCATAAGAACTGCAAAAAGATTGTATTATGGCGGAAAGTTTTCCAATGCTATGGACAACAAGTCTAAATGGAATGTAATTCGTGAAATAGGAATAGGCCGAAAATGCCTTACTATACTTACTTGTTCAATACAGTTCTGACTAAGTCTTCTTTTCCTGAAAGTTGGAAACTGGCTAAAATCCTTCCCATTCCGAAAACTAATTGTGAGTTCAGGCCAATTGCAATCCTTCCTTTTTTATCCAAAGTATTGGAGAACATCATGGCCAGACAAATCGATGAATATCTGAGGGGCCACAATTTCTTAACGGTTAATCAGTCGGGCTTCATGAAAGGTAGGAGTTGTACTACCGCTCTGGCAAATGTAGTTGAGGAACTTAGGTCGGAACTTGATGGTAATAGTGTGGCGTTCTTGGTTCTGCTTGATTACTCTAAGGCTTTTGATACAGTCGATCATGCGGTTCTATTGAAAAAGCTCCGAAAACTGTTTTATTTCTCCGAAACTGCCTGTAATCTAATTTATTCTTATTTGACGAACAGATTTCAGAAGGTTCATTTCAATGGCAAAGTTTCGGATCCACTTACTATTAGTAGAGGTGTTCCACAGGGGTCTATACTTGGACCTTTGCTGTTTTGCATGTATATAAATGATCTACCTGATGTTTTGGTTAACTGTAATGTTCACATGTATGCTGACGATGTGCAGCTTTACACATATACTCCAAGGGAGAATATTTATTCTTGTTTGGACTACATTAATCGTGACTTAGCAAGGATTGACGGATGGGCCTCGGCCAATGGACTATGTATCAATCCTTCTAAGTCTAAATGTATTACACTTTCGAGAACAAACGGATCATTTGTCATACCTGAATTGAGTATCAGGGGAAATAAAATTGAATTTGTCAGGTCGGCTACTAATCTGGGTATCGTCTTTAATGACAAATTATAGTGGTCTACCCATATAAGTGTCATTGTTGGCAGAATTTATGGCATGCTTCGAAATTTGTGGGCTGTCATAGATTCAACTCCTTTTGTCATTCGCATGCAACTTGCTAAAACGTACTTGATTCCGGTACTTTTATATGGATGTGAGATATACGCAAATTGCAGTTATGATGACAACCGGAAACTTAACCTGGCGTACAATAACATAGCCAGGTATGTTTTCCTTAAGGGGCGTCGGGATCACATTTCTCATTTAGCTTACCTGATTCTTGGTATCAAATTTGATAATCTCCTGAAAACTAGATGCCTCCTTCTACTTCATAAAATAATTTACACGAAAAGCCGAAGTATTTATATTGTAAAATTAAGTTTGCCAGATCCCACCGGGGTGTGGGGATTATACAGCAACGATTCAGGACTCTTCTGTCTCAGCGACAGTTCTTTATACACACCATTAGTCTTTGGAATTCCTTACTAAATAACATCCAAAATCTGGGCAATGCAAACGCGTTCAAAAAGGAGTTATTTAAATTATTTTCATAATTAAAATTTTTATCTCATATTTGTAAATTTTGTGATTTTATTTTTTAGGTCATCATTATTATTGTTATTATTATTATTATTATTATTACTATTACTATTATTATTATTATTATTATTATTATTATTATTATTATTATTTTTATACTTTACCTTATCAATTTAATTTAATATTTATATACATAATTTAACTTTCTCTAATTTTTTATATTTAATTAATGTTAATTTTTTATACCTTATTGATTGTAAACATAGCACTGTCACTTATAAGATTTAGTATCTTGTTGTGCTATGTAGATCATTATAAATCAAATAAATAAAATAAATTTTTTTCGAAGTCGTCAATACTTCATCATATATTTTTTATTACATTATTTGTGACATTGTAATATATTGTCTCTTAATTTTTTATTGATGTACGATTTTTCTGAGCCCAATATTCTAGAATAGTACAATAGTTTATTATCGGCTGTACACCCAAGGCACTCATGTCAATTTGAAATTCCAAATAAAGTTTTTCATTTTACCATAAACGTAATAAAAATCGAATAAGGGTGTATGAGAAATGTGTTTCTTAAATTGAAAAATCTAAAAATTATCTCCAATGAGTACCACAACAAAGATAATTTTTACATTTGGTGCAAGAAACTGTCCAAATCTGCGAATGCACTGTTTGGTACGCTTCTTCTTCGAGAACGACGAAAAGCGCAATGTTACTTTCGGTGCTGACTGATGATTTTACAATGATTGTCCTAAAATTTTTATAGTATTTAAGTATATGACGTAAAAATGGTTATACACATATATAAAAACATATACTGGTATAAAGAGTTATTTCCAACATACAAAAACACAATCAAACATTAGCTTTAATGTACTTATAGAGATAAAATTTGCAATTTCCATCTTAAATCTCAAGCACAAAAGGCACAAAATAATAAAAAAAAACTCGCATACTTGTTTAATTATAATCCACAATAGATGTAGGAAAGGAGATACAAGCTAATAAAGATAACAAGGAATAGAAGAATCCTGAAAATAATTGAAAAAAATATATTAAAGACCTCAATAAATCCTTTTGGTTCTGGGGAATAAAATTTAACAACTGTTTATAAATATGTATACAATATCAATAAATAAAGTACGTGCCACTCAACCAACTTTTTAGAAATCTGGCAAAACTTTTGACATGCAGCTGACATGAAATTTTTGTACTCGAAATTTTCTTAAAGTTTCAAAATAAAATTGTAAAAGTTACCATGAGGACGAAAAAAAATTTAATTGAATTTTATGTTTCATTTATGTTTTTCACATACATACATACATACATAATTGGCCATTACAACCCTTCAGTCAGGATAACGACCTAGCTTCTCACACCACTTACGTTGTGTGTGTTAATTTTATACATGAGTAAATGGACCTACAGTTTAAAGTCGACTCCGAACGACAGATTTTTGAGAAACTTTTCACGGCAATTTTATTTCTCTCAAAGTTTTTGCCAGAAATCTGCTGAAAGGAAGTGGTCGACAGTGAAAATACAAATATGTTTGAACCTATTTTAAAAATCCAAAGTTTTTTAGAAATGGGAGAGATTAGCCTTTCCAACGGTATACATAAACATTTTGATTTTATGGGGTAAACTTTGAAAATATTATTTTTTTT
The DNA here is from genome assembly GCA_958299815.1 of Sarcophaga carnaria. Lineage (NCBI taxonomy): Eukaryota > Metazoa > Arthropoda > Insecta > Diptera > Sarcophagidae > Sarcophaga > Sarcophaga carnaria. The sequence goes on from OY283150.1 coordinate 47,835,308, forward strand.
TTATTTTTTCAAGTTTGGCCATTCTTAATTGGAAAATTTAATTAAAAAATAAAAAATAAGTGGAGACATTCTTAAAGTACATTCTCTTGTCAAGAGTTTGACACTTAGTTTGATAAAATTGGGCAAAAATTACCGTAGTAATTATTAAAAGAGTATAAGAGCATAGTCATAATTCTTATATATGTATGCTCTCTCGCAAAATGCCTTCGGAAACACCTGGAGCCATCTTATTTGCAAAACCCATGCAAGGCTGTGTAATCCTTCCTCAATCTAATCTGAGCTGATCTGATATCTGCTTCAAAAGGAAAGTATCAATATAGAGAGAGGTCTGGCAGAGTAAAAAATTCAGGATTCGGTGAAAATTTGCAGGGCTGTGTTATTCGCATTTGCTGTTGATAACCTTTGCTAGTACACTACGCCATCTCCCCACTACGGTCATTATTTATTTACTTATTTTTTTTAAGTTATTCTAGTAAAATTCTATTAGTAGATACTGAATTTTAAATGCAATTTATTTGATTGTTTAACATTGTCAACTGCAACAATGAAAATTAGAAAAAAATTGTATTATTCGTCAAGCAATTAAAAAATGTTCAGCTGCTGCTGCTGGTGACAATGAAATAAAGTAATCAACTTCAATATTATTAAAGAGCTCTTGTTGCATTTCTTCCATTGTTATGCGTAGACTCTTATTAAATGTTACTACAGTTTCTACTTTAAGATTTTAATAGGAATTTATTTGATTCACTTCTAACACTGCAGTGAGCAAATAAGTTTCTTTTGGATTGATGATATTCTTAAAATAAATACAATTCTCTTTATTTTTAATGTCATTATGTTGCCTTTCAACTGGGGAGTTTTAGTCTGAGGAACCGTAGTTTTATAATTGAACTGTTTGAACTGTAAGGACATACATAATTGGTCACTACAACCCTTCAGTAATGATTACGACCTAGTTTTTCACAACACTTATGTTGTGTGTGTTATTTTTATGAGTGGCGGAACCTACAGTTTAAAGTCGACTCCGAACGACAGATTTTTGAGAAACTTTTCATGGCAATTTATTTATTTACTCTCAGAGTTTTTGCCAGAAATCTGCTGAGAGGAACTCGGCGAAGAAATGCTTTTTGTATTTTGTTTTTATGTCTGGCCTGAGGCTCGAACCCTGGCTTTACGTCTAATAAGCCAACACATTACCTACTAGACTACGGCGACTACTGTAAGGACTCTGATATTAAACATTCATGTAGGCTGCCTGACCATTGCAGTATTATGGCAATTTTGAAAGCAGCGCAACGCTTGTTAAGTTTCGGAATTTTCCCTGTAAATCTCTTGATTTACTCGGATAGCCAGGTTACAATTAAGTCCCTATCAAACATAGTCTCCACGTTCGTCCTTGTAGATGAATGCAAAGGATTTTTTATAGAAATTTCCGATCATTTAAAACTAACTCTTACATGTATTCTAGACCACAGGGATATCGTTAATGAGCTGGTCAGGTCCGGTATGGAGCCGACAATCTCATATTGTCTCGGTTAATATGGATATTAGCCACTCAATCTCGTTGGTAGCAGAAAGTTACGTGCAATATTGACAAACTCTGCTATATCTGTAGGGAAAAGAAGTGGTTTGTCCTTAAATGGCATGGACATTCATCGCACAATAGCTATTCTTATGAACCGCTATTATTTTGGTTAGCATGACGGGTCTCGGCATTCCGACCAATGACTTCTGCAGGAGCTGTCGGTCTGAGGAGGAGGAAGAGACTGTATTTCACTTCATGTGTCAGTGCCCTGCTTTTGTCAGAAGGAGACTGAGGTTTTTTAACTCTCATTTTCCAATATTTTTGATCGAGCTCTCTAATATATAGCCGCTGCAATAGCAAGTTTTCTTTTTTGGATTCGGAATGGTTTTCTCTAGGGAATGGATAGAAATAATACCACACAATGGGCATAAATGCTGGCCTAAATAAGTCCTCTTCATGCCTCGCCACCTCTTCCTGCTATCTTTCAAATTTAATGATTTAATCAGTGCATGCCCTCAATTATTGAGAAGAAATTTTAAAAATGAGTTAATAAGACATACAGTTTGCGAAGAAAGAATATACCTAACAACGTGTGCTGAGAATGTTTCCCCAGCTTTGTAGAAATTTTTTCAGAGATTTTCTTCTGTCAATTGTGTTTCTCTTTAAGACTTCCGAATTTACTTTCAACGAATTTTATGGCTTGAGAATTGCCCTTGCCTGTGTATTTGTGGGCATAATCCCTCTTATATCACCAGCTGCTTCCAAACACAACATTCTCCCTGTATTTCGTTAATTTTTCATGTAACTTTGTTCTTCTATTTTATAACTGGCTTTCACACTTGACGGAATAATGAACAATTTTCAACATTTTTCTTACGTTATTAATTTGTACGTTTGTTATTGTTGGCTTTACTTGAGATGAACGGAAGGTTAAAAATGCACATTTTAAATTACAATTAAAAACATAAAAAAGAGGAGAAAAAAGTTTTTAAAATAAAGCAACGGGGAAAAGAAATGAATTATTGTACTGCTGGGTGTTGAATTGCATTAACCTTAACAATTAAAAGAAGGAAAAATAAAGAAAGAAATACAAAAACGTTACAAAGTAATTAAAATTGTGGACGGATTAAGTTGCTAAATGTTGGCAACAATAGTTACGTAGTGAAAATAGTCGAAAATGTTGGTTCGCCAATAAAGACGTTAGCGATGAACTTGAACTAAAATTGGTAGTAAAGACGCAGTGAAATTTAAGTCTTAAAAACGTGTGAAACTAAAACATTTGGAATACTGTTTAGATATGACGACAAAAACTGCGAGTTTGTAAGTGACTAGTCAGGTCCTTCCATAATATCAAAAGGCAGTTTGAGCTAAATACAGAAAGTATGTACAAGACACTGTTTAAAAGCAACAGCTTGATTTACTATAATATTTTCTACCTTGATAGATGGATTTACTATCTTCTTGATTTACTCAGCTGATGTCGCCGTAGTCTAGTAGGTAGTGTGTTGGCTTATTAGACTTAAGGCCACGGTTCAACTCCCATTCCAGACATCAAAACGAAATATGAAAAAATATTTCTTCGGGGACTTCCTCTCAGCAGATTTCTGGCAAAAACTGAGAGAGTAATAAAACTGCCATGAAAAGTTTCTCAAAAATCTATCGTTCGGAGTCGACTTTAAACTGTAGGTCCCTTTACTCATTAACACACACAACATGAGTGGTGTGAGAAGTTAGTCCGTAATCCTGACAGAAGAGTTTGAATTTCCAATTATGTGTATGTATGATGTCGCCGTAATCTAGTAGGTAGTGTGTTGGTGAATTAGACCTAAGGCCATGGTTCAAAACCAAACATAAAAATATATTTCTTCGGCAACTTCTTCTCAGCAGACTTCTGGAAGAACTCTGTTGATGACGAAGTCTTTCCGCTTATATATAAAATTAAATGTACAAATGGAATTTTCTACAATTTAGGATCAAGTTAATATAATCAACAATAAATCCGTTCATCGGCCACGATAATATCAGAAAAATTTTAACATGGGCCACGGGAACTTTATTAGAAAATTTAGTTAAAAATGTATCAAGGAAACTTAATGTATCACAGAAAAAAAATTTGTTTGCCAAAATTCCCGGAAAAACACTATTTTTTATGTCACACATACATATATGACTGACATGGCCCTATATTAAAACTTTTTTCTCGACAAGCCGTGTCAGTCTTATATGTCTGACGCATCCAAATAAGATACAACAAGTATTAACCTGTTGTTTTGAACACAGCTTCGTTTGCGTCGGACATTTGTGATTTACCAAATCGCGTACGACAGACACATATGACTGACATGGCTCATGTATAACTTCTTAGCGTCAGACATATATGACTGACATAGCGATGAACGTGTTAAAATTGGAAATCTTAATTTATTATTTAAATACTTGCGGATAATTGTAAATTTAAACTTTAATATGCCATGCAAGCCCGATACTCCTATCATTCAAATTTTATTGCATAGCTTTTAACGAGAAAAATGTCAATAAAATCGAATGCACTAACAAACGAAAATACTGGGAATGACAATATCGTTTAGATATTAAGACGCTTTGAAGTTCTGCATAAATTGATGGCAAACAAGGTTTCCAAGAATTATTATTATTTAATTTTCATTGGAAATTTAAAAACAAAACAAAAATAAATATTTTTAGTTTTTCTCGTAACTGCAAATTAGAGTGATTAAATCTTATTAAACTCCTGTGTGAGGTATTTCATTATTATTTCTGCAGTGCGAACATTAGTTCTTATAACTTTACGTATGTATGCGTATTTAAACTTGTATACTTTTCCAAACACAGGCTAACAACACTCAAGTGCATGCACAAGATGCCATAGTTAAGCATATAACGGTTGTTCTCTATTCAAAGTGAAATGCAGTCAACATTATTCAATACCTCCTAAAAACCTGTGTACAAGTGTAAAAACAGTGCTTGGTAGTATAAATAAGTTCAGTTGCAAAGAAACTGTTTTCTTTAAAAAAAAATTTCGAATCTTTCAATTTTGATGAACATGAATAAATGGGAATGACAACTTTCAACTGTAAATGAACAGCAGATTTGTGGCAAAAACTCTGAGAGTAAATAAAAATTGATCTGAAAAACAATCGACTTTAAACTGTACCTATTTATGGACATAAATTAACACACACAACGTAAGTGCTGTTAGCATCTCACAGGCCGTAATCCTAACTAAAGGGTTGTAATGACCTATTATGTACGTATGTGGTATAAAGTGATGAATTCAAATTGAAATAATTTCGAAATTTATTGCCATTCATTGCCCTATCATTCTACTTAAGTTAACATATCAATGGTCGATTACATACAAACGTAATTGGTCATTACAACCCTTCAGTCAGGATTACGACCTAGATTCTCACACAACTTATGTTGTGTGCGTTAATTTTATACGGGAGTATAATGTTTAATGTCGACTCCAAACGACAGATATTTTTTGAGAAACTTTTCATGGCAATTTTATTGACTCTCAGAGTTTTTGCTAGAAATCTGCTGAGAGGAAGTAGCCGAAGAAATACTTTTTGTATTTTTGTTTGAACCTTGGCTTTACGTCTAATAAGCCAAAAAAACTACCTACTAGACTACGGTCGATTAATAAGCAAAAAAAAAAGAACTATGCTCAGTTATAAAACCAAATACTGTTTCGGTAACAACTACGCAAGTGTTTACTTTGCGTAAATATATGTACATATGTGCACATATATTGCCTTCATTCAAAGTGATGAACATTAATGCGTCTCTTAACAGTGAGACTCATACTTTTGCGATTACATACGTGAACGTTAACATATTGCTGATGATGGTGAAATATTTCACTACAATTTAAAATTACATTAAGCATATGCACATAGGTTTCCAAATTGCATTGTACAACAAAGTCGAAACTAACATTTTACGATATGACAACGAATTGTACTCTCTTATGCAAGATGTACCGCAATTGACATCATTGATTAGTACTTGAATGCGACGTAAAAATAAATTGATTCGCAAATATATTCACTTCATTTCAAAACACAGTCATTCCAGAAGTTCGAAATATGAAAAAATATTTCTTCGGCAACTTCAATACAACAATAAAATAAAATTGCCATGAAAAAATTCTCAAAAATCTATCGTTCGGAGTCGGCTTTAAACTGTAGGTCCCGCCACTAATGTATGGATGGTGTGAGAAGCTGGTTGTAATCCTGACTGAAAGGTTGTAATGACCAATTATGTATGTATGTAAATATATCATCCTCCTGACGTAAGGAGAATACCATAAACAACGAATTTTATAGGAAAGTCAGTCAATTCTTGGGTAAGATTATGATTCAACAAGCAAATCCACTACATACTCCACTGCATCCAATAAATTTTCGCAGAAAGAGTCTGCTGATTAAGACCTTTCTAGCGATTGTCATAGACATATAGTTGAAATCCGATATCCATAGGATTGAGCGGTTATCGCACTAACTATTCTGTAGACTATTCCAAACCATTTAACCCCATACCAACATGCTTCTCCATACCATTACAGATCCACTGTCAAACTCTAAAGTGGATCTGACTGATTTTGCTTTTAAAGTTTTTCATTCTGGGGGAAGAGTGTGATTAAAAGAGTGATTAAACACTGCATAAAAATATGGTGTATAGATAGCAGGTATCCGTTTCCAACTTCATTGGAATCCTGAGTATACCGATAAACTTACAAAGAAAAATATTTCTATCACAACCGCTAGAAAGGTATTGATCGGCGGCCCCAGCTATACGATCTGAACTCCATCGAGAACCTCTGGGAAGTTCTCAATAGAGATGTTGCCTGTACTCCTGGAAACCTTGAATGATTGTGAACTTTTGTGTAAACAATGCGGATTATTATAAACCCAAAAACTGTAAAAATTTTCATGTTTATGTACAGCGTCTGATTTCCAGATGAAATTCAATATGTATATGGACAGTAGAGAGACGATAGGTATTCTTAATTGAAACTCGGGAGTATTGGAAAAACGTTGAAAGTATTGGTGTTTGATCATATTTACTGGGTTTTGCAAAGCTTTCTAGAATAAATTACTTGCTATTACGCTCTTATTGCGAATATCAGGTACAGAGAAATATTATGCTCATTACACTGTTCTAAGATTAGGCTTGAAGGCGGCAATGTTATTTTCTCAGTAAGTGTCGAATGGTTTAGTAATACAATTTAATAAAAAAAATTTGAATTACTTACCGTTCGTTGCCCAAATCGCAATATCGCACAATTAATAATATTGCAGTAGTTGTTACCACTTTTAGTACTTTTGATAAAAAAAAACCATTATTCACAGTGTTACGAGTTAACAGTGCTCCTTGTTAACATCCTGCACTTGAAAGCCAGTTTTACGGTTGACGTACTCTGTTTACTTTTAATCAAGTAAAGAAAAATCAATGAAATATTGCTAATGAAAATTAATGTGTAAATAAAGAAACGAATAAAAAAATATCAGGAAAACAATTGTAGGAAATATTTTGTACGTATGTAATTGGCAAAACAATTAAAGCAGAAACGAAAAAAAAAATACTGAAACAATGTATTCTTTTTCAAAATATTTTCTGAATCAATGCTCCGCTAATAGCAAATATGCGATGTTTTACGTTTCTGTTAAAGAATGTAATTGTTCAACTCAAATCGTTGGATCAATATATAACATCAGGTTGGTTTTCTAGCAATTTATTTATGTTTTTTAGTACAAGACTTGTAATATATTGGTGTGGTGAACAATAAATTTAGATTAGAAAAGTAAATTTGTTCTCATCTTAAATATAGCCGAAATTCAGTAATACAGCTGTTGTAATTAATATTAGAAAAAATCCTTAAGTAATTATAATTCAAAGTTTTCATACGTACATACAATATTCATGACCATAACCCTTCAGTTAGGAATACGACCTAACTTTTCACACCACTTGTGTTATGGGTGTTAATTTTATACACGAGTAGCTGGTCCTAGTACTAATTTCATTTTCTTCACATTTTTTTCATTTTCATTTTGCTCATCCAAAGTCGACGAGACATTTCTAAAGGTCTTCAATGCGCTGAATTTAAACCACAGAACTGCATTATCAGCCCAACTTCCCACATGAATTTTGATATGTTAATATGCTTCAGAATTAGAGATCAGCAATTAGTATTCAAAAAGATGAGTAGATTCGAATCATATTCATAATTTCTGATACTTATACGCATTCATATTTATTTTAATATCATACTTATACTACTCATATTCAAAGTTTGAAGTACTCATCGTACTCATACATAACAATACGCATGATGTTGTTGATTTCGACTCTCCTTTACTCAACATTTACAAGAATCACAAAATAAGTATGATTCGCATACGAACACTACAATACTCACTAAAAAATTGTGTGTTTGCTTTGCTTGCTGTCTTTGTCTTTCTTTTTTTGTAAATGCAATAACAACGAAGACTGTAAATTTATGAGTATTATAAGTATTTTTGTAAATTTATGAATCAGAATGAATCAAACATATTTCGAATGTTATAAGTTTGATGTCAACGTTGTACTCATACTCATTGCCACCTGTATTTGTAAATCAATGTTGTTGTGAGTATGAATGAATCAGAGAAGTTGTATTTCAATACATACTGTTGACTCACTCATACTCAAAATGTTATGAGTACTTATGAGTAGCGAAAAAACGATTCATTGCTGATCTCTGTTCGGATTCTAATACAGATGACTTAATTAAAATATATTGTTCGTATATTCAGCAAGAAAGACAAAGGTAAACATGAGATTAAATGCTTAAGATTTAGCATTTCTTTCTGTATATTTAATGAGTTTATACGATAGTTTTTTGTAGTTGCCATATACTGCGTATATTGAATGTCAATATCACTAATAATCACCATATAAATATTAAATAGATTAAGGTATACTAATACTGTGGTGATAGTAGAGGATATCAAAAAAACATGTAATCTAGAATTCTACAACAGAAAGGGTATTGTGTACCATTATGGCAATACCAGTGCTTCATTGATGGTTCAGCACAAATTGAATGTAACCATCGTATAGCCAGCAGCTTTCAGCGTCTTCCTGAAGTTAGTACTGTAAGACGGTCCTAATATTAAAAAAATGAAGCGATTTATTAATAAATATTTAAGCAAGTTAACTCATCTCTTAAACTATTTGGTTATCATGTAATTGGATGTGCAAAAAAATCTGGAGAGATTAAGTATCACGAAGCTTTCCATTATTTGAAATAACATACATACATACATACAAACATACATACACACATACATAAACATATAAACCCTTCAGTCAACCCTGCTTCTCACATCAATTATGGTGTGTGTGTGTTAATTTTATACATGAGTGGCGGGACCTACAGTTTAACGAACGAAAGATTTTTGAGAAATTTTTTCACGGCAATTTTATTTTCCCTCATACTGTTTGCCAGAAATCTGCTGAGAGGAAGTCACCGAAGAAATTTTTGTTCCATATTTCGTTTTGTCGGAGAGGCCTGACCTGGGATTTGAACCGTGGCCTCACGTCTAATAAGCCAACACACTACATATTAGACTACGGCGACTACACACTAAAATAATAATGTCTTTAAACTCTTGAATGGTTCTACACAGCGAAGATGAAAATAATAAAATATTTTCTTGTTAAATAAATGGATTGCCACTAAATAAATAAGAAAAAAAGTTTAATCAGACCAAGCCTCTTAAACTTCAACTCAATGAAAACTATAAACAGATATCTAAACACATCGAGCCTTGTTTACTAATTTATGTATGCATATAGAAAGTTTTTCTTATGCCTGTGTTCATAGTTCTTTTTAATATTTTGCATTAAAAAAAACAAAAGAAAAAAACATTATGATTTCGTTTCATGTTTTCATGTCTCATGTGGAGTTGAGCAGGAAATATAAAATTTCAAAGCAAATTGCTATGGGATTCCCATGAAGACGTTTATGAAGTTCTCTTGGTAGGCAACTTAAAAAGGCAAATATAAACTGTGTCTGAATTTCATGGTGTTCATTGTTCACTTTGAGGATGTTAAAACATACTTTTTTTGCAAAAAGTTATTAAAAGTATGACTTAAAAATGTTTTGAAAAATTTGTTTGGCTTCATACTAAAGGGTGGGCCATTTAAAATTTAAAAATGTAATAAATCAAAAACGGTTCGAAATTTTTGCCAAATTTATTTTTTTATGTTGTACAAGTGTTCTGAATGCCTCCTTCTAACTCCAGAGGGTATGCAATAGTTTTTAAGTTTATTCTCTCACTACCAAATCCCACATGTCGTATGATAATTATATATTGTTTTGACATGTTAATCATACGCCCCAAATGCAAAAAAGTTTTTCAATAAAAATGCAAAAAATAAAATACATACTTATGTATTTATCGTCTTCTGTCTCTTTAAGTACCAAAAATAATAATCACTCATAGTCGAAAATAAAGGTGGGCCATTTAAAAGTTTAAATTTAAAAATTCAATCAAATAAAAACAGTTTGAAGTTTTACCAAAAATATATTTTTGTTGAAAAGTACAATTGTTGCGGTTAGAAATGAAATATTATTTCATTCATATAACTGCCGCGGCTGACTTTAAAGTACCTCATTCGTACGGACAAATTTTCGTGCATTTTTTTTATTGCATGGGGTGGTATTTTGGCAATGGCATCACTAATGTTGGCCTTCAATTGCTCAATTGTCTCAGGTTTGTCGGCATATCACTTTTCTTTAACACGCGCCCCACAGTAAATAGTCCAACGCTTTCAAACAGCTTCTTGGAGGCCAAGTGAAATCACCTCATCGGCTAATTTAACGGCCATCAAACATTTGACGCAATAAATTGATTGTGGCATTAGATGTGTGACAAGTTATCATGGTGCGATAGGTGTTTCCATTGACAGTAATGCTTGCGCCGTCCTCATTTTTAAAGAAATGTGGTCTAATGATGCCTCCGCCCCACAAACAGCACCAAACAGTCACTCGTAATGTGCATTGCCTTCGTTAAATCCACTTGGGTATTTTCTGAGCCCCAAAAATAGCAATTTTAGTTATTAACGTACCCACTAAGATGAAAATGAGCTTCATACGAAAAAATTATTTTTTAGAATCGACATCATCGTACAGATTCTCGTTGGTCATTCTTGCGAAGCGAAAACGAAGCGGATGGTAGTGCGGCTTCAACACTTGAACCAATTGGACTATTTAAGGCATCATATCGACATCTTTTCGCAAAATTCGAAGCGTGAAATGTTCAGTTCTTGAGAACTATGACAAGTTGCATACCACAGCAAATTGAATACTTCTCAGAAATCTGGAAAGAGTCAATTGAGACCTCAGGTGATAAAAGCCGTCAAATTTTTTTTAATCATTTCCAAAGGATTGTATTTATTTAAGCAGTAACAAATGCCAATGAAATCAGAAACAATGTTTACATTTAAAAGCAATATATCTGCCTCTGTGTTCTTTTTAATACATAACTATGTACTTGGTTTACATACGAATAAATGCATTTACATATGCAATGTCGTAAATAAAAATGTATGCGAATTCCTTTAACAATATTAGTCAACAGATGTCTTAAGAACCAAATATCCTTGAGTGTTTCGGTGTGATATTTTTAGTGAAGGGATATTAAATTGAATATCGTCTCCAGACAATAAACTAGTGAATCTAATGTAGTCGAAAAACAAATTGTTTGTAACAAAATATGTAAATATGTGGTATATACATCTGAATTTAAAGAAAAATCTTGTTGACATAAATCTTAATCCGCTTGAAAGGGAAAAGCGGGAGATGACACTCCATGAATCGAATTATTTTACAAGGCTTCAGATTTGATGTTTTCATACGTCATATCGAACTGCAGCTTTGAAAAGCAAGAAGAAGGAAAAGTGCAAACGTATTTTATCGTGGAGGAAAAACTTAACAAACAAAAAGATAGGATGTATGCACGGTCATCTAAGGATGAATCTGAGGTAAGTCCTCTCATTTATAGTTTCGTTCTCGATTATAGTTTCGTGGGATATTCCTTACGACGCAGTCACTGGCTTCAAACAAGGCTTTGAAACGTCGGTCGAAGTTTACCAAGAAGCCATTCTGGAAGCCATTTTGGAACTGAATCCTCTGATCCACAATTCAGGTTAGTTTCATGGGATATTCTTTATGCCATATTCACTGACTTCAAACAAGGATTTGAAACGTCGGTCGAAGTTTACCCAGAAGCAATTCTGGAAGCCATTTTGGAACTGATTATTTTGATAGACAAATCAGGTAATCCTCCAGCTTCAGTTATAGTTTCGTGGGATATTCGTTATGACACAGTCACTGGCTTGCGTTTCTTCATACAAGGGTTTAAAACGTCGGTCAAAGTTTAGCAAGAACCCATTGTAAAAGCCTTTGTAAAATCACTTAACAATTCTAAGTACAAAAGTCAATAGAAATGAAACGATTTCATTCCGTTCTAGTTGTGGCTGTTCATTAAATTTTTCACTCCTAATCCACGCCACACTTAAATATCGAGTTTCTTTGTGTATTTAGTTTTCTGCAAATCGTTGATAATTGTTTGGTGATGAATGTCTAGTTCCATAGCAACGTCCGCGCTGTTTATCTGACATTCTTATACAATTTTAGAAACAATCAAATATCCTTCTTAACATATGACAAGATTGATTTTTAAAAAAAATTTTCTTACAAAATGTCGAAAAAAGGCCCTTAGAAATTATACCAACCCCTTAAGAGAATAGCAAAAATGTTGATAAAAACACACGATGAATACACAATATTACTCCCTCTCTTCGCCACACAGACTACCCTCCATAACCTAAAAATATGATAGAACAAAGTGTCGAAGAGTCCCATAATAATCATTTCTAAGTTTTACAATTTACTTCGGAATTGAAAGTATATCATACATATCGATTCAGTCCCATAGTGTAAGAAAATTGAAAGATTCTAAAATTTTTCTAATTTTTTTTTATTTTTTACTATAACTGTACTTATGATTGCTACCGTGCACTGTTTTCATTTATGGTATATATGTTGACAGCACTTAACTTTGAACAGACAACAACCGTTATATGCTGAACTATGTATGGTATCTTGTGCATACACTTGAGTGTTGATAGCCAGTGTTTGGAAACCAATATTTCCACTGAACAAACAATATTAAGACCTCTTCTCTTGAAATAACTCACACCAACAATTGTTTGATAAGACAATTTACTACCTTTTATCATTACGTGCAGAAGACTGAAGAGAATTTTTCAATTTCAAATTGATAACGATGTTTAAAGATGATGATGTCCATATTGTAAATTCATTTGACAACAGTTTAAACACAAAATGTCTAGATTTTGGAGTTCTTAGTATCTTTAATATGCCAAGTCGACTTTAAAACGAAGATCCCGCCAATTATGGATAAAATTACTACACACCACATGAGTGGTGGCTTTAGTTCTGACTAAAGCATTGTAAGGACCAATTAAATAAATAAGTAAGTAAAATTATATGTAGGGATTAAAATGTTAAACCATAAACCCTAGCCATCCAGATTTGAAATCGGACGCGAAAAGTTGTTGTTATGATGAACTTACATACATAAATATATGTATAATTGGTCATTACAATCCTTTAGTCAGGATTACGACCTAGCTTCTCACACCACTCATGTCGTGTGTGTTAATTTTATACATAAGTGGCGGTATCTACAGTTTAAAATCGACTCCGAACGACAGATTTTTGAGAAACTTTTTTCATGGGTATTTTGTTTACTCTCAGATTTTTTGCCAGAAATCTGCTGAGAGAAAGTCGCCAAAGAAATATTTTTTTTCATATTTCGTTTTGATCTCTGACCTTAAGCTTGAACCTTATGTCTAATAAGCCAACACACTACCTACTAAACTACAGCGGCTTCTCACGATAAAATTTATCTCTAAAATCCTATGAGTGTTGATAGTGAGATTCATTAAGATTTCTAAACAACGAAGGACTCATTTTTTTGCTGGAAAAACTTGATTAGTGAAGCCGCAAAAAAAGGGAAAATGAGAAGATGTAATGTAGCCACATGCACAGCAGTTACTGGTTCAAATTTTAGTACTATGCTATACAACTGAGCCAAGTGCAGATGCTATATAATCAAGTATGCAACAGATTAACAAAATTTGCTACCTCTACACATTGTGTACGGGTACATTTTCCGGCGAAATTGTGTACACTTGCGGAGGCTTTACTATGGGATTCATATTCAGTACTTTCAGTACGTTTGCAGAAGACCCATACGGTGTACACAAACCACGGTGATGATTTCTCTTACTAGGCAACTTTAAAAGAAAGAATATTTGTTTTTGAATTTCATGGCCTTCATTGATCACATTACGCCGCCTTTGAAGATTAAAAAAATTATTTTTTTTTAATAAAATTGTGTTGAACGTATGACTTAAAATTATTGTTAAAAATACACTGAATATAAACAAAATATGAAATATATTTGTTGTTATACTATAATACCATCTTATAAGACAAGAAGATGTACCTAGTAAAGGTTATCGTTAGTATATATGTATTCAAAAAATATTAAAAATTTTGACTTACAATTTGCTTTCGACTTATAAAAACAACTCAAACTTTTGTTGTAAGCTATCAAATTTCTGTATTATCTACCGGTAGTTCCATAAAATAAAAATATTACATTCATATTACTTTTTATTACTTTAAAATGTTTCCTTTAGGTTTTCCTATAAATTTACAATTTACAGCAATAAAAAAGTTTAAAAAAATTTAAAGTTTCCAAACTGAATGTACCATATGGTGCTGAATGAAAAATTATATTTAAATTTTTTACATACTTAAATACAATGAGAAGAATATTACGTGTTGATACAACATACATTCGTTATTGAGCAAGAATAGAAAGAGTAAAACATGTGGAATTTTTTTTTTTTTTTTTTGTTATTTCATGTTCAATAAAACAAGAGGTAATAAATTACCTGTATAAACTCACTTTTGCACCTGTGTGTTTTAACAAATTTATCCTATGTTATTAATGCATTTTCCATATTATCGGGTTTTTTTAAGAAGTTCTTAAATTATTTATAGATTTTCGACGTAATGAAGAAACTTAACACACCCACTATATTGAGTAATTATACTGTCATTGCAAATAATGGCTTTTAACCAAAGTAATGACTAAGCAGTGATCATAAGAATTCAGATAAGGAGAGTATTTATTTCTTAAGGACGACTCACAAGCCGAAAAATGTTTAAGGTTAAAAACTTAAATCTTCACAAAACTTTCAAGTGAAACCCGAGTAGAGAAAAAAGAAGCCTTTAACTCGAATGACAGCAGAAAAATCCTTACACAACATTGGCACGGCTAAAATAGAAACAAATGATCGATTGAATATTTTCAGTACAATGTTTCTGAAATGCAAAGAAATCGATCTATTTTTCCAAGGTGTTCACGCTGGCCACCCTACCTTTAAGTTTAGATTTAAGTTTTGTTGAAGTGTAAAAACCACCCCTGTACTTACGTTTATAATATTGTGAATTATTAATAATATGACAGAATTGTTGTGATATAAACGAAAAGAGATCAATACCCGATCAACCCCCAACCCGAAAGGTACGTTTGTGTACAAAATAAATAATAATTTGATTATTTAAATCTAATACTTTTGTATTTTATTTACTCCAACTCTCGCCAAATATTTTATTTTATTCGTTCCCCTCTCACCACCACATTTTGGTCCTTCGAACCGGATTCTCCATTAAATAAATAAAATATTTGCGAGACTCTATTTGCAGATTTTGTGTCTAAGATCGCCACATTGGGTTTTTATCGTTGGATAAACTACACCCTTAAGCCAAAATTTTCTCCGGTATTTATTAAATAAATTGTTTTAATAATAATATACCCGATCAACCCCCAACCCGAAAGGTACGTTTGTGTACAAAATAAATAATAACTTGTTAATTTAAAACTAATACTTTTGTATTTTATTTACCCCAACTCTCGCCAAATATTTTATTTTATTCGTTCCCCTCTCACCCCCACATTTTGGTCCTTCGAACCGGATCATAAAATAAAATAAAATATTTGCGAGACTCTATTTTTAGATTGTCTCAAGGATCGCCATATTGGTTTTTTTTGTTGGATATATCACACCCTTTTCCCCGCTTCTTATAATTTTATTAACATAATTTGGTATTACATATTTAATTATTTTAAAAGGTATGTAAAATATATTATCTTGTGGTGCGAAACAATTTATTTATTTAAAAGGAATATAATAGTGCAGTGAAAGTGTAAGAACATAACAAGAAAAGAAAAGCATAAAAAGTAAACAAAAGTAAAATATACAAACAACACTGTATTAATTTAGTCGTGTTGTTGTTGTTGTATACTCTTTATAAAGATCGGTTTTATTTCGTCCCTGATTCGAAGTGCGAGTGGCTGAAATTCGAACTGCCAATGGCGTTCTAATATCGGCAATTGAGAACCTCGTGCTGCTCCTTAATTAAGAGCAAAACTAATTCGATTTCTCGTTTTTCTCTGTTGGGTGTTGTCGTTTAATTTCAGATAGTATAGTACCGTGGGCTAATTACACCTCGAAAAAAGCTGGCAACAAAAAGGAACTCACTCACACCAAACGCAAAGGAAGAGCGCAACCCACAACCAGGCTCTCATGTTCAGTGTCAACAAAAATCTATATTTTTTATATTTACCACAATTTTGTTTTCTGCACACAATTGTAATATAAATACATTATTACCCCGAAATGTTCATTTGTTGTCTGGCCAGGTGACTTCTCGGTCCTCTTGTTGCAATGTTGCAAGGGGGGCGGGATGTTCACGCTGGCCACCCTACCTTTAAGTTTAGATTTAAGTTTTGTTGAAGTGTAAAAACCACCCCTGTACTTACGTTTATAATATTGTGAATTATTAATAATATGACAGAATTGTTGTGATATAAACGAAAAGAGATCAATACCCGATCAACCCCCAACCCCAAAGGTACGTTTGTGTACAAAATAAATAATAATTTGATTATTTAAATCTAATACTTTTGTATTTTATTTACTCCAACTCTCGCCAAATATTTTATTTTATTCGTTCCCCTCTCACCACCACATTTTGGTCCTTCGAACCGGATTCTCCATTAAATAAATAAAATATTTGCGAGACTCTATTTGCAGATTTTGTGTCTAAGATCGCCACATTGGGTTTTTATCGTTGGATAAACTACACCCTTAAGCCAAAATTTTCTCCGGTATTTATTAAATAAATTGTTTTAATAATAATATACCCGATCAACCCCCAACCCGAAAGGTACGTTTGTGTACAAAATAAATAATAACTTGTTAATTTAAAACTAATACTTTTGTATTTTATTTACCCCAACTCTCGCCAAATATTTTATTTTATTCGTTCCCCTCTCACCCCCACATTTTGGTCCAATCGAGCCGGATCATAAAATAAAATAAAATATTTGCGAGACTCTATTTTTAGATTGTCTCAAGGATCGCCATATTGGTTTTTTTTGTTGGATATATCACACCCTTTTCCCCGCTTCTTATAATTTTATTAACATAATTTGGTATTACATATTTAATTATTTTAAAAGGTATGTAAAATATATTATCTTGTGGTGCGAAACAATTTATTTATTTAAAAGGAATATAATAGTGCAGTGAAAGTGTAAGAACATAACAAGAAAAGAAAAGCATAAAAAGTAAACAAAAGTAAAATATACAAACAACACTGTATTAATTTAGTCGTGTTGTTGTTGTTGTATACTCTTTATAAAGATCGGTTTTATTTCGTCCCTGATTCGAAGTGCGAGTGGCTGAAATTCGAACTGCCAATGGCGTTCTAATATCGGCAATTGAGAACCTCGTGCTGCTCCTTAATTAAGAGCAAAACTAATTCGATTTCTCGTTTTTCTCTGTTGGGTGTTGTCGTTTAATTTCAGATAGTATAGTACCGTGGGCTAATTACACCTCGAAAAAAGCTGGCAACAAAAAGGAACTCACTCACACCAAACGCAAAGGAAGAGCGCAACCCACAACCAGGCTCTCATGTTCAGTGTCAACAAAAATCTATATTTTTTATATTTACCACAATTTTGTTTTCTGCACACAATTGTAATATAAATACATTATTACCCCGAAATGTTCATTTGTTGTCTGGCCAGGTGACTTCTCGGTCCTCTTGTTGCAATGTTGCAAGGGGGGCGGGATGTTCACGCTGGCCACCCTACCTTTAAGTTTAGATTTAAGTTTTGTTGAAGTGTAAAAACCACCCCTGTACTTACGTTTATAATATTGTGAATTATTAATAATATGACAGAATTGTTGTGATATAAACGAAAAGAGATCAATACCCGATCAACCCCCAACCCCAAAGGTACGTTTGTGTACAAAATAAATAATAATTTGATTATTTAAATCTAATACTTTTGTATTTTATTTACTCCAACTCTCGCCAAATATTTTATTTTATTCGTTCCCCTCTCACCACCACATTTTGGTCCTTCGAACCGGATTCTCCATTAAATAAATAAAATATTTGCGAGACTCTATTTGCAGATTTTGTGTCTAAGATCGCCACATTGGGTTTTTATCGTTGGATAAACTACACCCTTAAGCCAAAATTTTCTCCGGTATTTATTAAATAAATTGTTTTAATAATAATATACCCGATCAACCCCCAACCCGAAAGGTACGTTTGTGTACAAAATAAATAATAACTTGTTAATTTAAAACTAATACTTTTGTATTTTATTTACCCCAACTCTCGCCAAATATTTTATTTTATTCGTTCCCCTCTCACCCCCACATTTTGGTCCAATCGAGCCGGATCATAAAATAAAATAAAATATTTGCGAGACTCTATTTTTAGATTGTCTCAAGGATCGCCATATTGGTTTTTTTTGTTGGATATATCACACCCTTTTCCCCGCTTCTTATAATTTTATTAACATAATTTGGTATTACATATTTAATTATTTTAAAAGGTATGTAAAATATATTATCTTGTGGTGCGAAACAATTTATTTATTTAAAAGGAATATAATAGTGCAGTGAAAGTGTAAGAACATAACAAGAAAAGAAAAGCATAAAAAGTAAACAAAAGTAAAATATACAAACAACACTGTATTAATTTAGTCGTGTTGTTGTTGTTGTATACTCTTTATAAACAGTTGGAAGATTGTTGGAAATTAAGGTGGCCGCTGTTTTTATTGAATATATTGTGCTTTTTTTGCGATAGTGTTGTTCTTACACTAAAATAAAGATAAATATAATTTTCTTTCAATATTTTTAATTGAAATTGTGGTATTTTATCACAATAATACATGCAAATATATTTTTTCTGATTTTTTTAATTAATATTTTGATTTTTAATCACAATATTATATACAAATATTTTTTTGATATTTTAAATTAATATTTAATTTTTTATAACAATATAAAATAATTTTATATCGCATATTGAAATATTTTGTAATCTTTTACCCTACCTTTTTGAATATCGGTTTGAAAGTTTTCGCTAATCCTTTTTTTGGATTTTTTGTACCCTTTTAAATATCGCGAATATTTCTTTATTTTTTGCATCAAGTGAAATTCAATTTTCGTGTTTGAATATTCAATTTCTTAGAGTAATCCTATTTTTGAGCGCTTTCCTACTTTAAACTTTTTCGGAAACTGTTTAAAATTAATTAATTCAAATTTTCCAACCCTATTTGAATTTGTCTCCCGATAAATTAAATTCAAAAACCCGAATTTTAGCAAAATGGCCGCTTTAAGAAATTTAAACAGAAATTATAATCGCTTAAGCGATTTGGAAAGCTTTATTCAGGCTGTTCCGCGAGAGGAACATTCGGTTCACTCTCTAGGTGTTCATCGGCAGGAGTTGACCCGTTTGTGGGAAGTCTTTCGTGACAGTTACGAAGACTTGTTGGAAAATGCAGATGACACCAAAGTCTCGACAAAAGACGCGAAGGCCAAATATATGTCAGGATATACCTTGTATTTTCAATCCGCTTCATTTATTGACGGATTAATTGATAGCCTTAAGAGTAAGGCCGCGAAACCGATTACTAACACAGTCCCCATTCACCTTCCCCCATGTGACACCCCAACTTTTTCTGGCGATTATGCTTCTTGGCCAACATTTCGAGATATGTTTTCGTCCATTTACGGAACTAACCCCCATATTAGCAACATCCAAAGGATGTACTATCTCTTACAGAAGACAGAAGGTGAGGCGAGGGACATTATTCGAACTTGCCCCATGACGAATGATGGTTTCGACATGGCGTGGCAGAATCTTGTAGATCGGTATGAGAATAAGCGCGTTTTAGTGAATTCTCAATTGAAAACACTCTTTAACCTCCCTTCCATATCTAAGGAATCTGGCCCTTCCATTAAAAGTTTGCAACGAACAATTAATGATTGTATAACGAATTTGTCGTTGCTGGGCATCGAAACTAAAAATTGGGACATAATTTTTGTGTACATTTGTTCCACAAAACTCCCCGAACACACCCTGGGTCTTTGGGAGCAATCTCAAGGGCCTTGCTCAGACCTACCTAAGTGGAGCAAGATGGATGAGTTCCTGACGGCCAGATATCGAACTTTGGAATCAGTATCTGACATTATCGGCAGTCACAATTTTACCCAGGCTACTAACCAAAGCAGCTCTGGTAGCCCCCGAAAATACAGAATTTATGAGACTGTTGCCCCGAATCTAACCCAAAGAAAGTGTCCGATTTGTAATCAGAATCACCCTATTCGTTTGTGTTCTGATTTTCTAAGAATGTCTGTTGGTGAACGCTTATTATCTATTAAAGATCATAACTGTTGCACGAATTGTTTGGCCGTTT
This sequence comes from Sarcophaga carnaria, assembly GCA_958299815.1. Lineage (NCBI taxonomy): Eukaryota > Metazoa > Arthropoda > Insecta > Diptera > Sarcophagidae > Sarcophaga > Sarcophaga carnaria. The sequence continues at coordinate 47,855,795 of OY283150.1, forward strand.
CCCATGAGTCAAACAGATGCCATAGCTCTAATGTTTGCTACATTTGCAAACAAAAACATCATTCGCTACTTCATCGTATCGAATCTTCTACTCGGGAGAGACCGAGAGCTGAAACCAGCCTCGTTAGCACCTTTTCCCCAGATCGCTCTTTAGAAATCCCCCGGCCTCCTGAGCAAAAGCGAAATGAAATGGATAATGGCCCATCTACATCCACTGCTCGATCTTTTCAGAACTTCGCTACCCGACTACAGTCCACCCCGTCTTCAACAGTTCTGTTAGGAACTGCCCGTGTGAATATAGAATTAGGTCATGCCATTTTCTCTGCGAGAGCTCTGATAGACCCAGCGTCTCAAGCTACTTTCATCTCTCAAAAGTTGCAACGGAAGCTAGGTCTTCCGACATATTCGGCACCTGCTGCCGCTGTTGTGGGCCTTAATGGCGCAGTGGTAGCAAACTCTAAAAAAGTTTGTATTGTTTCATTACGGTCTCCCATTAATCCAAAGTTTAAATTGACCACGGAGGCGTATGTTGTTGAAGAACTTACTGGTCAATTACCCACATGCTCGTATGAAACTCGTACACCTGATCTCCCGGTATCAGATTTTAAATATACCCACATGGATTTGCTATTGGGTGGAGATTTATACCCCCAGATAATGCTTTCTGGATTTCGAAAGGACCCCAAAAACACTCTGATCGCCCAACGAACCGTTTTCGGTTGGATTGTGACTGGCAAAACACGTCAGTCAAATTCGTTATCCTATAAATCCGAATTCCCTACGGACTTGAGTCCTGGTCCATCTTGTAAGGGTTCATTTGCTCAAAATATGAGATTTGATTGCTACGGAGCCCCGAGATTAAAACCTAATACGAGGAAGTAATTGGTGAATCCCTTTCCCTAGACCACTCGCCGATCATGACTGTATTTTATTCTTCTCCAATTACCATTTACCCTATCATACCGTTTTTTAAGTCAGATAATTGATGTTTTGTTTTGTTTGCTTCCCGAATATCCACTAGATTCCGAATTTTTGAAATTGTCAGACGCCAGCACCGCTAAAACTCTGGGTTTACGTTGGAATGCGAGCATTGAAACATTTTGCTTCAAGCCAGCTCCAACGCCCTGTTTCTCTATAGTCAAAAAGTTCTGTCTTGTTTCAAATAGCCAAAGCTATTTGACCCCGTTGGGTGAGTGGCACCTAAAATCGTAGTTGCTAAGATTATTTTATGCGACAAATTTGTAAAGGCAGAACACATTGTGACGAATGTTTGGAACCCATGACGTTTAACAGATGGCTTGAGTTTGTCGATGATTATTCGTACATCGACAGGATTAACATCCCCCGTTGGGTTAATTTTAACCCTCGGCGTGAAGTACTTCATGCAATTTGTGATGCTTCAGAGAAAGCATATGTTGCCATCCTGTATAGTAGAGTCCTAACCCCGTTTGGTGAATTTGTCACCCACTTACTCGCTGCCAAAATAAAAGTTGTGCCTGCAGAAGTGTAAACTTTACCCCGTTTAGAGCTCTGCGATGCAACTCTATTGGCAAAAAATGGTATTTTCACTTCGTAAGAAGCTGAATCTTACCAGATCGGAAGCCTTTGCGGGACAGTTTCGATTATCGTTCTGTCCTGGCTTCAAAAACCCCCGTGCCATTGGCCAACTTTTGAGGCAAATCGAGTATCGATTATCGTGGACCAGGTAGGCACTGACATTTGGAATCATATCGAATCTCTACACGAAGTTGATACCCCATGATAAAAGTTTTTTACTCGTCGGAAAACTCACCCCAGAAAATTTGTTGTTGTCGATCATGTTGTCATTATTTATGACAATTAACCCCATAACGACCGAAAATTCAGTCGAATCGAACGAATTTAGTTTGTCGCTGTTTCGAAGTGCGAGTGGTTTTAGTTCGAACTGCCAATGGCGTTCTAAAACGGCCAATTGTGAAGCTCGTGCCGCTTTTTGATCTAGAGCAGTATTAATTCGTTCTCTCTTTTTCTGTTGTGTTTTCGTCGTTTTAATTTACAGATCATCTAACACCCCGTGAGCTATCTGTCGAACGCTCTACTAACGACAACCTCGACATGATTATTGTTGATCCCAGTCCAAGAAGAAGAGCACAACCCACAACCAAGCTCTGGAAAAACCATCCACGTGTGTTGGTCAACCTCCTACTTCCGATAATGGGGCAATAATGGTAGCATCGAATGCGTCTCCAGGGGCTACATCGTAATCAACGTTCTGGGCAGATAATTTCTTCGTGATGACTCTATTATTCTTATTTTTATGGAATTTATATATTGAATTGTAACTGAATATTATCCTGAATTGTAAACTCATTGATCTCTGGCCAGGTGATGTCTCGGTCCGCTTGTTGCAATGTTGCAAGGGGGGCGGGATGTTCACGCTGGCCACCCTACCTTTAAGTTTAGATTTAAGTTTTGTTGAAGTGTAAAAACCACCCCTGTACTTACGTTTATAATATTGTGAATTATTAATAATATGACAGAATTGTTGTGATATAAACGAAAAGAGATCAATACCCGATCAACCCCCAACCCGAAAGGTACGTTTGTGTACAAAATAAATAATAATTTGATTATTTAAATCTAATACTTTTGTATTTTATTTACTCCAACTCTCGCCAAATATTTTATTTTATTCGTTCCCCTCTCACCACCACACAAGGTATTATCAATGGATGGCCTTATCAACCCTTCAGTGAGGATTACCATCACTTATGTTGTGTGTGTTAATTTTATACATGAGTGGCAGGACCTACAGTATAAAGTCGACTCCGGACGACAGATTTTTGAGAAACTTCATCATTGCAATTGTAATTGTTCTCAGAGATTTTGCCATAAATCTCACAAAAATTATGTTTGAACACCGGTAAAGGCTATTCACAATGCATTTAGAGCCCATCAAAGCTTAGTTGAATTAAACTGTTTACACCTTGACCGTAAATATGAATTAGTTAAGAAAGACCGATCAAATTGTGCAACAATAAATATGCTAGAACTATCATAGAAATAGATATCAGATATTACATTGCTTAGATAATCCGTCAAAAATTTACGGCACTTCCTTCGGCATATTTATATTTTCGATATTTATAAAATGCCCTTGGTGGTAATAAATTGGTCAAGTGTAGCCCAGCATTTTTAAAAAACTATTCAATGAAATCAGAATCAATATCCACATGCAAAAGCAATCTGTCTGCTTATGGCAATTTATTTTTTGGTCCTTGCACCTTTTTAATGCATAAAAATGTACTTGATTTACATACAAATAAGTGCATTTACATATACAATGTAGAAAATCCAATTGTATTCGGATTCTTTGTACAATATTTCTAAACACATACCTTGCAAACATACGCTTTAATGTTTTGCTTGTGACGAGCTGTTAAATTGAAAACTGTTTTTAGACACTAATCTGAATAACCTCGTGTTGGAAAAACTATGCGTTTGTGACGAAGCATGTAAATATTTATGTGGTATGTATGTGGTTACAGAAAAATAATTTAACAAGGATCTTAATTTAACCAAAAAAAGGGAAACCTTTGAAATGTTTTAAAACAATATTGAAAGCGACTTGATATTTTAAATCTTAAAGCATTTGGTTACTTATAGTAATAATGGCTAAATGTATGATGTACTATTGATTTATTGTTCAAAAGTATACGCCTAAAAGTTGACTGAACACTTAACGTACGGGCTTCGTTTTTCCATTCTGACATAATGGGTGGGATCACGTAAATTTAAAATTTTTGTTGAATTTTTATTATATGGCAATTCTTCATCTTATGGAATTATAAGTAACAATTCAATTTCGAGGTAACTGATACAAATATTCCATCAATAAGAAAAACTCCAGGAAAGAATCCAGAAGTCATATTATTAGGAAATATGAAACAGCATTCTTTTACATAAATTGTGACAAGAGAGAAGATAAGATTTTCTCAAAAATTTTGCAAAGCCTTCAGTTTTCATGGAAAAATTGTGGAAGCTTATCTTTTTTACTAGATTCAACTGCATAACAACACATGTTTAACAGCCTATCACTTATAAAACAGCATTATTAGATTTTTTAAAAGCAATTAGAAACTGTAGGGCAGTCGGTCACTTAATTGAAAATGGTAAATTAGAATGGAAATAGAAGTTATAAAGGTAATGACTCCATACAGAATAATATTCATTTGAAACTTAAGAAGCTATGCTACCTATAGGATCTATGCAGTTATCTAAATGTATTTCCGGTAACAGCATAAGCTACAACGAATGATGTATAGTATAGTATTTACAAATATGCAAATACTATTATGCAAGAATATTATTATGTTTGAGCGCACCGACGACCTAGATGGTATTGTGCTAAGCTTCAAATGCCAAAGACCTGGGTTCGATTCCCACCTAAGGTTCTGGGTGTTTGTGATTGCCTGATTGTTTTTCTGACCTTATATATAATTACTAACAATAGAAAAAAGAAAGTGGGAATTATAACTAAAAAGTTATTCTTCTAGAAAAAGTGATGATTTCGATTTTTGGTCGCAAAAAGAAAGAAAAAAAAACAGGGCACTCTCGAACTCTCATGAGTACATAATTTGCGTGTTAAATAAATACATATATAACCAATGTAATATAAATCCAACAATAATAATCATGATCCCTCCATTTGTTTATCTTTACTTTAAATTCTTAAGGCTTAAAATGTCCTTTTAATGTTCTTCTAATACACGTTGCTTACTTAACACTTTAAAATTTCGCACGTAAAGACAATTTTTTAAACAAATAAAATGTAAAATATTAAACTATTAAATAACACATATACACATAAATAATAGTCAAACGAAAATCCTTCATTATTCCGCGGAGATTTATTTAATTTAAATAATGACAAAAAAACAACTAAAAAATTCTGGCAAAAATCCTACAGTCATTGCTTTTATTTTACGTATAATTTCATACACAAAGGCAAACGCAAAACTGAGCTATTTTGTGGCATTTAAAATGTTCTCTTTAGAAGAGTCATAAAAGAACGGCACATAAATAATAAATGAAGGAATAATAAAAAAAAAATTGAATGAAATGTTTTCAATGAATTTATACTTTATGGGAGATTCATATGAGTGCTTCACCTAGAAACAGTAGGTTTGGACATTTTGAAGCAAAATTTTATTTCTTTCAAAGAATTGGAAATTATTGTCTCAGATAAATGGAATTCCCTGTACAAAGAAAATTGTTTAAAATATTCACTGCTAACACCCTAGAGTATAACTACTTTTACGCAATTACCTACAATAACTTCACTAAGCATTCCATTATAAAATGACCCCGAATGCTGAATATATTAATGAGCAGACCATAAATATGTGTTAGAAAATATGTTTACTGTGTAAATGGAGTGTAAATGTGGTGCCAACAATTCTCTCTTTAAAAATTCTCTCCTTATAAATGTCTTAGAAATAAAAGTTATTGTTTATGTTTGCCATATGACATGTAAGAGCAACATTTCTAGGAAATAATTTTCAAAAAGTGAAACAAATATTTCTATTATTGTATATTGCAATAACTTTGATTTTGATTTCTAATTTGTGAATGTATGTTCACTGAGCGCCAAGAGTGAGTAAACACCACTGAAATATTTCGTTTTCTTAGGATAGCGAGAAAAGTAAATGAGAATAGTCGAATAAATTTGCAAAAATAAAAACGTTTATTTATTACTTATAAAATGTTAAAACAAAAACAACAATTCATAATAAAGGAACTTTTTTTATACTTAAGAACAAAATTGTTTTATACTTAACAACAAAAGTATTGGCTCACTTATGGCGCTCACTGTATGTATATTACAGTAATCATCGCAGCAGAATACAGTAATAGGGAACTGATTGGCAATCGAGGCCATCTTGATTATACAGATGCAATCTCTCGGCTTGAAAACAAAAATTCAGACGTTGACCTCATGTTGAATTACATGGTGACGCAGCGCAAGGTCTTCGAAAAATCTCTTTCGAAATTTAACAGTTGATAAAAGCCATCTCTTGAATCTTCAAAGAATTTATAGTTTATTCAGTCTGTTTTGTATGGACGACCATAGACAACGCCGTAAGTTCGCTAGGCTCTGGAGCAGTTGACATACATAACATAATTGGTCATTACAACCCTTTAGTCAGTATTACGGCCTAGTTTCTCACAGGACTTATGTTGTGTGCGTTAATTTTTATAGATGACCTACAGGACCTACAGTTTAGACCTAGAGGACCTACAGTTTAAAGTCGATACCGAACGACATATTTTTGAGAAAGTTTTCATGGCAATTTTATTTTTCTCCGAGTTTTTGCCAGAATCCTACTGATAGGAAGTCGCAGAAGAAATATATTATCATATTTCGTTCAGTTGGAGATGCCTGACGTGTGGTTTGAAACGAGGCCTCACGTCTAATAAGCCAACACGCTACCTACTAAACCATGGCGACTTCTGGAGCAGTTGGCAATTGATCTTAATTTTCATCGAAAAATCATGTTCAGCGATGTGAAAATTATCTACATTAATTATCTATCCAAAGCATTCCGACAAAGTCATTGTTTGTTATGGATTTTGGGTCTGAAACGTCCCATACACCTTTGAGAGCAGCATTGGCGAGGCCATCACTGTCAACGGGAAATTGAATGATTGGGATATGATTTTATACGGTTCTAACAGTACAACACTACGTACAACACAGATTTCTGCTCCAGAAGTCACCGTGGTCTGGTAGGTAGTGTGTTGGCTGGTTGCCAGGTCATCACTGTCAACGCCAAATTGGATAATATGAATACAAACGTTATGAGACTTCAACAGGACAGCGCTATTTACCACACAGCTCCTACTACATACATAACACAACTGGTCATTACAACCGTTCAAGCAGGATTACGATGCCACTTATGTTGTATGTGGCAATTTTACACATGAGTGGCGGGACCTACAGTTTAAAGTCGACTCCGAACGGCTGACTTTTTGAGAAACTTTTAATGGAAATTTTATTTACTCATAGAGTTTTTGCCAGAAAACTGCTGAGAGAAATATGTTTTCATATTTCGTTTTGTTGAAGCACACATTAAATACTCTTCACGAACGATTTGAGGACATGGTTATCTTACAAGAAGGCGATAGTGCGACTTAGAGCCCGTTTAACTTTTTGTTGTAGCATTTTCTTAAATCACTGGTGTATGCGAAAAGGTCTCCAGCCACAGCAGTCAAATTCAGCAGGGCTTATGCGCCAGAGTTATGAAAAAAATTACATTTCGGATGAGTTCTATCCTAAGAAGCCCTGGGGGATATTTGATTAATGTTATATTCTCCAATTCAAATGAATAAAAATTCGATAATATTTTACACACATATATACATACATATATGTATACACATAATTGGTCATTACAACACTTTAGTCTGGATTACGACTTAGCTTCTCACACCACTTATCTTCAGTGTGTTAATTCTATACATGAGTGGTGGGACCTACAATTTAATGTGGCCTCCGAATGACAGATTTTTGAGAAACTTTTCATGGCAATTTTATTTACTCTCAGAGTTTATGCCAGAAATCTGCTGGGAGAAAGACGCCAAAGAAATATTTTCCATTTTTCATTCTGCTGGACATATCACACCTAGGGTTCGAACCGTGTTCTCACGTCTAATAAGCCAACACACTACCTACTAGATTACGGCGACTTTTACACACATTTTGTTTTATTTAAATTTAAAAATGAAAAATGCATAAAATGACCCTTTAAGTAAGATAAGCATTTATTAGAAAATAAGCCAAAATTTATTTCTACTCGACACTATAGCGTAACCTTTACGTTAACAATGGCCGCCAACAAGCTGATAATGAAATAGTCCTCACTAGCATGCTATCATTTGAATGTGTGTATACAGCTAAATACCAACATACATTTTCAATTTACTTTAATTGGATGAAATTATAAAGTAAAATCAATATTTATTTGTCTTTGTTGGTATTAATTTAAATTGGGTTTTTATAAAATAATTAATTAATTTAATTATTTCTTTTATTTTTTCTTTTTTGCAAATGTTTTGTGGTCACAATTTAAATAAATTACCATACTTGTGTGTATCTGGCAGAGAAAGAAATTTATTAAAATCTCATTGTATTGTTAGTGTTTTATTGTTTATTTAAAATTTAAAAAAAATATATTTTATGTACACATGAGAAGGTAATTGTATTTCATTTGATTTAATTTTATTTATTTTATTTTCCAATTTACAGGCAACTCTTTAAAATCGAAAAAAAAATTAAAAATCAATGAAATTTTTTTATTTTTGACAGGATGATAACAAATTAGTCTTAACGGGTAGCCCATTTAAAAATTTAAATTTAAAAATGCAATAAAACTAAAACGGTTTGAAATTTTGTCAAATATATTTCTTTTGTTGTGAAATAAAATTGTTCCGAAAAGCTTCTTTCTTACTCCAGAGGGTATGCAATAGTTTTTAAGTTAATTCTCCTACTACGATCACCCACCATGTCGTATGATGATTAAATATTGTTTTGACATATTAGTCATACGCTTCATATTAAAATAAATTTTTCAATATAACGGTACATACTTATGTATCCTCTTCTATCTCTTTGTAGTACCAAAAATAATTTTCACTCATAGTCGAAAATAAAGGTGGGCCATTTAAAAGTTAAAATTTAAAAATGCCATGATATGAAAAGCTTTGAAATTTTTCAAATTTTTTATTGTGAAGTATATCTGTTCCGGTTAGAAATGTGATATTATTTTATTCATATGGCTGCCGCGGCTGGCCTCACAGTATCTGATTCGATCGCACCAATTTTCGTGCACTTTTTCGAGTGTATAGGGTCGTATCTCGGCAACGACATCACTTAAGATGACGAGTAGATGTTGATCGATTCTCACACATATTATCAGCCACAGCTTCGTTATTTTCGGGTGTACGCATTGAACGAACACGCCAACGTCTTGGCGCATTAACAATGAAATCAGTATGACGAACTTTAGCAATAAACTTGCGTGCTCCCTGCACTGTTAGTCCTTCTCTGCGACCAAATTTTGTACATTTTTGTGCAATTTCCGACCAATTGTCTTTGTTTTTGAAATAAATTTCAAATAAATCCCAACGTTGCACAAGCTTAAATCGATTCATTACGTTCAGTGGAGATAATATACTGCATTTTGAAACTAAATAGAATTACATAAGTTTTGCCAGATTCGACATAACAGATGGTTCAAATTTAAGCCATCTATCGCCCCACCCAACGCGCTCATACTGTGTCTTCCATTTATTTATTCTAAACCTTTACAATAGTCATTTAAAAGTTTAATCTTGATTCCGATTGTAAAAAATGCGGTTAGTTTAGTTTTAGTTTGGAATTTAGGTTAGGTTAGGTTAGAGGACGTGTACTTGTCAATTAAGACAAGTACAGTACCCGGAGGTCGAATTGACCCATTGTACAACGTCCTAGTTTCTCACACCACTTATGTTGTGTGTGTTAATTTTTATACATGAGTGGTGGGACTACAGTTTAAAGTCGACTCCGAACGACAGATTTTTGAGAAACTTTTTAATTGCAATTTTATTTACTCTCAGAGTTTTTGCCAGAAATCTACTAAGAGGAAGTCGCCGAAAAAATACTTTTTGTATTTTGTATTTGATGACTGGTCTGGGGCTCGAACCCAGGCTTTTGCGTCTAATAAGCCAACACACTACCTAGGCTACGGCGACTTCAAGTTTGGAATTTACTGAGGTAAACATATAATAAGGGGGAGTACTTAAACCAAATAAAGAACAAATTCACCAAAACTTCGGAAGAATTAAGAATTCGTTGTGATTATTACTTCCAAGAAGTCAATTACATACATACATAATTTGTTATTACAGCCCTTCCGACAGGATCACGCCCTAGTTTTTCATACCACTTACATTGTGTGTGTTAATTTTATACATGAGTGGCGGGACCTACAATTTAAAGTCGACTCCGAACGACAAATTTTTGGAGAAACTTTTTCATGGCAATTTCATTTATTCTCATTCTGCTGCTAATATGAAGATGGGATTTGTCTACCACAGGCTTAATACTCTTGCACAAAGTTTCGATAGGACAGCAAGAGAGTATTTAGGAAATAATTTGGATGAATGCTTGCGTAGTTGCTAAACCTTAAACAAAAGTCAACTGAAAGACTTGCTCATGACTACATGGCTGCAATTAACAACAGCAAACGCTAAACAAAACTGGTACATTCAATGCCAAATAGGTGAAATTGAGTGCACGACCTTAAGGTATAGCCTTCTAAATATTGGGTTTAACGCATTGTAATACATTGGGCTTTTGAATTTTAAATGTACTATGACATATTCATGGTGCAATGATATGGAGTCTCAGGAAAGTTTCCCTTATTTTTCTTATTGTTTGCGAAAAAACTTAAAAATTTTTTTGTTTTATAATAAATTAGAAATAAATTAATAAAATAAATATTGGGTGCCCTGGTAGTCTAGTGGGTAGTGTGCTAGGCTATTAGCGTGAGGGTCGTGGGTTCGATTCCCACCAGAGACTCTGGTCTGTGACACTACACCGAGCAAATAGTCAAGTTACTTCGCTCGTATATAATTAGGATATAATTTGTAATTGTATTGTAATTAATAAATAAATAAATAAATATAAAAAACATCAATTATTTGTACATATTATTACTCAAAATACATAAAATTGCTTACAAATATTGTTCCACCTAGATTTTTGTTGTCCACTGTATGTATATACATATATAGAACGCTACCTGTATATGGTAAATTTAATAAAAATTATTTTATATACACATACATACATATATTTTTTAATTAAATTCTTTCCTGTTACCGATAATGAGATTCAATTATAAAAAATTGAAAAAATCCTGCCGAACATTGTCATTCAGAAAAGTAAAGTAAATGTTCATCACCTACGTACGTTGTTTATTGATGACATGATGAAGTAATAAAAAAAAAACATTAATTCAACTGACAGTCTAGTGCGATTATCTACGCTTTCTCTCACTTTCTGTCAATTAAAAGTTAGTAATAATATGCAGTTGCTGTCACTTAATGTGTGGAAGTAAAAATTGGGGTCGTAAAATAACAACTGTAAGCTGATTAAAACAGTCATATAACGATAATGTTTAATAATATTATTAAGTAATGCGAATTAGAACTTAATTTAGGTTTAATACACACTTTAAAATTTATAACCTTAATTTTTAGCACCGTATAATTATTGACAATTTAATTTATTTATGGATTAATGAATGTAATTACTTGGAATTTAACATGAAAATAAAAATAAAATTTTTTATTAGCATTATTAATAAACATAATGCATAATTAATTATATGCATATACGTATGTGTTAAGTGTATATAATATTTTAACACAGAATGGTCATCTTGGCCAATAAGTCATGGCAGTATTTTTTTTACCGTCAGTTAAAAAAATATATAAAAAATCCCTCCTACTAAATGCGCTAATAGTCTGGTGGGTAATATCATGGGTCATGACTACTATTCCCTCCAAAGACTGTATTTTATTAGATATGAAGTTGCTGTTATCTAGAAGATAGTATGTTGGCTCAGTAAACGTGAGGCCACGACTCAAACGCCAGGCTAGATACAACAAAACAAAATTTGGAAAAACTTTTTCTTCGGCGTCTTCCTCTCAGCAGATTTCTGGAAAAAACTCTGAGAGTAAAAAAAACTGCCATGAATAAGTTTCTCAACAAATTTATCGCTCGGAGTCGACGTTAGACTGTAGAACCTGTCACTTATCGATAAAATTAACGCACACAACATGAGTGTTATGTATGTATTCGATATTTTATTTTAGCGCATGTATATTTATACATATCTATCTAAATACGTATATTAACGTATACCCTAAGTAATAATGAGATAAAATGCGTTCATTTTTTAATTTTGTTTTTAACTAAAATGTCGTCATTTTGTACTGTAAACATCACTCGTAACTTCCATCCGAGTTTCTTTAAAAAATTTTCTTCTCTTTCACTAGTCTATGTGACATTTCCCTCAACTCTCGTAGCCCGGTTGTCAATAATATACTAAAAGACATTGCGTTGACCAGGTTTATATTCTATATCCATATAATACTTACTGTGCCATGACTTGTGCAATTTTTAATTGTACACTCTACGACAATCCTTTGGATTCTATCGCTATAACAGTAATTTGGTCGTTCGTGGATTTATATCCCTGTTTTTAAAGTTTATGAAACTATCACTGGCCCAGATCACGCATTATCTGATAGATCTGTTTATATAATTGAATTGCGGTCCGTTATCTGGATGTATCATTTGGTTTTCTGGTACCCTAGAGCTCCAATCTCGTCCTACAACCATGCTTATAGTGTTGAGTGTATAAGCAAGTACCTACTAATATCTCGACCATGGACGCATTTAGCTACTGCAGACGATATGGTAACAGATTGGTGTCAATGGTATGTCTGTTAGGCATTTTGTCGGATAATTCAATGTTTTTTACATTGCATTTTAATCAATTTGTTGCTGTGTTTCATTTCTTTCCCCATAGGCTATGGACGATATGTAGTAGAGTCACATAATATCGAACACGTATATCAATCTGTTGGATATACGATAATCAATATATAATTAATATAAACCACATGTTTTCCAAATAATGTGAGGTCTTTAATGCCATTTGACGCTCACTGCATATAATTAACATTCTAAGCATCAAATACATATATCCAATATAACTGGCAGTATACGTAATATATTATTACGTATTAGTACGTTACTCATACGTCATGTAATACATGAGTAGTGCGATTAGATAAAAACGAATACAAATAAAAACTTATAGCAAAAAAATATTGTATACATTATACATACATACATCTCTATATGAATAAATATGTATTCATTTATAGACACATGGGTAAACTTTGACAGTTACTTTGATACTCTCTAAGGACCTCTGATTTAATTTCAAACCAAAATTTTTGTAAATGAAAGTTGATTTCTTTTTTATTATTAATTTAAGGTATGATTCCTAAGCACTGTGAATACTTAAAACTAAAATAGATTTAAAATTGTTAGAATTTATTAAACTTTAAATTTTTTTGAAATTTAAATTAAAAATGTTTGTTTAAATACAAATAAAATTTTTTTATAAAAAAAAGGTAATAAAAACAAACAACAAAGCACTATGAACGTTATATGATCAATATTTCATAGCAAACTATAAGTCTACAAACTTAAGTCTACAGTGTATACTTAACTAATATTTTGTTACTTCACCTTTATTGGTAAAGGACTTCCTAAGTCGCTTTTATATAAACTGTCTCCCAAAGTATGTTTATTTTCCAATTAAAGTTAAAATTCGGACTGTAAGTATACCAGAAAAATATACAATTTACAGCTGCATTAAGGAAATTAATTACATACATAGTTCGTCATTACGTCGTAGTCTAGTAGGTAGTGTGTTGGCTTATTAGACGTAAGGCGCGAGTCAGACATCAAAACGAAAATATGAAAAAATATTTCTTCGGCTACTTCCGCTCAGCAGATTTCTGGCAAAAACTCTGAGAGCAAATAAAATTCCCATATACAGTTTCTCAAAAAATCTGTCGTTCAGAATCGATTTTAAACTGTAGGTACCGCTCATCTATAAAAAATTAACACACACAACATGAGTGATGTGAGAAGCTAGGCCGTAATCCTAACTGAAGAGTTGTAATGGCCAATTATGTATGTATATGTGTCTATTCACATTAATATATCTGTATCAATTGTCTGTCCACCGTTAATATCGTTAGTGGACTTAGATTCATAAAAGGAAAGCTTTGAAGAAAATATTTTTTCTTTAACTTGATATATTTTACACATCTATCTATGCATACATAAACCAATAGTGTGGAGAAGCATAAAAACACCAAACATTTTGGGGCTCAAAAATTGCTTGCATAACAAAGTAATTCCTCCTCCTCTCCCTTCATTAGCGTTGCTTTATTGAAGGCCAGATTTTTGTCTCTTATTTTATATTTTCTCTTTTGTTGTTGGCCTTAATACTTATGTTATATCCTTAGAGGATTAGAATATGGATTGCAAAGCCAATATAAAAGTGAAAAAAAGAAGAGAATAAGAATAAGAAAATTTAGCTCAATAAATTACAATCACAGATTTGGCACAAGTGGCAAAGTGAAAGATTTTTATAGCAGCGAAATACGCAGACAAACATGATTTCATTACAAATTTATAAAGATTTTTTGGATTTTATTAAATTCGGATGAATTCAATTTGGGTATTTATAAAAGTATATAAAAATATGGATGGTATACACAATTTTAAGCTGTTCCCAACAACAGAGGGCGACAAAATTTCAAAAATAACTCAGGAACCATACAATACTTTTGTAATGGCTTTTTAATCCGAATCCGAATCAGAATTGCTTTATCAATCTAGGTTTTTAAGATATCCTAACCTACGACTGTGAATGACTGTGATAAATTTGAGCTAATATTACGCCGTAAATTCGGATTCAGCGCATCATAACTTTGGTTTCTAGATTACAAATCTTGACTGTCTGTGTAAAATAAAAATGGGTTGTGATAAAACAAATGCTGAGAAAATTTGTAATTTAAACTTAAAAGCGAAGGAAAATTGTTTGGACCATGGACCATGAAATCCATTTAAAGAAAACTTCTGAAACCAGATGTAGAAAGTGAGGAGCAATTACATACATCGATGATAAATCATTAATTCGAAGTTGTAAAGATAATCTACATAGTCAAGTACTTTAACAGCAATAAAAGTAAAATCTTTGCTCCTGCTTCAAGCTGTAAAATTAGAAAGTCAAACTAATGGATCTCAGTTCTCGAAAAGTATTACTAGACTAGAACAAAAAGCTTGAAATTTAATAAGTAACACCCGTGTCATTGTAACTGTAACAATGTGATACAATATAATTCTCTACACATCGTTTATTCTCAATCACCAGAGAAACACTATTAGGACCTGTTTTTGTATGACAACATTCAATTTTGTTTGTGTTTTCCAAATGAACAGACGAATGTACGTTCGTCTTACGCGAATTCAACACGTTCCGCACAATATTTTTTTGACGGCAAAAAGCAACTTTTTGGCAATTACAATGGAGAAGTGTTTGATGAAAAAAAATTCTTTATTTGTTTTAACAAAATATGTTTGTGTGATCAAAATTTTCTTGCAACTTCGTTGTGTGTAAGTTATTTTCACTGATAACATTTGAATGCTATTTTTACAGCGCCTTCCTGTTAATTTAAAAATATATTTTCAGCCACAAAGTGTGTGTAACAAATTTAAAAATTTTTTCTTCGGCATGGAAAACTTTATGCCCAAAAATCAATTTGGATTATATATTAAATTTTGATAAACTTACACTCTTTTTAATTTGATTAATAGAATGAACGAAAGCAACTTTCAATGGCCTACCACTAATCCATATACTTTTTCGAACAAAAATGTATAAAGCCATGAGACTGTGCCGCTGTTTGGTGATTATTTGGAAATGCTGCTTCCATATCCGTCGGTACATATTTAAGGTATATTTCACTGCTGCTGGTTATCTGAATATTTCACAATATAATATAGATCTCCTTGACCGCGTACGCCATTGAATAATTAATACAGGACAACTATTTCAAATATTCCACAGGAACTATAAAATTATGCTTTCAGGACAATTAATTCCACCAAATGTGTCGTTTTCGAACGAAAGACTTAAACCTAAGCAAACCTTCAGGAGCTTAAAGACTTCAATTGATCATCTACGTCAAGCATAATATCTTTTAGTATTTGGCGTGCATTTATTACCCAATATATATAGTATATACTCTACACAAAAACCAACTTTTATTTAAAAAAAAATCAGTTATACACATAAGTATTCTTAAATTTAAACTTACCCTCGGTTATTTACTTTCTTGTCTAAAGCAGTTTAAATATTTTAAAAACATCCTTTTGAAATTAAAAAAAAAAATTATAGTGGACAGAGGAAATTAAATTTCAGTCAATTGTTATTAACCTTGACAATATAATATCCAACAGTGCTATTAACTGTCATCAATTTATATTTTATGGCCAAAAAAAGCCTTAGGATATCCTCACTGAATGAAAAAAAATTTTCATAATAAATTAAAAAAATTTTTTTTTTGTTCTGACCTGGCTCTGTACACATCAAGTAGACACAAACAAAAAACAAATGACTTTTAAGAATAAATTACAAAGATGTGTTTAAACAAAAACTTTTAAAATGAACTTACGTTAGTCTATTGCACCAACAAAGTGAAGCTAAAAACTTTGGAATAAAAATATTAAAAAAGAAAAAAGAAAATACTAGGTTAGCGGTTTTTGATAATGATATCGAAAAAGTAAATAAAATTTAGAAATTTCATTCATTTCATTCAATACACTGGAATTGAATTTACATTCCTTTTTTAACTTTAAATAAAATCTGCTCTATTTAACCTTTATGTCAGCAGCTCTATACACGGGTATGTTTTGAATTTTAAAAACTCTGTATCTCTTAAAGTGGATTTCATATTTCCCTGAAATTTCATGATATCCTCGCTGGAAGTGTTGTTTGAGATGTTGATGTTTGATTGAAATTTAACAAATCAAATAATGGAAGTGGTCATTTACTCATATCCACATCTTACGTTAACAGTTGCTTACCAGGGTATGTATATGAAAACAATACACAAAATATTGCATGTTTAATCCACAATATTTCAGAGTTTTCAATAAACTATAAAAATTGTGAGCACAGTAGTATGTGGGGGTAATTGTAATTGTAAGTAATTGTTCCGTCTTTGCTTGCATAGCCTGTTCCATTTTCAGAAAGTGTTTCAGTGAGCTCTTCATCATCTTCAGTGTCTTCTGTCAGGTGAAAATATAACCTGGTTCTTCGCTTTCCTTTGCATTACTTTGAAATGAAAATTGAAAATTGCTTCATTATCACTACTATCTTCTTGTATCTCTTGATCATATATTATCTGTACCTCAGCTTACATAATTGAATTCCGGTTGGTTATCTAGAGGCACAATACGGCATTCTGGTACCTCATTATACCATAGAGCTCCAGTCTTGTCCTATCACCATGTCTTGCGTGTAGAAGCAACTTCCCACTCAAATCTCAACCATGAATTCATTTAACCAAGGCAGACGATCTGGTAACAGAGTGATATCAATTTGCGCGGCACGTATTTTAGGCATTCTGGCGGATAATTCCATGTTTACTGAGTAGGCGTCCATTGTCCCAATCATGTTCAACTAATAAATTTAATGCGCTGTTTCATATATTTCCCTATAGCCTGTAAACAGATATATCGTAGAGTCGCATAGTAACGAACACGTATGTATATCAATCGGTTGGATAAACAGTATTGTATTCAATACCATTGGAGGTGCCATGATCATCAAGCCAATTTCCCATGAAAACATCTCCTGTTGCTAGTGTATCTCTATATAGTAGGCGTCAAATGAAAATAAACATCCCATTTTATTTCATAAACATTTACATTTTATTAACAATTATTGTGATAGAGAAAACAATGTTACTTGATTTGAATGAAATTAATAGTACTCAAATTACAATGAATTACAAAATACTGTTTCATATATTTCACTATTTTAATGAATATGAACCACATGTTTTTCAAAAAATGTAAGGTGTTTACCTTCATTTGACGTTCACTGTATGTAACTTACTTCAGACTGTCGCTTTGCCTTAGGTTCAAACAATAATAAAATTTTTGAGAATATTTTAATTTTATTAAAATTAATTAATTATTCAATAATATTATATTTCTGATACATACATATTTAATAAACATTTTAAGCAATAAAAACATCCAATATAACTGGGATTATACGCAATATATTATTACAAATAAGTTTGTTACTCATACGCCATGTATTATCACCATGTATAGCAAAAAAATATTGTATACATTATACATACATACATATCTACATGAATAAATATGTATTCCTTTCTAGACACATGGGTAGACTTTGACAGTTGCTTTGCTACTCTCTAAGGGCCTTTGATTTAATTTCAAACGAGAAAATTTCAAAAAGAAAATTGAGGGCTTTTGCTATAAATCTGCTGAGGGGAAGTCGCCGAAGAAATATTTTTTCCTTTTTATTTCTCGTTTTGATATCTGACCTGTGATACGAACCCGGGCTTTTACATCTAATAAGCAAACACACTACCTACTAGACTACGGCGACTTCTAAACACTTAAAAATAAAGAGAATTGAAACTGTTAGAATCTTTAAAACTTTTACTCCTTCTGAAGTTTGCAATAAAAGGTTTTATTTAAATAAAAGTAAATTTATAAAAACAATCAACAAAGCCATCGTTCTTCATCATCTTTTGCCAGGTTAGATATTCTGGTACCTGTATTACTTCGACGTCGAAGTAATCTGCAGTTACATTAGCTTCGCATTCCTCTGCAACAGCTTGAAATCAAAATTGCTTCTTCATCACTACATCATCTTCTTGTAACTCTTGAAGCCTTTGTCGAATATATCTTCTAAGATTGTCTTCAAGGTATCCTGCTTTCTGCATAACTTCTATTTCTTGTCAATTAATTGCAAGAAGTAAAATAAATCTTCGTTTTACTTATCCTGAGTATTTACAACTTTTATGTGTGTATGCTCTTCTTTATCTTCCCATACATCCATAGGATTAATCATCATGTGTACAATCATTTATAAAACATTAAGAAGAGGAAATTTAACCCAAAACAGTGAAGTTACATATTTTAACTAAAACCATACCTTTTAGAATAATGGAAACTTATTGTTTTACATGGTTTACTAGGGCTAACAATGTTTATACCTTTGAAATCGTAAAAAAAAATAAAAACGCAGACAATAATAGCAGGGTTTGGTAGCAGCAGCAGCAGCAGCAACAGTTAAAAATGATTTATGAATACAGCACAAAACCTAAAATGACCTTTAATGGTCAAAAGCTGAGTTCAGCTGTCTGTGCATAATACCACAGAATCATTATATATTTACGTTTGGTTTTATGCTTTTTATTACCACTATTGTGGCAGAAAAATAGGATAAACGTTTATAAATCCTTATATACCCTTAACTTAACAGACTAACATACCTACTGTGTGTACGTACCATTAGTCTTATCAACATCTGTAGAACATATTAAAAATATAACAAGATGTTCTTGAATATTGAAATAAAAACACACGTATCTACTCTGTTTGTACAGACTGTTGTCTTATGTGGTGCCAGCATAAAGTCTGAGTATTACATTGAAAGGCAAGATCTTATGTAAAGGGTCCGCCAAATAACTTTTGAAAATGCTTAAAAAAAAACTACTGAATATTTTCTCAAATTTCTTTTTTTTATTTGAAAGTACAATGCTTCCGGTTAATAATGGAAAATAATTTCATTCAAATGGCTGCCTCGGCTGGCCATGCAGTATCCTACACGATCGGTCCAATTTTTAAGCACATTATCGATTGTGTGCAGCTGTATTTCACCAAAGGCTTCACGAATATTGTCCTTTAAAGCGTCAATTGTCTCTGGCTTGTCGGCGTAACACTTATCTTTGACGGCACCCCACAAATAATAGTCCAACGGTATCAAATCGCAGCTCCGAGAGGGCCAAACGACATCAGCTCTGCGGCTGATAATGCGATCTTCAAAAAGAGTGTAGCTTCGGCTGTGTGCCACGTAGCGCCGTCCTGTTGAAACCAAATGTTGCCAATATCCTCCTCTTCAATTTTTGTGAACAAACTCCTTGCTCATTTTCGAAGAAAAATGACACAATTATGCCTCTTGGCCAAAATCCGCACCAAACAGTGATTCGTTTTGGGTGCGTTGGCTTTTCAATGTATTTGTGCGGGTTTTCTGTGCCCCAAATGCGACAATTTTGCTTGTTTACATACCCGCCAAGATCAAAATGAGCTTCATCTGAAAAGATGATTTTTTTTTGCCAAAATCGGCATCTTCTGGTGTAGGCTTCTGCATGGCCAGCCGAGGCAGCCATTTGAATGAAATTATTTTCCATTATTAACCGGAAGGATTGTACTTTCAAATAAAGAAAGAAATTTGAGAAAAGATGCAGTAGTTTTTTTTAAAGCATTTTCAAAAAAAAAGTTATGTGGCGGACCCTTTATTTGAACAAAATTTCATAAATTTTCTCAAATTTCTTCAACTTTAGTGGTAAAGAAAGTTTATTATTTTAGTTTATTTAAATTTACAGGAATTAAAGATAAAAATATTATATATATATATATATATATATATATATAAAGATATTATTCGGCTTATATATTCGGCTTATAAAAATATTCATTATTATTTTGGTCTCACAGTTAAGAAATATTTTGTTGGCCAACTAAAGATGAACCAAAAAAATGTATAATGAAATTTATCTAACTGGTCAAATATATATACAAAGATGTACCGGGTGAGCCATCTATCGGTTCAAATTTGAAGTCGTAATTGTTAAACTGTACGTTCTGCCAATCCTGAATAAAATTAACACACACAACATGAACAGTGCAAGAAACTTTATTGTAATCCTAACTAAAAGGTTGTATTGATCAATTAACTAAGTAGGTAAGACTTAAGAAGGATGCCAAGACCTCTATCAATATGATTCAACTTTTTGAGCACTGAATGTGTTACATCTTCACCCAATGCGTGACAGGTGACACGCCAATTGTCCCAATAATTTCAGTTTCCTTTTTTTTCTACTATAAAATAAATAGTATGTATATAAATTGTAATAAATTTGTATTTGTGCATACGCATGTTTATAACAAAGTTCACTATATTTTTATTTGTAAAGCAATATAATTGCGTCACGTTATAAATATTTATTTCCTTTTAGAAATCAAGCACAAAAAAAATAAAATAATAGCAAAACGTTTGCGTATTATGAATGTAAAAATTAAAGGTCAAGACCATTAACAAAACATTATGAGAAGGTACGCACCAGCGTAATAGAAACGAAAAAATAATTAAGATAATGATAAAAAAAAAAATATGTTCAGTGCTGGCATAAACGAAAATGTAATGGTAATGAAAATTTATTAAAATGAAAATTACGTAAAAACATTGCTATTTAAGAATTGTATTTTTTTCAGTACAATTACAGCATATTTTTTTGTTTAAATTATTAAATTTTTTTTCTGCAAACCTTATTTTCCTTGTTTCAAAACCAATGTAAAGAATACTTTAAAATCTATGCCCGATTAGTGAAAAATGTTGCTTATGTTTATCCCTTTTTCAGTTTCACAACCAAAGTTTACACAAACGCTGATAAAATTATGATTTCAACGAAATTTCAACTTCAGGTTGTGTAACTTGGTATTGTGTAAGAACTACAAAATCATTCATATAAGCATTTCTTGACTGTACTTTCGGAGCATCTCGGCGGAAACTTGATGAATGTTTGGTGTGGTGATTGTCACGATGATTTGTCGTGTAGAAACGTAGTGTTTGTGTAGTACCTCAAAAAAGTTTAATGGAGTTAAATCGTATGAAATTACTCCTTCTGGTATCTTCTAATGCAATGAAGTCAAAATCGGTGGTGTTGTGAGGTTGGTGGCACCCGAAGCGTACTGAATTCCATATTTACGGCTTTATAAATGGTTGAATTGATTGGTTGAATGATACATACATATGTAATTGATTATTGCAACTCTTCAGTCAAGATTACAACCTAGCTTCTCACACCACTTATGTTGTGTGTATTAATTTTATACATGAGTGGCTTTACCTACAGTATAAAGTCGACTTCGAATGACAGATTTTTGAAAAACTTTTCATGGCAATTTTATTTACTTTCAAGGTTTTTGTAGGAAATCTGCTGATATGAAGTCACCGAAGCAATATTTTTGATATCTTTTTTTTTTGATATCTGAACCTCACGTCTAATAAGCGAACTACCTATCTACTAGACTACGGCGGCTTAATGGATGTGTAAATATGCAATAATGAAATATGCAATAATGAAATCCCCTATTGCTGAGAACGTCACTGAAACCACAAATTGGATTATCCGCCTCCACTTTCTTTAATAGAAGTAATATTTTCGCCAACACGCACATTAAATACATAGATGCACAGCCATGATGGTAATTTGAATTTTAAAAATTCTTTGTCTCTAAAAATGGTTTTCCCTGAAATTTCATGATATCCACGCTAGAAGTTTTGTCTGACATAGTCTGATGTTTAATTAAAATTTTTCAAATCAAATAATGGATATGACCATTTACTCATATCCACATCTTACGTCAATAGTTGCTTTAGCAGGGTATGTATATTTGAAAACAAATAAAATTAAATAAAATATTGGATGTTTGTTCTATAAGATTTCAGAGTTTTCAATAAATTATAAAAATTATGAGCCCGTAATTTTGCAGTATGTGGTGGTAAGACTGAACAGGTTTCGTCTTTGCTTGCATAGCCTGTTCAACTTTCAGAGGGTATTTCAGCTAGTTCTTCATGATCTTCAGTATCTTCTGCCAGAATATATATTCTGGTAACTGGATTTCTTCACCGTCAAACTAATATAGAGTTATATCAGCTTCGCTTTCCTCTGCAATACCTTGAAATGAAACTTGAAAATTGCTTCATCATCAACTATTATACTCTAATACCTCTTGCAGCCTTTGTCAAATATACTTTTGTTTCTTAAACTAAAAGTTTTTGGTGCAAAATCATAGGCGCCAGCTGATTGACCTCAGTTTTAATGAAAAGCACGTTACTATTTTAAACTAAACGGAACTTATGCAAAAATTGTTACCCAAAATGAACTTAATATATGTAGCTCAGGGATTAAACCATTAGCACAAGAATAATCAAAATCTCAACAGTTTTTTTTATTATGAAATGAATTAATGTGAATGTATTCATATAGTGAATACACAAAAGATAGTTGATGCTTTCACTATTCTTTCTATTAAGTAGGTATGTATTGTGAATTAAAAATTGCGGTTTTGTTTAGTGTTTTAGAAAGTTTTCCATTCTTACTTTTTTTTTAGCATTTTGCCGACAACAACAATAAATGTAAACACTTAAAAGCTTTTAGTCCATAGTATGGTAAACCACTATTTATTCATTTTCTTCTTTCTTTTAGTTGCAGTTCGGAAGCAAAAATTTATTTCGGCGATGTTCACTTATCACCACAATTGCGAATTTTATTTGGCAGTGAAATTAATATATGCAGACAAAGCAGGCTTTGCTCAGAAAAATTATAATCACCATTATTAGTAATGAAATGCTGAATATAATTGAACTGTTTCACAGAAATTGATTAAATTAAGAAAAAAAAACCAAATTTCATAAATATTATTCAGGCCTATCACTCACCGTTCATAAAAAGCAATTTCAGTTTTGAGCATACAATTTTCCATATCCAAATAGGAGAGATCTCGCGTATAAAATTCTTTCGCCGAAAACAAAGTAAATTCTTCAAAAAATTCTCAAGTTAGTTCAGCTATCGGTAAAATTCGAATCATTTTTTGATTAAATTTAAAGAATATACTGTTCTGAATCGTTTGGTTGCAGTTCATTGCACCCGATGATTACAGCCTAGCTTCTAGTGCCACAAAAGTTACTGTTTGGTGTGGATTTTGAGTCGCAGACATCATCGGTCCGTATTGCTTTGAGGACAACGTGGACCATGCCAATACCATCAACGGCGAGTCCTATAAGTCTTTGATTACCAACTTCTTGTGGCCTGAATTGAATGATCTGGACATTAACGACATATAATTGCAACAGAACGGTTTATCGGGCCTCACAGCTCATGTAACATTGGATATTCTGCACGAGTGATTTGAGGGCATAATCATCTCATGTGCAAGTGATGTGAACTGGCCACCGAGTTCGTGTAATTTGACCTTGTAAAACTTTTCCTGTGGTGTTTTCATAAGTCTCAGGTGTACGCGAATAAATCCCAAACCACAGCGGTCCTCGAAGCTAGCATAACCTATGCCAGCGTTGCAATTCAGTCGGATTTATACGTCAGAGTCATGGAAAAATAAGCATTTCGAATGAGCACAACCTAGAGAGGCCGTGGCTGATGTTATATTTCTCACATAATGGCAGCAATATGTCATTCTTGTATGCCGCCACAGTAGCTAGTGTGTTGGCTTATTAAACTTGTGGACACGATTCTATTCACGGGTCAGACATCTCCAACAATTGCAATCCGTACTGTTGGGTTGTGACCAACTAAGTACAGTAACTAGTGTATGAGATGCCATTGAAATTATTTATATCAGCAAGGGCTTCTCGAGGGTTACAATTTTCCATGATTTTGTCGCATAAATTTGACTTAATTTGAACGACGTCATGTGTTAGCTTTGCTATCATCTTCTATATTGTATCTGTTCGTTAATATAAGTAATATTTTCAATAAGGTTTAAGGACCGGTATAAAATATTTGTCGTCCTTGGTCACCAAACCAAATGAAGCGAAGACTAATATGAAAAGCATTTTAGTTTCAAAGATTTTGCCAGAAAACTGCTGAGCGAAGGTTTCCAAAAGAAATATTCCTTACAGAATTCTATTCTGATGATTTAAGAGCTAAGGTTCGAACTCTCGAACATTGAAAAACTCGATTTGAAAACCTTTTGTTGATATCAGTTAGAACACAGAAAAATAAATAATTCCTATTGACTATTTAAAATTATTAATTTAATTGTTTTCGTCATTTAAACTTAAATGGTTACGTTTCTTTAAATTATTCTTTATTTTTTTTCACTCAATATAGGAGTAAAAGAATTAATAGAATATTTTTTAAACATCTTCTAATGAATTCCAATATAATATAAAATGAATTTTCATTTAAACAATGCATGCCATGAAAAAATCCAATTTCAACTTGTTTGCCGTTTTTTGCTACAAGAATAGATGTAAACAACATACACAAACAACAATAATGAAACAACGTTGTTTACATTTATAGAGATTTCGAGAAGGCGAAGCCACGAATATAAGCCTTCAAGAACATTCATCAGACTGTTACTCAGCCATATAAAAGACAAGGCAAAGCAAGCGAGTTAGTTAGTAAAAGTTCAGCCAGTCTTGTGTGAAGACGCGGTACGTTTGAAGAAAGAAATCATGGTTTGAAGATCTCCGTTACACAGATCTGTCAAACAATTGTCTAGTAATTGTTATTGTTTATGCAAAGGGTGTAAACAGAGAAATAACAAACAAAACAATTGTTGTTGTTACATCAAGTTGTGAACAGTGGCACACAGAATGGTGCGAATAATAAAGAAGTTTAATTAAAACTAAACACCAATTTATTGTTATTTTATTTGCAATCTACGAGCTCATATTTAAAAAGTTTTTAAAAGGAAAAAAGGTATTATATACGTATATAAATAAAAATTGTTTTTTTTTTGCCAAAATTTTCTTTCAAAGCTAAATTGATTCATCAATTCAATCATTTTCTTTAATCTATTCCACGTTACTCTTCAATCTCACGATTAATGTATTCCTGTTATTTGTTACTTATGAAAGCGTAAATTTTCTTTTCAGTTGTATTTTGGTTTAAAATTAATTACAAAAATCGATTTTTATTTAAATTTTTTGTTTAAATTAATTTATACTCTATTTTCGATGAGATTTTAAGTCTCTTCATTTTCCAAAAACAAATTGAATTGATTAGATTTTCAATAGAACACACATAGAAATAATACATAGAAAACACAACAACAATTATATAATAAAATATATTAAATATGCAAATTAAATGTGAAAATGATGGATTTTTTTCAGTTCTTGTATAATTCAAATATTTTCGTTGAAACACTACACAACTTTAAATCTTTAAAACTTTTAATAACGAACAAAAGCGAACAGATTTTTTATCAATCTCCGGTTTAAAATAATATATTTAGGCGGCCTCTTGATTAATGCCATTATATGTGGAGTATAAAATCGTTAACAATGGCACTTGAAATGTCCAATTTTTAAGGACTTTGGCGACTAAATCAGGTTGAATTTGAGCCGATAGGACCGCTATGATATGAGGCTTATGCGCATACACCTTAAATTTTAGAAAACTTCAGAAGTAAAAGTTTAACGAGATCAAATAGCATGATCTCGGTGGCCAGATCATATCAGATTGCATTAAATTGAGAATATCTAATTTGGCACGTAACACCATCATGTTGAAACAACATGTCGTTCAGGTCAAAAGAAAAGTTGGTAATCATCGATCTATAATGTAACAGTACAGTAATTGCCTGGCCAATGTCGTTCTTAAAAAAATAGACCGACAATACTGCCAGCTCATAATCTACATCAAATAGTGATGTTTTGCAAACACATTGCATGTCCTTCGATCTCATGCGAATTGGTAGATATCGAATAAGTTCGATAATTTTCTTTGTTCATGTACCCATTCATTCCTAAGAGGACCTCATCAAATATGTTATAAAAATCTGTTCAATTGATAGAAAACAAAAATATTTTTTTTTTAAATTTTAGAAAAAAAAACCCCATAATTTAAATAAATGTATAAAAACTAAAATTTTTGTTTTACATTAAAAAAATGTTCTTGTTTTTTTTATTTTAGTAGTATCAAGCTGTTAACAAATTCGCAAATTCAACCGCGTTTCCATTCTCATGTTTTTTTTTTTTCAATTTAACATGTAAATATTATTGCTCGTTTATTTCCTGTCTTTATTTGAATTTATTTATTTGTTTTTTCATAACGTGTCGCGAAATTTTTGCATGTAGTAAACGCATCCATAAAAAGCGAAAATAAAACAATTCCAAGAAATAAAGATTGTAAGCGACGTAACAGATAAACCTACTCACTCAATTATGTCTGAACGATTGTCTGTCTCATTGCGTTTAACAGCATCCAAATATAGATTTTATTTACGCAATTGTCTGATAATGATTATGTGTTACTTTTTCTCCAATTCTTCCCAAAGACAGACGACCGTATAAAAACTGTAAACAAATCCACTTATTAAGCAACACTTGTTTTTAAATTTTAAATTTTTAATACTCTTACAAATTTTAATTCAACATACAACACGTGGAATTATTTGTTTATCATTGACACAACTTTTCGAGTGTAATTTTTATTGGGAACATTAAAATGTCATCAAGTTGATGTGATAAGAATTTTACGATTATTAGACTTGCTTTAAGGTATTAATTTGAATCCACTACAAAATGTTTGTGATAATATTTTCAACCATACATACATACATATATATAATAAAATTTCTTAATTATATTACACAAGGGTGCTGCTATATTGTAACAGGAATATTATGACCATAAGAGAAGATTATATTATCACCATCACTATAGCTGGCGAAAAAATATGGAATATAATCAAGCACTGTACTTAGTATATTTATATACCAAAGCCTGTTTTTATGTTAAAAGAAAGTCAATTAACTTCTTCTGAAATCCAAATAGCGTCCAATATAAATTATTACTGATTTCGTTTATTTATTTATTTATTAATTAGAATACAATTACAAATTATTTTTTAATTATATACGAGGGGAGTAACTTGACCATATGTTCGATGTAGTGTCACAGACTAGTCTCTGCTGGGAATCGAACCCACGACCCTCACGCTAATAGTCTAGCACACTACCCACTAGACTACCAGGACCCCCAAGATTTATTTGTTATGAAAATGGAAACGGTGTAATATCATTTCACATTAAAACAATAAGCGAAAGCTACAAAAATAAAGACCATAAGTAAGAAAGAGAAGGGGATAGAAAACGAAACGCAACATTATCGAACGCAACAACAAACAACGTGAACAAAATACACAAACAACAATTCAGTCGCGATAGAATTCTCAAGAAGGCGAAAACAAGAACCTTCTGCTTCAAGAACGTTCATCAGACTGATTTTGTGGACACATAAAAAGGCAAGAAAAAGCAGACAACGAGTCAGTAATAATTCAGTCAGTCTTTTGTGAAGACACGTTGCGTGCGAAGTAAACAGTCGCTATTGCGAAGCTCTACCGAAGAGTTATTAGTGTTTGCACGGACAGAAGTGTGGAATAGAATAGCGAACAAGCAATTATTGTTAATCCGTGAAGTTGTATACGGTGGCACACAAAAGTAGTGCGAATAATAAAGAGTTTAATTGAAACTGAACACAAATTTGTTTGTACTTTGTTTGCAATCAATGAACTCATGTTCTAAACGTTTTTAAAAAGCTAAAAACGTAACAATATTTACGCTGAACAAGTGCCATCCTGCCATAAACCCGCCTTCGGATGATAATTGATCAGTGACAGGAATAGAGATACCCTTATAAAGGGTTTTTTTCAGTAAGAATGATTGCAAAATAAAAACATTTTATTCGTCATCTTTTCATTGGATTAAAAGGACAACATGTTCCGATTAAGTATGAAATATCCATCAAATTGCCGTCACGACACTTATGACCAGTCATTACTCTTTTAATGAAATGTTCTTTGACTTTTTCACAGAAATGTGGCTGTAACTTACAGATAGTGTGTTTGATCTCCGATTTTAGCTCAAAATTGTTTCTGTTTTATTCGCATAAAATCACGATTTTACACATCCCAGAAGAAACAAACGATCAGCTTTAAACTGCATCATCGTGGTAGTTAGTCGACACTTTCAGATATAATTTGTGGCGCTATTTTGTACATTTAAGGTGACAAGAACTCCTCTATCATGTTCCTATTGCGAATGTCATTCATAGTCATTGCAATTTCGCCCTCACCTTGTTGCGGGTGTGTTTGTTTCTCATGGGTTCCACGAGGGTTTGATCCGAGCTGTTATTTTTTTATCAAAAATCGCTACGTAACGCATCGTGAAATATGAAGTTGTCGACAATAATGCCGGATTGGTGTTTTTGGGATTTCGGCCACTCTCTCGTTAACTGCAGAAATTTTCAAGAGAGTGACCAGAACGTTGATGCCTATGAGTATTACTGTTCATAAACCAACTAGTTTCTTCAATTTTTTTTAACTGTTCTAATGTTTATTCCATTAGATGGACTTTCTGGAGTGAAAGTTCTTCGCAGGTTGCGATAACATTTCAAATTTTTGTAATAATATTTCATAATTATAACGCGTTATTCTTTCGTAAAAGATATTTGACAACAACATTTAAAAATACACTCCTATTTTCCTATTTATTTCGAGAAAACTTTTGGCACATCTGATACCATTTTTTAAAGGAGCAAAAAAGTAAGAGAGATTGAATATGAATATGGAGGCTTTGTGAGCAGCGAAAGAGTTGAAATCATATCAAAAATCTTTGCATGAAGATTGGTAATCTTCTGAAAAAATTTCGGCAACTAGCATGGGATATTACAAAGTGAACACATAATTACTTTCTTCTATTGTTTATTGTAGGTCCGGCCACTCATGTATAAAATTAATGCACACAACATAGGTGTTGTGACAAGCTAAGTTGTAATCCTGACTGAAGGGTTGTAATGACTAACTATGCATTGCAAATCGTTTCCAGTATATATTTGTAAAATGCCAGTGGAAAAATTTTCCAACATTTCCTTTGCGCATAAAAGTAGTCTATGTATGACAACCTTTTTGTCACCACACCGGAGAGGAAAGGAAATTTCATATCTGCACACGTTTTTGTAACTGTTTCAGCTGTGTCAAGTAGCAGAGACTCTCTCGTATGTCAAAACTAATACTCTACAAGATGCTTATCCTCCCCGTGCTTCTTTATTACGCAGAGGCATGGACCCTATTAAGCACTGATGCAATAGTCTTGAGAGTATTTGAGGGAAAAGTTCTACGTAAGATCTTCGATCCAGTGCGAGATGGCGATGATTTCCGCACTCCATCCAACAATGAGCTGTCTGAGATCTTCAACGACATGGACTTTGTGCAGCGTATTAAAATCCACTGGCTGCACTAGCTCGGATATGCCGGCGAGGCGGGTATTTGATGCTGAGATTTGCTGAAGAGAACGACCTTGTTTGCATTGGAAGGACCAAAGGAAGCCCTGTCATCGATTGGTGTGACCAACTAGCGAAGGCGCGCTTGAAGCAGAGCCGCCTAAAAGGATGTGTTAATGTGGCTGAAAGTAAGTAAGTTTAGCTGTGAAGTTATTCTAAATTCTAAAATTTTGTTTAAAATAATAATTTGTTTTATCTATTGGGAAAAGATTTATTCTAAAGTCCCAACATATATTTAAACTTAACTCTTACGGCATACGCTACTTGTGTAATTAATGTTGTAAAAATCGCTGTTAACTACCAATAATAAAGACTTTATTGTACACATGGTGTGCATGTGAATTTTTAAAATGTATACGTTTAAGCAATTCAAATATACAAGCCTATACAACTGAACAGGATTATAAAAGGAGAATGTGAAGTGAATTACAGTAACGACTTCATAAGATTCGCTATTACGTATATAATAGGAGGTGATTTATTAAGCGATTGTCAATGAGCAAACAAGCCTAGCAATTTTTAAAA
Organism: Sarcophaga carnaria; assembly: GCA_958299815.1. NCBI lineage: Eukaryota > Metazoa > Arthropoda > Insecta > Diptera > Sarcophagidae > Sarcophaga > Sarcophaga carnaria. The sequence continues at coordinate 47,886,363 of OY283150.1, forward strand.
CAAGTGTATCATGAAGAAAGAACACTTAATTGGATTTAGTCAATTGAAAATTTTTAAGACTACATTTATTACAATATAAACATGGCTTGACAACTGCCAATACTTTCTGAGTATGTGGAAGCCCCTTAGTTTTTAATTTTTCTTGTTTTGCAAAATTTTTTCCAGCAATTTTTCCGTCATTTTACTCGCTTCAATTGTAAGATTTGTTAGATTTTTTATAATTTTTTTTATTTATTTATCAAAAAATTCTGCTGTTAATGCTGTCTACTTTATGTATGCGAATTTAAAAAAAAAACAGAAAAAAAAAAAATTCATTTTAATTCACTCGTTTTAATGTTCTTTTACTTGAAGTCAAAAGGTATAATTATCTTATACGTTTTACACCTGATCAAATAAATACATTTTGATTCAAATAAAATTCATTTTAGCACTTGGCGTTTTTATTGTCGTTTTTATCGCCATTGAATTGATTTGATAAGAATGTAAAACGTGTGTTTCCAGTTGACAGGATTTTAACGCCTCTGCAGACTTTCAGAATAATAAAGATTTTCATGCGTACATCATTTTAATACAAGAGGCATTAAAATTATACGTAAGTATATGATGCACTCAAAGCCTTTTTGAAGACACAACACTGCCTAATTTTTACCGCCACAATGCTCGTTATGAAATACACTTATTTGAATGCTTGTACATAACTTGGTTTGATATTTTAACGGGTGGGCCATCTGTCGGTTTAAATTTGAACCATCGGTTATTTCGAATCTGGCAATACTTATGTTATTCTATTCTGTCAAAAAGTTCAGTATATTATCTCCACTGAACGTAATAAATCGATTTACGCTTGAGCAACGTTGGGATTAATACATACATAACATACGTACATAATTGGTCATTTCAACCCTTCAGTCAGGATTACGACCTAGTTTCTCACACCACTTATGTTGTGTGTGTTAATTTTTATGCATGAGTGGTGGGACCTACAGTTTAAAGTCGACTCCGAACGACAGATTTTTTGCCAGAAATCTGCTGAGAGGAAGTCGCCGAAGAAATACTTTTTGTATTTTGTTTTGTTTTGTTTGCCAACACACTACCTACTAGACTACGGCTACTTCGTTGGGATTAATAGGCAAATTTATTTCCAAATTTTTCGGAAATTTTTTTCAAAAAAATTGTCTTTTCGGATGAAGCTCATTTTCATCTTGAAATCTAAGAAAATCCACATGTGGTCTTAAAGAATCCAATGTACTAATTACGAGTGACTGTTTCGTGCGCCTTGTAAAGCGGAGGCATCATTGGCTCATATTTCTTTGAAAATGAGGACGACGCAACTATTACGGACAGTGGAGACACTATCGCACCATGATAAACAATTTTTTGTACCCGCTCTTCGTGGTATTGATGTGAACGATATTTGGTTTCAACAGGATGGTGCAACTTGTCACAGATCTTATGCCACAATCGATGCAATAGCGTTATACGTTTTATGGCCCTTTAATTAGCCGAAATAGTGATGCCAATTGGCCGCCAAGAAGCTGCGTTTTGACACCGTTCCACTATTTTCTGTGGGGCGCCGTTAAAGAAAAGTGCTATGCCGACAAACCAGAGTCAATTGAGTATTTGAAGGCCAAAATTCATAGTACCATGTGCACTCAAAAAAGTGCACAAAAATTGTTCCGATCGATTGAGATACTGTGAGTCCAGCCGCCATATGAATGAAGTAATATTGCACTCCACAATAAAAAAATAAATTTGGCAAAATTTCTAACCGTTTTAATCTATACTACATCCCCAAACACCTTCAATTTAATAAATCTCACGTCTGTCATGCCAAAACCATGTGATATGGGAATTATAAAGGATGCCACCGCATTTGATAACACTTCTCACGAGGTCATAAAGAGAGTGTGAGACAAAAAGGGTATGTAGCCTATGATTTTTCCGATGAATGGCAAAGCTTCTATACACATGATCTGCTTAATGATATAATAAGGGTTGACACAACCAGAGGGTGCTCACAGGGTGAGGTCCTTTGACCACTAATGGGAAGATTCGTTGTGCATGAACTCTTAACCTAACTATCTAAGGCAGGCATAGACTACCAAGCGTATGCAGATGATATAGTCTTCATATTTTTTTGGACAATTTTATGAGACACTTTTTAACATCATTCAAACAGATCTTCAGATTTTAAATCATTAATGTATGTCTGCGGGCCTGAGAGTAGTACACAATAGTCCCAAGAGCTCATTTATTAAATAAAAATTATTAAATTAAGAAATTTTCCTGTTTTCGTTTTTCCATTATACTGATTAATTTAGTAAAGAAAATTCACTCTCTTCATGGTATTGTATTCGCTAATTTAACTCTTAAATACATCTTAAATTTATCATTACGTTGCATATAAGTAATGTCAGCCTAAAGCAACTAAAAATAAATCGTATTCATTAACTTAAACAAACTCATACAAACACACACATACATCAAGTCTTACAAACTTAATCTCTCTATTTTCCTATTATCTTTTTTCCATTGCCTTTTTAATGTGTATTAAGTATTCATGATATAATGCTTCTCTTAGAGGCCAAATCAAATAAATCCATGGGGTTTTTAATGAAAGCACTGTCCGTGGGATACTCAAATGATTTAACCAACAAAAGAGTGTCATCAGTGCTGTGAACATGTGTTGCTGTTTTAAATATTTGTTGCTTTTAATGTTCGTACTCTCAGCTTATATCAATCAATGGGATATTAATGTCTAAATCGTGTTGAGCATTTTTAATTTGACAGAATAATTTAACTGCCGCCATAGCTCTTAGGCTGCTTATTTCCCTATCGGAGGTCTATCCGTTGGGTGCCTAAATTCTGCACGTGTTTATTTTATAACAGTAAAATGAACACTAGGCTGAACAAAATTTGATTACTTCGATGATGACGTCAACGGTGGATCCCAAACTGTGATGAAATATTTCCTATTGTGTTTTATGATTTTATTTTTGTTTTTTTATTTTTAATTTGATGTGAGAACAAGGGATATGAATTGATTTCCTTTGTTTTCATTGCAATTAAAATGGAATTTAATTTTGGATGGTAAATGATTTGATGGTAATGATTTGAAATGAAATGAATATCTACCATGAGTCCAATCAGATAATTATTGTTCTGAATCTTGTGAGAAATGATGGAATCATGTTTCGTTTATTGTCACATTATTGTTATTAATTCGGTGTTTTATGTCGAAGTAACTTCAAATAATGTTCGAAATTATCAACTCATTTGTCGATTTTGAGCTCACCTGGCACCCATTTTGAACAAAGCATTCATACATTTAAATATTCTTGCACATTCGTTTGATGAGAGTAAATAAAAATGCCATGAAAAAGTTTCTCAAAAATCTGTCGTTCGGAATTGAGTTTAATTGAGTTACAACCCTTTAGTCAGGATTACGGCCTAGCTTTCACATCACTCATGTTGTGTGTGTTAATTTTAAACATGAGTGACGGGACCTACAGTTTAAAGTCGACTCCGAACGACAGATTTTTGAGAAACTTTTTATGGTAATTTTATTTGCTCGCAGAGTTTTTGCCAGAAATCTGCTGAGAGGAAGTCGCCGAAAATTTTTTTTTTTCATATTTCGTTTTGATGTCTGACCGTGGCCTTACGCCTAATATGCCAACACACCACCTACTAGACTACGGCGACTACGATTAAATTTAAATACGACTAAAATTAATACGTCGTGTGAAAAGCTAGATTGTAATCCAGACTGAAGTATTGTAATGACCAATTATATATGTATCATATATGTATTAAGAATGATGATTTCCAAATTATCCAAACCAATTAGCTGAACGAGTTTTAAAAATCTATAAAAGTTCTGTGGTGTATTTGTCAAATGGAAAATCATATTCAAGCCCGTGAGACATGAAAGAAAGAACCCTTGATGAAATAATGGTGAAATAATTATATATAATAATATAATTAATTTTACATTTCATAAGTATAAAGTATACATACATAATTGGCCATTGGCCTAGCTTCTCACACCACTCATGTTGTGTGCGTTAATTTTTATACATGAGTGGTTTAAAGTCGACTCCGGACGACAAGTTTTGAGAAACTTTTTCATGGCAGGTTTATTTACTCTCAGAGTTTTTGCCAGAAATCTGCTGAGAGGAAATCGCCGAAGAAATATTTTCATATTTCGTTTTGATGCCTGACCTGGTATACGAACCCGGGCTTTACGTCCAATAAGCCAACACACTACCTATTAGACTACGGCGACTTCAAGTATGAAGTATAAACATTCAAATTATGCTGAAATTAAGTTCATTCAAGTTTTTACAATGGGTCAATTCGACCTCCGGGTACTGTACTTGTCTTAATTGACAAGTACACGTCCTCTAACCTTCAAGTTGTCATTAATAACTCAGTTTTATGGAATGCAATTATAATTTTTGTATTCGATATTTTAAAGACACATTTAAATGCTTTCAATTAAAAAAACAAAAAACAAAAAAATTAAATAAATTGCATCAAATTAAATTGCATAAACGAAAATTAGTAATTAATTTACGGTATCATTTAACAATAAATCAATCAAAGCTCCAATTTCATATTCTTGTTAAACATAAATGGGGGAATCAATATTGCAAAAAATTTCTTAAATTATAGTAAAAATTAAAACGAAATGAATATAATCGTAATAAAGAAAAAGAAAATATATTATTTACACCATATTCATCAAAGTGTCACACTTTAATTCAATTTAATTGGAATTTAAATGAATGATGCGAAGTAAAAAACAGCTGTGAAAGCAATCATTTGGTGACACCCACTAATTTAGTCACATAGAAAAGAAAAACACAGCAGAGGCATGCCTTATCAATCTAAATCTTCTTGGTGATTTAAGACAAAAATAAATACACTCAAGAGGAAGCCAAATAATAAATGGAATTATATGCAAAAGAAAAAGCAGAAACTACATTAAAAGAGAAAACTCTGTTAGAAAGGAATTAAATTGTGAAATATTTTTATTTGCCTCTCTAATAGAAAATATAATCTATTTATAGAAAAACACAATAGACTTGTCATCGAGGCCATTAATAAAATACTTGTTTAAAAAATATTTAAATAAAAGAAACTATTTCTTACGCTTACTTGAATACCATTTTAATTTGCCTTTTGTCGTTTTGATTTACGTCACATTTTTAAAATATTTCAAAAATGTTAAGTTTTAGCTTGGAGAAGTTCACTTTTATATCATTCTGTAGATACATATGTACATCAGACATTATTAATGTTAGGAATTTGCTTTCCATAAATCTTTTTTATAAGCACTTAATTGTTACTTCCATATTCTAAAGTTAACCCTTTCACGACCTTAGAATTATTTACAGGGTGGGCCATTAAAAAGTTTATATTTGAAAGTGCATTAAAACAGAAACGATTGGAAATTTTGCCAAATTTATTTTTTTGTTATGAAGTACAATTATTCCGGTTAGAAATGGAATATTATTTCATTCATATGGCTGCAGCGGCTGGCCTCACAGTACCTCATTCGATCAGACCAATTTTCGGCAATGGCATCACGAATGATGGCCCCCCCGGGTCAAGCATATCCAACAAAACAAAATGTGAAAAACTATCTCTTCGGCAACTTTCTCTCAGCAGATATCTGGCAAAAACTCTGAGAGCAAATAAAATTCCCATAAAAAGTTTCTCAAAAATCTGTCGTTCGCAGTCGACTTTAATTTGTAGGTCCCTCGCCAGTCATATATAAAATTAACACACACAACACACATGGTGTAAGTAGCTAGATCGTTATCCTGACCGAGTGGTTGTAATGGCCGCTTATGTATATATGTATGTATGAATGTAATAAATAGACACCAGTCACTTGGCTAGGAGAGTGAATGAGAATGCATCCCACAGAACAATTTTGTCTCGATTACAGCGGACAACAGTTATATTAAAGTATTATAATCTAGGAAGCACTAAAATTGAATTCAAGACATGATAGCCTGTTCCATTTCTTCAGTCTACAATAATTCAATATCACTGTTTCCGCCGTGGACACCGCAAATGATTTACTACTACCGTACATATGTACATGACATACATAATTGGCCATTACAACCCTTCAGTCAGGATTACGGCCTAGCTTCTCACACCACTCATGTTGTGTGCGTTAATTTTATAGGTGAGTGGCGGGACCTACAGTTTAGCGCCGACTCCGAACGACAGATTTTTTTGAGAAACTTATTCATGGCAGATTTATTTACTCTCAGAGTTTTTGCCAGAAAACTGCTGAGAGGAAGTCGCCGAACAAATATTTTTTTTTTCATATTTTCGTTTTGATGTCTGACCTGGGATACGAACCCGGGCTTTACGTCTTATAAGCCAACACACTACCTACTAGACTACGGCGACGTTCCTTTTAGCAGTTCGTAAATTCTTATTTAAACTATGTAACCTAATATTTTAATGTGGTATACGAAAGAACAGATTACCGCAGAGTAGAATCTAGCTTGTCTTTAATATTATGTGGATTAAGATCTGAATTACATAAAGGTGAAAAATTCACAATAAATATACATATACGGCTGTAAGAACCTTTACTTCAACTGTTGAGCGAGTGCCCACTATATTTTTAAGGAATTGACTGAAATTTATGAAGGCGCCACTTTTTCACACTTTAAGCTGTTGACATAGCTTCATTCAAACTTGAGAAAATAATTGGTTCTGAGAAAGAATGAAATTGGCTTTTACTTCCCAGAAGCCAACCAAGTAAACGTTATTTATACAACTGATGGAAGCAGATATTAAGACGAGTTTTAGAGCCTAAGTTCTAAGTTCTCCCTCGAATAGCTGGAAAAACCTGAAATAACAAAATCAACTTTTTAATTTCTAAACGAACAAATTTTAAGAATAAGAATATTTCTTCTATGGAATATTAAAACGACATTAGAAAGAATTATAAGTTGTTTAAATGTGAATAAAATTACGTTTAAAAGTTTATTTTTCATTTTGAATGCTCCGTTTTAAGTACGATTCTTAGAAAGACATGCACGTGCAGAGAGCTATTGTATAACAATAGTTTATTCCTGTTAAAAATACACAAAATAAACAACAACAGAATTGTGTTTTTTACTTTTTTAATATTTTTTTTTAAGAAGGTATCAGAATTCAGTAGAAATAACAATTATTCTAAGCAAGCAAATGTCATTATTCTAACGGCAGTTGTTATAAATTAATTGAAGCAAACACACTCAACCGAAACATTTAAGATCCTTAATCAGTGAAAGGACCAAGAAACAGTCAAAATATTTCTGTTTTTCTTTTTTATTTAAACCGTTCATAACACTTCCTACATCAACGCTGTTTTCCAAACTGAGTATTGGTTGTTTCTCTCGCGAATATTCTGCTGTTTTCCATTACGTTGTAACGTAAGGCATAAGGAATAAGAACTCTTTGCATAAGAGAATTTTCTCTGCATTTACATTCTTGAGAGAAGTTGCAGATAAAGAGTTTCTCTTTGTCGTATTATTTCAGTGATAAGGAATTGAATTTGAAGCTGTATATGCTGGTTGGCTATTTTATTTGTTTTTTTTTATAATACTTTTGTTATCGCATGTTTGATTTAAATTAATTGACTTCATAAAATGTAATTTTTTTAATGCATTCCCAACACTTAGTTAGTGTATCCTACTGATACTGTAAAGAAAAGAAAATTATTAAATTAGATTTGTAGAGGATCACACTGTGGTATAGACAATCAGGCAAAGTGTCAACCTAATGTTGGTTTACTTTCATATTTTAAAGACTTTCAAGTTCCACTCTAATCCATACTCCCACAACACTCAAGAGATTATTGTGGTCCCCTAATTTTGTAGACATTTTTCCTGTTGGGCGCAATAAACGCAACACAGTAAATACAGTAATTTTTACTGCAACAATTTGCTTGTTGTCGTATTGCCTTTAAAATAATCATTTCCATATACACCCAACTATTATATTTTTGGTAGCTTGCTGTGTTCGCTGCATTGCGTTTATTGTGTTTACAGCATAAGGCTTCATTCTTACGCAATTTACAGCCGTTGGTCTTGAGGTAACGAACATCTACAGCTGTTCTTTGGTTCACCTAGTTTTCTTGAGCATTGAATGCAACCCGCAATATAATCTCCTACAGCCCCTCAATTTTCTACATTTTCTTGGCTGCAGTTTAGGTTGATGGAGTTAGCCCAGCATACTTTTCATATGTCTATCAGGCAATCATTAATGAATATCAATAGCCTGAATCCAGTTTTATACAGCACTTTAAGCTTTCCACAAACGATCAATTTTTCAAGGGATATTTGCGAGCTTCTTTAAAAGGTTGTAATTGCACGCATGCTGTTATCGCTTAATTGAAGCTGCTGCTCTGCTTCTCGCCTCAGCCGAAACTAGTTGTTACATTATTACATACACAATTGGTAATTGCAATCCTTCAGTCAGGATTGCGATCCAGCTTCTCATACCACTTATGTAGCAAATTATTCATAAGCTTTTTCATTGCAATTTTATTTACTTTCAGAGTTTTTGCTAGAAGACTGCTGAGGGAGGAAGAAGCTGAGGAAATATTTTTTAATATTTGGTTTTGTTCGCGATATCTGGACTAGGTTTTGATGTACCATGGCGTCACATCTAATTAGCCAACTCATGTTATACTGTTTATATTAGGTAGGTAGGTAGAAGTGGCTGTCCCCTCGATGGAGTTATGAGCGGACACACTTAGGCCGCACACAGGGCCCATTGTGATACCACAGTTCCTCATTTCCCCTTCTCCAGGAACCACTCGGAGCTTCCGATGAAACGACTTAGACTGCCAATAACCATACACGACAGTTCATCCATATCCTCTATGTAGTAGGCACCCAGGTACATCTTTCTCCTCCGACTAAGTGCCGGACATGTGCACAATAGGTGAAGAATAGTCTCATCTTCCTCTTCATCTCCACCGCTTCTGCAGAAATCATTTGCAAGGTGTCCAAGACCAATACGCCTCGCATGCGTTCGTATAATGCAATGCCCGTAATAACCCCGATAACAGTGCTGAGCCTACTTCTTTGGAGTTTAAACAGAGTCGCCGTGCGCCTCCTATCCAGCCTCGGCCAGATCTTTTGCGTCACTCTGCCGTTATCCGAAGCTGCCCACATTCTGTCGACGAGATCTACGGTTGCATTGTCAATTATAAGTTTGCAGGTCCCCAAAGGGATCCCCAACGTAGAGTATCATCAGAGAGTTTGATGCTCTGCAGTTGCCAGGAATTTATATTAAAAAAATATAAAAAATTTTAATCCGCATAAGATTGCAATTTTTCAACGAAACGAACTGTTTGACTGTTTGTCTTACAAGTGCTTTCTTCCACTAGTAATACATATTTATTACCATACTGAATACGTAAAATGTATATTGCATGCTAACTCATCATATTCAAATTCAATTTACTAAAGTAACGGAGTGTGATTTAGAACATCAACTGTTGTTTATTGTTTCTGTAACATGTATTAAAACACACATAAAGCATACCATGGATAGCAGAGAACATTAATGTCATGAAATTGTAATTGAATTTATAATCAAAAGGATAAAATATGCTATTTACGATATAAATTAAATTTAAACTAAATTAAAAATATTGTAATAAAAAGTTTAATTATGAACCTGGATTGGATCACATATCACTATTTTTGTGTTAATTTAAAAATGAATGACGGGATCTACAGTATAAAGTCGACTCCGATTTTGTTCACCTTCAATTTAGATGTGTTAATTACGTTACCAAGGAATTTTTTCCATTCTCTATTACATTACATAACAGTGTTGAAAAATTCGTTACTTTTGTACTTTTTCCAGTACTTTCTCATTTCAAAAATACCGCAGTACCCCCGCAATGCTTTCAGTACTTTTTTGTGTCTTTCGCTTTTCAACTATTATTGTAGTAGCAACACGTTCAACGTAGAATTATGTTTTAACCCGCTTAGCCAAACGTCCACGGAACGTACATTCGTTTTTAGAACACGAGAACATATGAAAACGCTTGCCGAACCGCATTGCTCTTCATATGCTAAAAACGAACGTTTGTTACATTACGTTCCATCGAGTTTTGCTGAAAAGGGGCTTTTACGTTTTGATATGTTCCGAATCAGCTGTTTTTATCTTGTATATGAGGAACACGAATAAGTCGTTACTTTTTCTGTTCCCTGCCGTGTATTAAATATAAATAAATAAATAGTGTGCGGACTTACTAGAAATGAGCCCGCGGTTCAAACTCCATGTCAGACATCTCCATCTAAACGAAATATGAAAAAATATTATTCCGGCGACTTCCTTCTGGCAAAAACTCTGAGAGTAAATAAAATTGCCATTATAAAGTTTCTCAAAAATCTGTCGTTCGGAGTCGACTTTAAACAGAAGGTCTCGCCGCTCATGTATAAAATTCACACACACAAAATAAGTTGGGTGAGACGTTAGGTCATAATCCTGATTGAAGAATTATAATGACCAATATGTATGTATTTTTTTACAAAAGTACCATTTGATGCAAAAAAGTACTCTTTCATTTATCGTTCAGCACCATTTCAAAATTTCAGTTTTGCAACACTGTCACATAAGTATGCCTCATAGAATGTTTAATATTGCCTTTAAATAAACCTTGAAAAATATTTAATCTTTGGATAAAAGGTTGTATAGATGGCTTTGCTAATTATAAGACCACCACTGTATCCATAAAATTTAGAAAATAAACGATAATTTATAATATAAAAATAACAGCAACAAAACAATGAAATATTCATATTCTACTGGCGCTAATAATACTTATTTAAACAAATCCCAAAATACAAAAAGCAATTGTTTAATCCTCTTAAGTGTACAATTAAATAATAACACTTTTAAATTACGTGCTACGGTTTTTCTCTTGAAAAAAAAAATTTATGAAAATAAATTTCAATGAAAATAAATTTTAACCAGAAATAAATAAATAAAAAAAAACTAAATACTCGATATAATGAAAAAGTTAAAACATTTTCATCGGGCTATTCTCACTCAAGTCGCTGTAGTTAGTAGGTAGTGTGTTGGCGTATTACACGTGAGGCCACGGTTCAAACGCCAGTTCAAACAATTCGATCAAAACGAAAATTAAAAGAAAAAATATTTCTTCGGATTCGATCTGCAGATTTCTGGCAAAAACTCTGAGAAAAAATTGCCATGAAAACTTTCTCAAAAAAATCTGTCGTTCGCAATCGACTTTAAAGCTGTAGGCCCCGCCACTTATGGATAAAATTACCGTATCCGTATAATCCCACTTAAAATTTCATATAAATCTGTGTATATAACCAGATTTTAGATTCTAAATTTCAGTCTGTCTCTATAAGAAATCGTACCTTTATTTAAGAATCTCATATGCTTATGTAACGGTTCTTAAAATTTGGCATGAAATGGTTAAATTATTAAGAATCTATTCGAATCACTTATTTAAAAATGAATTTAAAAAATTTAAAAGAAATTATAGACCTGAGAGACCTAGATTTTTGATGAATTGAATTTTTGAAAATGAGAAATCTCGTTTCCCATTGGGAATATGCTAAAACTAAAGTGAGCTTGTCCAAGTAAAATATTTTGTTTACAATTATACCCCAAATTTCTAAACAAGGACTTATAAAGGGTGTTTTTTATAGAGGTATAGAACTTTAAGTTGCAATAAAACAACGATGGATTATTCGATTGACATGAATTTTATTTATCCGAAAGATAATCTTGTGGCATTACATCTTAAATATGATTTCTGGCATATGACCGCCACGGCTGACGCGGATGTAGTCCAATCTAGACGTCCAATTTTCGATGACTTTTTCCAACATTTGTGGCCGCATATCGGCAATAATACGGCGTATGTTGTCTTCCAAATGGTCTATTGTGGCACGAGCTGTGTGACATGTTGCGCCGTCTTGTTGAAACCACATTTCCTGGACATCATGGTTATTCAATTCAGGAATGAAAAAGTTAGTAATCATGGCTATAGAGCCATGACCGAACACCATTGACTGTAACGTTCTGGCCACCATCATTTTTGAAAAAGTACGGACCAATGATTCCACCAGCCTATAAAGCACACCAAACAGTCAGTTTTTTTGGATGTACCGGTGTTTCCACATACACTTGAGGATTACCTTCACTCCAAATGCGGCAGTTTTGTTTGTTGACGTAGCCATTCAATCAGAAGTGCGCTTCATCGCTAAACAAAATTCGCTTATGAAAATTGGGAACAACGGTATTCTCGTTTTGGGCCCATTCGACGAATCTACGCCTTACTTGATGATCGTTTGGCTTCAAATCTTGCACGAGTTGGATTTTGTAAGCACGCAAACCAAGATCCTTCCGCAAAATCTTCCATAAAGTGGATGGACACAGATCCAATTCCTGTGCTCGATGGCGGATGGACTCATTCGGGTCTTCCTCAGTGCTACGCTCTACAGCAGCAATAGCTTCTTCTGTACGCTCTGGGATGCGAGTTATCAATAAGAGTAAACGTGGTGCGAAAACGTTCCATGGTTAATCGAATTAACTGCTCTGATGGACGATATTGTCGACGATAAAATGGACGTAGTGCACGATACGTCTTCCGCACAGAACCATTATTTTCGAAATAAAATTGCACTATTTGCAATCGTTGTTCAGGCGTGAGTCTATTCATGATGAATTGCCAAACCAAACTGAGAATAAATCACTTGACAGCTGTTAAATCGGTCGCCATCTTGAAAAGTAATGCTAACTTAAAGTTCTATACCTCTATAAAAAACACCCTTTATTTCACAAATTGTGGAACACTTTCTACTGATTATTGTTTTTGCTAATATTCCTTAAATTCTCAATCGGATTTTAATCTGAAGATAGTGTATAATAACACTGCTATTGTTATTTCCGTAGTGAAATTGGCTGTATATTTGAGATCATTATCCTCCTGACACACGCATCAAAGTGCCATATAGTCTTATGTACAATGAAATTTCAAATTATTACAACTAATGCGTTACTTTTTAAATGCCTTGTGTAGGATCCAGTGAGCTAACACCGTAATATCGTATCGGCCATTTATCCGTTTAAATTTAAACCATTGGTTATTTCGAATCTGGCAATACTTATGTCATTCTATTCTGTCACAAAATTCAGAATATTATCTCCACTGAATGTAATGAATCGATTTATGCTTGAACAACGTTAGGATTTCTTGGAAATTTATTTCCAAAACAAAGACAATTGGTCGGAAATTGCAAAAATTGCAACAACAAAAATCATCTTTTCATATGAAGCTCATTTTCATCATGGTGGGGATGTTAATAAACAAAATTGCCGTATTTGGGGCTCAGAAAACCCGGAAGTGGTTGAACCCATTACAAGGTACTGTTTAGTGCGGCTTGTGGAGCGGAGGCATCATTGGCCCATATTTCATTGAAAATATGGACGACGCAAGCATTACGATCAATGGAGACACCCATCGTGCCATGATAACCGATTTTTATGTACCCGCTCTCTATGGTATTGTTGTGAACGATGTTTAGTTTCAACTGGATTGCGCAACTTGCCGCCCATCTCATGCCACAATCGATTTATTGCATCAAACGTTTGATGAACGTTTAATTAGCAGAAATGGTGATGTCAATTGGCCGTCAAGGAGCTGCGATTTGACACCGTTGAACTATTTTTAGTGGGACGCCGTTAAAGAAAAATATTATGCCTCCAAACCATAGACAATTGATTATTTGAAGGCCAATGTTCGTGGTGCCATTGCCGAGATACATACGACCCCATACACTTGAAAAAGTGCAGTAAAATTGGTCCAATCGAGTGAAGTACTGCGAGACCAACCGTGTCAGCCATGTGAATGAAATAACATTCCATTCCATCTAAGCGGAACAATTATACTTCACAAGAAAAAAGTGAATTTGGTAAAATCTCAAACCATTTATATTTTATTACATTTTTAAATTTAAACTTTTAATTGGTCCACCTTTATTTTCTACTATGTGTGATAATTATTTTTGCTACTTCAAAGTCACAGAAGACGATAGTTAAGTATGTATGTACATTTATATTGAAAACATTGTTTTACATATGAAGCGTATGATTAATATGTTAAAACAATATTTAATCATCATACGACATGGTGGGTATCCGTAGTAAGAGAATAAACTTAAAAACTATTGCATACCCTGTGGAGTTAGAAAGAAGCATTCGCAACCTAAAAAAATAAATTTGGCAAAAATTACAAATCGTTTTTGGTTTTATTGCATTTTTAAATTTAAACTTTTAAGCTTTAGCGCCTAAAGAGTGGACTTACAGTGTGGTATAAATAAATTTATTTAATTCAGATTGAATATTTCATACTGAAAGGAGCCCAATAAACACTGTGCGTAACAAACCTAAAAACATGATTTCATATGCTTTTATTTTAAGCATCATAAACATATTTTTAATCGAAATCTATATTTTATTATGATAACCTTGATTTAAACTCTGTATAAATAAATCATAAATCCACATTTGACTTTTAGTGGGCATCTGTCAAAGTTCAAAAAAGATAAAAAACAATTCTTATATCTCGAAATACTTTAACAGTATGACAATCATGTGCGGTTTTACACAATGGCATATGGTTATACTACGTCTACGTTTTCTATTCAGTGTTTTTTATTGTTGTCAAATCAAGATAATATTTAAATAAATGAGAGCAAAAAATACTATGCAAAATGAAGAATGGATGAAGAATTCATTAATCATAAGAGAGAAAAACAGAGAATTATTATTATCATTCGTAATCATTATATTTATGAAACTAAACTAAGCATGTATGTATATAAGTTTGAAAGGTATTAAAATATTTGCCTTGCAATGATTACAATTCATATTTCAAATCCCTGAAGGCGTTGTTATTTTGAATACAAAAAAAATACACAATAAACGGTTTACGGTGCTTAAAAAAGAATATGGAAATAGAAATGTTTTTATGCTAAAATACTAAAATAAAAACATCAGTTTCATCAATTTGCATAAAAAGTTTTTTTTCTTATATTTACAATGAAAATATCACAATGTAAACATATTTTCGTTTCTATAGCTAGAATTATATTTGAAAAAATCTTTTTATAACAACCAAATAAAAAGAAAGAAAAACATTCCAAAAGGAAATTCCAATACGATATGCTTGTGTACATATGTATGTATGTATATAAGAAAAAATATCATTATCGTTATCACTGTGCTAATGCTGGTACTGAAATGTTTCTGTGTTATTTCGTTATTCAGCCACGGACCCCTCGCCAGGTCAACCCTAGGAAAAAACACTACCAATCCAAAATAAATATTTCTATTGCAGCAAAAAAATGTTAGAAGTCAAACTCACAGCAGAAATCATTCGTCGGAATGCCAAGTCTTTCGGCATACCTACCAAAAGGACAGTGCCCCCTCAGAATCGCCGTTATGCGGTGGATGGTCATGCGATTTAAGGACGGAAGTGAGTCGGTTCTCTTTCTCCCTATTCCGTAGAGAAAATAATTCGAGTCCGAAATAAATCTTACTATTACAGCAAGTAGTCTAGCAGGTAGTGTGTTGGTTTATTAGACGTAAGGTCACGATACAAACCCCAGGTCAGACATCACAACGGAATATAAAAAAATATTTCTTCGGCAACTTCCTCTCAGCAGATTTCTGGCAAAAACTCTAAGAGCAAATAAAATTGTCATGAATAGTTTCTCAAAAATCTGTCGTTCGGAGTCGCCTTTAAACTGTAGGTCCCGCCACTCATGTATAAAATTAACACACACAACATGAGTGGTGTGAGAAGCTAGGCCGTAATCCTGACTGAAGGTTTGTAATGGTCAATTATGTATGTATGTATTGCAGCAATCTTTATATTAGAGAGCTCGGTCAAGGATGCCAGAAAATGAGAAGTTAAAAATTTCCGTCTCTTTATAGCAAAATCAGGACACTGCCGCATGAAATGAAAGACAATCTGGTTAGACTCACAACACCTGTAGAAGTCATTTATCTGAAAGCCAAGTCTTTTGGGATGTCTACCAAAACGACAGTGGCCCCTAAGTATCGCTATTACACTATTGCGATGGATAGCCATGAGACATAGGGACAGTTGTGAGTCAATCCCCTTCTTGTCCATATGTGTACAGCATAGTCTGTCAATTATGCACGTACTTTCCAGCCGTTATTAGATTCTAGTTCGTAGTTTAAACCCCAACTTTTCTAAAATAAAAACGATGTTTGAGCATGAACTACCTACGACGTAGTCTCGGACAACAGTTACATAAAATAATATCCGAAAAGTCGTTGTAGTAGAAAGACGAAAAAATACATTTGTGAAGACTTCCTCTCAGCGCTCGTCTGGCAAAAACGCGGAGAAAAAATAAAAAATGGCCATGAAAAATTTATCGTTCTATTTTAAACTGTACGTCATCGTGAATGAAATTGACACACTCTACATGTGTGGTGTAATGAGCTTGGTTGTAATCCTGACTAAAGGTAATAAGTAAGTCCACCATGTTCTCAATATTCTACCTGTCTACATTGGCTAATTAAGTATAAATAGTTAGTATTCCAGGATATTAAAAAAATACAAAAACAGATGATGTAATGGCCACGACACATTTTATCGAAATTTTTTTCCTTAAAAAAAAAACAAATACGCTAAAATATTACACATAAATTATATAAATAATATAAATTGATTACATTTCCACTTATTTTATGAATTTCATAAAATTCCTTTTAATTAGGATTTTTAAATGCCGTAAAAAAATTTTTTTTCTTTATGCGTTTGCTTACGTTCAAGGAAAATGTTATAATAACAATAGTTTTTCGTTTTTTCATTATTTTAATTAAATAATTCCCCACGGAATAATTAACTATAACGCACCACTAGAATAAATCATATCAGACTTTATAAAAAAAATACTTTCAGTTCCTTTGTTACACAACTTTTTTTCGTTTTTATTGAAAAAGGAAATTGAAAATTAAAAGCAAAATTTATCGATTAAATGTTTTCTGTTTGAAAAAATACTGTCTTATTGCACGAAACTATGAAGGTTTTATGCCACCGATTCGATTATTATGCCACCTTTTATAACTATAAGTGGTGGAAATCTTACGTATTTGTGTCAATATTTACTGGTCGGTTCAGAATGACTATCTGATGTGGTACCTGCTGCCTATTTAAAACATGTGGTCAAACTGTAAATTTCAACTCATTGTCTTCTCTTCAAATTGTTATGAACAGCTATAAAGCATGTCTACAAAGCAAATTGAATAGGAATGTATTAGGTATCAGCCATAGAGGGGTATATACACACAATGTTAAGGGTTTCCGTACTTTAAAAGAGCAGTAGAGCGCTGGATACGAGGACATTATGTTATAATGAAACATTTGATAGATTCCAAATGAAAGTGGAACAAAGTGTTGGAAAAATACAAAGAAGAGGAAATATTATGCAACAGCCTTATGTCCTTTAGAAGGAATGAAAGGATAAGAACTGAAAGCTAACAATATAATTTAATCTTCTAATATTAACTTACGTATGTAGGTGACGAGCATATAAACTCTTTTTAATGTCGAATCTTGCTTTGACTATCAATAATGTAGGAAATATTTATTTGGAAAAATTTATAAACGTCTGACATTTACTTCTTAGATATTACTTACAGGATTACGAACTAGCTTCTCATACCACCTATGTGTGTGTGTTGAGTGGCGGAACCTACAGTTTAAAGTCGATTCCGAATGACTAATTTTCGAGAAGTTTTTCAAGATAATTTTTCTATTTACTCAGAGTTTATGCCAGAAGAGTGCTGAGAGATGGTCACCGAGAAGTATTTTTTCATATTTTCTTTTGGTCGAGATGTCCGAGCTATGGGTTATCTAAACCTCGGCCTTGCATCTAACAAACGATCACACTAACTGCTAGACAACTACCACTTTCTAAGATTATTTCATATAAATGTTGCCACAGACTACACCAAAATGGTTCATCTGTAAACTCCAATTTTCTCCCAAGTATCCCACCGATAGCAGGTGTAAGGTTCTATTCTAGAACTATGAGTGAGGCTGCCTTTTCCTGTATACAAAAAACTTCAGATATCGGCACCACCGTCTTCTTGACACCAAGTCAGATTCTAGCATAATAACGTTGCGTTTTTCACCGATACTGACAAAAAAGGATTGAATGATTTCCAAGCAGTACAAAACAGTACGTGTTTTAGTACTCATTGACAGCCCTCGTACTGAATATGGCCGCTCTGTGCTGTAAATTAAATTAAGTAGACTCTTTCTATATAAACGTTATATTGAAAAGAATTGAATCTTAATCTGAATGTATAGCAACTGATTCGTCAAGAATCAGAAAAAGTCAGAAAATTCTTTGTTTCGAAGTTTGAATCGATATAAAATTTGTATTACATACATCATTAGTCATTCCAGAATTACGACCACACCACTTATGCTGGGTATGTTAATTTTATACATGAGTAGAGGGACCTACAGTTTAAAGTCCACTGAGAACGACAGATTTTTGAGAAACTTTTCATGGCGATTTTATTTGCTTTCAGAGTTTTTGTAGAAATCCGCTTAAAGGAAGCCGCCGAAGAAATATTTTTTCATATTTTGTTTCGTTGGAGATGTCTGGCCTGGGGTTTGAACCCAGGCCTTACGTCTAATAAGCCAACACACTACCTACTAGATTACGACGACTTTTTTTTGTTATTTATTAACGTTTATTAACTTTTAAAACGATTTACATTTCTTTACTTATATAGACCAATAAAATTTGAATATAAAAATTTGCAGCAATTATTGAATTGCCAATTCGATAGTAAAAGCCGGTTGAATTTAAACTAGTGAATGAAATGATACTATCCTATTTATAATATTTGATTATTACAACCATTCAGTCAGCATTACGATATAATTAGGCCGGGTTCACCCACAAGTTTCTGAAACATTTTTGGTTCGGAGAAATTTCTTGTTTACTGAGAGTTTTCTGCAGCATGATTCACCCATTTCAGAAACTTTGTTCGTAAAAACAGTGCTGCCATATTTAATTGAAAAAGAAATAAATGCATATTTGCATAAACTTAAGAAAGTTAATTATATTTGTGTCAAAATAAAGAAATAAAAAATTAATATTTTTAACAAAAAATAAACAGTATTAGTGGTGAATTATTTGGTAAGAATAAAAACATCTTGTTCTGCGATGGGTATAAATCATTTGCTACTTCTGTTCGCCATTGAAGTGACCAAAGTAAGGTTACTTGCAAAATATATTTATGAAAAACGAAAATCAAAGATTTGAAACAAAGAGAAGCTTTGGCTTATTTGGCTTTGGGTATTTTCACTCACTAGTTTCCGAAATGCGTTTAAATGACGTAGATTAATTTATAAATTTTCATCGCATGGACCCTGGGACTTTCGATGAACTTCTGCAAATATTGGTGTATTGTATAAATTTCATATGGTGTGGCAACCTTTTCTAAAATGGTTCGGACCAAATTTAAAATTAATTTAATTCACACTGAGAGTTGTTCGCACAAAATAATTTCTCTCGCTCTCTGAGAGAAACGTCAAACTCCATATAAAAAAAATTTTGTGCGAACCAAAAATGTTTCAGAAACCTGTGGGTGAACCAGGCCTTACTCACATCACTTATATTGTGTGTTAATTTTATACATAAGTAGCTTAGCGGGACTTACCATTTAAAGTCGATTCCAAACGACAGATTTTTTGAGAAACTCTTTCATGGCAATTTTGTTTACTCTCAGAGATTTTGTTAGATATCATGGTCTCACGTCTAATAAACCAACACACTACCTACTGGACTATGGCGACTCATCTCCATTAAGTACCATATTTAATTGTATCCAAGATATTACTTTTCGTTGACAAGTTAAATGTAAATCAAAAACTGTGTTCTACACTTTAAATTAAATCAAACAAGATTTTCCATAACATCCACTTCACTCCACTCCACAATATATTTTGAATTGATTGCTTTAAGGGGTTTGTGGCAAACAAGCACAAATTTTAAAACAACTTTCATGAAACTTCGTTATATCAGATAAAGGAAAATTTTTCCATTTCATGTTACATAAATATTTAACCAGGATAGAAAAAAAACTTTCAGAAAACAGGACAGTATACATAGCAGTTAATGGCTTTTGTGTATTTCAAGTTTATGTTTTTATTTATTTTTTTTTTATTGCTTTAATATTTTTATAAAATGTTAAAAATTTTATGGTTCTTATATACTTCTGAAATTCAAATTTATGCTACAAGAAAAATACGCTGCCAGCTAATTTCTTTTTCTTTTTTTCTGTTTTAAGTTTCTAAACAAAGTTTTATTGTTCAATGTTTTCTGGTTGTTACTTTAAAGTGTTTTCATTGTTCATTGTTATGGTAGTTTACCTTTTCAACCTTTTTATAATTCCTTTTTTCTTGTTTGTTTTTTGTGGTTTGGTCAACACAATAAATATTTAAATTTTGTTTTCACTTTCACACTTCCTTCTCTTAATTCAGTTCTTTAAACATTTATTTTTTGTCCAAACAAAGAAAAAATGTATTTAATACAGACCCTCGTTTTTCTTAGCAAAAATGAAAGCAATATGGGACTTATTAACATAATGACTTGTTTGAATTCATCTGATAAAGGAAATTTTGAAAATCTTAGAAAAATATTAATTTTGCATGAATGAAATAAATCACTCTGTGGGCTTAAGTTCACTTGAGTGTGAAACAAAATGTAAAAGAAAAAGCAGACTGTAATAATTTTGGCTTCCTTAAATATGTCTCTTTTTATGCTACTCTCCAAAATTTTTTTTAATTATTAAACAAGCTATAGTAGGCAATGAGAAGTCGCCGTAGTCTAGTAGGTAATGTGTTGGCTTATTAGACGTAAAGCCAGGGTACAATAAAAAAGTATTTCTTCGGCGACTTCCTCTCAGCAGATTTCTGGCAAAAACTCTGAGACCAAATAAAATTGCCATGAAAAGTTTCTCAAAAAATCTGTCGTTTGGTGTCGATTTTAAACTGTAGGTCCCGCCATTCATGTATAAAATTAACGCACACAACATAAGTGGTGTTGGTAACTAGGTCGTAATCATGACTGAAGGGTTGTAATGACCAATTATGTATGTTATGTATAGTAGGCAATGTGTTGGCATGCTTACTTACGTACTTGCTTAATTGGCCATCAACGACCCGATTATCTGATTTCGGCCTATTTCATCATACCCTTCCAGGCGCCTCTAATTCTTGTGCAGCTTCGCCAATTTGTCACACCTATCGATGTTAGGGCTTTCTCGATATGGTCCTACCAACTCAAACAAGGTCGTTCCCTTTGTCGACCACCGCTAATCCCCGTATCAAATACCCATCTCGCCTGAGCATTCTCATATATTCGAACGATACGGCTGAGCCAGCGCAACCGCTGGAACCGCTGGATCTTCAGACTAACAACATTTTTGTTGGTAACGGCAGAGCCAATATTCTCAGATCATTTCGAACATATAGTTATTTGCCATAATCTTGGACCCAATACGCCGCATGTTCACAAGATATACTTCGTTCTGCCTTCACTCACTGCCAGACCCATCTTAATAGACTAACGTGATATTGCGCTTTTGGTAGTTTCGCTGATAAGCTCGGTCTGCTCCACCACGGTTACTGCAGAAGCTGCCATGATGTGGAGAAAACGGAACCGAAACAACGCCTTTTATGTGAGTTCCCTGCACTACAGGATAGACGTCATCAGTTTTTTGGATGCCAGAATGTTTGAAGATTTGGGCATGATTACGAACGTGCCACTAAAGGAACTGGCCGGTTTCATCTCGGAGCACCAATAACCGATCATGACAAGGAGACTTACTTTACAATGGCCCGGTGGACTTGCATGTGAATGGCAAGCTAACCGCTAACATAACCTAACCTAACTTAACCTAAGGGAAACCTGTTACATTCGGAGTTAAAAAGTGTGTATGGGATGATGCTCATTATTGATTATTGATTTTATGTTGAAAACGATTTAACTGATGGAGATTCTAACAAATATTTTGCAAGCCATAACAACCCTTTAAACAATTTTCAAATGATAACTGTGTAGTATCGATTAACATTAAAGACGATAAACAAAAGCTACGCTACCACATACATCGAACTTGTTATAAGTAAACCAACATCAACATCAGTATGAGAAAAGGAGATAGACAACTAAACGAAAGCAACAACAAACAACGTAAGTAAACTACCCAAACAACAATACAGTCGCGATAGAATTCTTGAAGAAGCGAAAACAAAAACCTTCTGCTTCAAGAATGTTTATCAGACTGATTTTGTGGACATATAAAAAGGCAAGACTAAGCAGACAACCAGTCAGTAATAATTGAGTCAGTGTTATGTGAAGACGCGATGTGTGCATAGTAAACAGTCGTAGTTTGAAGATAGCTGTTGTGAAGATCTACCGATGAATTGTTAGTGTTTGCGCGGACAGAGTAAAGTAGAATAGTGAATATTGTTGGAGCTGTAACAGTGGCACATAAAAATAGTGCAAACAATAAAGAGTTTAATTGAAAAAAAACACATATTTGTATTTACTTTGTTTGCAATCAACGAACTCATATTCTAACCGTTTTTAAAAAGGTAAAAACGTAACGATATATTCATTTGACAACAAATAGAATAATTTCCAATTACTCCTTCACAATTCCCTGTCCATAAATGTGCTTTCAATTAAATTTCAATTCTAAATAAACAAGATGAATCCTAAGGCTTTTGATTTTTCAATGCCAAATTGAGTACATACCACACTTTATCCGAGTACTGTCAATCTGTATACAGAAAGCCAATTCCATAACAACGATTTTAAAAAATAATTTGTTTCCTTACATTCGTAATATAGAATTCATAGAATGTAAAATTCGTCTTAAATCAGTTAACTTTTACTATGCACAACTCTGTCTTGCAGAAATAATATTGAATTTTCTCAATCAGATTGAATTTAAGTGAATTTGGCAAATTGAATACGGACAAACATGAAGAAACTTCTAACAGATAAAAAAAACTTTTTCTCTATGCAACCTAATTGAATTTGATTTTGAGACATATTTTATGCAATTGCACATAACGCATCCTTGCAAATATAATTGAATTAAATTTCATAAACGTTCTTGTTTTTTTTATTAAAAAATTATTGCAATGTTTACAACTTTGTTGTTAGTTTATGGACACAAATGAAGTTATTTTGAAATTAAATTATTATTCACATATAACCCACACTACTATACTGTGTTTCATAACCTACATCTAAGTTTGGTTTTAGTATTTACTTTATATGTGTATGTATCTATAATCTGTGTATGTTTCATTGTATCACAATAGTCCACAAGAAGGCTGGTAGCTATTTTCAAACTATTGCTGGTCGTTGAAACTTTATATTTTGCAAGCTTAACTGTCTACTAACAATTCTAAAATAACACATGACTCTATTCTCAATGCCAAGCTAATTTAGTTAATTGCGACGGCACCATATTAATATCACCTCAATCTCAGAGCAGCCAAGTTCACGGTGGATGACAGGTTGCCAGATAGCATTTCTATGCGTCTTTATATGTGCCTTATGTTCAAGCTGCAAACTTGCAATTAACCAAAGCTCTACTCGGTGGAAATCCCCAAATGTCCCCATGTATTTCGAAGATATGTCTTCTATGTTCGAATACTCAAACTTTTGGTTGACTATTAGACCTTGACCTTTACGCATACCAATAAATCAATGTCTTAAAATTATACTCAGCTTCGAAATTGCTTCATTCAATCATATCACCCAGTCTCGTTACAAATAATATAATTGCATTAACTTTATTCCCTCAACGCTGTTTGAATAATAAATGGCTTTGCGAAACGTCTGCTAGTGAAACTGTCTTTAAATTTATAGGTTAGGACTCTGATTTAATACCTGCCATCCTACCATAATCTATATGGTCGTCGCCAATGAATGAACTCACTTTTTTGAAGTTGGATCTATTATGAGACATTAGGCTTTAAGAAATTCTCTCCGTTAATGTCTTTCTCGGGCTAGATACTTAATTTAACTCCAGCCCCTTTGTGTTGATAGTTTTTTGTTTCTTCGCGTACAGTATTTACATCTGAGCTTAAAACCGATTGAAGCTATGATCTGTAGTCATGACATGCTACAATTGGTAGCCATAAGAATTTATAAACATGCATATGCAACATTTTTGCTCTACCTATCGTCCTTACAAGGATGTCTTCTTTACAGACGTTACTCTCTTTTATTTTTTAAACAAACAATAAATAGTTAAGCAGAATGGATTATTTTTCATTTTCTTTATCAAATGCACAACAATTTTGTTTTGTTTTTTTAGTACTTAAAACTTTAACCCTAAAAGGTATTTTTCTTTCGCTTCGCTTTTAAATAAAATAAAAACAGATCGTAAGAAAATAAATCTATAAAAATCAAAAGACTTACAAATTTTTAAAAGCTTTAAAAGAAATTTAAAAAATAAGCCTTTATTTCATACATTTAGGCCTGTGAGAAAGAAAATATTAACTTAAGCACACAAGATATACATTTATACGCTCGCTTAATTATTTTTTTGTAAAGAATTTGATAACAGCAAAATATAGATACAAACAGTAAAATGTACGTAAAACTTTTCTAAAAAATCAATATTAAATTGTATACTCTATGGCCTTGGAAGAAAACTTAAAGCATTTAAGGCATGCTAAAGAATACAGTTTGGCATGTGGAAGATAATTTCATGAAATATTTTCTACGATAAGAAACTTTAAGTAGCATAAAATAGGCGAAACTCGAATATTTAATGCCTTACAGCTATTCATTATTTATGATAGCAAAACATTTGTATGATGCTTTTATTGTCTTTACTATTAACACCACTTACATACATCCATCCTATCGAAAAGAATTATGGGCTTAAGTCCTCTCATTAATAATAATGGAGTCGCCTTAGTTTAGTACTGTGTTGGGTAATTAGACGTGAGGCCACGGTTTAAACCCCAGATCAGTCATCTCCAACAAAACGAAGTATGAAAAAATATTTCTTCGGTGACTTCCTCTCATCAGATTTCTCGCACAAACTCTGAAAGTAAGTAAAATTGAAATGAAAAGTTTCTCAAAAATCTAAATCTCGTTTATAAAATTCCCACACACAATATAAGTGCTGTGAAAAGCTAGATCGTAAGCCTGACTGATGGGTTGTAATGACCAATACATACACTGCATAGAATACATACAATGACATATGTGTGTGTATTTATTGCAAATTAAAAGCTCAATATTTTCATACATCTTGTATGCATCCTTCTAAACTATTCGTACGTCGAATTCTCTGCCTGCAGAAGTTTTTCCTTTACAATACAACGGTCATCGATTCTACTTTCTCGTTCTCACCCTATCTTATTTCATTTCTTACATCTCATTTTTTCTAAAGGGTGTTTCAGTAAGAATATACTTCTTCACTTTAAAATAAAATCAAGTATTTTTAAAGGTACATTTGATTTTTTTTATTGAATTTAAAAGAAGACATGGTTCGATTGAATATGGAATAAAATATCCGCCAAATAACCGTCAAGGTTCTGATAAGAGGCTCTCATGAAATGAGCCTTGAAATTTTCATGATTTCTTGAGCCAGATGTGGGCTCAATGACAAGGCTTTATACATCAGAACTATATGGTCTCGAGGGCAGCTTCTGGTTTATTTGAATAAACTGCAGATTTCACAAAACCCCAGAGAAAAATTTGCCAGACATCTGAATTTCTTGAGATAATTTATTCTAGAAATACATTACAGCCCTTCAGTCAGGATTACGACCTAGCTTCTCGCACCACTTATGTTGTGTGTGTTAATTTTACACATGAGTAGCGGGACCTATAGTTTAAAGTCGACTCCGAACGACAGATTTTTGAGAAACATTTCATGGCAATGTTATTCACCTTTTTTTACAAGCAATCTGCTGAGAGATAGTTTCCGAAGAAATATTTTTCGATACTTCATTTCATTGCAGATGTCTGACTTGGGGTTTGAACCGCGGCCTCACATTCCTACTAGACGACGGCGACTACAATTATTCTGGAAATGATGGCTTCAAAAGTCAAGTATCAAACGTGTGGTGTATTAGGTGTTAAAAAAGTCTCGTGCCGTTTAGTTGAAAACAAAAATTCGGTAGCCGCAATCACGCTGCCTGACTAAAACACACCAGACATTTGCAGGCTGTGGATGTATGAGGTTTTGTCCTGAGGATTTTCTGATATGTACTGAGAAATCATGTCATTCAGATGGTAATGTGCTTAATCATGGGCGATAACTTTTTTCAAATATTGGCTTCATTAGAAATTTAACAAATTGCTGCCACTTTCCATGGTCTTTTGGTTTGAGATCATAAGTAAACTGAATTTTGTTCACATAAGAGTGCAGGTGTTTTGTCGGAGAAACAGTTTCTATAAATTTTTTGACCACTCTTCAAATGTTTGACACATTAAGTGTACTTTTTTGAAAGAAAAATTTTTGATACACATTTTCTAATGGTCTAAGCATAATTTTCCAAAATTTTGTAAGAAGTTCTCACGAAGATAACATGTTGTACTTTCGTAAAGCAATCCGTTTAAAAAAAATGTTAATGAAAATTCACACATTGCAACTTCCACAAAAAAATTACGCTCAATTTAAAAAATACTTTCATACGAATAGCACGAGTACTTTTATGTTCATCCTTCACATATAAATGTATCATGTTAAATACGAAGAAAAATCGAAATACCAACAAGGCCTTATTCTTTTTTGTAGCTTTTTAACATTTCTTTGAAAAATAGAAAATAAAAAGAAAAATCAATTTATTAATTCCAAGTACTTCATAAAGTTTTGTAGTTCTTGTAACGGCATAATGTTCCTGAAAATTATTTTAAAGAATGTTTAAATACTTAAGTAAAGACTACTACAGCTGTATTCAAACATTTCGAAAAATGAAAAGTTATCAAACACTCGTTGCGACCGAAGCATGCAATTTAAACTTATTTATTTTCAAACTAAATTTTATCAATACCTCAATACTTCACAAAGTAAATAAAAAAATGAATTAATGGACTTTCACTGCCACATACCAATTCTGCACATTTTAAAGTATTAAATGAATAGCTTTAGATTCTCTTTGTCGTTTCGCTTTTTATTCTTATTCATTGGAAAACAACCAGCATTTTCTATTTTCGAAAATAATTGCCATGAAGTAGAATATATTGATTCCCAACGTTGATTAATAGTTGTGAGATAATATTTAGAATTGATGGCTGAGCCAAAATAGTGAATTTCATTTGTAGAATCAGATATTCAAGAAAGACCTTAAAGAGAAGAATTTCATTAAATTCATCTATGAATAAAGATATCAATCATAGAATTTTATCATAAGTTCTCTTAAGTAAACGTAAACAAGTTTTTTGAAGTAATCAGTACACTACTTATTACACCAAATATTCGATTTTTACGAAATCGCCGTAATTTCGGCTGGTTGTTGGGCTTTGCAAATTACTTTTTTTTTACCATAAGGGACTCATTTTTCATCCAAAAAGTCTTCTTTTAATGGTGCTTAAGCAGAAATTCAGATATGCATACATAATTGGTCCTTACAGCACTTCAGCCATGTTTACGACCTAGCTTCTCACACCACTTATGTTGCGTGTGTTAATTTTTAAAACATGAGTGGCGGGACCTACAGTTTAAAGTCGACTACAAATGACAGACTATTGAGAAACTTTTTATAGCAATTTTATTTAATCAGAAATCTGCTGCACTACCCACTAGACTATGGCGAGTACTTTATTTGTGTTACTACTTTATAATAATTTTTCAAGTGTAAACAACAGTTTTCATAAAGCAGCACATCCAATGCATCATAGTATTACCTTTTGAACAACCGTATCAGCATCGCACATTCATATTGACATCAATGGCACATTTTTAGGGTAAATTTATTTGGTTTCGAAGTCGTTGTAGTCTAGTAGGTAGTGTGTTAGCTTACTGAGGTCACGCTTCAGATGTCTCGAACAAAATGAAACACATGACATTAGTTCTCCGTATTTATTTCAAAAATTGTTTTAACCGCCAACTGGAGTTATTAGTTTTTAAAAAATGAAAGCAATATTATTTTTTTTTTAACATAAAGCTGTCTTCGTATTGGTTTAAATCACTAATTTGTAGTGATTCAATTTAACAACTACTCTGCGTCACCTTTCACATACAGTGGACAGCAAAAGTTTAGATATCCCAATATGTGTAAGAAATTTTATGAATTCTTAGAAATATTTTGTAAAAATAATTGATGGTTTCTTATATTTATTTTATTATTTTATTTTTGTTTTATAATAAAACAAAAAAATTTAAGGTTTTTCACAAACCAAAAGAAAAGTAATGAAAACTTTCTGGTGACTACATATTTTTGCACCACAAAAGTGTATTTATAATGTTATACCCATTATTAACTTTTCATAGCAATTTTATTTACTCTCAGAGTTTTTGCCAGAAATCTGCTGAGAGGAAGTCGCCGAAGAAATACTTTTTGTATTTTATTTTGATGTCTGGCCTGAGGCTCGAACCCTGGCTTTTCGTCTAATAAGCCAACACACTACCTACTAGACCACGGCGACTTCATTGACTTATCTTAGTCTTAATTTCTTCGAACTTTTGGGGGAAATTGTTTTTTAGAATGTTGATATATATATACATACATAAATGGTCATTACAACCCTTCAGTTAGATTTACGGCATAGTTTCAAGCACCACTAATGTTGTGTGTGTTAATTGTACTCGTATACATGAGCGGCGGGATCTACAGTTTAAAGTCAACTTCAACTCTGATTGACAGATTTTAGAGAAGCTTTTTCAAGGTAATTTTATTTACTCCCAACTTTTTTCGAAGAAATCTGGTAAGTCACTAAAGAAATATTTATTTTTATTGGTGACGTCTGGGCTGAGTTTGAACCGCCTAATAAGCCAACACACTACCTACTAAAGTACGGTGACTACAATACTCTGCACTATTTATTATTTTTTTTCTCAATAAAATCCAAACTGCTTACACTTGGTGTCGAAACACATGCCAACCATATTATACTACCGAGGTCATGCTAAAACATATTAGGGTACCTAGACTTTTTCTGTCCACTTCATATTAAACAAGACGAGAAATGCAAACTATATTGCTGTGTGGTTACTACTTAGTAATCGCCTGCTGTCATTTAGAAAACTAAACGAAATGGATTTCATTTAAATTCATTGCAAATAATATAAAAGCGTTGTGCTAATGCATACGAGAAACCAACTTCAAAGTTTAATTATTTTAATGGTGGATTTTATTTTGAAGCACCTTTCAATTACAATTCGTTTCAATTGGATTCTTCAAATAATGCTTTATTTGTACATAGAAATTAAATACAATTTCAACACAACAGAAACACAATATTGCGTTGGTAGTCAATATTTAAAACCCCTAGACATGGTGTTAAATTAAAATAATTGAAGAGAATATTTAAATACAACGGCTATTAGAAAAAGAATGATGGTTACAGGTTAATATTTCACTATAAACTAAAAGTATCTAAAATTTCATTTGATTTCCTAAAGTAGCTGCTGCTTTAAATAGCATTTTACCTTTGTAAGTATGTACTCAAAGTAATTTATTCACTCAAATACAGACTCTCATTTGTATACAAAATTCCATTTCCTTTCAACTGAATTTGTCATTCCATTTCAACGTTTTT
Organism: Sarcophaga carnaria; assembly: GCA_958299815.1. Taxonomy (NCBI): domain Eukaryota; kingdom Metazoa; phylum Arthropoda; class Insecta; order Diptera; family Sarcophagidae; genus Sarcophaga; species Sarcophaga carnaria. Next base: position 47,916,242 of record OY283150.1, read on the forward strand.
GAATAAGAAAAAAAGCAAAATGAAATACAAAGTTTTTCTCTCGTGACATTTAGTGACAGTTGTACGTGTTTAGAAAGTAAATCAAAAGCAAAGAGGTTGTTGCTATACATTTGCTACAAACTTACAATTGTAATACAATTATTAAGAGCTCTTGTGAAATGAAGTCACTTTAATTACATTGTAAGAGAAAGAAAATCTAAAATTGTTTAGAAGACAATGGCATCGTCCTTTAAGTATACTTTTCTTCTAAGAATAGAAATTAAATTCAATTTTAAAGTCAATTTTGTATTTCACAATAAATTTATTAAAACACAAAGGAATGTATATTAGATGTTCGCGACTAATTTAAACTAGATTATGTGGATAATTTAATTGCAAATCTAATTCGATTGTGTGAAATAAACAAGGGTTTGAAAGAAGACTTTACCGATTGAATTTTTAGCAACACTTTGTAATGCTTTTTTAATACATGAGCGGAGTCAATGAGACATTGACTGATTGCTTGAATGCAGCACAGACTTTTTGATAAAAAAAAAAATTATTATTATTTATCATAGTCTCCTTTGAGCTCTACAAACTTGCTTTAATTCCTTTATAACTCTTCCAAGAGTCAGATTTTTCGATGTCATCGAAATAGATTTTCCATAGTTTATGTAACAAATCTGTTCACGCAGAAAACAAGAAATAATCAGGTTAGGTTAGGTCAGAGTGGTAGCTCTGATATCAAAAAACTCATTTGAGCACGCATAGCGGCCCATTATGACGCCACTGACAAAGTTCCACACAAAAAAAAAATCAGTGGAGAGGAAGAAGTTGGTCAGCGCAAGGGCTGCACATCAAAAGCATGACTACCCTACACTGGAAAACCAGCCAGAAAGCTTGATAAACGAAGATATATCCTTGACATCAATAGATGATACCTCCGCCAAGCTGACAAGAAATGGAGAGCCAAATAACCTATAGCTGCATCTCGCAAGAAAGTGGACAACATTCTCCTCTTTCTCAGCATTTCTGCATCCACGGCAGAAGTCGTTAAATAGGAGCCGCATCCTTTCCGCGTGTCTACCCATAACACAATGATCTGTAAGCATGGCCACTGTGATTGAGATGATGCCACGACCAACTGGTTGGTACGCCTTCTATCCACCAGGGGCCAAGTGAGTCTAGCAGTGGAGCAGGACTCCTCATTGACCCAGGATAGTTTGGTGTCTAGAAAGAATTTCCGCGCAATGGCCAGCTTCGCCGAGGCGAGTGGCATGCCCAAGTCTACTGAAGAGGATTCCGGAAGGAATGCACCAGCTCTGGCGAGCTCATCGGCCCTGCAGTTCACTGTGCCCAGGAACCCAGACCAGTGAAAAAGTAAAGCGCTCAGAAAGAAGGTCGAAACGGCAACGACATTCCCTAACGAAATAGTCACTCTTGACTAAATTCGTAAAATGCTGTACGAGAGAACAATTCTGCACATGTGGCCAAATGTAACGATTTTTTTTATTCGCCATTCTTTTGAAAATATGACAAGCATATCTTGTTCTTCTATAGCGCCTATTCCTTTCCGGAAAAGCGTCGATTTGACTATTGTTTCTGAAACCGGTTTTGTTTGGACTGTTTGGAAATCATTTTCAAGTAGTTACTCATAATTGAGATTATCAAACTAAGCCGCGTAAGACACCTATGTCGCCTACAAGATCACACACTTTTAATTTCCCAGGCTTGCAAAACTTTCGGCACCTTCCGTGCTTGTACAGCTACAAAGAAAGTCGTAATTTTTAAAGTCGCTATAGTCTAGTGGGTTATGTGGCTGATAAGAGACGAATCCGTTGTTCAAGCCCTGGCTTAGATATCTCGAAGAAAAAAAATATTTCGTCAGGCGACTACCTCCAAGCAGTCTTCTGGCAGAAACTCTAAGGGTCAATAAAATTGCCATGCAAAGTTTATCAAAAATCTGTCATGCGGAGTCTACTTTAAACTGTAGGTGCCGAAACTCATGTACAAAATTAACGCATACAATATATGTGGAATGAGAAGCTAGGTCGTCTTAATCTTTGCAAAGAAACTATGTCGTATTTATTTGAGAGTTTGTCTTCTTATGTACAATAAAAATTGTATTAAGGAGCCTTTAAAATGAACCACTTTTAAAGAAGTCTTATAAGTTTTCGATTGACTACCTTTTCAAATCAACACTTTAATTGACTTGCCCTTTTAAATAGTTTGCTTAAAATGTTTGTATCCTCTAGTCAAATCAAAATTAAAATTGAATCTTTTTCAATCCTACGCAAAACAAAAAACTTAAAAGTCTCCTGCTATTTAAATATAAAAAATAAGAAATAAAAATATTTAAAAAATGTTTATTTTCCCCCTTATTTTTTCTTCTTATCTTTTTCGTCCCCTATAAAGGTGAGTATCAAATATGCCTCCTTAAAGCAAAATAGATAATGAAATTGATGACGATGATTCTTAAACAATTTTCTGCTTGATTGCTAAAATCTTTTTTGCTAGAAAAAAAAAAAGAAACAAATAATGAAAACATAATTTGGCTCATGGTATCGCTGTAGTGTTGTGACAATCTAAAATTTATCACTCGGATTTCATTTTGCACCTTGTGAAATCAGTTTCCTTTTGTTTTCTGTTCTTTCATTTATTTTTATGTGAAGATAAATTCATTTTTTATTTACACATTCCATGTGATCTTTATTTAATAAAGTTTGTTCTTATTTAAGCGAACGTAAATAAAATTCTACGACCTTTTTTTATTAATTTTTTTATTTATTTGCTGTTGCCTTTTTCTACAGCCATGTTATAATCAATTGATTTAATCAAAATCGATTGTCTGGAAAACTGTAGATTAAAGGACTTGTCGCTTGAAGTGTGTAGATATACATGCTAATTAAATATAACAACTGTTGATAAATAAGTCATATTTAAAAATCAGTTCAATATTATGCTACAGAAATACAGACTTAAATTATGACATGAAGTACATGCTACAAATAGGACATCAGAACTTTGACAGTTGATAACGGCCATCTGTTTGAAGCCACATTTGTCAAACTAGTTGCTTTCGACGACCATACACAAACACGTGTGTTCGCTAAATGAGCTCTGGAGCAGTAGGCAATTGACTTTAATTCTCATTAAAAAGTCATCTTCAGTGATGAGGCGCATTTCTGAAGGATTAGGTACGCAAACAAGAAAAAAAATATTAAACTTGGTACGATATCTACCAATCCATAGGAGATACAAGAGCATCCAATACTCCCACAAAAATTCACCGTTTGGTGTTATTACTTGGTATTATTTCTTTAAGAACGACGTTGATCACCGTCAACAGTGAGCAGCGACTTCTTTGGGCCTGAGTTGGTTGTTCTAAACACAATCAACATGTGGCTTCAACAGGAGAGCGTTACGTGTCTCACATATCATGTCGTCATACATAATTGATCATTACAGCCCTGTAGTCAGGATTATAGACTTAATTTCTCACACCACTTATGTTGTGTGTGTTAATTTTATAACTTTTAATGACTGGTTTAAAGTCGACTTCGAACGACTTATTTTGAGAAACTTTTCATGGCAATTTTATTTGCTCTCAGAATTTTTGCCAGAAAATCTGCTGAGACGAAGTCGCCGAAGATATATTTTTTTCGTTTTAATGTTTGACCTGGGATTTGAACCGTGGCCTTACGTCTAATAAGCCAACACACTACCTACTAAACTACGGCGACTTCATGTCATCATCATGCTAAAAATCATGTCATCTCAGGCAAAGGTGTTGCAAATTAGTAGGCGAGATCGTGTTATTTAACTTCGTAAGACATTTTCTTCTGGAGTTTTCTTAAGTCTTCTTAAGCCTTAAGAGTATGCAAATAAGCCACAAACCACAGGGGTCTTCAAAACCAACAGAACCCATGCTATCAGTCAAATTGAGCTTGATTCCTCTTTGTTACACTTAGAGAAGCCGGGGCGGATATTTAAACGATGCTGCTGTAGTCTCCATAGTCTAGGAGGTAATGTGTTGGCTTATTAGAGGTGATGATACCTTCAAAGCCCAGGTCAGACATCTCGAACAAAACCTAACATGAAAAATTATATCTTCGCTGACTGCCTCTTAGCAGATTTTTGGCAAACACTCAGAGAGTAAAAAAATTGCCATGAAAAAGTTTCGCAAAAATCTATCGTTTGGAGTTGACTTTAAACTGTATGCCCCACATAACGTAAGTGGTATGAGGAGCTTGGTCGTAAGTAAAGGATTGTAATCCTTAAAAAGATACAGAATTTCTTCAAATACAATACATAAGTGGTACTAAAGTAATGTCGCAATAAAAATTTTCTTTAATTTTTCAGTTTGTGTGTAAATACAGCTCAGCCTTTTAATCGCAATTGAATCACACTTTACTTTTGCACAACAGTAATTATTCATTAAATTTTATATATGAATGTGTACAGAAATTTTCTTGGAAATGTATATAACAATACATGTAAACATCTTCAAAGAAATATTTATGTTAACAAGAAAATTCTTAACACGTTTTATCATCACTTTGGAAAATTTTGTGGAATTTTTATATTCTTTATTGGATAACTGATCGGCTTAATGGGGTCGTTGACCTCTTTATTGTTCTAGAAAATGATAATTTTCGAGAACATCTTTTGAAACAATTTCTATGAATTATGCAAGTGGCCGACTATGGATGTACATAATATTATTAATAGATTGTAATAAAATGGTTAAAAATAATAAAAACAAGTCAGTCTATCTTGACTACAGCTTAAGGAAATCTCTCTGTATGTCATAAACACAAGAATTTCACAACAATTTAAGAAATCATATATCAAGTATGAGTACGCATATTAAAAATAAGTTGAATTCTCTCATATTTATTACCCACTTCATTACATACGAGTATTTGTAATAATCTTTACATGTAAATGTAAAAGAATTACTTAACTTTACTTTATATGAGTTGACCAAAAATCAAACCATAGTTAGAGTGATGTGATGGTTAACCGTAGATCGAGCTTTGTATCAATAATGAGACATTTCAATTTTTAAGACGATATAACTTTAACTCAGAAAAATTTAGATGCCTGACATTTTTATAACTCGTTAGTATTGTTACCGCCATTATTTTAAACCAAATAAAAAAAGAAAATTTCAAACAGGACTTAAAAAATATTAAAAACTTCATAATTCTGGCTTATGTATCATTTTTGATACATACGACTTTCCTAGGGATTCTTTGGTGTTGTGTATTTAATTTTTTTAGGATTTCAAAGATTTTGTGAAGTTTTATCGTAAATAATACATTATTTATGGTTTTGAGAAGGAATTGAAAGAGAAGTGTTGGATGAAAGTGAACAGATTGTACATTCTGTTATTGATATGTTCTTGATATTGAATGAAGTAGTCATAGTCTAGTATGTAGCGTGTTACCTTATTAGACGTCAGACCAAGGTTCAAACCTCAGGTCAGACATTTCCAATTTATAACGAAAAGTTGTAATGATTGTACTAATTGTATATGTAATATTCCTGCTGCTAAAGACTTTGAAGAAGAAGAAAATACAAGCTCCTCTTATGAACTGAAGAAAGTATTGGCAGCAACAAATATGACAACAGGATGTTTATCGCCAAATATGGTACTACTTGGAACAGAACAAACTGCTTTTAGTAGTTTGGGATGAAAAATATTACCAATTTTCACGCAGATTTCTAGCAGCTGTTTCCTGAAATGTTGTACAGTCTTTCTTATTGCTCTTCTCATATTTATGTCACCTGAGAGACAAACATTAAAAAAATGTGTTTCGTCTCATGTTTTATTACAGATGATAATATTTCGGTCATCTACGTACGTATGAAATAACAGAATCATTCGCTTTGTAATGATATATTATAAATGATAAATGAGCTGAAAGTCTCCCACCCTTTAATAATCATGCTTAAAGCCTTTTTTTGAAAATCAAATGAAAAATATTTTATTTCTAAAAAAATTTTTTGTTAGCAAATTTTAACCATTTTCATAAAACTTTTATCACACAACTTGTAGTTTTATGTAAGAAATAATACGGTATAAATAGTTTGGGATTAGCTATCAAACTTTCAGAGCAGCCCATATATCCTTTTTTTAAGATTTTTAAATTTTAATTTTTTGTTCACCTAAAAAGTAAGAAAATTAAAGATAATATATTTAAATAATGATGCTTATGTTTTTATGTTCCTTTTTGATATATTTTCATCTCAAATTAAAGTTTTTAGCAATAGAATTCAAAAACTTTTTAGTTTTATTGTGGAAAATGAAAATTACCTCCAGCGATTTTAATTGAAATTTGATACTTAATGATGGATTAATGATGGACAGTGATTGTTAGGGAAATTAATTTAAGGATATTTATATAAATTAAGCTTCATAAAGAGATTTACGGAGTAATGCTTCGTATTGATTAATGTTTTCTTTCCATTTGTTTTGTTTTATTACCTTTTCACCTCATATTTAATTTTGTCGCTGTAGAATAGTAACTAATTGAATTTGATGGTCGTTATAAATTTCGTGGTCCGCCGAAGTCGAATTGGCAGTTTTAGATTCAAGTACATGCTAAGTACGTAGTAACTACTTACAGCAGTATTTGGGGAAACTCGTATCCGGGAAACCAGAGAGGAATCAAAGAGAGAAAATTGTTGTTGTTATTGTTAAATCGATGTTCTATTGCAACGATGTTCAACTCACGTTGACAACAAATATTTCTAACGAATCACAAGGATGGTTTGTACCATCAGGTTTCAGCCAGCCCTCAACTGAGAGTGTTACTGATGCGAGTGACAATAAGCTGTCCTATCTAAGCAATTGAAAACTTATAAATCGCCACAAAGCAGGGTGCTAGACGTCAAATTATTACCATTTAGAAAGAAATAAAACCAAGCTGACATGAAGGGCTTGATTTTTATGTAAAAAAACCATGCCAATGTACATCATGTCAAAAATTTTGGCGCAAATTTCATAAAAGTGATAATAAAATGTAATAATAGTAAACAAATAGTTTTATTAAAATGAATTCAAATATTAAAATTTTTTAACAAAATCTATCAATAATCGTGACAATTCCATGTACTACAAGTATGTATCAATAGTGATACATAAGCTAGAATTATGAAGTTTTTTTATGGCTCGATCTATAGTTAAACCTAGACTTTACAGGGATTTAACGAAGCATGGAAGAATGTAGGAGTTATTAGAAAGTTTATTGAAATCAATGGCTAATCGCATTTTTGAAATTATATCGGGTCTTTCATCAAAACAAAGTGGTTTTTTTATAACTATGCGAGCTAAAGGCTGAGAATCTTCAAAATACATTGGTAGCCCGGACTACGCAGTGTGCTTGCTAAGCGCATACGTACTAAACACAACCTAGTTCGTCATACTTCCATTAAGTCGCCCCGCACGGAACCACAATTAAGTATTACATTGGGGGAAGGTAAAGTTTCAGCGGGTGCTGCTATCAATTTCTGCTGCTCTTGCTCCTTCTATTATCCTTTGTTGTATCAGAACTTCCTTTGCGAAGAAACATACCGCGTTCCAGTTTTCGCATGATGTTAGCATCAGGTTAACCACGTTATCGGGAGTCACCTGGGATCCAATCACCCTCTCCATGAAATTTCATCAGTATTCGTAATGCGGGTACGTAAAGAATATATGTTCCGCTGTTTCGTTTGTATTTTGACATGATGGACACGCTTCATCCACGTTGGGCCCATACTTGTAGGGGTATGCCCTATAGCATCGGTGGCCCGTTAAGAACTGTGTAAGGTCAAAATTTACCTGGCCGTGTTTTCTTCTAGTCCATTCTTCTATATTTGGTATTAATCGGTAAGACCACCCTCCCTTTGTGTGTATTCATCGCATCATCATTCACCTAAACAGGGTGCACTAGCCCCGTTCTCCTACTTGTCAAATATTTTTTCCTCTTTACATTCAATCACCAAGGCTGCTTCCGTGGATACTGTGCGGAAAGCAGAAATTACTCGGAAGGCAGATCTCCCGTAGGCCACATCCCCTCCTATCATCTATGTCTTCTTATCCATGGCCTCGGCTTACATAGGGGCTGCATATAGAGCATAGAGCAATCAAAACAAAGTGCGTGTTTGGGTGAGAGAGAATCATTGAAATTTTTTATTCATTTAAATGATGCTATTGATGCCATTATGTGTGGAATACAACATCGTTCAAATGTCCGCCACGGCTTCTCTGGATGAAGCTCATCCGAAATGTGCAATTTTTCATTACTTTGGCACATAAATCAGGCTGTTTTTGACTAATGACATGGGTTTTACGTTCGATTTGTGGACCTATGTTGCTTGTAGTTCATTCTCATACACCAGCGACTTAAAATAAACCCAAAAAGAAAGTCAAATGAGGTCAAATCGCCAGCCCATGTCATCAAATAAAAATAGTAGTGTAGTCAAGTATACCATAATCAGAATCTTACTGGAATCAATTCTGATGCCTATACGACTAGACTCCGATCGTCCACATCCGTTAAGAGTGTGCTTGCACGCCATGAACATTGATGACCTGACTAACAACATTTTCATTGACCACAAGACCTTTTCGGACGTACTGGGCATGTGTATTGATCGAAATTTTGTTTGTTCACCGATCCATTCATCCAGGAATTAGCCTGATCGTTGTCTATCTAAGATGGCCGTTATCAACTGTTAAAGTTTGGAATTTCTTGTGCAAATCTTCTTATATTCTTCTTTAGCTGAGATAAACACATAAAACTGAATACAATTTAAAATTATTTTTGAAATTTGTTGTAAAAGTTTTTCTGACAATTAATGAAGAAATTTCTTCTATCCCAAGCTAATCTATTGCCCTTAAGCATTAAGATGATAATCACTAAACAACATTTTAAAATTCATAGAAGCATTTATTTAAAGGAAATAAATTTGCCTCTAGGTATAGTCAATTTCGGGTTATTTTATTTACATTAATGGTGCAATTTACAATAAATTTATTCAATTAATGATGTTATGGTCGTTTTTAAAGATTTTTTTAATGATAACACACAGCAATTACTCCTAAATGGAACTATTAAAATGCTAAACCAAGTCAAGATATAAATGAAAAAATTAACAGAGCTTCCAGTTATTGGCAATTTACGACACAAAGAAAAGAAAGTTTTAAACTGAAATGTCAAAGCCATCCCTTAAAAAATATAAGCACAAAGGGGATCAATGGAACTGAAGCTGAAACAAAGAAAAGAAATAAAAGAAATAATAGAATGAAGAACGAAGAACGAAGAAAGAAAAGAAATAAAAAATTGTTAACCTCATAAATAATTGTTATTTATTCTCCTACACTCGTTTCGAAAAATCTTCTTGTCCTGCCCCTATTACGAACATGGGAACGGAATCTATATATACATATAAACATACGTATGTATGTATTTATTTCACTTAGGATTGCTTATTTTACTTGTCTATCAGTTAATGCCTTTGCTATGCATCATCTCAACCATACGTATGTATGTATTTATTTCACTTAGGATTGCTTATTTTACTTGTCTATCAGTTAATGCCTTTGCTATGCATCATCTCAATGACCTGCACCATTATATTTATAATTGAATACCGTGTATCACAGTTCCATTTTATTCTTAATAACGCTCACGTTCGATTTATGATACAGTCTGTTGGAGAGCAAAACTTAACAGAATTAAAACATCTAATATGACAATGCATACATATAACGAAATGGGAATATGCCTTCTGTTATTACATTATATGTTATTGAAAGATGTGCTCAATTCAACTTGGATAGAAAACACATAGGCCAGCATTTAAGTACATACATACATACATACATACATACATACATACATACATACATAATTTAGCATGGGGCTTAGCTTCGGGCTACCATGGGGGTCAGTAGGTGGCGGATAACTGAACGGCCTATCCCAGGTAGGTTAGCTGCGAATAACCAATAAGCAGTCCCCGACCAAGAGCGGCAGATACGGAGGCGTACTACAAAAGGGTACAAGTGACCGAAGACGTTATCTGCGACATGGCGAATCGATGCCGCCATTAACTAGGCATCATCCCACAGGGGGTTCCCTCAAGAGATGGGAAAATAGGAGAGTAACGACTCCGTGGTTCCCTCAGTTCCACCGAAGCAGCGAACTACGACGCCCTTGATTGGGGCATTAGAACCGAGCCCGGTAAGGTTCTAATTATGGTATACCGGAAAATGAATTTGAATTGGTGATATAGGCTGACGATGGCAGTATTCCGGCACTTTAGTATGCGGTGTGATAGCTGGCTGAAATGGCTGTCGGGCTAATGCTGTCATTGCCCCCGCCCCGTTAAAATGATGGCAAGTCTGTCGGTACGTTCCTGATTTATCACCGTTAAGTTGGTGTTGTAGGACCAGATGTGAATCCCTGGTTTGCGTCGACCTGGCTCTGAACACGTATTCCCATGAGGTTACGTGTCAACCCTCGCGTGGCCTCCCTGCTTTTGCATAGATAACCACGGGGTCTTTTGTGACGACTACAACGATGGATTAGGATAGCGGCCGGGAGTTGGGGCCCTAATGAAATGATTAACAACAAAAATAAACCTACAAATAAGACGACGAACGATATGAATACCTTGGAGCTGAACGCTTTCGGGCAGAGCTCAAGGATTCTGAGATCTCCTGTGCGGAATCGGGAAATGAACCCGTTCGGTCAGAGTACGAGGACTCCGAGATCCCCAGTGAATGGAGAATCTTCAAGATTGGTGGCATCGGAATCAGAACCAACGCGAAGCAACCCGACGGCATCGACCAGCGGGGTTTTTGGTCAACTCGGAGACCAAATTAGGAGCTTAGTTGATATGATGGAGGATGGAAAGAGGAGATCAATCCACCAACCAATGAGGGATGCAATTGACTCTATTAAGACCCTATACGACCTGTACGCAGGTGAGTTGAGGGGGCAGTCAATCAATGAGAAGGGTTGCAGCAGTTCTGCAACACAAACTTCGCCCTGGATGAGAAATCATGAGGGGAAGAGGAGACAGGAGGAGACTGTTGAGACTCCCGAAGCAAAGAGGAGAACTCCAAATCCAGCACCGAAAGCTTTGGCAAAGAGGACTACTGAGACGACTCTGGGTCGGCAGGTAAACACTCAGGAATCAACTGGAGAACCAGGGTGGCAAAAAGTCACTAAAAGGAAAAAGAAGGAAAAGAAACCTCAGGAGAGGAAAACAAAGCCTGATGCAATAATGATAGCTACGAGGGATGACACATCGTATGCTGACATTTTGAGGAGGGTTAAAACGGACCCTAAACTTTGCAAATTAGGTGAAAACGTAACAAAAATTCGGAGAACTGTCAAAGGGGAGCTATTACTTCAGCTCGGCAAGAACGGCGAGCGAACGGAGGACTTCAGAGGGGCCATTGGAGAGCTCCTAGGGGAATGCGCGACTGTCCGCACTCTAAAAGAGAGGAGGACAATTGAGATAAAGGACATTGATGAGATCACGGAGAAGGAAGATGTATATAACGCAATACAGAACATTCCAGGTCTTGAGGGCTTCGCTCTAGCCGACATAGTTGGTCTCAGGAGAGCATATGGTGGGACGCAAACGGCCACAGTGAGCCTTAATGCAGATGCTGCAGCTATTCTTCTGAAAGAAGGTAGAATTAGGATCGGCTGGGTCATATGCAGGATTCGCGAAAGGAACATTCCGACGAAATGCTTCCGATGCCTGCAGTTTGGACATATAGCCCGCCTGTGCGAGAGTAAAGTTGACCGCTCGGGAACATGCCGCAAGTGTGGACAGGACGGTCATATTGCTGGAAATTGCGAACGGGAACCACTCTGCATGTTCTGCAAAGTGGACAACCCAAGGTTCGCCAAACATATCGCGGGGAGCAGGAATTGTCCGCAGTTTCAACGCGCTCTTAAATCACGATCTAGGAGATGAGGTTAATACAAATTAACTTGAACCATTGCGAAGCAGCTCAGGACCTACTGGTCCAGAGAGTAAAGGAGGAGAATATCGATGTCGCAATCATAAGCGAACCTTATAGGGTACCGAGAAATAGTACTTGGATCACGGACGGATCTAATACTGCGGCTATATGGACTTGCGGTTCATTACCCTTCCAGCAAACCTATGCGCGAGACATTGGTTTTGTTATGGCCAGGATTAAGGGAGTTTTCGTCTACAGCTGTTACGCCCCCCCGAGGTGGTCAATGGATGAGTTCCAACATATGCTGGAGAGGCTGGCGTCACACGTGCGCCTGAACACCCCCGTTATTATTGGAGGAGATTTTAACGCTTGGGCAACCGAATGGGGTAGTAGATATACTAACGCCAGGGGTCGCTGTCTCTTGGAAACGTTCGCTTCCCTTCCTGTGGCGCTGATGAATGACGGAAGAGAAAGCACATTTAGGAGAGCTGGATCGAGCTCGATAATAGATTTGTCGTTTGTGAGCGATGGCCTTGTTTCGCGGACCGCGTGGAGGCTAACTGAGGACTTCACGAATAGTGACCACCAGGCAATCGTGATGACGGTTACTGGGCGCAACACGAGAGGAAACGGATTGCCGAAGTTTACGGGACCTAAATGGAAGGACTCCCGCTTTGACGAGGAGACGTATATATTGATGTTGTCGTCTTTTCATACGACAGGAAGCACGGTCGAGGAATTAGTGAGCGGCGTATACGAAATGCTCAACACTGCATGTGATGCTGCTATGCCTAGGAGAACTGTGTGTAGGGGACGTTCCCCCTGCTACTGGTGGAATGACGAGATTCGAAGACTGCGGTCGGCGTGCTTTGGGGCGAGAAGACGGGCCCAGCGCACGAGAGGAAGACCGACATGGGAAGTCGAACGGGCTTCATATGAGGATCTAAGGCGTCAACTTAGAAGAGCCATTAAAAGGAGCAAGAAACTATCCTTTCAGCGGATATGCCAGGAAGCTGACATCAATCCTTTTGGGACGGCGTACAGAGTCGTCTGCAAGAGAATCGGTGCTCGAGAACAGCCTAAACTAGGTTGTCCAGTTTTGCTACGGGAGATCATTGCTACATTATTCCCACGTGGCCAGCCCTACACTTTTATAAGTAGGGAGCCGGATGCCATTCATACCATACCCGAGGTAACAGGAGAGGAGGTACTCGCAGCATGCACTGGAATAGGAGATAGGAAAACACCGGGGCCGGATGGAATCCCGAATAGGGCACTTAAGGCGGCTATCCGGCTCAGACCGGATACGTTCGCCAAGGTGTTCCACAAGTTCTTCGTCGAGGGTGTTTTTCCACATAGGTGGAAGAAGCATAAATTGGTTCTCATTCCGAAACCTGGTAAACCGCCAGGGGAACCATCGTCGTATCGGCCCATCTGCCTACTTGACACGATGGGAAAAATACTGGAGAGGATAATATACAATCGACTACTAACATGTGCCGAGGCAGGAGGAGCTCTCTCGGACCTGCAATACGGATTTAGGAAAGGACGGTCCACTGTTGACGCGATAAGGAGGGTGGTCGACATTGCAAGAGATGCAATAGAGGGCGAAAGATGGAGATTTGGCACCAAGGAATACTGCGCGGTTGTCACACTTGACGTTAAAAACGCGTTCAACTCGGCGAAATGGGGGCGTATTATGAGAGCCCTCTTTAACATGGCTACGCCGCCATACTTAATGGAGATTCTGAATAATTACTTTCAGGACAGGAAGCTAATATACCTAACGGATGAAGGAGAGCAGGAATACGTAGTGACGTCGGGAGTCCCTCAGGGCTCTGTACTTGGGCCACTACTATGGAACATTATGTACGATGGAGTACTTCGACTGCGATTGCCAAGCGGGACTACAATTGTGGGCTTTGCAGATGACATTGCCATAGTCTCGGTAGCTAAAACGGTAGGAGAAATAGAGGAGAAAACGAACACAGCGATTCGAAATGTTGGAGCATGGCTGGATGAGGCAGGTTTGACACTTGCTGCACATAAAACGGAGGCCGTCTTGATAAGCGGCCGGAAGATAGTGGAGAAGATGAAATTGACCGTTGGAGGCACAACGATCGAATCGAAGAGGGCGATAAAATACCTGGGAGTGATTATCGACGACAGACTGAACTTCAAGGAGCACGTGAAATACATCGGTGAAAAAGCATCTATAACACAGGGAGCACTGGCGAGGATGATGCCAAATATTGGAGGACCAGGTCCATTTAAAAGGAGAATAATTTCGGCGGTAGTAACGTCGATAATGCTGTATGCTTGCCCAATATGGTCGGAGGCACTCTCAGTGGGGACGACGAGGAGTATACTGTCCTCGGTGTATCGTCTAAGCGCGATTAGACGGATAAGTGGCTTCAGGACAGTGTCTGATGAAGCAGTTTTGGTATTGGCAAAGACAATACCAATAGATATACTGGCGGATGAAATGAGAAGGATATACCTTCGCCGTCTCGAGCACCCGGGACAAATAGCGGCTATAAAAGCGGAGGAACGAAGGACTTCCATGCACAAATGGCAGTCACGATGGGAGAGCAGTCTAAAGGGAAGATGGACATTTCGTCTTGTCCCTGATGTAACCCCTTGGACGAAGAACGAACATTGCGAGTTGAACTACTACGTGACCCAGTTCCTAACTGGTCATGGGTGCTTCAGGAAGTACCTGCACAGATTTGGTCATGACACTTCTCCTATATGCCCAAACTGTGTAGATGAGGAGGAAGATGCGGAGCATATTCTTACATGCTGTCCCAGATTTAGATGGCCGGGAGAAACGAATTTGGAACCAAACCGGCTAATGGAAGAGCTGTTGAACTGTAGGATTTTATGGAGTCAATATAGCCAGAGAATGGCTGAAGTTTTGATAGTACTCCGAAGACTGGAGGAACGGAGGCGAAATTTGAATTAACGTGATAAGGCTTTCAAGCTAACCAGCCCTCCGCGAAGTAATACCTTACGGCAGTCCCGCGGGGGGAGAGTGGTTGAAGTGTGTAGGGGGTGGGTTTAGTACGTAGGCACCAGTGATGGTGAATCGTGCACTCGTTTGTTGGAACAAAAGTGTCTTTCGAAGATTCCCACCTCCGGCTCAAGACAAAAAAAAAAAAAAAAAAAAAAAAAAAAAAAAAAAAAAACATACATAATTTATCATTACAACCCTTCAGTTAGGATTGCGATCTAGCTTCTAACATCACTTATGTTGTTTGTGTTAATTTTATTTATAAGTGGCGATACCTAGTATAAAGTCGACTCAGAACGACAGATTTTAGAGAAACTTTTCATGCCAATTTTATTTACTCTCAGAGTTTTTGCCAGAAATCTGCTGAGTGGTAGTTGCCAAAGAAATATTTTTTCATATTTCGTTTTGTTGAAGATGTCTGACCTGTGTTAGAAACTGGTACCTAATAAGCCAACAAACTAGTTACTAAACTACTACCATCCGAGTACTTATGACTCTTATGAGGTAAACTCAAAGGTAATATGATACTGCCTGGAGAAGCCGAATAACCTTATGTCCGAGAATTTAAGGTTTCCTCTGCTTGGTCCCAGGTCATGTGGGAACCGGCAGCAATGAGTAGGCATGCGAGAGACAAAGACTTGTATCAAATCAAATGGCTTTGAAGCAATTAAACTTTGGTTGAGCCATTAAAGTACAAGAAGAGTTGAATAATGCATCACATTATCCAAGAATAATTTGATGTTTGTAATCGATCTTTTGACACAACACTTAAACTGCACTTGTTCAAAATAAAGTTCATTCGAATCCAGCATGCAGATTCTGTGATGCCGAGACTTAATCATCAGAACACATACTTGGAACCTTTGGAACATTAATGCATCCCAGTAGAAAACATCTGTGTAGACACCAAATGCTGGACAGAGAATTGTCATTGTTGTCACATAGATTTTCTACGGCAATAGACAAGAGTAGGTCAAGGCAATATATATTATAACGATATGGAAGAGTGTACAATATACCTCTTCATGACGACAATAATAATAATGCCTTCTGATACATTTATACGATTTTCATTTTAATATTTACGAAGTATTATAATAGACAAAAAAATAGTTTGTTAAGTGTATTTCGAAATTAAAAATTTTAACCTGATATGTAATTAATCAGGTTTTTAAAAATGTTGTAAACAATTCTCAGAACAATCAAATTTTTCCTTGTATATACACACAAAAGTGTTGTTGATGCAGTTTAAAGGATTTACTTTTATTGGGTGAATGAATGTCATTTCAACAGTACATTAATACCAATCAATAACAATAATACAGATTTAAAAATACCGAAGGAATGTAAACACTTACGCAGATTTACAACTAAACATGGCAAGTAGTGAAGGCAACCATACTACATACCTATACATTGTTTTTGTAACAATAACTCTTTGGATTTACACTGTCAGACAAATAGCCACATCAGGAAAATAGATAAGGAATCTGGTGTTAGAAACTGAGTGTCAGAAAACTTAAAAATATCAAAAAAAAAGCACGAGTGTATTGTCTTAAGAAAAAAAGTGCTTTTAGGAAAATAAAAGAGGGACTAAATTTATTTATTATTTCTAGGCGTATAGAAGAAGTCTTAACAGAAGGGAATTAAGAAGTCTCTCTGGCGTGCGGCTAACATTAAGAAAAGTTGGTATATGTATTGTAGAGGTGTTTTGGAATTATATTAGCAGTTAGAAGAATGAAACCCCAATCAAACAATGTTTTAATTAACCGTATAACAAACAAAATGGTCTTCAGCGGCAAATCTGTGACATCAGATATATCTTAGGAAGACACCTAATTTGCAAGGCGTCTACCAGCGAGTGTAGTCTGGATGTTTCATACTTTCTTCTTAATAGTAATCTCGGCAACTGAGACAATAACCTGATACATTCTACTGGAATACCTTAATGTCTCACAGGTTCCAAGTATGTGGTCTGATGATTAATTCTCAATATTAACGAATCTAGATGTTGTATTCGACACGAACCCTAAGTTGAACAAAAGATCGATAACAATCATCAAATTATTCCTCAATATTATGATGCATTACTCAAGTATTCTTGAATTTTAGTTGCTCAACAAAAGTTTAAATTGCTTCAAACCCATCTAACCTAAGGTGACTCGGCTTCCCCAGACAGTCTCATTCTATCTTCGAGTTAACCTCATAAGAGACGGGTACTCGGATGGTGGTAAACTAGTAGGTAGTGTGTTGGCTTATTAGACGTAAGGCCACGGTTCCAACCCCAATAATGTATGTATGTATACCATGGCCAAGCACTGTGCGTATCTGCCTATAATGTCATGTTCGGTAATAACAAACGCAGTGATGGCTACATCGTTCATTCCCGCCAGAAAATTCATCCCATTGACAAAATTGAATCATAATTTCCTGACTATCCGGCAGTCTATTTCAGTTGTTCACAGTGGGCATAATATTAATTTGAGTTTGCAGTAAACCCTGAGCACGCTCTCGTCTTTGAAATCCTAATAAGCCCTTACATTTTCCCCTAGGTCCTTGCGCCCTGGAATCCACCTCACTTTGTTATGCCTCAAGCTAAAATTAAAAGCAGTTCTTGTCCTCAGGAAAGAAGATTTTAGAGTTGCAGCGTAGAAATTGACCACCTTTGTAAAAACTAAAGTTTAGCCAGCCAGGCTTCGATCGACAGCAAGGCCTCATTTACAGGGTAAGTGGAAGTAGCAAAAATCTTAACGTATAAACAAGAAAAGTTTTTTTCTGTGTATCCTGTGTAGAAATATTTTAAAGTTGTAAATATCATCCAAGGTATTAGAAGGGACAGACAGATCAAATGCTTTCGTATACAAATTCTGATTCTAATTTCATTAGCATTGTCGGTAACATAACAGAAACAAACTTAAATAAATCTTTTTTCACTTTTTGTTGTTCTTTTAAAGAAAGCTAACAAAAGAAAATTGATTAACTATATCACCTGCGGCTTATCATTTCTTTTCAATTTTTTCTACGTTTCTGTTATTTTTTTTTTTCTTCAAAAGGATGATATAAAAGCACATTCAGAAATCAATTTATTTGTTGTTTTTGTCAGCATATTATGTTATATAAAATGAAATTGAATTCAATACCTTTCAATGCCTTATTATTGCTTTCATTTTGTTACATTTTTTGGTAGGGGAAATATGATACAGCAATACATACATATATTTTTTATTAATAAATGAACAGATAACATACGGTTGAAACTCTTTTGATAAAATTTTATTAAATTTTGTTATTTCTGTTAAAGTAGATGATAAAAATTGAAAAATTCAATTTGCCATACATATTCTTGGAATAATTTACCATACATATAGGATTCGCTGCCAGTTTAAGTATGTTTAAATTCTTGAAATGGTTTTATAAAAATCTTTGATACAAATGCGAAAAAAGCTTTGAAATTGTATTCTTTTTTTTGTGAGAAGCTAGGCCTTAATCCTGACTGAGGGGTTGTGATGGCCAATTATGTATGTATGTATGTATTGTAAATCTTTTTCCGTAATAATTCTAGTGTTTAGTAATCAGTTGCCTTACAGTGTTGTAGGCTATCAACTAAAATTTTCCACCTCAGACATCTTGTTAACAGATAGAGTAGAGTTGCCTTAATTCATTTATTTTTTACCACTGATACTGTAACGAGTTTTTGATTTTATTGAATATACATTTAATGTCATCAACTTTAATTGCATGGGAGTTTTTAAGTTTCGATCCCTATTACTTTCGTCGAATCCTTTTATTAATTTTATTAGCATTTGTTAGCGTTTGCCGCTATTAATTCTCTGGCTGAGCTTATCCCAAATATACAATTTTCCATGACTCTGACTTATAGATCAGGCTGAATGATTCTAAATGATGCCATGGGTCCTGTAGGTTTTGAGGACTGCTGTGGTTTGTCGCTTATTTGCATACAATTGCGACTTATCCAAGAAACATAAATTCCAAAAGAAAATGTTTTACGAGGGCAATTGCACGATCTCGATGGCCTGATAACGAGCAAATGAGATGACCATGCCCTCAAACCGACCATGGGTGGTGTTCAAATTCAATTCAGACTAAAAGAATTTGGTAGTCATCGTGCTCGCCATTGACAGTGATGGCCTGGCTAAAAAATATGGATTGATGGCGTATTGATAATACATTGGACGCTCTTGAATCTCATGTGTATTGGTATCGTTCCAAATTTGAAAATTTTATTTGTTTACGTACCTATTTGCTAGGAATAGGCCTCATTTCTGAAAATTAGTGCTCGAACAGAACGACCTAGTTACTTACTTACTAACCTAACTGGCTTTAACAAACCATTTATTGGATTTCTGCGCCTCTATTCACCGCGAGTATTGGCCTGTTGGTCACGACCTTCGATAACAGAGCTTTCTCGATTTTGTCCTGCTGCCTCAAATACCCGTCTAGTCGGAACTTCCTCTTCCAACCGAACGTTATGACCTAACTAATGCAGCTGCTAAACCTTAAGGCTCTAAACCACGACCAAGGGGTTGTTGAATCGGAAGCGGAAGCGGAAATCATTCCCAACTCGCACTGGACCGAACAGAATATTCATTTTGATAAACGATTTTATTATATGCACGTGTAATCCATCCATGGTGAACAGTTCAAACAAACGACAACTATTTTGACGGATTTAGTTTCAACAAAATGGTTTTAGCCAGGATTATAGCCTGTATGCAATAATTTTAACCGTGAATGGTGGTGGCTACAGTTTCAGAGCTGAGCTGTCGTCTGGTAAGCCAATACACTAGTCATTAGAATATGGCACCCAAGGCTTGTTTAATTAGTGTTCATTTTTAGTTACTGTGCAGTAAGTCGTTTATCGAGGCGAATCTGTTTTCGACCACCATCAAATATATTAATATTATGCTGAATACTTCATAAGCATTTCCATCAAATATCATAAACCATTTGAATGTTTTATGATGTTTTCTTATGGAATTAATAATCTGATTGGATTAACAATATTATATACCGCAGGCCATATACGGTTGTCTGTCGAAATCCTATGATGGAATGATCTATTCAATGATATTTCTATGTTTAGTTTATGCCGTATCAAGATGGATGAATTTTATTTTTTTCCCCGGTTTTGAATGTTACATAGCAATTATTATAGCACCATTCTAATTGTACATTAAAGAAACGTTTGATATCAAAAGCTTTTTATGATGTAACGTATAAACTAAATAATTCGCTATTAAAGAAAAAAAACTATTTCTTTGCATGATATTCATATATTCATGCATACATGTCTTCTTTAAGCCACGCCGTTTATTGGTATTACTTTTAGCTCCCTTTTAAAATATTTTTTGAAAACGGATTCTCTCAACACAATCCTGAGCAATATTTCATAATCCCACATATCTTTAAAGAGCAGAGTTGGAATATGTTTTAGAAGCTGCAATCAATTGCAGTATTTTATATGGAAACTTTCCCTGTAATTAAACTTCAAAATATCTTCCTTCTCATATCTGCTGTTATAAAGATAATATTGAAGCATTCAATCAAATACAGATAAATTGCTCAACATTCCAACTTTAATTAAAATTAAATACAGCACGTTCATCACTATCTGGAAGCAAATAACAATACACCTGACTACCATAACTTCACATTAGAACCGAACAATTAAAATAAAACAAAACTTTTTTTAGTTTCCAGAAAAACACAAAAGCAAACATCGCATGTATGTATGTATTTGAAAAATTTTGCGAAGAAAAAACTATATGTTATGCAGGAACTAACAAAAAAATACTTTCCTTTTGTACATGACTCAGTCCTCTGTAATATTTAATTGAAAACGTGAGCAAGCACTATTTGCTTATGTTTGTATATTTTAGTACAAATCTAGCAAAAACAAATAACATCAGCATTTAGTTACTTGTCTTAAAAAGAAATTGTTTTAACATTCGAAATTAGAATACATAGTGCTGTTGTATAGGTATGTCTAACACAGCACATTAGACAGAATTAGAGAGAATTACGAATTTTGTTACTTCTGTACCAAATACTTTATTATGTGTGTGTGTGACTTAAAAATGTGGTATTTTTTGAGAGAATATTGTTTGGTTTTTGTAAAGTAAGTCAAAGTATTTATGGGGTATTGTACCTTTTTACATTTTTCATTCTACGCATGGATTACACGAACTAATTAGGCCAATTTTCTCCATTTTAAAGTGAAACGTATTCCAATAAAAATTTTAAATTTTGTTCTCAAATATTTTTCAGGTTTTCCTTAAGGCAGACATAAATTTTTGTGTTTAAAACTAGATGCTCTGTAATTCTCATTGCCTGCTCAGAACATCACATAATAACTGTTTTAATTGTCTAGGATAATTGCTATCACAGCGTTATTCAAGTGTTATATGACAAAAGCTGATATTTGCAAAACGTATGCTAGTCTATCGATGCATAAAAAACGGTTGGAGATATAAAAGAACGCCACTGGAGCGGCCGTCCATTTTGAACACCGAAAGTTATCATAGATTTCAAACTAAAAATTATGGTCAGCAAAAGTCCATGAGTTGAATTACATATCGATGGCTTAATATAAAAAAGGCCTAACTCAATTTTTTTCAAAATAGTTTTTTTTTGTTTATTCTGGTAGACAAATGTCAGATGCACAAACAAATAAAAATTTTTGAAATGAGAGATTAAATGTGTTGCTGTTTCTTATTAAAAATTGTATTAATATTTTTGTTGTATCTAAAATTTTACGGATTTTATTAATTTTTTTTTCTTCTCCTGTAAAGTAACCAAAAATTGAGTTAGGCCCTTTTTATATTAAGCCATCGATATGTACATACATATGTAGATACATAATTGATCATTACAACCCTTCAGTCAGGATTACGACCTAACTTCTCACGCCACTTATGTGGTGTGCTTTAATTTTATATATGAATGGAGGGACCTACAGTTTTAAGTCGAATCCGAACGACATATTTTTGAGAAACTTTTCGTGGCAGTTCTATTTACTCTCAGAGTTTGTAAAAGAAATCGTTTTTTTTTAGATGTTTTTTTGAGATGTCTGACCTGGTGTTTGAACCATGGCCTCACGTCTAATAAGCCAACACAATACCTACTAGACTACGATGACTTGGCATTTTCAAATTTCGTATCGTACATAGGTTAGGTTAGGTTAGGTTAGAGGACGTGTACTTGTCAATTAAGACAAGTACAGTACCCGGAGGTCGAATTGACCCATTGTACAACGTCC
The DNA here is from genome assembly GCA_958299815.1 of Sarcophaga carnaria. Classification (NCBI taxonomy): domain Eukaryota; kingdom Metazoa; phylum Arthropoda; class Insecta; order Diptera; family Sarcophagidae; genus Sarcophaga; species Sarcophaga carnaria. The sequence continues at coordinate 47,938,490 of OY283150.1, forward strand.
TAGTTTCTCACACCACTTATGTTGTGTGTGTTAATTTTATACATGAGTGGTGGGACCTACAGTTTAAAGTCGACTCCGAACGACAGATTTTTATTTATTGAGAAACTTTTCATGGCAATTTTTATTTACTCTCAGAGTTTTTACCAGAAATCTACTGAGAGGAAGTCGCCGAAAAAATACTTTTTTTGTATTTTGTCTTTGATGCCTGGCCTGGGGTTTGAACCCAGGCTTTTGCGTCTAATAAGCCAACACACTACCTACTAGACTACGGCGACTTCTATCGTACATATATTAACCGAATCTTTGGATGGAAAAACGAAAATGTCTCTTGATGATGCAAAATTTTTAAATACATTACGGATCTTTACATTACATCAAGTCTTGGAGAAAACTCATGAAAAAAATTTCGTCTCACACCATCTTTTTGATGACTACAAGACAGCCTTCATTAGTCGCATAATGAATCCTGTTTTTGCCGAAATTTCTGAGTTCGGTACTCCTGCGAAGCTTATAAAGCTGTGCTGAATAACGTTGAGAAACTCATGTACTTTCGTAAAGGTAGAAATGAACCTGTTCGAACTTTTTGATACTGAGCAAGGCAGTCCCTTTTCATGCTCCCTCTTCAACTTCGTCATGGAGAGTGTTTTGCGAAAGACGGGAGTGCATCGCAATGGCACTATTTTCCACAAAAGCGTCCAGTTGCTTGCGTACGCTACCGACATTACCATCATAGAGCGTTCCAAGCGAAATGTTACTGACTCCTTTAGTGCTATTGAACAGGATGAGCGTGAAACGAAGTACATATATTTTGTCGATAAGAACAAGTTATCCGCCATTACCAACAAAAACGATGTTAGTGTGGAAATCAAGAGTAGAATTACTCTTGCCATCTGGTGCTATTATGGTTTCATTAAGTAATTGAGGAGCAGAAACGTCTCTCACACGACAAAACTAATGCTCTACAACACGCTCATCCTCCCCATACTTCTTTATGGCGCAGAGGCATGGATACTATTAAGCGCTGATGTAGCTGTCTTGACAGTATTCGACAGAAATGTCCATCGTAAGATATTCAGCCCTGAAGTCGCAGTAGTCTATTAGGTAGTCTGTTGGTTTATTAGACGTGTGGCCCCGGTTCAAACCACATGTCAAAACGAAAATATGAAAAAAATATTTCTTCGGTGACTTTATCTTTTAAAAACTCTGAGAGCAAATATAATTGCCATGAAAAGTTTCTCAAAAAAAAGTTTTAGTCGACCTTAACCTGTAGGTCCCGCCACTCATGTGTTAAATTAACACACAAAACATAAGTGGTGCGAGCAACTAGGTCCATAATCGTGACTGAAGGGTTGTAATGACCAATTATGTAAGATCTTCAGTCCAGTGCGATTTGTCAATGATTTCCACATTCGATCCAGCAATGAGCGGTATGAGCTCCTCCATGACATGGACGTTGTGTTGCGTATTAACATCCAGTGGCTACGCTGGCTCGACCATGTCGTTCAGACGGAAGAGGATGCCACGGAAATCGGCGTAGAGGACGACCTTGTCTGCGTTTGAATAACCAAAGCGTGCAAGAAGCAGACGCACCTGAAAGGATATGTTAAGACAAGTCGAAATCCATGAATCGGGTTGTTAATCAAGTAAGTAAGTAATATTGTACATATACTAAATTTGAACTATTCGGGAATATTACAATTCAGACATCTCGAACGAAATGGATTGTGAAAAAGTATTCCTTCGGCGACTACCTCTCAGCAGATTTCTGGCAAAAACTCTGAGAGTAAATAAATAAAATTGCCATGAAAAGTTTCTCATAAATCTGCCGTTCGGAGTCGACTTTAAACTGTAGGTCTCGCAACTCATGTATAAAAATTAAGACACACAACATAAGTTGTGTGAGAAGCTAGGTCGTAATCCTGACTGAAGGATTGTAATGACCAATTATGTATGTATGTAAGTGTAAATTGGTACAAAATAAAGTAAAGTAACATTTCAGTAGGACTTATTATTTAAACAATATTCTACTAGTGAATGAATATTGGAATAATAATTCTTTTGGAAGTAATCTTAAGTCTAATATCTACATACAGTTTACAGTAAGACCCCGCTTAACGAGGGGATACGTTCCAATAAGTTCCAGCGCTAAACAAAACAGCGTTAAACGAAACAGCGTTCGTACTGTGATTGCGACTTCGGAAAATACAGTCTTTATTCTGGACAGACTAACAAAAGAGCTTTGAAAAAGATGCATAGTATACACCATCGCTATATCGGGCACCGCTTTTGGTTGGTGCATGACCGTTTCATATACGACAAGTATCAATACAGTGTGCGATTTAGGGGAATCCCAATACTACCGCGTAACACTGAAACAGCTTTAAGTACAGCAGCATTAAGAGGGGTCTTACTGTACTTATTTTGCAGCAATTGTTATTTTCATGAACATTCAAACATATGTATACCAAACTGTGTTAAGATAATTTGCTGTAACAAAACCATTTCCATTATGTGGGCGTTAAATCAGAATTTTATTTGTGTCTGTAATTCCATTCCATTCTACTTGTTCCATTACAACATTACAAAACATTCTAGCAACCTGTAGTCTAAGAACTGAAAACAAGCATTAAAATGTATACTTCAGTAAGCATAGATTTCAACAGATTTAAACAGATTTCAGATTTAAATGTCACAACGCCTTTCAGCTATAAATAAATAAAAATATTTTGCTTTTCATTATGTATGTGTGTGCCAATTTATGACTGTAATTTATTAAGTTAAACTTTTCTTTTTTGGGTTGTATAGTATGTATGCTTGTAATACAAATTATAATTCTCTAAGGATACAATTTAAGTAGAGAAAAAAAACGTTGTAATAAAAGACGTTAATCTGACCTTAAATAGAGCAACACTAAAAATAAAACGAGAATTTATGTTATGTACGTAATTTTTAACCGTCATCACGTTTGGTTTTTCAACACGCGCCCACACTAGTGTTATATATAGGACTGCGAGTATACAACGTGCGATAAAATTTGCCATAATTGTTGTTTACTTTGTCCACAAGAAAAAAAAAATATTTTTTATGAGATTTCTTCTTAGAATTTGAACCTGCCGCCCCAAGATGATGATTGTCGATAGAAAATTCACCCAGCATGGATACATACTATAATACAAAGAATAATAAAATAAAATAAAAACTTTAACAGGCACAATTATATTTTCATATTACAGTTAACACTGCTAAATAATAATTTAATAGTGGTGTAGCTAAACATAAAGAGGCTTCAACAAGCCTTCCAGATACCTTAACAGATAACATCAACAACGAACATCAAAGAACGCATAGACAGAGTAGCCTCTTGCAAAAGAGAAGGACTTAATGAGTGAAATACCGCATCACTAGGACCAGTTATTTCTAATGTGACAGATGGAAGCCCTGAAATAAACTACTAGTTAAACTAATTAAAGCAAAGAAATGATAAAAAATGAAGGCGTTGTCTTGTATAGCGTTATATTTCTTAAAGGAACAGCCATCATTTGTCTCGATTTGTTGCGGAATACCATCAGAAGAGTTCAGAATAAATTCAGAAGTACAACAAGATTAATTTCTACATCCAATTCTATTTCAGATTTTTCTTACATGACATAATTGTCCATTATCTTCAGTCAGTATTACGGCCTAGCTTCTCACACCACTTATACTCTGTGTGTTAATTTTATACATGAATGACGGGACCTACAGTTTAAAGTCGACCCCGGACGACAGATTTTTTGAGAAACTTTTCATGACAATTTTATTTACTCTCAGAGTTTTTGCCAGAAAACTGCTGAGAGGAAGTCACCGAAATAATTCTTTCATATTTTTGTTTTGATGTCTGACCTGGGGTTTGAATCGTGGCCTTACGTCTAATAAGCCAACACACTACCTACAAGACTAAGGCTATTGCGAGCCTTTATCGACCGTTATGTGATTATTTTAATTTTGATAACAATTGGTATTGTGAACATGACAAAGCATCCACTTAAGAAGTGTTTTCATTTGGGTTGTTTTGATTTCATTCATAAAGTTTTAAGTTAATTGACTATTATTACAGAGAATAATACTGACTAGACACATATAAAATTGCATACATATGTATGTGAAAACCTTTTGAAAAATTTAACAATTAAAACCGCGTTTAACAACGTAGTGCTTCTTCAAAAACGCTTTAACATTGAAAAAATTCCTTTCTCACTGTTATTTGCAAAAGAAAATGTACCTTTTTCAGCAACTAAATTCCAATCAAACAACATACATACGTACATTCATACTTCATACAGGTTGAAAAGAAAGCTTCTGGCTTATATGATACATACATATAAAACAATCAATAAATATGACACGCCATAAGCATTTTTATTACAGAAACAAATATGAGAAGCAGCCTACCTTTGAACATTTTTCATAAATACGTTAAAGGTCAAGAGCATTAACAAAAAAATATTATGAAATGCTACGTGTTTGTATTTTCTTTATTTGCTATTTTCAAGGACTATTAGGAGCGGCTGTCCTTACATGGCAATACAAATTTACACATACAAACTAATTTAGGAAATCTATTCGTTGGTGTTTTTTTTTATAATTTCAATTTTCTTTTTTATAGTAAGAGAATTAGTTTGCAATAAATTAATTTAATATGAAAAACTTTAATTTAATTAAATTGAAATCAGAAATTAATTGTTAAATTTGTCATACTGATATTACAACTGAAAGTAAAGCCAAAATAAGAGAAATTATTAAAGAGACTAGAAATTTTGTAATTCTACGAAATTTATTTCTTTTTTCCCCCAAAGGAAAGCTAATCTTGTAACCAAATTTTTCAAAAAGTAATGCTTACTGGCCTGACAATTAACAACTATTACAGGAACTCGAAAACGCATCAGTAACTTTCAGTAACTTAGACATGTCTTTCGCACTAAATACCATATGCTTGCCCACTGGCTCAACCTAAATCTAACCTGCTTTGTATAATGCAGATAGTTTTCCATCTTAGAGGATGATTGCTTAAAAAGAGTAAGACTAGTAATCCTGACCACTACCGCCTAATAATAGCTCATGCACTTATAAAGAGTGTGATTGGATTTCAATTTGTTTAGAGCTAAACAATTTGACCATCGGCTTTCTTAATGCGCTTTCCACCTGTAACTTGTTCGCGTTTCTCTCCGAAAATTGTAAAAATTCCATCCAACGATTTGGTGCATTTCGTGCAAAATGCTGTGCATTTTAAATGGCTCTCGATTTTTATTTTTTTCAATAATTTTTTCTCTTCCAATCCTATATAAGATACACTCGACATCATTCGAGACAAGAAAAGCATAGCAGAACGAACATCATAGTGTTTCGATGTTGACCTGAACATTAACAATAGCAAAGCAATGGTTTTGCGTACTAATGCTGGCAATTCTCCTAAGTCAACAGTACATAACTCGCAGATGTTCACACTTTTTGAGATTACTTCTACAACAGGCACTACACCATATGGTAAAACACTCTGTATTAAAAAACAAATTAGGCACTTGGAACCTGTTAAAGTCAAACCAAATATAATTTAAAACTAAGCTGTGATTTTTCTAATCGAATGTAAAATTTTCGCTTGTATGTAGTTGTGGAATTATGCTGCTACAGATAATATGCATTCAATTCTAAGTTTAATTATATGCTATATATTAAGGGACCTCTTTGCATCTTTTTAGCTTTTGAAACATAACAACTGACATCACTGACTTCACTCCTCTTTCTATGTTTTTACTTTTTTAGGGATTATCATCTTCGCCATGTTTTACTACCACAACTCAAAACAAACTACTTAGGTGCCATATCTGAGCCGTATAACAAAAGCAACTATATTGTTCTTTCTTTTTTTAGTTTCACTATCATATCAGGAGAGGGCGAAAGTGAATACTAATGGCAGTAATGGTATTGATTTAATGAGAACCCTTGCAATTTGTTTTGTGCTTGTGTGTGATATTACAACCGAATGTGCTCTGAATAAAAGAAATACCCCAAAATTTTAATACAGTAACAATGGGTGGTGTAATCTTGACTAAAGGGTTGTAATGTCTGTTATGTAGTATGTATTCATCTGACAAGTATATTGGCCAGTGGATCGCTCAGTTGTATTACAAATATCACATACATACATATATAATTGGTCATTACAACCCTTCAGTCAGGATTACGAACTAGCTTTTCACACCACTTATACTCTGTGTATTAATTTCATACATGATTGGGGGGACCTACAGTAGAAAGTCGACCCCGAACGACAGATTCTTGAGAAACCTTTCATGGCAATTTTATTTACTCGCAGAGTTTTTGCCAGAATCGAGATATTTTTCATATTTTCGCTTTAATGTCTGACCTCGGGTTTCAACCGTGACCTTTACGTCTAATAAGCCAACACACTACCTACTAGACTACGGCGGCTTAAATTTTAAATATTAACGCTGAGAAATTGGAAATTATAATGAAAATACACTAATACCCCGGTTTGCGTCCCCATGTTCTGCGTCTGCTTCGAAGTTGCGTCTTTTTAAAATTTCTGTGATTTTAAAGTTGTGTCGTTTTTGTTTCAGTTTGCGTCGCATGTTTCGAAGTTGCGTCGTTAGTGCTTCGATTTGCGTCGTTAATACGAAAATGTTTGTACAAAGCTAAAACAGAAAAAGGGAATTTCCCGTTTAAGTCTAATGTAAAAAAAATTAAATATTTTTATTGAAAAATCTATTTGTTCAGCTAAAATTATGAAGCTCGGAACCAATTAAATGAAAAGCAATACAAATGTATGGAAAATCGTGCTTCGTTTTGCGTCGTTTCGGTTTGCATCGCTAATAGGGCCTGAAGAAACGCGACGCAAACCGAAACGACGCAAAACGAAGCACGATTTTCCATACATTTGTATTGATTTTCATTTAATTGGTTTGCGTCGCTAATAGGGCCTGAAGAAACACGATGCAAACCGGGGTATTAGTGTACATACATACATGAAAGCATAGGTGCTTACTTTAGAAAATTTTATGTAAACATTATACCCCTAAAGATGTTTCTATGCTTTCTTGCTACAATTATTGAATTCATAAGATATACGGATACTATTATGTTCCCACATTAAAGAGTTAACTTTTGTTCAATACCGTATATTGAAAAGTTATTCAAATGTTCCAAATCCTTTCTTCTTTCTCCCACAACATTTCATTTAAGATTTAAAGTAGGACACTGCGACACTTTCCTTTTATCTCCACTTTAGTTACTGCGTCTTTAAAAGCAGAAAATAGAATGAGGAACGACAAAAGTCATTTTTTCATTAAAGGATTCAGTTGTTGTCTACAGACTTTAATGCCATTTCCTGTCCATAATCGTTTTTTGTGGTCACACAAAAGTGTTTTTTTTTCCATTATTTTCCTTTTTTTCTTTCTTCTTCTATGAAAGAGAAAAGAGAGCTTTTATGAAAATCGTAAAAAAAGTATGTAACTTTGTACGTTGACGTGCTTAAATACAAAAAGATATACGAAATTAAAGAGCACGATATTCTTTTCAATTTAGTTATATGTTTAAGAAATTTTTAAATAATATTTAATACAAACCAATTAAAAAAAATTTGATTTTCTGTTTACAGAAATTAATGTTAACATTAGGTGCACTGAGGCGTATGATTTATTTTAAATTAATTTTCAAACGTTTTTCAATGTAATTCTTTTGACAGTTTTTATATCTTTATTTTTTTTTTTTTTTTTTTTTTTTTGTTAGATTGTAGATGTATATGTAAGTATATGTATTTTCATGGGTAATTTTTATTATTTCGTATTCCAATTCAAATCTTTTCTGTATAAGAAAATCACTTGATATGTGTCAATAAGAAAAATTTTCCCGGAAATTTGTCATGAGCAGACGAAAAAGCACACAATGCTTGCAAACTAATGTACTTTACCGTTGTTAGCACATTCAATAGAACAAATGCTTTCTTTACATGCACATGTCGCACGCACCTCGTCAGTTGTAAAATTAACCATAGCACGAACCAAAGCTATCTTCAGAAAATGTGAAGATGTGATTTGCTTACCAAAGTCCCCACAGGCTTAATACTCTTGCACAAAGTTTTGATATGACTTCAAGCGAGTATTTAAGAGATCATTTAGGAGAACAGTTATGTAGTCGCTAAACCTCTAACAAAAATCAACTGAAAAACTTGCTCTTGAATGAATGGCGATAAATATTAACAGAAACCACAAGAAAAAAACTGGTACATTCAATGCCAAATGGGTTAAAAGCAGTGTTTGATCTTAAGGGATATCCTACCAAATATTTGAATACATTGGGCCTTTGAATTCTAAATTTACTCGGAGTTCTTCTTGGGATTACCTACAATTTTGCAGTGCAAAAATATGATGTCACCAGAAAGTTTCCCTTAATTTTCTTATGGTTTGTGAAAAACCTTAAAAAGTTTTTTGTCTTATTATAAAATAGAAATAAATTAATAAAATAAATATAAAAAACATCAATTATTTGTACATACATATTATTGCTTAAAATTTATAAAATAAATAAAAGATATTACGGTACCCAGACTTTTGTTGTTCACTAAATATGAATATTTATTTATTGACTAGAATTTATTATTTTTCCTTTTAATAATTCTTATTAATTTTCCTTTCAAAAATCTGGTTAATTGAAGCTGTCAAAACCATTACAGCTTCAGTGAATTATAATCAAATGAACTGCTTTTACTCTTAACATCAATTAATGTACTGTTGACAACACAATGATTGATAAGCTATAAATGAAATGTCAAAACATGTCAATTTCACATTCTAATGTACATATAAAATTAGATTTCAAACCATTAATGAATCTATGAACGTGAATAAATTTTTTTTAAATATTTTTAATGCCAGCATTGTGTGACTGGAAACTCATAGGTTTCTGGTTCGTATAAATGGTGTAAAAATAGTAGCTTTACGTATGTAAATACTCGTACACTCCTTTGTCTGCGTATCATGTGTGTTTACATATGTATGTACATATAAAAGAAATATCAACCCAGGCAAATGAATTAAACTTTTTTCTGAATTGATTTTTATTTCATTAAAGTTGTTCCCAGTTCTTGGGAAAGCGAGTAACCAAAATATTCTTAAAAACGATAAAAAAGAAAATTGTTGGAATATATGCTTGCACGTATTAGCTGCGGTTAATCTTTTCTTTGAATTTTTCACAATAAATTTTGATTTTGTCATTTCATTGGAAATATGTTTTTGTATGAAAAACGATACGATATTGCATTCAATATCTTTTGTGATTTATTTTGTATTTTTATTTATCATTTTCTATATCGTATTATACAACACAAATGAACAAAATACTTAAGTTATAATACTTAAATTTATTTGTAAATTCTATTCTTTTATAAGTAGATTATTTACATGCAACAATTAAATTTTGTTATGTATTATGTTGACATTAAAAATCAATAAAAAAAAGACAAATTTTATCAAATAAGAAAATATCTGTATGAAAGGCAGACACACAATACCACTACCCTACAAACCTATTTCTAAGTCAACTTTCTTAATTTCATATACCCACATATGATAAAAGTCTTCGAAATCTGTTGTAACTTATCTTTCACATACATACAACCTATACAATCACTTCCTACCAATCAAAAAAAAATTATGGTTTTAGGATATGTATATATGTGGGAAACATCACAGAAAGGACATTAGGCGCCAGTTCTTGGGAAAGCATACGACGTATTTATAGGGTATTAGTTGTAGACCGATATGATAGATCGAAACCTTGTCATCCTAGAATGTTCAAGAGGTGGGAAACTTTATTAATAAAACTGTAACAATAAAAAAAACCAAGACCAATGCTTCTTAAAGACATAATTCGTGTCTTTTATTTTCAATAATGACACCAAAAAAATCGCAAAAATAATGAACACCATGTTTTGATTTTCTACGCGCAAATATTTGCGTTAAAACTCGTTTAGAATATTTTAAGCAAACCCACCACTAATGAATTATGATAACGGGACCTATCTTATACTGGGTAATACAATGGGCCATATGGGCCACCGAGTGAACTTTCCATTTGAGCGGAAAACTATCCGCTAACTTAACCTAACCAAAGCAATTTGGTAAAACTCGTTGATAAGGTCAGAAAGTGTAGACCGTGTATTTTTGTCAATCAATCAATTTTGCAAGAGAGTAAATCGGAAAAGGAATCATTCATAGTACCACACCTGAAATTCTGAGACCTCGGTTGGTTTTTCCATATGCATTGAGCTTATTCTCTGGACCTGGCACCACCAGGTTAGGGAGAATAATTTTGTTTATACATACATACATTGGTCATTACGACCTAGCTTCTAACACCAGTTATGTTGTGCCTGTTAATTTTATGGCGGGACCTACATTTTAAAGTGGACTCCGAACGATAGATTTTTGAGAAACTATTCACGGCATATTTATTTACTCTGAGAGTTTTTGGCCGCAACTGAGTGCAAGTCGCCGAAGAAATTTTTCGTTTGTTGTCTGACATAGGGTTTGTCTAATAAGCCAGGATACTAATTACTATACAACCTTATTTATAAAAAAATGTTTAGTTATTTAATAATATTACGTTCCTCGACAGAGGCGTTACGGAATTGTGGACTTCATGGGATCACGTAGTCCATGTACTAAACAAAACCTCAAATTTCATGGAGTTTAGGGCAAACTTTTAGAAATCGTGAGTTGTTAGTGGTGGCAATGTGTAATAACTAAAATGTTTGACTGCAAATCCAATCATCCGAAGGTCTAATATAGCAGATTTCAAATAATTTTTCATCATAGTTTTTTAAATGCTTACAAATTACATATCTACATACATAATTGGTCATTATATCCTTCAGTCAGGTTTACGATAAGTGTCGGGACCTACAGTTTAAAGTCGACTCCTAATGACAGATTATTGAGAAACTTTTCATTACAATTTTATTTACTCTCAGAGTTGTTGCCAGAAATCTGCTGAGACGAAGTAGCCGTGAAATATTTATATTTATTTATTAATATTTTTGAACCATGACCTCACGCTTAATAAGCCACACGCTATTTACTAGACTATGGCGAATTCATACGAATACGCTTCCTAAAAAAGGAATGATAAAATTCATGTAGCGTAACAGTTGTATCTTCTTGTATAATTGCTGGTTAAGCTTTATTTGAGAGAAGTAACCCAAGTTTGAAATAAAATCTATTTGTAACCTGTATGCATTAGTGTAGGCGGGAACAATTAAAAAGTGCAACAGGTTTGTATATACGATATACTTCAGCAATTCTTTTTAAGACCAAGACAGAACAAGAAATAATATGATAAGGATATCGCATTTATCTATAAATTGCTGAGTAGTTCCTTGTAGTCTTCACTCCTTTATACATTTTCTATGGCAATTATGTTACAAAGCGGTCAATTGTTATATTTTATTTCTGATTATGGTTTCCTTTGTATTTTAAGCTTCACTAGAATTTTGTGCAGCAAGCACCTTGAATGTACTTTGTGTCGTATATTCCTAGGAATTATTGATTGGAGTGAACAAAATGAATATTTTCAAGCTGCATGACAAAATAAGTACTTCCTGGAATACATGTTTAGCTGGAAAACATTTGTTTGTTTTTTTTATTTTTTTTTTACAATCACCACACCAACTGCAACTAAACGCGTTCTTGTTAACACGTTGTTGTTTCAATACTTTTGTAATTGTACAACAGCAAATGAAGGCTTAAAAGTTATTCTTACATAATTTTATACAGAAATAAGGAACAAACAAAAAATAATGAAAAGAATTATTGTTTGTTATTTAAAAATGAAATTTTTTCTGGGTAGGCTTTCATCACAATGGAAACATTTTAAAAAATTAAAACCCTTTTTTGGGGGGGGAAACCCAACAAAATGTAAAAGGAAATTACTTTGTTTGTTTACATCATAAATTATAAGTATTGGAATACAATCACTTAAAAAATTGAAACGTCCTTTATTTTTTAAAAAAATATAAAAAAGAAGCCTAAGACCGTCACACAGTTTCCTAGGATTACTTAAAAGACGAAACTAAAGCAGAGAATGTTTAACTTCTTGGGTTTACAAATTATGTTTTTTATTAATACAGAATATTTATTAAATAATTACAACTAGTAATCCATAATTATTCATTATTATTTCATCATTTTCCTTAACACAATGAATATTTCGTTGTAATGTATTCCTAGCACCGGTTCACAACATTTCTATTTATCTTCACTGCATTGGAAAACTAATGAGGTCAAAATGAAGTACATGTTGTCGGCAAGTAAGGACATACGGCGTATTGGTTACCAGATTATGGCTGATAACTATATATTCTATATAGTCCATGAATTTGTTTGTCTTGGCTCCGACGTTACCACTCAAAATGATGTCATCCTGGATATCACTCTTGCCAACAGGTTCTACTACCGTTTCAATTGTCTATTGGTAGCAGAGACCTGTCCCGTAGGACAAAACTAATACTCTAAACGACACTCATTAGCGCAAAAGCAATGATACTTTTAAGCACTGATGCAACAGCCTTGAGAGTATTCGAGAGAAAAATCATACCTAAGACGTTCGATCCAGTTGGTTATGATTTCCACATCCGATCCAACAGTGAGCTGTATGAACTCCTCAATGAAATGGACGTTGTGTACCGGTGAAAAAGCTCTGTCATCGAAGGAGCTCAAGAAGCAGAGGACCCTAGAAGGGTGCGTTAAAGTACGTCGAAATCTATTATCGGATGTAAGTAAGTATAGTTTACTAAATCGCCAATATTTGTTTATTCCCCGCAACAGCTGTTCTACAAAGTCCAACAATTTGCGAACGCTAGTACCAATGGAATAGCTCTCACTATAGCTAACAACGCCAAATATATTTTTCTAATTATATTACACAGCAAACTCTAGTGGAATCGAGAACCGCTAATAAATCATCAGAATCATCGAATCATTATTGATTTGAATATACTCATTGATAACACGATACCCGAACCCGGTTTCGATCCTGCTTTTTTAAGGGAAGAACCAGAAAGTTAACATTATTATTATGATAAAGGTTTACACCTCCGAAAGAACATCATTCAAGTGTTGACATTAGATTCACGGATTTACTTACTTACTTACGTAATTGGCCATTAAGAACCACATTAACGGAAGTCCGCCTGCCGCAATACATCCTTCCAGGCGCCTCTGCTTCTTCCGCGCCTACGCCAGTTGGTCACACCAATCGAAGACAGGGCTTCCTCGATTTGGTCCCTCTAACGCAGACAAGGTCGTCCTCTTCGCCGATTTCCGCAGACCCCCGCATCAAATACCCGTCTCACCAGCATCCTGCTCCGTTCGAACGACATGACCGAGCCAGCACAGCCGCTGGATGTTAATACGCTGCACAACGTCTATGTCGTTGAGAAGCTCATACAGCTAACTGTTGGATCGGATGCGGTAATCATCGCCAACTCGTACTGGACCGAAGATCTTACGTAGGACTTTTCTCTCGAATACTCACAAGGCGGCTGCATCAGTGCCTAATAGGGTCCATGCCTCTGCGCCAAAGAATCACGGTTAGGATAAGCGTTTTGTAGAGTAATTTTCACGGATTTAGATCACGCAATAACGTTGAATATGGAATTTTTTTTTGACTTTTAATAACCGCTCACTACTATTCATGTGACACTGTACTATTCATGGTGATATGATGGCCTAAAGATTGACGCGATTCGGATCGTTTGTCTGCCATACGCCTATATTTATCGGCAGTAAAGTAGCTTTTAGATCCTTAGAGAGTATGTACATCACAACTAATATTCTCCAAGTATAAATATAATAAATAAAATAAATCAAATAAATAAATAAACAATCAAGATCTATTCCGTGTGTCTCCGGAGCAGTAAAGCATTCGACAATTACCCTCATATGGGTTCCTAGACACGGACACATGGAAAGTAATAACGCACATACAAAGGTTGAAACAACAATAAATTAAATATGATTTATACAGGAGATTAGCAGTTGGGTAAAAGCAAATGATTTCACATAAACTTCATTCATTTTCTAAGGCAAGATGGGATAATAAACACTTTTGCAGGAAGAGCAAACAGATTTAGACTAATGTTGATATAGGCCTGACCCATCTTAGAAACCTCAAAGCAGTTATAAAGGGAGACTGGAAACTGATATAACTCACTGAAGATAACGAACAACAATTTATGCAGAAACTGTAACGACAAGTAACGACATGGCAAGTCTCTGTAATTGTTCGGCACTTGGAAATCTGAGGCAAAGTATTCTTATGCTCCTCGAATTTATTGACAGAACATGTCTAGCCAAAGGCGAATTGAAAAAACCCCCAACAACTTCATAAAATTTTGGAATGGGTTACAAATGCCAGCCAAAAATTGTAAAGTATGACGGAAGCTTATAGCTATGCTGAAGAATTTTTTTTAAATAAATATCTGAAATTACAGAAAAAGATCTCAGAACAGCAAATTACTTGCCTAACCATTACATACAACCCTTAAGACAGGATTACGACCTAGCTTTACAAACCTTTAATGTTGTGTGTGTTAATTTTATACATGAGAAGCAGGACCTGCAGTTTAAAGTCGACTCCGAACGACAAATTATTTTGAGAAACTTTTCGTGGCTATTTTATTTACTCTCTGAGGTTTTGTCAGAAATTTGCTCAAAGGAAGTCGCCGAAGGAATATTTTTAAAATTTTTTGTTGTTTGTTGGAGATGTCTGACCTGGGGTTTGAACCGTCTAATAAGCCAACACACTACCTACTAGACTATGGCGACTTCATAAAACTATGCATCTGTACAAAATTTCTCTTCACTGAATCTATTTTTAACAAAAATTGAAGTCAGACTTACCACTGTGCGACGTTTATGTGAATAAACTTTTACTTTGGAAAAATATGAACGTCTGGAAAATATTTTTCATACTATCACTCGTATAACACGTGTATATAGAAGACCTGCACCTGCAAATATTGTACAATAAAACTCAAACACATTTGGTTTAGACAGAAATTTGATGGGGGTGGTATGTGGATATGTAAAAATAGTAGCTTTACGTATGTAAATACTCGTACACTTTTTTGTTTGCATATCAAGTGTGTTTGAGTATGTGTATGTACATATAAAAGAAATATCAACCCAGGCAAATAAATTAAACTTTTTTGTGAATAGATTTTTATTTCATTAAAGTTGTTATCTGAAGCGAGTAACCAAAATATTCTTAAAAACGATAAAAAAAAAGAAAATTGTTGGATTGCACGTATTACCTGCGGTTAATATTTTCTTTTGAATTTTTCACAATAAATTCTGATTTTGTCATTTCATTGGAAATATGTTTTTGTATGCAATACGATACGATATTGCATTTGTGTTTTTATTCATCATTTTCTTTTTATCTTATTATACAACACAAATGAACAAAATACTTAAGTTATAATACTGCAGACAATATTCATAAATTTATTTGTATAATTCCATTATTTTATAAGTAGATTATTTGCATGCAACAATTAAATTTTGTTATGTATTATGTTGATATTAAAAATCAATAAAAAAATGTATGAGAATTTATCAAACAAGAAAATATCTGTATGAAAGGCAGACACACAATATTATTACCCTACAAACCTATTTCTAAGACAACTTTCTTAATTTCGTATGCACACATAGGATAAAAGTGTTAGAAATCTTTTATAACTTATCTCTCACATACATACAAACAACCCATACAATCACTTCCTACCAATCAAAGAATAAAATATGGTTTTAGGATATGTATGTATATATGTGGGAGTCTTCGTAGTCTGGTACGAAAAACGAAATATGAAAAAATATTTCTTCGGCGACTTCCTCTCAGCAAATTTCTGGGAAAAACTCTGAGAGTAAATAAAATTGCCATGAAAAGTTTCGCAAAAATCTGTCGTTCGGAATCGACTTTAAACTATAGGTGCCGCCACTCATGTATAAAATTAACGCACACAACATGAGTGTTGTAAGAAGCTAGGCTGTAATCCTGACTGAAGGGTTGTAATGACCAATTATGTATGTTATGTATGTATATGTGTATACAATAGCTCCGACTCGTGCTATCATAATAATCTGTCTGTAACAACTAGTCTGTTGTATTACGGTTATGCTTTGCGAGCGTTTCTGCTACATCCACTAATGAAATGTCAACTTCGTTGGAACAGTGCTTTCTATCCGTATGATGGAAGATATACTTTGTCGTTAAACAGTTCCTGCAGTTTATTTTCAAATTCGAATTTAGAAATCATCGAATCGAATACAAAATTTTCGTAGTCTAGTAGGTTCAAACCCCAGGTCAGACATCTCCAACAAAACGAAAATATGAAAAAGTATTTCTTTGGCGACTGACTTCCTCTCAGCAGATTTCTGGCAAAAACTCTGAGAGTAAATAAAAAGAAAGAAAAGTTTCTCAAAAAGCTATAGCCTTTAGTCTACTTTATACTGTAGGTCCCGCCACTAATATGTGTAAAATTAACACACTACATAAGTGATGTTAGAAGCTAGGTTGTAATCCTGACTAAAGGGTTGTAAAGACCAATTATGTGTGTATGTATATAGATTTCATCGCTAACGTTCACTAGACCAAAAACTTTAGTATTAAAAAAATTCTTCCGAATAGAGTGTCCAAGTAACAGCAACTGCGCGTTTACAGTGTGTTTGCTTTCGCGACGTTAAGAATCTTGTAGAGTACTAAGTTCTATACAAATCAATTGAAATTAATAGAAAATGTAATAGCACCTGTTGAGAGGAGTGTTTCGCTGCTTGGTCTCTAACGGCTTGATTGGCTATGGCGCAGCCAACATAAAGAATTTCCTTGATTTCAGCCATTCACATGATGACCTCGTAAGAATGTTGTATGAGAACCCAATCACTAGGCATACTTTCTTCCAGTAATATTGAATACGTAAGCCGGTTTAGGCACTATACCATCAGGGCCAACAGCATTATTGTTCTTAAGTCTTTGAATTTAAACTCTGCTAAGCCAAACTATTCGATCTTTCTTTCTTTTTCAATAAACATTTTTAGTTAAAAAATATCTTTAACCGCATAGTCTTTTTCTTTTATCGTGACATAAATGCAAATTTGAATAAAGTCATGCTGAAGTCATTTACTAACCCAGAACTCGCATGGCAACTATAGTAGATTACACGAAATGCTTGACTTTTTCATTTACTGGATGACAGTTGAATATCGAAGGTTTTAAACATTGAAAGTGTTTTTCTTTAAATCATTGCCTTTTAAACATTTGCCGTGGTCGTCAACTTTTATCAGAAGCTCGAGGCGAAGTTTTCATTGAAAAAAGATATCACAAGATTTTTTCCAAGTTCTGCGCACAAACCAAACTAAAATTTCAAAGGCTTGGCTATGGTGACATTTAACTTTAGCAGATTTCTAGCTTCTTAAGTCATATGTTTGGACATGGAACTGTTCAGGCATGCTGTGCAAACCATGCCATTATTCTCACTAAGGGTTGTATTGACCTGCTTACATAATTGGTCATTACAACCCTTCAGTCAGGATTACGACCTGTTGTGTGTGTTAATTTAATACATGAGTGGCGGGACCTACAGTTTAAAGTCGACTCCGAACGACAGATTTTTGAGAAACTTTTCATGGCAATTTTATTTACTCTCAGATTTTTTAGCAGAAATCTGCTGAGAGGAAGTCGCCGAAGAAATACTTTTTGTATTTTTTTTTTTTATGTATGTTTTATGTTTTGTCTAATAAGCCAACACACTACCTACTAGACCACGGCGACTACATTGACCTGCTTATTAAATAAAAATTAACATCGGTTGGTCTTTTGACTTCTTTGTTCAATGAAGATGAAACTTTGTATGTAACCTGCTACAAAGCTGGATATTGCAAGTGGTTACTTCAGCGGAATGGATTCTAACTACCATGATTGGGAGCGAGCCCTGGTAGTCTAGCTGATAGTGAGCTAGTCTATTCGCTTGAGTTTTGTGGGTTCGAACATTAATAACAGTGCATAGTAAGAAATTTTCAAAGAACTTTTTTAACTACATATTTCCAATGTGTACATAGACTTTTGTTTCCAACAGTACACATGCATGTTCATAACAAATCTTCTATGAAGTGTATGAAATCCTACGCACAACGTACAAAGTTGAATATTTTAAAGCCACCATAAATGAATTTTATAGTCTTTCTCTTTTCTTAATATCGTTCCTACACAGATAAGGTTAACAACCATTAACTCGAGAGAAGAAAAAAACACTTGTTTAACCTATTTGTTCATATGAGTGCAAGTAAGTACAAGATTTAGCATGCAAAACTTGAAACAGGAAATTTAAATTTATAAATAAAATTATTCTTCACTTCATGCACTCAAGTGAAAAAGTATTTACATACATATACAAATAAGATGCGGCAATATTTCTAAAATTGTATTCGCAACTACATTTCATCCAAATACCACAACACTACTATCTTTTCGAATATTAGAATACATAGAATACTGAGTAAATCTACTTTGTTTGAAAAATATTTAACAGCAAACCTTCAGGTGTGTAAAGAGTTCAGTGTTTTCCAACAGGTTCAACCAAGACAGTTGATAAGAGCTATTTTGTTGCAGCTACATCTGTCAAATTAGTTGCCATTTATTCAGTCTATTTTGCCGACAAAAAAGCCATCGTAGCGTAGTAGTTAGTGTGTTGGCTTATTAGACGTGAGGTCACAGTTCAAACCACTGGTCAGACATCTTCATCAAAACGAAATATGAAGAAATATTTCTTTCGGCCACTTCCTGTCAGCAGATTTCTGGCAAAAACTCTAAGAGTAAATGAAAATTGCCATTAAAAGTTTCTCAGAAAAATTTGTTTTTCGGCAACGACTTTAAACTAAAGGTCTCGCTACTCATGCATGACATTAACGCACACAAAATAAGTATTGTGAGAAGCTACAGTAAGACCCCGCTTAACGCTGATCCGCTTAACGCTATTTCAGTATTACTTGGTAGTATTGGGATTCCCCTAAATCGCACAATGTATTGATATTTGGTGTTTGGTGTATGCGTGTGCAAATGAAACGGCCATGCACCAACCAAAAGCGGTGCGCTATATAGCGGCGGTGTATACTATGTATCTTTTTCAACGCTCTTTTTTTAGTCTGCCCAGAATAAAGATTTCAACTGTATTTTCCGAAGTCGCAATACGAACGCTGTTTCGTTTAGGGCTGGAACTTATTTCAGTTCCGCTTTAAGCGTGGTCTTTCTATAGATCGTAATCCTGACTTAAAGGGTTGTAATAGCCAACGATGTTTTTCCGCTGAATGAACTTTGTAGCAGTTGAACTGATCCTAGTTTTTTTTTGGAAAATCGTTTTCAGAAATGAAACCCTTTTCCGAATGAATGAGTATGTGGGCAAATAAAGTCGTTGAATTTGGGAGAATATAAATCCACAAGAATTCTAAGAGTGGCACTTCGAAAAAGTCACTGTTTGACGTGGATTCATATTTCTTTCAGAACGACGTTGTCATCACTGCCAAGGGCAAGCACTAGAAGTCGATGATAACCTACTTTTTTTGCATGAAGTGAAAAGACGTCATTTGATTCAACCGGCATTTGATTCAAAGAAATCAGCGCTACGTGCCACTTGGCTAATTTCACATTAGGTATTCTGCATGAGCTGTTTGTCATTGTTCATTCGCTATGACTGTTGTCTTTTAAAGCTTTTACTATTTCCGATTCATTTAAACAATTGCTGTGTTATTATGAAGTCGCCGTAGTCAAGTAGGTACTATGTTGGCTTATTAGACGTAAAGCCAGGGTTCAAACCCCAGGCTAGACATCAAACAAAACACAAAAAAAGTATTACTTCGGCGACTTCCTCTCAGCGGATTTCTAGCAAAAACTCTGAGAGTAAATAAAATTGCCATGAAAACCTTCTTAAAAATCTGTTGTTCAGAGTCGACTTTAAATTGTAGGTCCCCCACTCATGCATAAAATTAACACACACAACATAATTGGTGTGAGAAACTAGGTCGTAATCTTGACTGAAAGGTTGTAATGATCAATTATGTACGTATGTTATTGAAATAGACAAACAGAAGATAGTTCGCTGATGTTTTAACTGAAAATCCGTGCAACTGAATGGTTGCAGATTTTCGTTAAATACTTGTTCTAGAAGTTTAAATTAATGAAGCTAATGCGGCATGTATCTTATCTTATCTTTCTCTCTTGATGATACTACCCGTAGTCCATATATTTTCCACAATTGGCCAAAGAAAATTTCGTTACATTTCACGTTACCGCAATCCATAGATAGTAAGAGCATTTTAGTAAAGTTTTTAAAGAACATACGTTCGATAACATTGCCAGTTATGGTACGATTTTGGACAACCATTCTTTTTTAGAGCAAAAATTTTATAAATTTTTCATTTAAGGCATGTCATTTAAAAAAATAAATTTTAAAGATATCCACATATGTTGGATTATATTTTCGCGTACGATTTATTAATGTTTAATAATATTTTTTGACATGTAAACTTCTAACCAAACACAAATTTCAATTTGAAATCTGTACCAAAACTCAGCGTTATAAAACGAAAACTTATATTCCAACTTTTTTTATTTTTATTATTTTCTTATTTTATTTCAAAATTTTTTCATGTATAATATTCAAACACAAAAGCATACCTACTGGATTTAGAATGAATAAAAACAAAAAAAAATAACGTGGCACAAAACAAAGTGAAGAGCATGCCTCATATTACATGTTAATGTTGTTAAAGTTCTTAGCGAACGCTGGAAGACATCAAGAACATGAGTAATTTGTTCTTCGTCTATGTATGCCATAAGGATTTGAAGTTCTTATAAAAGCTGCTGAACAAAAAGCCAACAACAAATTGCTTCTACTTTTTATGTTTTCGCAATCATCTTCACACGAAGATCATTTTTTTCATTCAAAACTTTAAAGGTGTCAAGAAAGTTAAATAAATTTGGGGCGAGAAATATTATATTTATTCTTTTCTTTTTATTATTTTTTCTTTTCTTTTTTTCTTTTTTTGTGTAATCTAAGAAACTTTAGTTAAAACTTTCATCAGCGCCTTGGCAGTTGTCAAATTACAAGCATGATTATGTGACAAAGAACATTAGGTTTCTAATTTTTTTATACCACAAGTAAAGATAATACATGTCAGGCATCTCCAACTGAACGAAATATGAAATAATATTTTTTCAGTGACTTCCTCTCTGCAGATTTCTGACAAAAACTCCGAGAGTAAATAAAAATTGCCATGAAAATTTTCTCAAAAAAATCTGTCGTTCGCAGATGACATTAAAATATTAGGTCTCGCTACTCAAGGATAAAACACAACATAACTGGTGTAGGAAGCTAAGTCACAATCCTGACTGAAGTGCTGTTATGTCAAATTATGCAGACAAGATTCCAAAAATTTTAGTACTTCTAATTCTCGGAGACCAGGCCAAAAGTCTATGCATAATAAAGGTGCAAAACAATAGAATGTTATACTATCCTCTGTTACACTGTTAATCCATTTTGAGATAAAAAACGTTGAGAAGAAAGAGCAGAAAATTATAGGCATTATTAGAAGTGTGTACAGGAACTCCCAATTCTTCCCAACAAAGTCCAACAAACGAATAAAATCTAAAACTAGAATTAGCCAAAGGTTCGCGGAATGCAGGAACTGAACGTACCTTCGTTTATAGCGCCCGAAAATAATGCAAATGCTTACCGAAATGGAAGTCGCCGTAGTCTAGTAGGTAGTGTGTTGGCTTCTTAGACGTAAAGCTAGGGTTCAAACCCCAGGCCAGACATTAAAACAAAATACAAAAAGTATTTCTTCGGCCACTTCCTCTCAGCAGATTTCTGTCAAAAACTCTGGGAGTAAATAAAATTGCCATGAACATTTTCTCAAAAATTTGTCGTTCGGAGTCGAATTTAAACTGGGACCTACAGTATAAAATTAACACACACAACATAAGTGGTGTGAAAAGCTAGGTTGTAATCCTGACTGAAGGGTTATAACTACCAATTATGTATGTATGTATGCTTACCGAAATTCCCTTACGGTTAGACAATCGTTTTCATTGCTTTATATATGCAAGAAACGAACGGACTTTCCGTTACGTTTCTTGAACGTACACCTA
Source organism: Sarcophaga carnaria (assembly GCA_958299815.1). Taxonomy (NCBI): domain Eukaryota; kingdom Metazoa; phylum Arthropoda; class Insecta; order Diptera; family Sarcophagidae; genus Sarcophaga; species Sarcophaga carnaria. The sequence goes on from OY283150.1 coordinate 47,960,747, forward strand.
CTTCTGACATTATACTTCACACTAATGGTAGCGTAAAACAAAAGTATACTCTCTCTCTCTCCTTAACATAGCATTTGCGTGTTTGATAATATCACAGGGTAAATATGTTCAAGAAGAGGAATTATATGCTACGTGACCTCTAGGATTTGGTTACCTGTAAAGTTTCGAGTATAACATAGAACATCATGCTACAAAAATACGCAGATAGTTTCTGTTTTGGCGACACAAAAAGCAGCTTCAATAAAGCGAGAGCCTTTGGAGTAGGGTTGCCAGATTCCGATTCGCAAAAAGCTGGACATTGGGTTTTAAAAAGCTGGACAAAACAAAAAAAGCTGGACATAAAAAATACTGAGAAAATGTTAATTTTTTTATTTTTTATTATTATATTTTTATTAAAATATCCATTGTTATCAACATATATACATACAGTGGGGTGCACAAATGAGTATATGTTTGTAAAATTTTAATTGCATAAAAATAAAAGTGATGATTCAAAAATTTTTTTCGTTTTTAATTTAGTATTTAGTACTTAACCAAATAATATAAATTTCAAAACTAAAATGATCAAATTCTAAGAAAAAAAAACAATAAAGAAGAAAATACCTCGGATGTACACAATTTTTCACCATTCCAAAATTTTAGGGAATACGAGTATTTTTAATATATAGTCCAAAGACCCTTGTTATGTAAAACCTCATTTACTCGGCTTGGAATGCTCTCCACCAAATTCTCTATAATTTCTTTCGGAATATTTATCCATTCCTGATGAATCCTTTGCCAAAGGTCATCTAAATTGGTTAGGGCTGATCAGTACTGTCCCAACCGTCTCTTCACGATTGACCACAAATTTTCAATCGGATTGAGGTCGGGACTTTGTGCTGGCCACTGCACTAATTAAAAATTTTGTTCTCTGAGCCATTCTTTAACGATTTTGGAGGTGTGTTTGGGGTCACCATCCAGCAGGAAAAGTACTTCTTGCGCAGGATAGGCGCTCTTGTCGACAAAATCGGGAAGATGGGTCTGCAAAATTATCAAATAATCTTCTTTTTTCATAATATTATTGATTCTTCGCTGTGGTCCGAGGTGCCACCATGTAAAGCAACCCCATACCATGACATTTCCTCCGCCGTGTTTCACCGTTTAACATGGTGTCTTTCAATTATTTCCCATGGCGGCGCCAGCAATATTGCTTACCATTGGACTGAAAGCGGTTGAATTTTGATTCGTCTGACCAGATCATAAGTTTCCACTGTCCAATTTTTGTGTTCTCAGGCAAACTTTAACCGTGCCTTTACATTTTTAGCCGAAAGTGCAGGTTTTTTCTTTTTGATTGCTGAGGTATAGCCAATATCTTTAAGAGCTCTACTTGCCGTCCATCGACTAACGATTCTCGTTTGCCAAAAAAGCTCCTTTTGGTGTTAAAAATGTGTCGCTTTTAATTTTTGTTAGACGAGCATCTGCATTAGTTAGTAGTTTTTTACGACCTCTGTCTTGAGGCTTGGGAACAACAGACCGTTTTTGGACTCTAACAAATTGTTTACAAATTTCCCTGGTAGAATAGCCACTTCCAGTCAAGGCTACAATACTATCTTCAGTTGATTTCGAGTTTCTTCATTTTTTAATAGAAATTAATTTTTGTTCGATAAGTTGAAAAAATATTCGCTCAACGAATAATTAATATTAAACTAATAATTTCTTAAAAAAAGTCAAAATAGTGCAAAAACATAAAAAATAATGATAGTTTTTGATTTCCTTTTTGCAAACATATCTTAAAATAGAGACGTGCAAAATTGAGTACATGCGAGTTGATTTTGCTTTGTTTGTTTTTTTTTTCTTAGGGCTGATGATTTCTGTTTTAAATTTTATATTATTTTGTTAATCACTAAATGCTAAATAAACGACAAAAAAACTTTTGAAGTTTTCTTTATTACTTTTAGTTTTATTCAATTAAAAGCGTCCAAGGTACAAACATGTACTCATTTGTGCACCTCACTGTATGTATTATTGTTTAAAAATATTACAATTAAATAAATGCATTGCATTCTTTAAAATTTATTTAACTAAACTTAAATTTTTTCGCTTCAGTCCGTCACATACATATTTGCATATGCATATGTATGTAAGAATTAAAATTAAATACTAAAAACAAAACAATAAAAAATAACAATTCAGTCTAATTTGATTTTGTTTATAGTAGTTTGTACTTTGGTAAAAAAATGTTTGTAATAAACTAATGATTTGACAAAGTTAACATGAAAATTATTACCCAAGTTATTGCAGTGTACAAAAAAAAATTTTTATTTAGCTGGACAAATTAAATTTTAGCTTGAAACTGGACAAGCATCAAAAAAGCTGAACAATCCAGCCAAGTCCAGCCAGGCTGGCAACCCTACTTAGGAGGCATTGACAAATGACCAATTAAACCATGCTTTTAATATTTAAAATTCGTGTAAAGCGTTATTATGGTCTCAATAGGCAATTAAGTAGAGTAGTTTGATTTTCATATTGGAATAATAACTTCTATGAACTCCCAGTTAAATGAACGTTGTTTAATGCCTTAAAATAGGAAAGTTAAAGAGTTTATTTTGTAAAAGAACTAAAAAGAAAGTAAAAAAATTGAAAATAACAAATTTAAAGCAGCATAGAATGAATGGTGACATAATAAAAGTATCAGAAAACAGAAATAAAGATGAAGAATGAAAATAAAAATTAAAAAATATGAAAAACTTTTAATTAAAATTACTTGTCGAGATCATTTCAACCATTATGATGATGATTAAAAAGCACAACTGGGTGACTTCTCTTCGAGTTTTTTTTCTTTTTTTCGTTTTTGGTGTCCTCTCAAGAGGCACTCTCATTTGTATACATTTTTTTATAACATTTTAATTAATTCTATTTGAAAAGGGTGCTGTGATTTTATATTAAAAGAAAACATCTTATTTAGTAGTTCTTTTGAAATGAAAACAATTAAAAACTTTTGACGAAGAAGAACTACTGAGTATGGACACATAACCAGTACATCATCATTTATTTGTTTGCATAAGTAAGTGAAAATTCTAGAATTGAGGTACGTTCGCCTTTTATTAGTTCGTTTACATTAACGTTAATTAAAGTTTATTGAAATAGAAATTTCTTAACATGCATACATGCATACTTAATTACGCCACTTACGGAAGGTGCCGCCACTTACGGTAGGTGCCGTCACTCATACAATATACATATGTGGTGCTAGGTCGTAATCCTGACTGAAGGGTTGTAATGATGTATATATGTATGTGTTATAGATTAGATTGCTTATACAGATGTTTGCAGATATCATAACCAGGTTCAGAAAGATTTTAACAAAGCCAGAAATCAATATATCATCTTGCCGATAATGCAGTTCCAGCAGTTTTCACTAATCGCCCACTGTTGTTCTAAAATAGATCTCAAAACGGATGAACAGCTCATTTCACTGTTAAATATCATACGTTTGCATAAGATCCAAAAATAGGTGATTAGTAGCAAAATCAAATACGGGGGTATTTCGTGAAAGTCTATTCATTGGTATCATTCGGACGACATGATATCTCTATATTTCACATAAGGTCTTAGGTGTGATATTGAAGAAACGAATAAGTTTGTAGTTATTTGTTGATACATACATACATACATACATAATTGGTCATTACAACCCTTCAGTCCGGATTACGACCTAGTTTCTCATACCACTTATGTTGTGTATGTTAATTTTATATATGAGTGGTGGTACCTACATTTTAAAGTCGACTCCGAACGACAGTTTTTTGAGAAACTTTTTCATGTCAATTTTATTTACTCTCAGAGTTTTTGCCAGAAATCTTCTGAAAGGAAATCGCCGAAGAAATACTTTTGTATTTTGTTTTGATGTCTGATCTGGGGCTAGAACCCTGGCTTTACATCTAATAAGCCAACACACTACCTACTAGACTACGGCAACTTCTATTCTATTCTATCTATAGTTATTTGTTGATATTATTTCTTAATTCCGGATTTTATATAGACAAAAGAAGTCAACAATTTTATCCGTTTTCAAAGGTTAACAGATCTTGTATTTAATGATTAATTTAGTGTCACGCCAGATGTTCTACTCTTTTCCTTAATTTCTTCAACTTTTATTTGCGATTCTAAAAAAGTATCGGTTTAAATTTGAACCGTCGGTTATTTCGAATCAGGCAATACTTATGTCATTCTGTTCTGTCACAAAATTCAGTATATTATCTCCACTAAACGTAATAAATCGATTTAGGCTTGAGCAACATTGGGATTTATTGGAAATTTATTTCCAAAACAAAGACAATTGATCGGAAATTGCATGAAAATGTCGTGAAAAATTTTGTCGCATAGAAAGGCCAACAGTGCTTGGTATTCGCAAGTTTATTGCTAAAGGTTGTGAAACCGGTTTCATTGTTTATGTGTCAAGACGAGGGCGTGCTCGTACAGTGCGTACACTGTATGCACACGCTTCGGTCATCGTTCTCAAGAATTTATCATTTCACGCACAAGTACACATCGAATTTTGCGAACAGCGGAGGTGTGTGGAACGGAGGCATCATTGGCCCATATTTTCTTGAAAATGAGAACGGTAAATTGAGACACCTATTGCAACATGATAACCGATTGTTTGTACCCGCTGTTCAAGGTATTGATGTGAACGATGTCTGGTTTCAACAGGATGGTGTAACTTGCCACAGATCTCATGCCACTATCGATTTATTGCGTCTAATGTTTGATGGCTGTTTAATTAGCCAAAATGGTGATGTCAATTGGCCACAAAAACGCCGAGATTTGTCACCGTTGAACTATTTTCTGTGGAGCACCGTTAAAGAAAAGTGTTATGACAACAAACTAGAGGCAATTGAGCATTTACAGGCCAACATTCGTGACGCCATTGCCGAGATTGGACCCCAAACACTCGAAAAAGTGCACAAAAATTTGGCCGATCGAATGAGGTACTGAAAGGCCAGCCGCGGCAGCCATATTAATGAAATATTATTCCATTTTTAATCGGAACAATTGTACTTCGCAACAAAAAAGAACAAATTTGACAAAATTTCAAACCAGTTTTGTTTTATTGCATTTTTAAATTTAAATCTTTAAATGATCCACCCTTATTTTCGACTATGAGAGTCAGTAGACGGTACATAAGTATGTACTAAAGGTGTGCACAAGACATTTAAAATCGTACAGTATTGTATTTTTCTCATGAGCGAATATTTACTGTAGCTGCAAATATAAATAAGAGTGAAGAATAGATAGAGAACAAAAAAACAACTGCACTCACAAACCATTGTACAACAATACAAAAGAGAGTTGTGTGAAGAGTACAGCAAAAATATTGTACACTTCATAGTGTCACAACGTGCATTTCTTTTTGCAGTAAGTGTGAAAGAAAAATGTTTTTTTTCTTTTTTTTTCAGAATAAAGAAAGAGTATTTATTCAAAAGCAGACGTCGGCATCAATAGCCCCGGGGGCCTTCGTCTTTTTACACACATAGGACAGGAGCATCAACGAATATTAACATAGCAATTTGAAGAGAGATTGTTGTTGGAAGAGTTCATGGCAGAAGCAAAGAATGTATAGAAACACTTATGTACGCATATTTTTCAACGTTGACACTACTGAAATTCATTTGACAATACTGAAAATTTAGTTTCAGTAGTGAAATATGCTCTTACAACACAAAGCATATTACCATTACTTCACAGATAAATAAGTGCTGTTGTATACTTTGAATAAAAGAGAAATACACATTTCAGTGTACTCGTATAATCAAGACCAATAAAAAAGAGAACAATTCAGTATTGCATTTAGTGAAGGGTAAGCTAGCAAGATGTCTTGTGCACACGTCTAGTATGTACATTTATATTGAAAAAATTATTTTACATATGGTGCGTATGATTAATATGCAAAACAGTATTTAATCATCATACGACATTGTGGGTGTTCGTAGTAAGAGAATAAACTTAAAAACTATTGCATACCCTCCGGAGTTAGAAAAAGGCATTCAGAATAATTGTACCACACAACAGAAAAAATTTGGCAAAAATTAAAAATCGTTTTTATTTAACTATCCATTTTTAAATTTAAGCTTTTAAATGGCCCACCCTTTATAATAATGTCGTATAAGAGCGGTTGGATATAATTGTTATTGGATATACTATATATAGTGGACAGAAAAAGTGTAAGTGCGGCAATATATTTTGACATAAAAAAGTCCCCACAGGCTTAATACTATTGCACAAAGTCCCTATATGACCTTAAGAGAGTATTTAGGAGATCATTTCAAAGAACGGTCATGTAATTGCTAAACCTCAAACAAAAGTCAACCGAAAAACTTGCTCATGGCGCCACCAGAAAGCATTAAACAAAACTTGTATAACCAATACCAAATGGATTAAATGGAGTGCTTGACCTTAAGGGATATTCTACTAAATACAAGGGATAACATTTTAATATATTAGGCCTTTGAATTTTAAATTAACTCAGGGTTCTCTTTGAGGGTACCTATGGAGTCATCTGAAACTTTTGCTTATTTTTCTCTTGTTTTATGAAAAACATTAAAAAATTGTTTGTTTTATAATAGAACAGAAATAAATTAATAAAATAAATATAAAAACGTTAAATTTTTATACAAACTTTTGGCTAAAATTCATGAAATTGCTAAAATATATGGCCGTACTTAGACTTTTCGCTGTCCACTTATACAAAACAAAATGTTTTATCAAATAGAACTTCTAGAACTTCTTCTTACAACCTATTCCCTTTTTTGTTTTGTATTTATGCATCATTCATTAAATTAAAAAATAATATATTCATTAGCGTTTAAGTAAATTCATAATATTATGTATGTACATATATTGAACATTTGCCTCGAATTAAAATTAATGCGTAATATTTCGCAAAGAATAAATTAAAGCTAGAAATATTGATAGTAATTGGTGTTGCAAATTAATCCGTTAATTCGTTTGAATTGATTCCAATTACTTTGCCTACAATACACAAACTCTTACAGCAATACTGTGCTCTCTTTCGTATCCTATTTCTTAAAAGCTTTCTACCATTTTCTTCGAACATAAAGAACAAAACTTTTTTCATGTGTAATTAACAAAAACAAAATAAAAGAAAACAAATTCTATCTAGACAACTTTTTTTTGGGTTTCTAATTACAAATAAATAAATTATGTGCTCATAAAAACCCTTTATTATTTAATTAAAAGAACCCAAAAATAATACTTTCTTTTTCTGTTTTCTACTGTTAAATCAACAATATTTGATTAAACGTTAACGAACATTTGGAATATTCTTGCATATTAAATTTCAATTTTACACTTAATGAGGTTTTAAGAATATTTAAGAAGGGTTAACCATAATTTTTGTAATCCAAAATGTTGTTGGTAATGTAATTAAACTTTAATCTGGTGTGTATCCACTTAAAGCATGTAACTTCTTTAGATTTAATTCTAAAATTTATTGATTTATTCATTTATTAATTAGAATACAATTACAAATTATGATATAGTCATTACGAGCTGAGTAATCGAACACACAACCTTTACGCTAATAGTCTAGCACACTACCCAATAGACTACCATGACCCCCAACTATAAAACTATAAATACAATTATGCCCCTACATACATACATACATTACAAGTTTCTCACACCACTCATGTTGTGTGTGTTAATTTTATACATGAGCGGCGGATCTACAGTTTAAAGTTGGCTCCGAACGACAGATTTTTAAAAAACTTTTCATGGTAATTTTATTTACTCTCAGAGTTTTTACCAGAAATCTGCTGAGAGGAAGTCGCCGAAGAAATACTTTTTGTATTTTGTTTTGATGTCTGGCCTGGGGCACGAACCCTGGTTTTTCATCTAATAAGCCAACACACTACCTACTAGACCACGGCGACTTCGTCGATACCATACTAATCAAATGCCTCATGATTGAGAGGAGTAGGAAACTTCTCTATCCTCTGATAACAGATTTGATTTCCCCCAATTAACAATGAATAAAAATGAATGATAAAAGCGCTATTAAACAGGATGAGCGTAAAACGAAGTATATGTTGTCGACAAGAACGGATGTGTGGCGTATTGTTTACGCTCCGTCGTTACCAGCAAAAATGATGTCAATGTAGAAATAAAGCATAGAATTACTCTTGCCATCTGGTGCTAATATGGTTTCAGTAAGCAATTGAGTGTCAAGAACCTCTCTCATACGACCAAATTAATACTCTACAAAATGCTCATCCTCCCTGTGCTTCTTTATGGCGCAGTGGCATGGATACTATTAAGCACTGATGTAGCAGGCTTGTCAGTATTCGACAGAAAAGTCCCTCGTAAGATATTCAGCCCTGAAGTCGCCGTAGTCTAGTAGTTTGTGTGTTGGCTTATTAGATGTAAGGACACGGTTCAAACCACATGTCAAACATCTGAAACAAAACGAAATATGTAAACGTATTTTATCGGCGACTTCCTTTCAGCAGATTTCTGGCAAAAACTCTGAAAGTTTATTTTAACTGGAGGCCCAACCACTCATAAATATAAATTTTACACTCACAGCATAAGTGGTATGTATGTACGCATGTATGATTTTAAAATCAAATTCAATATGGGGTTATGGAACTGGATCTGGAATATATTCCCTTAAACTGCACTGAGCAATTCATACAGATCGCCTAACTAGGCCATAGTGTTTAAGGCGAAGATTTTTGCTATTGAACAAGCTTCACGTATGATTGAAACAGGGGACCTATCTCTTTCGAACTTGATCACACCGTCAAGCAGCAATCAAAACGCTGGGACCTCATCTCTTCAAATCTAAGGGCGTCAGGAGTTGCATAGGCATTCTACACGGCATACATCAACACTACATCTGCCTTTACTAGGCTCCGGGTCACTGTGTCATAGATAATGTCAGAATAATGCGGACAAACTGACTCAGAAGGGATCGGGAATGCTTGAGGAAGAGATAATAGTTAGAATAAACGCTCTCCTACAGGATTACTTTTCCAAATTGGAAAAAGCAGAATGGAATGCAACAAACCGTCCAACATACCTGGTTGCCGAATTGCAAAACTGCAATGTCCAGCAGTGGACAGCGGAAGAAACAGGGAACTACTTGAGTACGACAAGAGAATGGTTCGCATTCTAACAGGAATTATAACGATACACTGCGCAGTTTCGCTGACAGGCTCGGTCTGCTCCACCAGTATTGCTACAGAAGCTACCATTATGTGCAGGAAACGGAATCCGCTCAACACCTTATAAAGCATAGAGTATTGAATGTTAAACATACATGTTCTTTGACAGAGTAATTTTGTTAAAACTTCAGTCATCATCTGTTTATCAAAATGTATGCTTGTTTTAATCTATTGTAAGTTTATTTCTTGGAGATGTACATGGTAAAAATTGTACAAAATTTTGATGAAGATCATTAAAGTCATAATTTAATAATAAAAATATCAGTTGAAACAATGTTACAGCGTAGTATGGTATGAGATGTAGAGAAGTTAGGTAGACTGCGAGTTCTACTCTTGCTTTCAGCCTTAAAAAATTTTGGTGTATATTAAACACTCTAAAGCGGGAAAGTGGATGCAATGGAATAGAGGTTGCCATACACTATTTGAAAGAAGGAAAGTTTTAATTAAAACAGACAGCAATTCCTGTTTTAAAGAGAGCTGAATTGCACAACCAATCAATGTATTTATTTACGGGGTTAATTGCTTTGCAAACTATTTCTAAACTCTACCCACTAACCTTAGTTGTGCTCACTTACCAGGAAAAATTTACAGTAGTTTAGAACTAGAAATAAAACAGCTTAAAGAAGACAAAGAGTTTGCTTCTGAATACTTCCAACAACTGTTTACCTGAATTGAATATCTGAAAAAAAGTTTTAATGATTTAGGCAAACAAAACGGCCAGCACATTATGGTTTTCAATGTGATTTTTTAATTTTATTTTCTTTTTTAATTTTTCTTGTTTTCTTTTAAGGCAAAAGAAAAACTCTTGCTAAAACCAATCACATGAAATGGGAAAATTAAAACTCATATCAATGCCGCCTAAAGGATAGAGACGTCAAGTTTAAAAACATCAAGACTTAGTAATTCTAGGAAAATTTATTTCATGTGACATAAAAATTCTCGCTTAAATACTCTAACTTTTCTAATGCATGTTTTACAAAATTGTTATGCTAATAATAAAATACATGCATTTATTAAAAAAAAAAAAGAAAATTCTCTGATATTATATTATTTCAAATTATGAAAATTATATTCACTGTCATCTCTGTTTCAACATGCCTTCAACAAAGCATACGTGTAGAAAATACTTCTTTGCATACTTTTCAGCATAACATTGCATGATGCAAACTTTTTGCAGCAGAGAACATTATTTGTACACAAAATTGTATAATATTGAGATCATAGGCAACTAAAAGTTTAAACCAAAAAGCAGAAACAATTTCTTGTAAATATTTTACAAAAAAAAATTGAAAGAAAAACTTTTGTTGTGTAAATTGGTTCAACTAATATTCTAACATAAATAATTATTAAATATGTTAGAAGGTAAGCACTTTTGACTAAATTGTATAAAGAAAAATATGCAAGACAAGAAGGACGTTTTTTGATGACTACTAGATTAAGTTTTATTAGTAAAATTTTATTTTTCAGCTTAAGCAGATGAGTAGTGTGTTTATGGGGTTTCGGGGGCACTTATTTCATACAAATTTTGGTGCATGCATAGCTGTAAAAGAGTAAAAACATTGTAGAATTGTGAAATGAATTGTGTGCGATCGGTCTTTAGGTTTGTAACATGTATTATGAAAAGGTATTGCTTTTTAATGTGTATGTGTGTGTGTGTGTTAAAATTTGTGAGAATGCATATCTGGAAAAGAATTAAATCATTATAATTTTAAATTTTTCCCTACAAATTTGGGATCATACCTGCCTTTTGTTGGTCCTTTCATTTGTATTGCTTTGCAAACGAATGACTGGACGGACAGAATGAGTGCGTGCACGTTTCCTCATTTACATCCCAGAGTATAAGTAGACTGTGAAAATGTATATACGTATGTATGAATGTTTGGACGGACAGAATGAGTGTGTGCGTAACATGTAATGTGTATGATCGTTTTTTAATAGTAAATTCTTGGCACGTATTATCATACTCAATGCTGAAAAAATAGAAAAGGGATCTGCACCAATATAGTTGTTGTGTGTTTTTTATTTTTTTTGTATATTTAATTAGAAGGATCTTTAATTTTAAATGTGATAAGAAAGAGTAGGTTGGTTGTGCGGTTATTTTTTATTTTTTGTGTGATTTAATTTGAAGGATCTGTAATTTTAAGATGATAACAAATTCTTGGCACGTATTATCATACTCAATGCTGAAAAAATATAAATATAAACTGATAAGAAAGGGTGGGTTGGTTGTGAAGTTGTTTTTTATTTTTTTTTTTTTTTCTATATTTAATTAGAAGGATCTTTAATTTTAAATGTGATAAGAAAGAGTAGGTTGGTTGTGTCTTTTTAGTTTTGTATGATTTAATTAGAAGGATCTGCAATTTTAAATTGATAAGAAATTCTTGTCACGTACAGCTCATGATCAAATGTAGAAGAAATAGTAAACGGATGTACACCTGCAAGATAGTTTTCTAGGAATAATAGATTCTTATCGCAGTTTAGTGTATACAGGATGAACACCTGCATCATCGTTTTCTATGAATAATAGATTCTTATCGCGGTTTAGTGTATACCTGCATAATAAATTCTTGTCACGTACTGCTCATGATCAAATGTAGAAAAAATAGAAATACAAACTGATAAGAAAGGGTAGTTTGGTTGTACGTGTTCTTTTTTTGTAAACAGGATCACCTGCGTGCTAGTTTTTTTATATACCTAAATAGAAACATGATTGTGCATGTTCATTTTATTTGTATTACTTTTCAAACGAATGATTGGACAGACAGAATGAGTCTGTCTACGTTTCCTCATCTACATCCCAGAGTATAAATAGACTTGTTTTTAAGGACTTAGAAGTCATTCTTGTGCTAGAAATTGATAGCGAGTTGTGTTTTCATATTTAAAACTTAAAATAAAAAATAAAATAAAAAAAAAAAAAAAAATGGCTAGTTTTACTTGTGAATTTTGTCTTAAAGAATTCAAGTTTAATAGATCATTAAGAAGACATCATAGACTACATCATGATTGACCATCCACATCAATAAAATGCATACCATGCAATAAATATTTCTCAAGCCAGTTAAATTATAATCAACACATTTCAACACATTCAAAGATTGGAGACGGAGGAGAACTATTTGATACAGTTAATTGTACCGAGTGTAATCAACGTATTCCAAAGACGAATTGGCACTATCACATTCGAACAAATACACATAAATTTAATTGTGCTAACAAAGTTCGAAATGATAATGATGCTAATGATGATGATGAAGTAAAATGTATAAGATCAGTGTTTAATAATAGAATTATCACATATGTTATTGAGAATAATGATGAAACGAATTTAATACCTGAGAACTTTTTATCGGGAATTAAATTCAAAGTGGCTAAGCTGTTAAATCATGTGATTCAGAAACATGATAATATAAAATTCAATCTGGAGATATTTTGTGAATACATGTTAGTTAAAGAAGAGGAGGATTCATGTTATATTGAAATAAAATCGCATCAGACGAAGATGGTTATAATTAATCTGTCATCATCAACTACAGATGATCTCCTCAATATTTACAAAACACAATGTGATATCATTGTTAAAAAAATGAGTGAATTCCAGGAACGTGACAGCGGATGGACATTAATACAAATATTACGGATCGAAATTAATATAAATAAATACCAGTGTCTCAAAGGTTCGCAGTATATCCCTCTACCAACCCCAATACAGAGAAAGTTTGCCTGCATTAATGTTCAAAATAACGATGAGTATTGTTTCAAGTGGGCAATAATATCAGCATTGTATCCTGTTAATGACAGTTCTAAAAGAACCACATCATATAAAATTAATAACATTAGTGATGATATTATCACGTTGGAAAATGGTATTGTTTTAAATTTTGAATACTTGACTTTTCCGCTACCAACAAATAAAATTAAAGATTTTGAAATGAAAAATCCCGATATTAGCGTGAACGTGTTTGGGTTAAATGATAACAATCATATAGTCGGACCCTACTACTTCAGTATAAATGAAAAGGCTAAGCACATTAATTTGTTATTACTAGAAGATGGTGAGAGGTTCCATTACGTATGGATTAAAAATATTTCAAGGTAAATCAATAATAATTTCATGTTAAATAAAAAGTTGATATTAATATAAAATTGTTTTACTTTCAATTTAATTACAGATTAATAAAAAGTCAACAAACAAAACATAAATGTAAGATACATGTATGTAATACATGTTTAATACATTTTCATAGTGAAACGGCGCTGATCAAACACAAAGATGAGTGCAACAAAATCGTAACTAAAATGGCCTCTGTAGACAATAATATCGTAAGTTTTAAAAATTACAAAAAGCAAATGGATGTACCTTTTGTAGTCTACGCTGATTTTGAGTGTATTCTAGAGACTATTAATATTCAAAATTCAGCAAATGTCAAGTCCATACAAAAACATATTCCATTTGCTTATAGTTATTACATCAAATGTTCATTTAACAGTAGTTTAGATAAATTTAGCATGTACAGTGGTGATGATGCACCAAAACATTTCTTTGTAAATTTAGTTAAAGATTGTACAGATTTATATGTTAATTATTTAAGTATCGTAAAACCAATGAATACCTTAACACCTTCTCAACTGATTAGGCAGAAAGAGGATACAGTTTGTCACATTTGCAAAAAATTCTTATCTCATGTAGATCGAGTAGCTGATCATTGTCACTTAACAGGTGAATATAGAGGACCGGCACATAACAAATGTAATTTAGAGTATCAAATAGCAAATTTTATTCCTATATTCTTTCATAATCTATCATCATATGATTGTCATTTGTTCGTAAGAGAACTTTCTTCTATTGAAGGTGATATAAATGTAATCCCCTTAAACAAAGAACTATATGTATCTATATCGAAGAAGATTAATGTAGATGAAAAAAATACTATAGAACTACGTTTTCTAGATTCTTGTCGGTTTATGCCATCAAGTTTGGAAAAACTAGCGGGATATTTGTCAGATAATGATATGTTGACAGTAAAATCAAGTTATCAAACTCCCAATGAATTTAGTTTAATGAAACGTAAAGGTGTCTTTCCATATGACTATCTAGATTCAGTCAACCGTCTTGAAGAAACAGGACTACCACCCCGATCATGTTTCTTTAATAAACTTACTAATGAGTCGTGTAGTGAAGACGATTACGAACACGCTTAAAAAGTTTAGAATACATTCAAATGTAAGAAACTCTTAGATTATCTCTTATTATATTTAAAAATTGATGTTCTATTGCTTTGTGATGTATTTGAAAATTTCCGTAAGGTTTGTAAAAACATTTACAATTTAGATCCCTGTCAATATTATACTACACCAGGTTTATCCTGGGATGCAATGTTGAAAACAACTGAAATTGAGTTGGAATTATTAACAGATATCAACATGTACAATTTCGTTGTGCGGGGTATTAGGGGAGGTATTGTTCAATGCAGTAAGCGACATGTGACAGCTAATAATAAATACGTTAGTGACTATGATTCAACAAAAGAGTCAAATTATCTAATGTATTTAGATGTAAATAATTTATATGGTTACGCAATGTCTCAATATCTTCCCTATAAAAATTTTAAATGGCTTGACAACTGTAACGACTTCGATGTAACTACTGTAGAAGAAGATTCAGAATTTGGTTATATTTTAGAAGTAGATTTGGAATATCCAACTGCATTGCACGATCACCATAGTGATTTTCCATTCTGTGCTGAAAATAAGAAAATTGAGAATATGAAACATAGAAAACTAATAACAGACTTAAATGACAAAAAGAATTACATAATACATTACCGCAATCTTCAACAATGTATTCAACATGGATTAATTTTGAAGAAAATTCATAGAGTTCTGCAATTTAATCAATCGAATTGGTTAAAAAAATATATTGATGTAAATAACCATTATAGAACATTGGCTAAAAACACATTTGAACAAAACTTTTTTAAATTACTTAATAATGCTGTCTATGGTAAGACTATGGAAAATGTCGATAAGCGAAAAGACATCAAAATAGTAATTGGGTGGGAAAATAGAAGAAAACGATTAGGAGCCAGATCACTAATTGCGAAACCAAATTTTCATAGTTGTATTGAAATTACTAAAGAAATGGTTGCCATTGAAATGAGTAGAGTGCGAACAGAATATAATAAACCCATTTATATTGGTTTTTCTGTTCTAGAATTATCAAAATGGAAAATGTATAATTTTCATTACGATTATATGAAGCCAAAATATCTTGATAATATGAATCTCTGCTATATGGATACCGACTCATTTATATATAATGTGAGAACAAATGATATGTATGATGATATTAGAAATGATATTCCAACACATTTCGATACATCTGCTTATTCAAAAGACAATCCATATAATTTCCCCTTAATGAATAAAAAAGTATTGGGAATGATGAAAGATGAATGCAATGGAAAAATTATTAAGGAATTCATTGGTTTACGAGCTAAAATGTATTCCGTCAAAATAGATAGAGTAGATAAAGAAATAAAAAAAATTAAAGGCGTTAAAAATAGTGTAACATCTAGACTAAGTATTAATGATTTTAGAAAATGTCTACTAGAGGAAAAGCTGTATCATGATTCTATGTATGTGTTTAGATCTAAGATTCATCAAGTATATACACAATATATAAGTAAATTAACTTTAAGTTATTTAGACGATAAGAGATTTATATGTGAAAATAATGTTGACACTTACGCCTGGGGACATTATAAAATAAATTCTCCATCAACCTCATCATCATCAAATTTAAATTCATATAGAGAATTTATGCAAGACGATAATGATGAAATGTTTTTAAATGTAAATATATATGGAGAATTTATGCAAGACGATAATGATGAAATGTTTTTAAATGTAAATATATAGATTAAGTAGTTTATAAGGAATATAATGTACAAAATAATACGAATTAATAAAAAAGAATATATTATATGTATATAAATTAAACAATTTTTCATTTCATTTTAATTTATATTTATTGAATAAAAATTTTAAACACAAGTGTCCACAATTAAATGTATTAAATTTTTGTTTTCGTTCATAATTATATTCAATAGGAAATTTTAAGTAGTTGACAATCTCAAGTGGTGGTTGTAAGTTTCCAAAGCTATCAAAGTATTCCTTATAGTTGTGGTTTTTATAATATGCTACCCAATGTGTTCCCATACCATTTGAATCATCTAAATTAACAATGCCGCATTCTTGTTTGAATGGTTTTTCAGGTAAAGAATCACGCATGAAAACACCCTTAAAATGTTTGAGATGTCTTCCATATTTATTCAAATCCAAATCTGTTAATGGGCGATTGGGAAGGTTATCTAATAGTTTTTTGGAGCTGGACTATAATAGAGACCATATCCAGTTTTATATGGTTTGAGGTACAACCCTTTACCCATTGCAATTGATTCCATATATCTATTATGACGGTTAGCTTCAGCCAATTGTTCTTTTCCATTTTTGATAGCATTTACTGCTTTGACAATAGCGGATCCTCCACTTGCCAAACCACCAAGCGCTGACAATGCTGTTAGTACGGGAATAAGTGGAAGAAATCCTCCAATTTTCGGTACAGGTATAACTCTCGGTATTATAATGTCTGCTCGCTTTTTCCCTTTAAAATTTGAATGAATAGCCTTTTTTGCTATTTTAACAGCATCATTTATATCAAGGGGTTTCTGTTCTTTCAATTGTTTTAAAGTTTTTCTCACAGTAGCTGTGAATAATTTCTTATTACACTTATTCATTTTTCCTTTTCTTATTCTTTTTGAATTCTTTCTTTTCTTATGTCTCTGCTCCTTCAAACCTAATCCAAATTTCACTTTAGCTTTCATAGCGTTTGTCACAAACCACGCGTTAGCACGTTCTTTAATATCACTATCTTTAGATTTAACTCGTTGCCAGGCTTTTTCAGCTAATATTTGATCTGCTTGATGTCTTGTGTCTATATCTTTTGATTGTGAATATGCAATATCGTGCTCTCTGCAAGCTGCGTCTAATAAATTTATACCCTTATCTCCTCTTGCTAAACGTTTTTTAAGTTTTGTACCAGGTCCACAAAACTGATAACCAGGTAGATGTAATTCAACAGGTACTTTATTTATTAAGTTGTTTACAAGTCCCCTTCTCATCTTACACTGACTGGGTTTTTGTTTTGACTGTAGATTATATCCATTTTGTTTCGTTACTTTTATACCTCTTCGCAAAAATATCTGAAATCAAGACCTATATATACACCAATTTATGCGATCACAGTTTCAGTATGTCAGTCAACATGAAGCTAGTTAAACAAGCAAAGCAAATTATTATAAGAAATATTGATTAATCATCTCAATCAAGAGATAAAACAGTTGTACACAACACATTATTACCGAATTCGATTCGTGCATTGATAGTGGGACCATCGAATTGTGGTAAAACTAATGTGATGATAAGTCTAATTGAAAGTCCTAACGGATTGAGATTTAAAAACATCTATGTATACTCGAAATCATTATATCAACCAAAATATTGTTATCTAAGAAAATTAATTAAACCGATAAAAGAAATTAATCTATTTACGTTTTCGGAAAATGAAGAAGTTCTAAGTCCAGCAAAAGCTTATCCACATTCTATAATAATATTCGATGATGTTATTTGTGAGAAACAAAATAGTATAAGAGATTACTTCTGTATGGGAAGACACAAATTCATTGATTGCTTTTATCTGGGTCAAACATATACTAAAATTCCAAAACATCTAATACGTGATAATGCAAATATGATTATAATATTTAAACAGGATGAAATGAATTTAAAACATATATATAATGATCATGTTATTGGTGATATGACTTTTAAACAATTTGTTGACCTTTGCAGTGAGTGTTGGAAAGATAAATATGGATTTCTTGTTGTAAGCAAGGATGATTTAATAAATAAAGGACGTTATCGAAAAGGATTTGATAGTTTCATACAACTATGATATGTTATTTGATATTAGATAGCAAGCAGTTTGTAACCAGATATAAAGCAAATCGTAACCAGATATAAAGCAGTTCGTGAGCAGATAGCAAACAGATCATAACCAGATAGCAAGCAGATCGCAACCAGATGTAAAGCAGTTCATAACCAGATAGCAAGCAGATCGTAACCAGATATAAAGCAGTTCGTGAGCAGATAGCAAGCAGATCATAACCAGATATAAAGCAGTTCGTGAGCAGATAGCAAACAGATCATAACCAGATAGCAAGCAGATCGCAACCAGATGTAAAGCAGTTCATAACCAGATAGCAAGCAGATCGTAACCAGATATAAAGCAGATCGTGAGCAGAAAGCAAGCAGATCATAACCAGATAGCAAGCAGATCGTGAGCAGATAGCAAGCAGATCATAACCAGATAGCAAGCAGATCGCAACCAGATATAAAGCAGATCCTGAGCAGATTGCAAGCAGATCATAACCAAATCAAAATCAATTAAAAAAATTATTATAATGTCTAAAAATGATCATAATAAAATGTTAGAAGATCTTGTAAAGACAAGAGCGGTTCTAAAGGAAAAGTTAAAAAACATTAAACTGAACCAAATAGATAGAGTTAATTTATTAGAAGATACCTTTCAACCAATAACAAAACCACTTAAAAAAATCATCGGAAAACTTGAAGATAAACATAAGGATATGTATATAGACAACACTTTTGATGGCGAGGATGATTATGATGATGTAAATGATGATAATAAAATCATCGGAAAACTTGAACATAAGCATAAGGATATAGACAACACTATTAATGATGACGATGATTATTATGATGTAAACGGTGATAATAACGATTTTCAATATGGAAATATGTCAACTGATGACAATGATGATGAACAAAACTATGGTCATAATAGACCTGTATCAAGTACATGTATCAAAAACTTGGAAAGAAAACAAAGTTTAAAGCTGACGAAAAGCTCTCCATTATTTGAAAATATTCAATTACTTATTGATAATAACCAATTGGATAAAATTTATGGTTTTAATCAAGATGTAGACGGTAGTTGGAGATATGGCAAGGAAAAATTAATATTTAATAGAGATAATACTATGCAGATAGGGAATATGAAATTGAAAATGACGCCTGGATTATTTGAACTAGTATTTCATACAAAACCTCTCCATTATACTAAAAATGATTTAAAGAAATATAAAGAGATTTTAATTCATACCAATGCACATAGACGTCGTTATGAAGCTAATGAACAAGTGAAAGGAACACGAGCCTTCAAATATAGACGAATAATTAAACATTTATTCAAAACAACAACAAAAATTTCAACAAAAGGCAGTGGATTATTGCTAAAATCACTAGATAATCGGAAATCAAACTATATATATTGGGATGATCCTAATGAATTAGTTGACAGACTACGTTTACTTCTCTCATCGGAAGGTGCTGGCCACAACAATCATCAAAACGAAATAATCTCTATTATCGAAGAACTTAAAGAATCTAACATAATTTATTAGAAGAGTGAAAGAGATGTCTTATATTAATAAATTTGGAGAAAGTTTTAATAAATATAACCATAAAAACAAAAATATTGTAATCGAAAAATATATAACACAAATACATGATGATCTAGTTGATCAAATAAACAATTTAAAAAGCGAGATTGAAAATATTTATCTAAAACATGACAATGAAATGAAAGTATTCGAAGATAATGTTAATACTTCAATTATACACAATCAAGAAATAATGAGTAATGATGTTAAAAACAAAGTTAGCGAACAATCTGTAAAAATTGAGAAAATAAAAGACTATATGGAGAAACTTGAAAAAGCCCTTGATAACTATGTTGAGAAGACAATAATAGATTCTAAGCAGGAAAACTATAATAGAAATATTGAATACAGAAATAAAATTACAGAGAAATTCAATAAAATTGAAGGTGAAATGAAAGTGTTTAACGAAGCTTTCAAGAAAATTGAAATAGAAGTTTTAAAGAGAATTAATATCTATAATCAAAGGTTAAATCATATTGAAGAATATATATTCAAATCATTCACTCAAAGGAAAAACTAAAAATCGAATAAAATATACTTATATACACACACACACACACACACACACACACATACGCACATAAATAATATGGATTTGAATGCAGACAAAAGACAAATAGTAGAAGAATTACATAAACAAGCTAGAAAAAATTTCAAAAGAAGACGAGTTGTAGTGAAGGGAATTGATGATTTATGGCAAGCTGATCTAGTAGAAATGGGAAGCTATGAAACATATAATAATGGGTATCGTTATCTTCTAACAGTTATAGATACTTTTTCAAAAAGAGCCTGGGCTGTTGCCGTTAAAAATAAAGGTGCACAGAACATAACGGCTGCTATGAAAAGTGTATTCGATACATCAAAGCGAAAACCGAAAAACCTGCAAACCGATGATGGTAGAGAGTTCTTTAATAATCAATTTCAACATTTAATGCAATCTCATAAAATTAATCACTATTCAACATATAGTTCTTTGAAAGCATCAATAGTTGAACGATTTAATAGAACATTGAAAGGGATGATGTGGAAAGAGTTTAGCTTTCAAGGAACTTACAAATGGATAAACATATATCAAGAACTAATTGATAAATATAATAATACACTTCATAGAACAATTAAAATGAGACCAAATGAAGTGAACTCTTTCAATGAAAAAACTCTTTTGGATACCGTCTATAATAACTTAAAGGTTTTTAGGAGACCTAAGTTTAAAATTGGTGATCATGTTCGTATAAGCAAATATAAACATGTATTTGAAAAAGGATATACACCAAATTGGACTACAGAAATCTTCAAAATCAAAAATATAAGGAATACAAATCCCAATACTTACATTTTAGAAGACTATCGTGGTAGTGAAATTAAAGGTGGATTTTATGAATATGAACTTTTGAAAACAAAATACACTCAAACATATTTAGTTGAAAAAGTATTAAAGAGGAGAGGAAATATGTTGTATGTTAAATGGTTGGGATTTTCATCAAATCACAATTCATGGATAAATTCAAATAATACATCAGCATCGTCATCAACATCATTATAAAAACAGTGTAATATTGGAAAATGATTCATTTGCAAGGTATACGTTAAGATGTCCATAACATTAACTCTGAACGGAAATACATCAAAACTAGTTGCCGACTATTTTCCACCCATTGGGCTTGAATCAAACTATGTTTGCGGTCTAATAAGTTTTGATACATATCACTCAATTCCGAATATTGATTATGAGAACAATTTGTTTCATATTGGTAACCATATTATAGAAATTCCTGTGGGATCATATGAATTTTCAAACTTAGCTGATTTTTTAATTAGAAAATATAAAAAATTGAGTGTAAAAGGAAAACTTAAAATTCAATCAAATTATAACACACTACAAACCTACATAGAGAGCTCAACTGATACGATATTTTTTGATAAAGAAAGATCAATTGGAACGCTGCTTGGATTTAGTAAGAGAGTTCTAAAGCCTGATGAAGAGCATAAATCAGACAAAACAATAGATATTACAAAAATAAACACTATTTTAATTGAGTGTAATATTGTTACCGGATCCTATATAAATAACGCTTCTGCTCACACTCTACATCAATTTTCGCTTAACGTGAGTCCTGGCTATAAAATAACAGAAGCACCAGCAAACGTCATTTATTTACCAGTTAACACTAGATCAATCAACACCATTGTTCTAAAAGTAACCGACCAGGACGGAAACCTTATTAATTTTCGTGGAGAAAAAATAACTATTAGATTACATTTGAAACCTCTGAAGGAATGATTATATTCGATAGTAAAAACAATTCCTACAGCAACGACAACAACAATTCATTATCAGTATCGCAACCGAAAACGTTATACTCAGCTCCAGCAATAAAAACAGCAACAAGAACTGAAGATTTTAAGAAATTATCACAAATAAAAAAAATAAAAAATATACAAAAACAGAGGACAGAGAATCTCAGCAGACACAATCGTGAATTTCTAAAACAACTTAGTTTTAAACTAAAACAAAAATGAGTATAATTAACAATACTACAACAACCAAACTTTGATAATTCAATCATCAAAAAAGACTATCATAGTTATACATCATATCTACAATCATTTAAGAATAACGATGAAATTCGTATATCAATTCAAAACCAAGATTTATTAGTTCTACCAAGTGAAAGTTTTCTATACAGAGAAGGATTTGCAACAAAAGACGATTCTACAGTCTCTCCATCATTAAAACTCTTAAACAACTGTATGGCCTATCTGTTCGATGAAATTCGTTATGAGATAAATGGTGTAGAAATTGATCGTACACGTCATCTGAGTATAACAACGGACATTAAGAACTATATTTCATTAAATCAATTCGAAAGTGATGCACTAGTAAATGCAGGATGGTCACCAATCAATGGTGAATCTGATCTTTCGCTTATTACTGGAAGCTTTAATTTTTGTGTTCCATTAAAAATGTTACTCGGATTTGCTGAAGATTTCAATAAGATAATAGTTAATTCCAAACACGAATTAATTCTTCTACGATCTAAAGATGATTCTCAAGTCTTTAAATCAAATATATCAAGTGAAAAATGTAAGCTATCGATTTTAAATATAACATGGAAAGTACCACATGTTCAACTTGCTGATGCCTATAAATTGGAAATGTATAAAACTATCAACAGTCGTCGACCTTTGAATATATCATTTAGAAGTTGGGATATGTATTATTACCCCTCTCTTCCCGAAAGCAATACAATATTATGGAATGTTAAGCTTGCTCGTGAAAGTGAAAGACCTCGATTTCTGTTAATAGCATTTCGAGACAACTCTAACACATTTATACATTGTAATCTATCCGATGTTAAAGTTCATCTCAACTCAGAGTCGTATCCCTACGATGATTTAAATCTTAAATTTGATAGCAATCGGTTCGCTCTACTATATCATATGTACTCAAGATTTCAAGAAAGTTATTATTCACGCCCCTCGCAACCCTTACTAAAACGAGATAGTTTTAAGACAATTGCACCAATAATTGTTCTAGATGTAACACATCAAAATGAAGCCGTAAAAACTGGACCTATTGATATACGAATCGAATTGAAGACACAACAAAACATACCACTTAACACATCTGCATATTGTTTAATTATACATGATAGAATGTTTGAATATGTACCTCTTACAAATGAAGTAAAGAAAATATTGTAAATGTATATGTAACTCTATATATTTTATATGTTATATAAATAAAAAAGTAATAAAAAAAAAAAAAAATATTCTTTTAATTTCACAAGATTATGAAATTTTAAAATTTGCGTGGGTATAAAAAGAGTAAATTTGGTTTATTGACTAACATTGTAGTTTTTTTTTTTTTTTTTTTTTTTTTTTGACATTACTGCGTATACATCTTATTGTTTAGAAGAGATTAAAATATAAATATCTACCTTAACAACTACTGTTCTCAGTACTATCCCGAACACGAGAGGGATATAGACACCGGTGCTGAAATACATAACCATAAAGACGATAGGAGTTATCTTTTACGAGCGATCTTAAATCATATAAATATTAAAACCATCAACATAAAAGATTATTCAAAAACTCTACACATGAGCCTACAGTAGCAGTGGATTAACACACAATGATTTTAAAGGAAATATACAACTTTCTAAAATCATTCTCGCGCATAATTTCTGATGAGGATAAAACTAAACTCATCAACATACAAACACAACTGGAGTATGTTGGCAACCTGAAGAGAATAAAAAATAGACATGGTGAACATTTCGAGGATTGTGAATGGTCGAATGAAAACAGTACATGCGGTCCTGACACCTGCCCCTGTATATTTTATAAACATAGACTATATCAAGTTGAAAATGAAGTTAAAAATATAATTAATTTTTATAATCTTACTAAATGTAAAAACTGTGTTTTCAATAAATTGTAATTTTCAATAAAGAAATTGTATAATAAATGACAAAAAAACTTAACCACATCTGAAATCTTCGTTTAGTTAATTATTACTCTTTGTTCAGAGTACATCGTCCCGCACTTACGCAAACTACTATTAAATTTTTAAAGAAGGGGAAAAGAATGGTTACATCAGCTGAATTGGAAGAACTATTAACAAAACATAGTAATCAGATTGACAAGGAGCATATAGATTTATTTTTAAGTCTTATCAATGAACTAAGAACTTGTAATTATGTAAATTATCCATTTATATGTGTTAATAATATTATACATAGATCTAACTGTGAAAAAATTTACTCAGAATCTTTCAACATTTGTCGATGTCAAACATTCTATACACAATATTTGTTAACACTTAAGCTATTTAATCTGTATAAACGTATTTTTAAATTCGAATCTGTAAAAATCTGAACAAAGAAATATGTAATAAAATTTTCAAAAAAAAATAAAAAAAATAATTTGTTTTAATTAATCCCTTTATTCTATAATTTCATTTATTTAAAACAGTAAAACTAAAAAATTCTAAATCCTTAAAAACAAGTCTATTTATACTCTGGGATGTAGATGAGGAAACGTAGACAGACTCATTCTGTCCGTCCAATCATTCGTTTGAAAAGTAATACAAATAAAATGAACATGCACAATCATGTTTCTATTTAGGTATATAAAAAACTAGCACGCAGGTGATCCTGTTTACAAAAAAAGAACACGTACAACCAAACTACCCTTTCTTATCAGTTTGTATTTCTATTTTTTCTACATTTGATCATGAGCAGTACGTGACAAGAATTTATTATGCAGGTATACACTAAACCGCGATAAGAATCTATTATTCATAGAAAACGATGATGCAGGTGTTCATCCTGTATACACTAAACTGCGATAAGAATCTATTATTCCTAGAAAACTATCTTGCAGGTGTACATCCGTTTACTATTTCTTCTACATTTGATCATGAGCTGTACGTGACAAGAATTTCTTATCAATTTAAAATTGCAGATCCTTCTAATTAAATCATACAAAACTAAAAAGACACAACCAACCTACTCTTTCTTATCACATTTAAAATTAAAGATCCTTCTAATTAAATATAGAAAAAAAAAAAATAAAAAACAACTCCACAACCAACCCACCCTTTCTTATCAGTTTATATTTATATTTTTTCAGCATTGAGTATGATAATACGTGCCAAGAATTTGTTATCATCTTAAAATTACAGATCCTTCAAATTAAATCACACAAAAAATAAAAAATAACCGCACAACCAACCTACTCTTTCTTATCACATTTAAAATTAAAGATCCTTCTAATTAAATATACAAAAAAATAAAAAACACACAACAACTATATTGGTGCAGATCCCTTTTCTATTTTTTCAGCATTGAGTATGATAATACGTGCCAAGAATTTACTATTAAAAAACGATCATACACATTACATGTTACGCACACACTCATTCTGTCCGTCCAAACATTCATACATACGTATATACATTTTCACAGTCTACTTATACTCTGGGATGTAAATGAGGAAACGTGCACGCACTCATTCTGTCCGTCCAGTCATTCGTTTGCAAAGCAATACAAATGAAAGGACCAACAAAAGGCAGGTATGATCCCAAATTTGTAGGGAAAAATTGAAAATTATAATGATTTAATTCTTTTCCAGATATGCATTCTCACAAATTTTAAAACACACACACACATACACATTAAAAAGCAATACCTTTTCATAATACATGTTACAAACCTAAAGACCGATCGCACACAATTCATTTCACAATTCTACAATGTTTTTACTCTTTTACAGCTATGCATGCACCAAAATTTGTATGAAATAAGTGCCCCCGAAACCCCATAAACACACTACTCAGATGATTAGACTACGGTAGCACGTCATTGGGTAATAGCAGTTGCATCTGCCTTTTGCTAGGAATCACAACCTCGTGAATATGAATTGAGTTGTTGTATTGTTATATTGCTTATAGCACTGAGTGAATTTAGCATTGTGACAACTCTTTCTGAAGAAGAAGAACGTCATTGATTAGAGGGCTTTTTTTATACAATTTTTGGAAAGCAATTGAAAACGAGTTTAATTAAAGAGTGTTAAGAACATAACATAACAGAATTGCTTATTGCAACCCTTCAGTCAGGATTACGGCCTAATTTCTCACACCACTTATGTTGTGGGTGTTAATTTTATACATGAGTAGCCGCACCTACAGTTTAAAGTCGACTCCGAACTACAGATTTTTGAGAAACTTTTCATGGTAAGTTTATTTTCTTGTAGATTTTTTTTGCTAGAAATATACTGAGAGGCAGTCGCCGATGAAATATTTTTCTATAGGAGATTTCTGACCTGGGTTTTGAACCTTAGCATCGCGTCTATTAAACCAACACATCGCCTACTAAACTAGGGCGACTACCAAGAGTGTTAATACCGTTTGAAAATAGCGATTATATATAAATTGTTGAGCTTAACAGGCATACATACATACATATATACATACATACATACATACATACATACATACATATATACATAAATAATTGGTTATCACAGCCCTTCAGTAAGGATTACGACCTATCTTCTCGCATTACTTATATCGTGTGTACTAATTTGTATACATGAGTGGGGAGACCTACAGGTTTAAGTCGACTTCGAACGACAGATTTTTGAGAAACTTTTTATTACAATTTTATTAACTCTCAGAGTTTTTGTCAGAAATCTGCTGAGAATAATTCCCAAAGAAATATTTCGTTTTGTTGGTCATGTATGACCTAGGACTTGAACCGTGGCCGTACATGTAATAGGCCAACGCACTATCTACTAGACTACGTAGACTTGTTGTGCTTAACATTTTAATCTAATTGGTAACAAATACTAAAGTTTCCCTTTAAGTATGAGAAAGAAAATGTTTAAGACCTAAACGTTCATCACAAGACTACCATAGATGTACGGATTTTTTTTAAGACGTTACAAACGTCAACACATATCTAAGAATTAGAACATTAAATTGCAATGCAGTGACAAACATATTTTCATTAACAAAGTTAAGCTTCAAAATCTCGCTGTCTACTGCAATGTTATGTAAGGAATGCTTCCATTATATCAAAGGAATTTTGCAACCTTGAGTGTCTTCTCTTGTGAGTTTTTGTAATTTCTTCGTTGTTGCAAAAGTGTGACATAAAAATGTCGCAAGAAAAAATATTGAAAATTTTTTCAAACTTTAACACATCCACACAATATTGAAGGATATACCGGAGGATTTAAAATATAAAAACGAAATTCAATTAAACAAGAAGTTTGGTTCAAACAGCACATTCTACACAGACATACAACAAGCAGACGTTAGACCTTCCTTTAAAGCCCAGATCTGACATCTCGAACGAACCGAAATATGACAAAATATTTTGTCGGCGGCTTCCTCTCAGCAGATTTCTGGCGAAATTTCTGAGAGTAAATAAAAATGTCCATGAAAAATTTCTGAAAAAATTTGACTTTCGGAATCGAATTTAAACTGTCCCACTGTTAAACTGTGTCCCGCTACGCATGTATACTATTAACGCATACAACATAAATGGTGTGAAAAACTAGGTCGTGATCCTGACTGAAGGGTTGTAATGACCAATTATGTATGTATGTATGCAACAAACAGATTCCAACGTGCTTAACCTTACACAAAGATTTTCATTCAATCAACTTTTGGATGTAGTTCAGATACTGTTTTTTGCTTTTTAAGATTACCATGTGGATTTTGATAATGACCCAGTTCAAATTCTTTTATATTCCTTATAAATGGCAATTCTACTGTTTATACTCAATACTGGTGTATAAATAGATGGCCACTGTTACACTTAGACTCTAGTTAACCAATGTCTCGATATCCTTTAATAGAGATTTATTAGTTTCAATTGGACAAAGGATTGCCCCTGCAACAGGGGGATTCCTCTTTGTATACTTACATAACTTTCCTGTAAAATGCTACATAGTCTTTGCTTCTTCAAAGCCTACAAAGCTAAGATATTATTATGGGAACGAGCTTTAAAAACTAAAATCAACCTGAAAATGATACTAAACGTGGTTACAATCAACTTATAATATAAAATGTAAAGTAAACATCGTTAATATTATACCATAAACTTATTTAACAACCATCGGACAAGATGGAAAGACACGACGATAAATGTTGTATAAAACATCTGAGTTGTTCTTTAAATTTATCTCACAAGGAAAATAAGTAAAAAAATTATTTTCCACCTTAATTAGACGTGACATAATTGTCTGATAAATTTTTAAATAAAATAAATAAATACTTTCTTAAACTAAACATAGTATAAATACTGGCATGAGTCCCGGGACATTCTATCAGTAACTCACATGCATCGCCTCATTCCCTTATATATTACGATTGAATACTTCTTCATCCTCAATACTAACAATCCCTCAAATATGGTAATAGTAAAGATATCAAAATAGCAATGAAAACAATGAGTTTTAGGGCGCATACCGCGTGCATAATTTCACATTGTTTTCATTTTATGAATCCATGAATTTCCTTCCGAAAACAAAATCAAAGGCTAAGTCTGTTTTAAGTTAGGGAATCTACAAACGTCATCGGTTTTTGGGGTTGGTGCCGAACGTGCCACTGAGAGAACTGGCCAGTATAATCCGAAGCTTTGGGTGGGCTTATCTCACACTGCGTAACATAATGGGAGACCGAGTGAACTTGCCTATGGATGACAAGCTACCCGCTAACCTAACCTAACTTAGCGATTCGATGGATGAACCACTGTCCTTTCTGCAATGATTCATACTTCTTTTAGCCACCCTCTGGAATATATTGTATTACCGATATCCTATCCTTGCTGTCCGGCATACGTAACACATGAAAAGCTGGGTACATCATATACAGTGAACAGCAAAAGTCTTAGTACGGCAATATATTTCAGCAATTTCACGAATTTTAGCCAAAAGTTTGTATAAAAAATTAAGGTTTATATATTTATTTTATTATTTTATTCCTGTTTTTTATAAAACAAAAATTTTTTTAATGTTTTTCATAAAACAAGAGAAAAAATAAGCAAAAGTTTCAGATGACTTCATATGTACAAAGTAATATTTATTTATTTTAATTCATTTTGTTCGAGATATTTCAACCATGGCCTCACGACTAATAAGCCAACATACCGGAATTTAGTTTTTTGCATTAAATAAGTGGAAATACAAAGTGCCTTAAAAGAATGTTTATAGTTGTTTAGCCTACTGCGTGAAGGCTACATGTATCGAGGTTCATTTTTATCTAAGTGAACGCACTAAACTAAATAATAATGAATCTGAAAACTGAGCACCAAAAGATTTTTAACTCGCTGAAAGCAAATTTATCATGTTTTTCGAATTTTATGAAAATCTATTTTACATCAACGTCATATGGTGGTACTTGTCCTTCAGCTAATACAATACATTTTAACAAAAAAGCGTTATTTATAGACAACGACATATGCAGTCCTATGATCCTAGGATCAGCTATAGTAGAAGTATCAACTACGTAGCTGGGACAATTTAATTAATAAAACCAAAACCAAACAAAGGAGTAATAATGGAATGCATTGGAGAGATGCTTTGTGACACTCGTGGGCTTGGAAATTAATACTCTGAAGAGTTTCTTGTGACAAATATTTGCCTGCATAAAGTTCGTGGTTTAGGCCTTATGAATTTTTTCCTGTACAGTTAGCTCAAGTCTAAAAGTTGCACAAATAAACCCTCCAACTTGTGAAAACAAGTTTGCAGAGTGTACCCTTCGATCAGCCTTAAAAAATTAAATGAGTACTGCCATTACCATTGGAAACCATTGGATGATATTATTTTTAAGAAATAAATTCTCAAATTCGATTATTAATTGGGCAATTAAGTTTCGATAACAGGCTTACTAAATCAAATTTTGCTCTTAAGGCGAAATAAGCTTGTTTCAAACCCTCAGCATTTTTATTTTTAAACAGTGTTGTGTTTCAATTCTAGTAATAATTATTACAAATAACTTTAAATTGTGATTATAAAACATCAAATACAACATCACCTGTATGGAACTATTGCTGCCAGCAGTTAGTAACATAATCTGTCGTCATTTTCACTGAACTAAAGTATTTTTGTGCTCATTTTTCAGTTGGATTTAATTAATTAATTAGAACACCCAGCAGGAATACTGTGTGTTCTATTGTATTACTGTTTTTTATTTTTTTTTCTATAGTATGCAGTTTTAAATATAATAATACAAACATATACACATTCATACATATATACCCAAATACATCCATACATTAATAATGTGTAATAAATTTCTAAAGCATTGTCTGTTTATTATTCTCCCAGGTTATAATTTTGTTTTCGTATTTGTATACGAATTGTCTCAATGGCTATGTATGCATAAACTTAATGTGTAATAGTATTTGTAAGGAAGAGTAAAAGCTAGTAAAAATACATAAAAAGAGAATAAATGCGATAAAGAGAAATATCTCTGTATAGAAAAGAGAATTGTTTTAAATGGTGAAGTTTTACGTAAAACTCGTTACACGTAACGTAAAGAAACTTAAGAGAATCAAACAGTAGAGAATACAAATATAGAACAAAACTCATTCAGCTAAGAAGAATTCTCATACCAAAGACAATCAGAGTTAAAGTGAATTTTCAGGTATTGAAAAGTATCTTTGGCAGACCCTCGCTCAAATAGTAGTCAGATCCTTTATATAGACCTAGTACATCTAATGAGATGGAAAGTTTGGCAGTTTTTAGTGGATCATAAGGATGCGTATATCCTACAATTGTCATGACAGCACTTTTCCTGTAGTTCAAATGTATTCACTCTTAATCGATTACATCTCGTAACAGGATTTTGCAAACTTAAGGAGATCATAATGAATGATACTCATACATACATAATTGAGCATTACAACCCTTCAGTCAGAATTACGACCCTACTTCTCACACCACTTTTATTGTGTGTTAATTTTATACAAAATCAATCAAAAAATCTGTGGTTCAGAGCCGACTTTAAACTGTACGTCCCGCCGCTCATGTATAAAATTAACACACACAACGTAAGTGGCGTGAGAAGCTAGGTCGTAATCCTGTCTGAAGGGTTGTAATGACCAATTATGTATGTACTCGTATGTATGTTAATTTTATACATGAGTGGTCGTCTCCGAAACGACAGATTTTTGAGAATTTTTTCATTGCAATTTTATTTATTCTGAAAGTTTTTGCCAGAAATCTGCTGATAAGAAGTCGTTGAGAAATATTTGTTCATATTTCGTTTCCGTTGAAGATGTCTGAGCTGCGGTTTGAACCGTGGCCTCATGTCTAATAAGACAAAACACTATCTACTAGACTACGGTGACTTCGATCTCATCCAATACTAAACATACCATCAAATCAAATTTTTAAGTCGTTTGTGCAGACTGAACCTGAGTCCTTAACCATGATTCTCTTTGTTTGATTTTTAATATTCAGTAGATTTTTTACCCCAAACCTGACGTGTCTACCACTTAAAGTATAGTGTGTGTGCTTTTGAGAGCTTTTGAGGTGTAAACCGCTTAACAATAACATGGCTTCATAAGTTTTCTGTGCAAAAAATAAAAAGAGTTGTGCTAGTTCATTGATAGTTGCCACACTAAGACTGCAAAATAATAAAATTGACCGCTCCCAAATTAATTTTTGCACATAAATTTTTTCGTGTTGAAGCAAAAATCTTCAAACTTGGAACATAGATTTGCCAGAATAAGCAAAATGTGCTTGCCAAGTTTAACCCAAATTGGATTCAATTTAAATAAATTTTTTTCTCATAAAAGTAAAGTATAAGTCTTCTAATGAGTTTTTCAGCGATCAGTAAAAGTCAAAGAGGAAACTCTCCCCTGTAATCTAGTTACAGTAAGAAGACGTACGTTTTATGTATTCATTGAATATTAGCAGTAAATGCTATATTTTACAGGATTATTTTAAATCGGTCAGACGAAATAAAAAATTCTGATCCCTTAATCCTGATTGAAGGATTGTAAAGACCAATTATGTGTATACTAACGTGCGAATCTGACTTATTTTAAAAGAGTGAAAATACAAAAAATTATTCATGTGTACTTACAAGTATTTAACTGAATCTATGGAACATATTTGAAGGAAATAATTGTTTTTTTATTATTTTTGACATTTCCTACATAATAACTGTATAGGCGTTAAAATGTAATTGCGATTTTGTAAGCCCTCATTAGTCAAACTCTAAGTTGGTCTCATCCAAATAAAGTACAAGGCATTCAAAACAGAAAAATGAAGACTAAGCACGTTCAACACTGTTTATAAGTCCATGTTGCGCCTATTCGTCATATAAATACACTTCACTATTTCTAAGAGCATGTAATTCTCTTCGAAAATATTTCAAAGAAAAATCTCTTTCCTTATACTGGTATATACTGTATGTGAATGAATATGTTCTCTTAAAAAAGAAATTGTTTTGCAGCCAATGTCCTGCACAAAGGAAAACATTAAATATTTATTTTTATTTCTGTTGTTCCTCTTATGTCTAATAAATTTCGCTTACCTTACCCTACTAAGGATTTAAAAAACAAATGTTTGTAGAGGGAGTATCAGCACAAGTGTGGGAAAAAAAAGTAAGACTTGAAAAGATGTATAAATATTGAAGTCGATTGAATGAATTGATTGATGTGAAGCAATAAATAAAATTACATTAAATATTTAAAATACGTTTTGCTAACAGAAGCTTATGGAACTGACAGTTAAATTGAGAACTTAATTTAAAACTTATTTTGTAACAAGTTTTTTTCCAAACATTTGATGACAGAATTTTTTTTCACGATGGCTCATCATCTCAGTGATGGTTGGTACATCATCACTGTGATGTGTTATGTTTGGAATAGTATCCTTTATAAAATGTTGTATTCGTTTCAATGATTTCTCCGTATGCTGTACAATCATTGTTATCTTAACGCCAATGCGATTCAGATGTACATACATTTAAGCCAGAGTCTCCCATACAGGCACTGACTGACTCTCACTACTCAAGTCACCTTTATTTAATCTTAACATGCAATGGTTGCTTAAAAAATGAGATGACTTATCAAATTTCTCGGGCTACATACAATCGACTTTTTTATGTTGTTACTTTCATCTCGAACATATGTTCACAGTATTAACTATAAAGCATGTTTAGTTTGCATCCTTGTCCTGTCCATCGCATTTCCTGTATGGCAGTGATGTCAGTCCTACATTTAATGAGGGCATCCGCCAGCTGGGCGGAAGCGCCTACCCTGTAAAGCGTGCGGACATTCCTTTATACGTTTGCCGTGGTCGTCAACTTTTGAGGGGATCTTTCTTAATGAATTTTTGGTTTTCATTGAATTAAAATTTTTTAAGCGGTGTGTTCCAAGCCCTACGCACAACCCGAGTTTAACGTCCAGGGGATTGGACTTCGCCGCACGCATTAGTTAACATCTAGCGGGTGCTAGTATGCCATCTAGGAGTGGCCACGAGGAGGCTCCATGTTAACTTGGATACAGCAAGACAAGGATCGTCGTGGAACACAATCAGAAACTTTTACCTTGTTTGCATGCATTCCATCCCCCGAATGGAGGAGGATGCTCCGGCGAGATGGGTATTTGATGCGGGAGTCTGCGTTAGAAGGACCAAATCGAGGAAGCCCTGTCATCGATTGGTGTGACCAACTGACGCAGGCCCGCAAGAAGCAGATGCGCCTGGAAGGATGTATTGCGGCAGACCGAAATCCGTTAAGCATTTTTAGTTTGTTCGTGAGAGGTATAAATATAGAAGAATATATTCTATAAGAATTTTCATCACTTTTTCAACATTTTCATCGGTTATTAATGTGCCAGGGCGTCCAGGGCGTCCAGGGCGTCCAGGGCGAGCGTCATCATTCATATCTTCACGATCTTCTGTAAAAAGCTTGTACCACTTGTAAACATTTGTTCGACTCAAAGTACCTTCACCGTATGCCACATATCCTAAGGTAATGACAACCTTTTATACCGCCATCCATCGTCCTCTGTGACAATCGTAAAAGGTAGTGGTGCCAGACCTTTAGACGATAAAATTGTCCTCCCTGTCGCCGTAGTCTAGTAGGTAGTGCGTTGGCTTATTAGACGTAAAGCCAGGGTTCGAGCCCCAGGCCAGACATCAAAACAAAATACAAAAGGATTTCTTCGGCGACTTCCTCTCAGCAAATTTCTGGCAAAAACTCTGAGAGCAAATAAAAATTGCCATGAAAAGTTTCTCAAAAATCTGTCGTTCGGAGTCGACTTTAAACTGTAGGTCCCGCCACTCATGTATAAAATTAACACAAACAACATAAGTGGTGTGACAAACTAGGTCGTAATCCTGACTGAAGGGTTGTAATGACCAACTATGTATGTATGTATGTATGTATGTATGTATTTTCTGTTCAACTCATATTAGAATATGTTCTATTAACAATGTATACACTTTTAAATTTTCTGAACATAAAATTAAATTATCAGTCCCATGTTTAACAATTAATAGGTCGCACAAAACAAACAATATTCCTAAAGAATGCTAAAGCGTGTTCAGATTTTCCTTGTCAGCCTAAGAATTTTTTGGTAAATATTTAGAATTTCGCACATTAAATTCTAAGAAAAATTCCATTGGCACGAATATCAATTATTACAATAATTTATAAATTTACAAGCTAAAACCTTTACAGGTTCGCTATGTTACATATATATGTTACATACATACATAACTGGTTATTACAACTAGGTCTGGTTAACGATCTAGTTGCTCACACCACTTAAGTTTATACATGAGTAACTAGACCTACAGTTTAGAGTCGATTCTGAACGGAAGATTTGTGAGAAACTTTTCATGGCAATTTTATTTGCTCTCAGAGTTTTTTGCCAGAAATCTCCTGAGAGAAAGTCGCCGAAGAAATATTTTTTTATATTTCATTTTGTTAGGATGTCTGACCTAGGAATTGAACCGTAGGCTTACGCCACTTTATGAATTTCACTCTTTGTATGACATCCTACGTTTGAAGTGTGACGACTTAATATAACAAGAAAATGTCTGCTTTCCTAAAATACTCCGAACATTTAAATGCAGTCTACTGACAAACATACAAACAAATTTCACTTTCGTACTTATAGATTTAATGTTGCTCCATTGGGATCATATTGAATAAAAATATTTTTGCATGAAAAACAAAATTTCAAATTAAATTTTTAAGAGAATTATTAAATATTTAATTAAACGTCTTAAAATTTATTAGAATGAATGGATGATGTGGAACAGAGATCAGCAATGAGTATTCATAAAGATGAGTAGATTCGAAACTTATTTTAATATCATACTCATACTACTCATATTCAAAGTTTGAAGTACTCATTGTACTCATACCTAACAATACGCATGATGTTGTTGATTTCGACTCTCCATAACTCAACATTTACAAGAATCACAAAATAAGTATGATTCGCGTACGAACACTACAATACTCACTAGAAGGTTGTGTGTTTGCTTTGCTTGCTGTCTTTGTCCTTTTCTTTCTTCTTTTTTTGTAAATACAACAACAACTAAGACTGTAAATTGTGATGAATGATTCGAATCACCCGAATCATTTATGAGTATTATACGTATTTTTCTAAATTTATGAAACTGAATGAGTAGGCGTATGAATCAAACATATTTCGAATGTTATAAGTTTGATGGCACACTCTTTGCAACCTGTACTTATTCATTGTAGTACATTCATTCATTGTAGTGAGTACTAATGAATCAGAGTAGTTGAATTTCAATACTGTTGACTCACTCATACTCAGAATTTTATGAGTACTTATGAGTAGCGAAAAAACGATTCATTGCTTATCTCTGATGTAGAATAAATATTCTACACAAACCTATATTTTAATTGGATTTTTCCCAATTTGTTTATATTGAAATAATAAAGCTGCTGATAATAAAGCATAACTTAAACTTTAACATTTCCTTAGGAGCAGCATTTCAACAAAAGTTCTTATTTTTCTACTGCACCCTCAAAGTTGAATGAATATACCAAAAAAAATGTATGAATTAATTAATTTGGGGATAATGGTTGCGGTTTATCATGACAAATACTCATTATATTGTATTTAGAAATGAAAATGAAAGTGAGAGAGAGAAAAATTGATAAAGAATATAAAAAAGTAATTTGACCATAATAACATTGTCTAGAAAATTGAATTCCCTTTTTGCGAGAACAACAATTTAAAAACAAGTAAATAGATTAGGGATGTACACAGACAACACTCTCTCGATAAATAAAATAAAAACGAAAAAGAAAATTGGGAACAAGGAAATTGACTCTAAGTTTTCGAAAGTGCAGCATACTCCAATAAAAGTGGGAGCATGGCAATGTAAGGACTATAAAGAGTGTAAGGCAAGACCTCTATGCCATTAGATTTCAAATAGTTATCGTATGCTTGCTGGCCATAAACACCTCAATTGTACTCAGAGCATATACCTTTAAATTGTCCTGCTTGATTTTTGCAGCTTATTCCAGTCCTCATAAATACAGAGTATTCACATGCCATAACACATTACGTATAACTTTGTTAAACGCAAATGAAATGATTATAGCACTGGTTATATTGGATCGCTTCTCCAACTATTAAGTCAAAACGACTTTAGACCATTAAAATTAGGGTTGTATAGGTCAACAAATTACAATTATACTGTGAGAAACGCTGAGTAAATTTAAAGCAATCAATGAAATTAAATGAAAATTGAATCGATTTTAAGTAAGTGTCATGAAAATTAAATTTTCATAACTTAAAATATAATAACAGAACCAATAATTCATAAGTTTTTGATTTAAATTTAAAAATAAAAAAAAATTAAGCGACTAACATATTTAATTTCTTTCAGTGCTATCTACGTGTATACGTAGCTTGGAAGGTGCCGGCGGTTAGCTAGAGAATAGTAAGTAAAATTTATCATTTTCGTTGATTTCAAGACATTTTTGGACGTTTAACATGGTCATCACTATAGCATATCCATAACAGAAGACTACACCACAACGCCTAGTGAATACTATGCTTAACAGGCGAGCTAACATATACGTACACAATTGCTTATTACAACCCTTCAGTCAGGATTATGACCAAGCTGTTCATACCACTTATGTTGCGTGTGTTAATTTTATCCATAAGTAGCGGGACCTACAGTTTCAAGTAGACTCCGAACGACAGATTTTTGCATAACTTTTCATGACAATTTTATTTACTCTCAGAGTTTTTTGCAAGAAATGAAGACACCGAAGAATAATAAACCAACATACTACCTACTAGACTACGGCGACTTACAACAGATTATTTAACAAAAATATCAATGGAATTCAGGAATGTACATTTTTTCTGGTACTAATTCTAACCGAACATTATATTGTTTTACATTAAACAAAGACACAGGGTCCAGCTGGCATTCAGTGGTACTTGAACCAACATTTACAAAAGTCGAACAACGTGAATTCAAATTATAGACAAACAAAATGCTAATCACAGAGACCTAGAAAAGCCTGCGGTAAAAAGGTGTAAAGACGAACTCGATTAAAATTATACCAATACAGAGGGAAACCAAAAGCCTACAGTAAAAAGCTCCGAAGATAAGTGTTTAGAAGACAAACTCGATTAAAATTATACCAAACTACTGTGTCTGCTTAGACAGAAATGATGTATCAATCTAGGAGAATTGAATCGTTAATCATATCTCGTAAGAATAGTTGAAAAATACAAAGGTACGGATGGGAATCCAACAAATCACGTCAATAAGGCGCATTGTGCTTATGGTAAGCTAAACAAAGTATGGAACTTGTTACACGCATTGAACATTTCAAAATTTCAAAAATGAAAAAAAAAATTTCTTATCGAACAAGGCTGCGAAACTTGGAAAATAAATAATTCCACGACAATATAATTACTGGTACATAAATACATAATTGGCCATTCCAATCCTTCAGTCAGGATTACGGCCTAGCTTCTCACACCACTCATGTTGTGGGCGTTAATTTTATACGTGAGTGGCGGGACTTGCAGTTTAACGTCGACTATGAACGACAGATTTTTGAGAAACTTTTTCATGGCAGGTTTATTTACTCTTAGAGTTTTTTGCCAGAAATCTGCTGAGAGGAAATCGGCGAAGAAATATTTTTTTTTCATATTTCGTTTTGATTGCTGACCGGGTATACGAACCCGGGCTTTACGTCTAATAAGCGAACACACTACCTTTTATACTACGGCGACTTTCAATCGCAATGGTGATTTGTCTTCAATTGGCAGCCACAAATCATCTACAAATTTGGAAAGAAATTGGGTTGGAAATTAAACACGTATGCATCATGTACTCCACAAACAAACAAAAAATCAGAGACAATGTAAAGATTTTTAGCGGAACCTTCACTCTATTATGTGGACCATCAAATTTGAAAAAAAATTCACTTTTTTTTTTTTTTTTGTTAAAAACCAACCATTGTTCTGACACATTTCTATTCACAATGTATATTTAATTTGCATTTCAAATGAAACACAAATAAGAACGACTTTAAAATTAATTTAAATTGTTTATTTTTTCTTTCTTTTTTCGCTTTTTTTAATGAACCTTTTTAAAAGTCGCTTACATTTAAAATTGTTTTCATTTTTCCTTAACAAAATCACTTCTTAACACTTGTCTAGGCGAGAATCGTCCCTACTTTATTTATTGCTATCATTCTAATCTTATTATAGACATCATCAATTTTAATTTTACTCTTCAAAATAAAACACAATCACTTTCATGCTATCTTAGCGAATGGACCTTTTTTTCTTCTCTTTTTTGCTTTAACATGTCATTTGAATCTTTTTTTTTTCTTTCTTTTCTTTATTTCCTTCATCTCATACAATATTTTTACTTGTACTTTGCGCTGCGTTGAAGAAAAAGTCACAATAAAATTAAAGGTAAGTGTTATTACATGCCTCCTCAAATGAGGCATCTTATCTAATGTTGATAACAATGATTCTTACATAATCATTCTGTTTGATTACTGCGTTCAGTTTCATTTTGTTAGAGACAAATAAAAGTAGACCACATTATACACGGTGTATAGCAGATATCTCAACAATGTAACAGAACGATATCATGCCCATATGATATGGCTACCGGAGCACAGAGATACTCCGGGTAACTGCAAAGCATATGAACTGGCAAAACGGGGTACAACAGTCGAACTCTACGATAATAGCACTCGACTTTGGAATTTCTTTTGAGAACCTGAAGGCTCTTAATTGACAATGCGATCATCGATTCCGTCAACGACAAATGGGCTGGGCAGAACGGCCCATATGGTTAAGGCTGGATGAAGGGCTCACGCTACGTCTGCTTAAGCTCCAGAAAGGTGCGCTAAGTATTACGAGGTATTACATTATGGCAACGCATGCGAGGCCTTGGACACCTTGCTAATGATTTCTGCTGAAGCTGCAGAGATGACGAAGAGACTGACATTCACCTACTGGCTACATACCCGGCATTTTGTCAAAAGAGAAAAAGGTACTTTGGTGCTTACTATGTTGATGATCTAGAGGAACTATCAGGGATTGATATTGACAGTCTAAGTCGCTTCATTATGAGCTCCGAGTGGTTCCGCGACTAGGGGATAGAGGAGAACTTTGTGTGTGTTCATCCAACTCTCTTAGATAGACAGCCATCTCTACCTACCTACCTGCTGTGGCTTCAGTGACATGTTCAACATTTTGTAAAGCAAATGTTGTTTTTAATACGACTCTCAGATTAGACAAAATGCCAATGGAAAGGTGGAATGCTTCGATACTTACTCACAATAATTGCATTCATCGCTAATATTACAAAACGTATACGATTAATTTCTTATTCCATGGATTATTACCAGTGTTTTCCTATGTTCTTTTATAGATTCACCTGATGATATCAGGAATGTTTTCACTCGGGCTATTTTTGTGTGGCGAAACACTCGTACCCAATGGAAAGGTTGATGGAAACGGCCGAACATGTTCAATTGTTGCTAGACACCATTGAGAATGTAAATATATCCTAGGTATTCTGTGCGTCTTGTATATTGATCAGAGGATAACGAAATATGAAATATGCTAAGAATCAGTGCCATTAACTCTAACCAGCAAAGCAAAATAAGAACAAATATTTCTTCCTCTCAATAAAATTGCCGTGAAAAGTTTCTCAATATGTATCTATCGTTCGACGTCGATTTAAAACTGTGGTGTGACAAGTATTGTAACATAATGTAGAACAAATTTTATGTCCTCCAAATCCTGAGTTATTATAAGCCACCATAGAGAAAACACAATGCCTACTGAGAAAATCGACGTCGTAAGTGAAAAACTATTACAACCATTAAAAAAATTTTAATTTTATAACAAATTTATTAAGTTTTTTTTTTAAATATTTTCAACATTTTCCATCAATTGGAAGTAGAAAGTGCTCCATTCAAATATGCTTTTAACTTGTACTGGTAATCATCTACTCTTTTACTTGCTTTAGTTTCTTTTATTTATTTAAACATCAACTTTTTAAAATGTATTCTTTTTATGTAAAATGTAAAATCAAGTTTTGTTGGTATCTTAGTTCTCTTGTATAAATTGTATTTAATTATGTTATCATTTAATTAAAAATTTAATTCTACAGAAATTTTAATGAAATTATTTCCATATAAAAACAAAACTACTACGTAGAATACTTACTTAAGAACTTAAGACTTCATTTCATAAGTATTAACACTTACGGAAGCAAAGAGCATATTTCCATAAAGTTCCCTTTGAATAAATTTCAAATGTCAAGTTTATAATGATAGAGCACAACATAATGATGGAAATGTTTGTGTTTTCATAAGAAAAAGTCTTCGAAGTAATTAATAAATAAAGTTGAAAAGTTATGAAAATACGATGATGATAACTTTGGTGGCAGTTTTTTGCCATGCTCATTAGGAAGTAGTTTTGAAAATGTATGTACATACATACATACATACAAAAACTAATATACAAATGAATATTATTATTAAATGGTATTCTGTCATCGAAATCAAGTTACTGTCACCATAAAGAAGAAACCACACTACACCACAACGTTCTTTTGGAATGTATACATACGAGTATGTAGGTACACAGGCATATCGATTTTCAACAAATTCGCCAGAGTATAAAAATTACATTTTCTTACTTACTTACTTACTTAATTGGCCATAACAAGCCATTTAACGGATTTCGACACATCCTTCCAGGCGCCTCTGCTTCGTGCGCGCCTACGCCAGTTGGTCACACCAATCGATGACAGGGCTTCCTCGATTTGGTCCTTCCAACGGATGCAAGGTCGTCCTCTTCGCCGACCGGAGCATCCTCCTCCATTCGAACGACATGGCTGAGCCAGCGCAGCCGCTGGATATTAATACGCTGCACAACGTCTATTTCGTTGAGGAGCTCATACAGCGCACTGTTGTATCGGATATGGAAATCATCGCCAACTCGCACTGGACCGAAGATCTTGCGTAGTATTTTCACTCGAACACTGTCAAGGCCGCTGCATCTGTACTTAATAGGGTCCATGGATCTGCGCCATAAAGAAGCACGGGTAGGATGAGTGTCTTGTAAAGTATATACATTTTGCATCGATTTAATTACCATAACAAGAAAGTCAAAATTTTTTCTGAATTTTAAGTTAATGATTGCAAGTCTGTTAAGATTTTCTTTAAATTCTGCAATATAACTAACAAACTATCAACCTTTCCGTTGGGTACGCGTGTTGTGCTCTACAAAAGTAATCGGGGTAAAGTCATTCCTGATATGATCAGGTGAAAGTATTAAAGAACATAGGAAAACGCTGGTAATAATCAATGGAACAAGGAATTAATCGTCCGCCTATTGTAGTATTAACGATGAACGTACATATTTATTGTGAATAAGTAAGGCCTTTTTGTATAGAAGCATATCACTTTTCCATTGGCATTTTGTCGAAGCTGAAAGCAACATTACATACATACATACATAATTGGTCATTACAATCCTTCTGTCAGGATTACGACCTAGTTTCTCACACCACTTATGTTGTGTGTATTAATTTTTCTACATGAGTGGCGGGACCTACAGTTTAAAGTCGATTCCGAACGACAGATTTTTGAGAAACTTTTCATGGCAATTTTATTTATTGAACCAGAGATCAGCAATGAATCGCTTTTTAGCTACTCATAAGTACTCTTGAAATTTTAAGTATGAGTGAGTCAACAGTATTGAAATTCAACTACTCTGATTCATTCGTACTCACTACAACATTGATTTAGAAGTACGGGTTGCAATGATTATGAGTACAACGTTGACATCAAACTCATAACGTTCGAAATATGTTTGATTCACACGCCTACTCATTCAGAATCATAAATTTAGAAAAACACTTATAATATTCATAAATGATTCGAGTGATTCGAATCATTCGTCAAAATTTACAGTCTTATTGTTGTTGCATTTACAAAGAAAAAAGAAGGACACATAAACAAAAAAGAAAAAGACAGCAAGTAGAGCAAACACACAACCTTCTTGTGAGTATTGTAGTGTTCGTACGCGAATCATATTTATTTTGTGATTCGTGTATACGATGAGTCATGGATAGTCGAAATCAATAACATCATGCGTATTGTTAAGTATGAGTACCATGAGCATTTCACACTTTGAATATGAGTAGTATGAGTATGACATTAAAATAAGTATGAATGCGTATAAGTATCAGAAATTATAAGTATGATTCGAATCTACTCATTGTTTTGAATACTCATTGCTGACCTCTGATTTGAACCCTGGCTTTTACGTCTAATAAGCCAACACACTACCTACTAGACTATTGCGACTTCAAGAGAAAAAGAGAGCAACATGAGAGCAACATTGCTTTACAAAATGTTGAACATGTCACTGAAGATGCAGAAGGTAGGTCCCTTACCAAGTGTTTACTTATCTCAATTAACTTGATCAAACTAGGTAATGAAGCTAGAACTTGTTTTTATGGATTTATCACAAGAATATTAATTTATACGGAAGTAATTAATATAACCACGCAAAATTTCGAAATTTGATGGCTTAAAAAACTCTTTTCAAATGTAATAATGTATCCGTTCCATTCCAAAAAGTCTAAGCGACAGATTTTTAAAAATCTATTTTATTGCAATTTTATTTACTCTCAGAGATTTTGCCAGAATCTGCTTTTGTTGGAGATGTCTGACAAGGGGTTTGAACTGTGACCTTATGTCTCATAAGCCAACACACTACCTACTCGACTATGGCGACTTCATGTTGATCATACCGACCGAAAGATGTAATAACCCCAGCAATGTATAAAATGTTATCATTTCCTTGAGATAACATTTTATACCTGTGCAAATTAACTGCTCCCATCTATGGACACCATGTATCCTTGCTAATACGTATCCAATTAAAACAAATTATGGAACATATTGATTCAATTAAATTTTTTACTATAACATAATATTATTGCTCACTTATAATACAATATAAAGCAATAAAGGAGAGATAATTTCTAAATAAATAATAAGTTCATGTAACTGTGCACGTATGCAAATACTTTAAAGGATAAGACAGTAAGTAAGAGATTAAAGCGGAGAAAATTACTTAAAATGTATGCCAATGTAAAAACCAAAAAAGAAATAAAAAAAACTACAGGACTTTCATTTCATTGTACATTAT
The DNA here is from genome assembly GCA_958299815.1 of Sarcophaga carnaria. NCBI lineage: Eukaryota > Metazoa > Arthropoda > Insecta > Diptera > Sarcophagidae > Sarcophaga > Sarcophaga carnaria. The sequence continues at coordinate 48,004,805 of OY283150.1, forward strand.
AAGCATTCCAGAGCTGTTGATGGTGCTGTTGCTGTTGAATTTGGGAGGACTCAGAGGAATGTTGTGCTGAAAAATCAACGTAATGACTGGAATGCTGCTGATGATGATGATGATGTTGTTGTTGATTAAGCTGATGACGACGATTATAATCGTTGCTGTAGAGAGAAAAGTCAGGTGGCTGCTGTTGATGTTGCTGTAATTGAATGTTTTCCGTTAAGGTGGTTACGGCTGTTGATGTTGTAGTTGTTGTCGTTATAGCTGTTTCGCTTGTCGCTACAGTTATTGCATTCGTTACTGATGTTGTTATTTGTTCATCAGGGAAATAAAAGCAATTTAAGTTGTCAGCGACATGATGATGTGCATCAGCATGTGTATTCAATGAAGTAGTTTCGCAGGTCTTCTTTAATGTTGGCGATGTTGGAATTTTTTGTGGCGATGCCAAAGATGATGAAGTCGTTGATGAGGAACACGATATAGAAGAGTTGGGTGGTGTAGGCAAGCAACTTAATGTTGTTGGAGACGCGGCTATTGTCGTTGCCGTTCCTATAGTATTACTAGTGGTAACTTGCAACATATGTGATGGCTCTTGTGGCATTTTGGCATACATTAAAGATTTCAAAGAATTATTGTTATTAGCAGCCAACAAAACACCAGATGTGTCAGTTTGTGTCAGCAACGAGGTAGCGCCATGCATAAAAGGCGTTGGCAAACAGTTCGTCATTGCCGCAGCTGCTGTTTGTTGAGATGCAGTGTTGGCCTCTATTGGCATCAAATGATCTATAAAGTATTGTTCGATATTAGCTTCAACATCTTCATTTGAATCTGCAGTAGCATTAGGATTTGAATCAATAGCATATGGCGCCACATAGCTATTGCCATTCTGTGTTGCTGTTGCTGTTGCTGTTGTTGACTTCTGGGCATATGCTGTGTTGTTAAGGGATTTTGTTTGCGGTGAAGATATGTTAAAATAATTTAATGGTTCAATGGTGTGTATCGTGGGAGATGATGCACAATCAGTACGCCGGTATACCGTTGAAGCTGGATAGTCGGCTAAATGATCATCAGCAGCAGGGTGGTAATTTTGATATTCCATGGAATTTTGCTGTTCATATGAGGGACGATTTGTATAGAATTGCAAAGCATATGGCGGTAATTGATTTTGATTTTTTGTTTGTACATCGTTGGTATTCAAGGCCGCAGCAGCAGCTGCAGCAGCGGTAGTATTAGCACTGGCATTACTAAAAGAACAATCATCCAAGGATATGAATTCCTTTTCTTCGATATTGAGTAGATTGTATTCATTTAGGGCGCTAGTGGCATCATTGATTTGTGCTGCCATCGTTGTACGTTGCACTTGCTGCTGTTGATGTTGTTGTTGTTGTTGCTGCTGTTGCATATTAAGTAAACGTGTATAGGGAGTGGCAGGCGGTGTTAATGGTTGCTGTGCTTCATTCGCTATTGTGCCACACGACTGCAGAGAGCTAGTAGTGGAGCAAGGACTATCTAAACGTTTGATGTAATCAAAGGAATTAAACATCAAATCAGCTGTGTCATCAGCGACAGCCACCAAGCCATTGCCCAAAGAATGTCCATGTGTCAATAATCCCGCTGTTTTACAAGCATTTTTCACAGTTTCATTTAAATCCATCATTGTGTTATACGTTGATTTGCCATTTATTTGTTTACTACCCCTTTTACTGCCACAGCCACTGTTACTATTATTTTTTCCATTTAATCTTGTTGTCGACAATTGTTGTGTGTTTGTTAGTTTTCTATTATGGCCACAGTTGGTCTTCTCTCCCACTGTTATATTGTTTATGCCCGTATTACTGCTAGTGTTTGCTAAACTCATCATTGCTGCGGCTGTTACAGCCGCACTTAAACCCTCACCACATTGTACTGCACTGGCTGTTAGAGAACGCCCCTTTTTTCTTCGCGGCTGATACTTGTAGTCAGGATGTTCTTGTTTATGTGTTTTTCGCAATTTTTCTGCCACATCCATAAACGGTTGTTTATCGGAATCTTTAAGGTTTCTGCAACAAATGTTTAAGAAAACAAAATTGAAATTAAAATGTTGTTGACTTATGGCCAGAAAAATTAAGGCATTTGCTTCAATGTCTTAATAAAGGTTCTGTAGATAGCGTAAATTTTTATATTAAGAAAAGAATATTGAGAAGAATTGCAGAATTATCGATGAATTCTGTAATAAAAGTTTTAGAAATTTAAAAATTTCGCATTTCGTATGGATTCATTACGACAATATGAGAATGTATGGTAAACTTCCGCGTCTTGTAAATTATCCGAGATAATCTGGCCTACTTTAGCATAGGAAACAACCAGACTAGTAATGGCGGCAATTTGAAATCTGATAGGATTTGTTCAGTGCAACAAACTTATACCTATGAAAAGAAGAAATATTTTTCTAAAGGGTCTTGTTATAGGGTAATCATGTTGGAGCTACATCTCTCAAATTGTTCAATTTTGCCAAATCACCATGAACGACCATAGACAACAACATGTGTTCACTGGTTGCGCTCTTGAGCACTTGACAACTGATCCCAATGGGTAGATAAATTTCAACGTGAACAGAGTTGTCAAATTTGAGACTATGCCAACCCTTATAAGACCCAAGAGCGTCCAATGCACCCCTAAACAGTTTGGTTTGGTTTTTGGTCGAGTGGAGTGATCTGCCATAACTCTTTAAGAATGCCGTTGGACATGCCATCACTGTCAACAGTGGGCACTATAGTTCAATGATTGCCAACACCAGCGACATGTGGGTTTAACAGGACCAAAAGTGCCTCCGCCCCACAATCAGCACCAAACAGTAACTCGTAATGGGTGCAATGGCTTCTGTAACATCACGTGTGGGTTTTCTAAGCCCCAAATATGGCAATTTGAAAATAAAGATGACAATGAGTCAAGAAAAGACAAAAAGACGATTTTTTTTGCAAAATCGACAGAATTGTGCAGCTCCTCGTTGGCCCAATAAATACTAACGTTGATCAAGCGTACTTCGATTTATTAAGCTCAGTGGAGATAAAATACTGAACTTTGTGACAGAATAGAATGACATAAGCATTGCCAGCTTAAAAATAACCGATGGTTCGAATTTAAACCGATAGATGGCCCATCTTATAAAATAATTTTTATAAAATGATTAATCCTTTCAATTTCATGCAAAAGTAATGAATTTATTTTTGCTACTCTTTGTGAAATAATTATTTAGTAGCAATATTTTATTACGTAAAAACGTAATTAAAAAAAAACGTAATAAAATCTGAGTGTTTAATTAAATTTCAAATATATTTGCAAGTGATTAGAAAATTTAAATAATTTTCATTAAATATTTAAAGTAAAAAACTTAAATTTTAATTAATCTTCAAGACAAAACATGAAACGAATGAATACCAATATAATCAGTAATCGAATATTATTAAAAAAAAATTGCTTATCTCTTAAATATGTAGCTACAGGAATTACTAAACAATTTTATTTGGAATATTTAAAAAAAAATTTCTTTTAAAATTTAAACAGACCGCCAGCAGACAGACATACATCACACAGTGTATGTATGTATATAATATTCTTATCTCTGACTTTTATTCTGTGAACCATGAAATTTGTCTTTTTTGAAATTTTAATTGTCATGAACACACACAACACAAAAACAAACATTAGTACAAGAAAAAATATAAAAATAAAAAAAAATATGTAAACAAATTACAAATGAAAGAAAATATGTTTTATTTTTAAAATAATTGCTTATTATTTATGTTCTTTTTACTTTACACTGTACACATGTACACACAATTTGACTGTGTGGGTAGTCCATTAAAATATAAATTTTGATTAGCTGGTCGTTTGAGAAGAAAAAAAGTGCTTCTGACAATGAAGTATTCCTCTAATTAAGGGTGGTACAAAAAGCAAAAAAAAAATAAAACATATTTTTCCTGTCCTTACATCTTTAATTTAAATTTTGTGTACTTACTTCCATAATTTCCCAAGTGATTTACTTAATTCGGAATTTTGCAAATGTGGATGTTGTTGAGACATAACGCGTCTAGCTGCCTGAGCCCATACCATAAATGCGTTCATAGGACGTTTAATATGTTCCTTTTTACGATCCGATGGTTGCCTGTGAATACATAAAACGGCAGAAAAATTTAAATTAAATGAAACGTATTAAAAAAGTTTTAAATTTATATCTACTCTTCTTGGGTTATATGGTTTTGAACAAATCTCTGCATAAGTACTGTTAACACATTCTTAGAATACAAGAAACGTGCTGAATAAAAATATGTTCTGATTATTAAGATATTCAAATGTTTATTTTGTATTTTATTTTAAATTATTTTCATATTCGAAAATCTTATGGTGTATTGCGATTGTGTAGACGTTTGTAGCGTTGGTGAAAAATGTTCCTACAAGCCTATAATCAAGGTTCCTAATATACATTCCATTTTCTGAAATTCTTATGGCGAATATAAGTTCATAACTTTGCCTTTCATTCTGATACAGATCATGTAATAATTTAGGAAAATGTCTTTAACATTTATTTTATTAGCGTCACATACGCTTGCAAGTTTATGGTTTTAAAAATATGTTGCGATCCAGAAGTCGCCGTAGTCTAGTAGTTAATGTATTAGCTTACTAGACGTGATTACACAGATAAAACCCCAGGTCAGACATCTCCATCAAAACGAAAAAAAATATTTCTTCGACGACTTCCTCTCAGCAGATTTCTGAGAGCGAAATAAAATTGCCATGAAATGTTTCTCAAAAATTTGTCGTTCAGAGTCAACTTTCATCTGTAGGTTTCGCCACTCTTGGATAAAATTAACCCATACAAGATACGTGGTGTGAGAAGTAGGTCGTAATCCAACCTAAAGGATTGTAATAACGAATTAAGTAAGTAAGTATGTTGTGGTCCAAACCGTTTTAATGCTAAAGCGTGTCGAGCAGAAAAGTCTGAGAGTCGTGTATAGGCATCGGTTTCAAACGACTGTATAATATCTATATTTTTAGGTGATTTTGATCCACAAGGCGGCATGAACTCAACATTGCTGTTGAATATTCCAGAGTGGGAATTTTTGTCCTTTTCTTTAAATATGTGTACATGAATTTCTATCAGAATATCTTAATATCCATATTAAGGTGGAATAGAAAGGACCAAACTATTCCACCTTAACTACAGGTTAGTCACACGATTTTTAAACGGACACACTCTTATCAAGTACCGATCCACTAATGAAAATAGGCATATTTCTTGCTTCCATTAAATCAACCGTCATACATATACTAGTACCACCCTTCAGTCAGGATTACGACCTAGCTCCTCACATTACTTATGTGTCTGTTAATTTTATATATGAGTGGCGGGACCTACTGTTTAAAGTTGACTCCGAGCGACAAACTTTTTGAGAAACATTTTCATGGCGATTTTATTTACTCTCAGAGTTTTTACCAGAAATCTGCTGAAAGAAAGTCGCCAGGTACATTTTGGCCTCTAGTACATACTAGGCTGATAAAGAATTTATGTTGCTGTCAGTTGTACCTAACTGTACCATCAAGTCAATGTGTGTTTCCTTGTAGAATGTGTTATTTTATCTGGAAATGTCGAATATCTTAATGACATTCAGATTATTTAATTTGTAAGGGAATCATACATACAGTGAGAATTACGACCTAGCTTCTCATACCACTCATATTGTGTGTGTTAATTTTATACATAAGTGGAGGGAACTACTGTTTAAATTCGACTTCGAAAGACAGATTTTTTAAGCAACTTTTTATGGAAGTCTCCGACGAAATATTTTTTTCATATTTCGTTTGAACTGAGGTTTGAACCATGGCCTTACATCTAATAATGGAAAACATTACCTACTAGATTACGACGACTACAATCATAGGTAGGAATCATAGGTCATCATAAATTCTAAATAAATGTTTGAACGGCATTCACCAGATTGCTCTCTTATTACTTTGAAACTGTTGTAGTGAACGACCCACGAATTTACTCTTCCGAAAGCTATGCATTTTATTTTAGAAGCTACCGAGTCTTATATTATATTTAGCAAATATTATGCACATACGTATATAGGATGAAATCTATGATGTCTGAAAGTAGTTGGCTGTTAGCCCAGAATTTTTAAATTCTTGTACGCCTGTACGGAACTTTGATATTCTTACAGAATTCTTTCGATCCATAACTTAATGGAACGTTTTCCCAACTGTTATTTATTTCCATTTGTTGTGTAGGATATCATATAGTCTGGTTTGTCTTACTGTAACCTTCGAAGATGTTATCTTTTTTAATATTTTTTTTTTGTTTGTTTTTGTTGTATAAAAATATGAATACTTCAACAACTGTAGCAACGACAACTGTCCTTAAACACGTTAACTGTTTGCTTAAGAGCTATTCATGTTGACACAACTTTTCCTTTGACTCACACTTGTACACGCGTACAAACACTGATATGCGGAAGCATAAGACATGAAAATGTTTGGCTAAAATAACTTTAAAATCATATTTTCAAAAAAATATTTAAATCTTAGCTGGATTACTAAGGAGCAAGGACTCAAAGAGAAATAATAATAAGAAATTTTTGTTTTAAAAATGATAGAAAAAAATTATTTATGGATCGAAATTACTTCTTCTAAATCATTTAATGCAACGATGATCCTAAACGAAAAGTGCAGAAAGCCTTATTTTTTTCTATTACCCCTCTTGGGAGCATATGGCTTCCACAACACATTAACAACTTTTCCGGTTGACTGTTGTTATATGTATGTATTTGCGTCTTCCCATATAAGATTTCACTATACTAGAGTATCAAACGTCTCCAGGTGTTCCTTGTTCGGACAAGGCTTCGTTAGCCTTCAGGATTCAATTCTTGATACTATCAATATCCTGACTGATCCATCTCCAGTTCCTACGTTTTATCTGCGTTACTATGGGTTCTTCGTTGGCAAGGCTCCAGAAATTCATGTTAGGAGAGAGCTTTATATACCTTATGAATCAGCATTTGAAAGAAATTTCTTTTAAGATGCTCATTATTTTCCCAACAGATGATTTTGGACATCTATCTTCTACAGTGGTGAACATAATCGGATTGCATAGATGGCATTAGAAAAAATGAGATTTTGTAGTAAAATTACCAAATTATGTTCACTTTACTCATTGTTGGGCTGCTCTTCACCAACAATAATACATTATTAAGGAACAGGCAACCAGTAATGTGCAAATTGCTATGACACTAATTTAAACTATAAACTACAAAACCTATACGAGTATATTAACTTTCGCCATATTTATGCATTACACTGTTGCCTATCACTTTATAAACAAGACCACTTAAAATGCATCAGTTTAATAAGATTTTGTGCAACTCATTTAACTTTTAACAACACAGTACTAATTGCCATTATTTCAATAAAAGGAGATGAGAATGAAAAGAATTTTATAAAGAGCAAAAAATTATAGATGAAATGAAAGGAAAATGTCATTAAAAGAAGCCCATGAAACATTATGACTCTGTCTCTCTGATACTGATTAGTACGATATGATGCGTATGAATTTCGCATACGAAACCCAACTTTTGTATTTATGCAACCATCAATTCAATCACATGCCTATCCGCCAACTTTTTCGTGCAGCGAGAGAGAGAGAGAATGTTACATGGAAAACTTAAACGTACTTGCAAAAACACATTTTGGTAAAATTACACCCTGTGACATGGAATATGGAATACAATGTACATATGCTTATGGGTGATTTTGCATGCTTTCTACCCAAAATACACACAATATTATTGAAAAGACAGAGTAAACATCAGACTGTTTATTCTTTAAACAGTAACCAAGTGTTTGAAATTAGTACGAGTAATTACAACCACAAAACAACAAATATATTACAAGACTAAGAACAAGCAGAGATTAAATTACATTGCTTGTGTAAATGCCCACTGGACACTTATTCTGAACCTTAAATTGCCACATGTTTAAACCTGAAGGTTGTGTTTTTTTTAAATAACTACCGAAAGTGTGGTCTAAAAGTGCAAATGAAAATATCCGCAAGATAACATAGTCTAGGAACTTAGCATAGAAAAGGAGAATAAAACAGCATTGTTGAAATCAAAGCTCAAAGCTCACGGGCACACATAACATCCCTTTGTGATTTCACAAGAAGCAATGCTTCAGAGCAAATCCTGATGAAGTCACCGTAGTCTATTAGGTAGTGTGTTGGCTTATTAGACGGAAGGCGGCCCAGATCAGATATCGAAAACGAAATATAAAAAAATATTTCTTCGGCCACTTTCTCTCAGCAGATTTCTGGCAAAAACTGTGAGAGTAAATAAAATTGCCATGAAAAGTTTCTCAAAAATCTGTCGTTCGAAGTCGACGTTAAACTGTAGGTTCCGCCACTCATGTATAAAATTAACAACCACAACATAAGTGGTATGAGAAGCTAGGTCGCAATCCTGACTGAAAGTTTGTAATGACCAATTTTGTATGTATGTATGTACTCATGTATAGAAATAACTCACACAACATAAGCGGTGTGAGAAGCTACGTCATAATCCTGACTGAAGGGTTGTAATGACCAATTATGTACGTATGTATGCAATTAACTGGACAATCAGAATCAGGGCTTCGCAATAAAGCTAGATTTCCTTACAACTAAGTTGAAATCCAATGATAATGTTTAATAAAGGGTGGGCCATTTAAAAGTTTAATTTAAAAATGCAATAAAGCAAAAACGGTTGGAAATTTTTCAAAATAAATTTTTTTCTTATGAAGTGAAATTGTTCCGATTAGAAATGGACTATTATTTCATTCATATGGCTGCCGCGGCGGGCCTCACATTACCTCATTCGGTCAGACCAACGTTCAGGCACTTTTTCGTGTGTATGGGGTTGTATCTCGGTAATGACAACACGAACGTTGGCCTGCAAACGCTCAATTGCCTCTAGTTTGTCGGCATAACATTTCTCTTTAACGGCGCCTTACAGAAAATAGTCAAATCGCAGATTCTTTACGGCCAAATGACTTCACCATTTCGGGTAATTAAACGACCATCAAACGCTTACAAAGAAATATGAGCCAATGATGCCTGCGCTCCACAAGTCGCACCAAACAGTCACTCGTAATGGGTGCAATGGCTCCTGTAAGACCACTTGTGGGTTTTCTGAGCCCCAAATATGGTAATTTTACTTATTAACGTACCCACCAAGATGAAAATGAGCTTCATCCGAAAAGATGAGATTTTTGGGAAAATCGTCATTATTGTGCAGTTTCTCGTTGAAAACTAAGCGGATGGTCTTGCGGCTTCAACTTTTGAACCAATTGAACTTTGCAAGACGTCATACCGATCTTGGTCTTTTCTAAATAATCGATGATTCCAATTAAAACTGATAGATGGCCCACCTATTATATCTACTGAGCGATTTATTATAAAGTAACGATAGCTATGTTAGACTATCCAAAAAAATTATTCGAATAAGAAGTGGGCAATATTAGCTTCATCTTCAACCGATAGCAATCCCTGCAAAAGTCGTTAGTAGTAAGAAAAGTCTCGTTGTTTATCCATAAGGCATTGTACTTTGAGAACAGACAGAATGGCAGAGATGTCTCTACGATCCAGTTTAAATAAAACTGAGAATTCAAGGATAAACGGTGGAGAAAAATTCCATAAAAATCGAAATACCACACATCAAATATTTTTAGTCTGGTAAGCAATTTACGCATGGTGTTGCCACTTATCTTTAGAGCCAAAAAGGCTATTGAGTGGAACCGTGTCCATAATATTGTTAATACAAATACATACATAACATATACACATACATAATTGGTCATTACAACCCTTCAGTCAGGATTACGGCCTAGATTCTCACATCACTCATGTTGTGTGTGTTAATTTATACATGAATGGCGGGACCTACAGTTTAAAGTCGACTCCGAATATTAGATTTTTGAGAAACTTTTCATGGCAATTTTATTTACTCTCCGAGTTTTTGCCAGAAATCTGCTGAGAGGAAGTGGCCGAAGAAATATTTTTTGTATTTTGTTTTGATGTTGGTTTGAACCGTGGCCTTACGTCTAATAAGCCAAGTAGTGCACCTACTAGACTACGGCGATATCCTTGTTTATCCAAATGGCTTCGCTAATTCACTAAAGAACTGCGCCCTTAAAACATATTTGAAAAATACAAAAAATCTCAAACAGAATTGGTTGGCCCTCTGTGGAGATGCAGTTATTATAAACAAAGTATTGGAATTATTACTCATCCCACTGTAGACACATTTGTTGTTGTTATAATGACAGGAATGTCTGCGATAAAATGAAAACAAATAAACAAAAACAAAAAAAATAAACTCATGCATATCAAAAGACAATTCCACTTCAACTAGGGTGATTCCGCAACAGATATACTATACATATGTATGTGTGTATGTACTTTCGTTTGTCAGATGTCAGTCATGCTGCAGTAGGCATCATTTCTTAGCGATTTCAAGAATCATCATAGCAAAAGCAAAGAAAAAAAAGCGTAATACCATGAACGGAAAATAAAAAGCCAAGACTAAGAAATCTGTTCAAAGGGACAGAATATAATTCGTTTTGTAATTAAAGCTAAAGCCTGCATTCAAACAAAAATATTGCATGTATACATATGACCACATACATACATGCATAAGCATGAAACGGAAGAAATTCAAGGCATTTCAACAGAAGAGCAGAGCAAAACCAGAAGAAATCACAGACTCAAATAATTAAACGTCATAATATTTAAACGATTGTATGTACACATCGCACATCTTGGGCATTTTACTTTCATTCTTTCATTCGTTCATTCATGAGTGTAAAATGCAATATTCGCCTACAAAAATTATGCATTCCCTTGGGTCAGATGCAGATGTACTTGATCTTTTAAGAATTTTTATTTGATTTTTTTTATTTTTCGTTTCTTTTCTTTTGTTTTAATTCAACCGGGTTTTATTAAATACGTTTTGTGTTGTTTTTTGTGCAATTTTTATTCCGTTTATCAGTTTAATTTTATCTTTTAATAACGTAAAGTACTCATGATTACAGAATGTAATGAAGGATTTCGTAGACAATTAATATGAATTTCGTTTCGTTTGTTTTTTTCTTCTCTTAAATCTTCTTATCGTAAATATATTTTTTTTATTACTCTTTTTTATTTTTATTACAACAGTTTGGCATTTTAAATTGTAAAATATACAAAATTTTTGAGCTTCAATTTTTACTTTGATGCTGTGGTTTCTGAAAAACAGTTTCATTTACTATGTTTGGAATTGGTAAGATAGTCCTGTATGCTACGAGAAGGATAACAAGTGCAAATTAATATCATTTATTTGAACGAAATGAAAAACAACGTAATTTAATAATTAAAACACATCAAAGAGATATCATTTTAAACTTTAACCACAATCTCTTATTACCATGGCATGCGTAAATATCAAAGAAGACTTACAAATATTTAATTAATTAAAAATCTTTTCTTCATGATTTAAAATCTTGAAGCGTTTAAATTCATAGAAAAAAGGATAAATCTCCTCCAAAGTTCTATTCGTATAGAGTTTTTCAATAGGGATGTCTTAACTTTGACAGTTACTATCGAGCTCTACAGCAGTTGGCAACTGACTCTAATTTTCATCTTCAGCCATGGATGCATGAACAAACAAAATTGTCAAATTTAGGGCGATACCAATCCACAGTCGCCGTAGTCTAGTAGGTAGTGCGTTGGCTTATTAGATGTAAGGCCACGGTTCAAACCCCAGGTCAGATATCAAAACGAAATATCAAAAAAAAAATATTTCTTCGGCGACTTCCTCACAGCAGATTTCTGGCAAAAACTCTGAGAGTAAATGAAATTGCCATGAAAAGTTTCTCAAAAATCTGTCATTCGGAGTCGACTTTAAACTGTAGGTCCCACCACTCATGTATAAAATTAACACACACAACATGGGTGGTGTGAGAAACTACGCCGTAATCCTCACTGTAATGGCCAATTATGTATTACGTATGTACCAATCCACATGAGATCGAAGAACGTCCAATGCATCTTGAAATAGTCACCGTTTAGTATGGAATTTTAGCTGGCAACGTCATCATCGTCGCCACCCTTCAATCAGGATTGCAACCATCTTCTCGCACTATTTATGTTTCGTGTGCTAATTTTATAGAATGGTGGGACCTACAGTTTAAAAACGACTCCAAACGACAGATTACATTGAGAAACTTTTCATGGCAATTTTTATTTGCTCATAGAATTTTTGCCCGAAATCTGCTAAGAATCAGTTGCCAAAGAAATATTTTTTCATATTTCGTTTTATTGGAGATGTCTTCCTGGAGTTTGCATCATAGCGTCACGTCTAATAAGCCAACACACTACTACTAGACTACGGCGACTACATAGGTCGATGATTGCCAACTTCTTTTGGCCGGAGTTGGGGGATTTAGACACCAACGACAAGTGGGTTTAACAGGACGGCGCTACCAGTCGCACAGCTCATGCCACTTTAAATACTCTGCACAAACGATTTGGCCTCACATGTAGGTGACATGAATTGGCTAACGAGATCGTGCGAATTGACCTTGTATAACTTTTTCTGTTGGGGTTCTTAACTCGTAAGTTTATGTAAAATAGCTACAAACCACTGTGGTCCTCAAAACCAATATAACCCATGTCATTGGTGAAATTCAGTCTGATTTGTGCACCAGAGTTTCTGAAACAATACACATACAGTTTTTATTTAAATTTAAAAATAAAAAGTCCCTAATGAATAATGCATTATAAATTTTCAGTCATAGACATTCGTTTGACCCCAGTATTTCATCAGGTCTGATATCTCCAACAAAACGAAATATCAAAAAGTTTTTCTTCGCTGTTTTCCTCTCAGCAGGTTTTTGGCTATATCTCTGGGTGTAAATAATTGTCCTATGAAAAGTTTCTCAAAAATCTGTAATGTGAGAAGCTAGGTCGTAATTTTAGAAATAAAAGGCAGGATCTGCAGTTTAACGTCGATTGCGAGTGACAGATTTGAGTATTTTATAGAAGGCAAAAGTAATTTTTTTTTCTTTTCAAGATGTGAGGACTGAACTTGGCGCTCATGCATACATGCATACATAATTAATCATAACAAGCCTACAACCTAGCTGACACCACTTGTGCTATATGCGTTAATTTTATACTTGAATGGCGCGACCTACAGTTTAAAATCGACTATGAACGATAAATTTTTGAAAAACTTTTCGTGGCAATTTTATTTACTCTCCGAGTGTTTGCCAGAAATCTGCTGGGACAAAATCGCAGTAGAAATATTTTTGCGTTTTGTTGTAGATGTATGACAACAGGTTTGAACCGTGGCCTCACATCTAATAAGTCAACACTCAGAGCTTGACTAGTTTAATTAAAGCTCCACTGAGACAAAGTTGTTTTCTACTCCAAGGGGTTGATATTATATGGGAAATGGGAAATCGCCGTAGTCTAGTAGGTAGTGTGAAAAAATGAAAAAAATATTCCTTCGGCGATTTCCTCTCAGCAGATTTCTGGCAAACATACTACTAAAACTCGGAGAGTAAATAAAATTGTCATGAAAATTTTTTCAAAAATCTGTCGTTCGGAAACGACTTTAAACCTACCCCGCCACTCATGTATAAAATTAACACACACAACATGATTGATCTGAGAAGCTAGTCCGTAATCCTGACTGATGGGCTGTAATGGCCAATTATGTATGTTATGTATGTATTATATGGGTAATAGTAGGCTATGTGCTGAAGAAGACTTGATCAGAGTGATCTTGATAAAAAAAATTAGGATTATGTTTTATGCGCACTTGCTTTATATATTCAAAAAAAATTTAATAAAATCATCATAAAATTATGCTAAAATCAACTCTCTTGTGAATCTAATAATATCTAAACTAAAAAAAATAAATCTTTTACTAAAAAATATAAAATTTGCCATGCGTATTATAGTCATTTGACGATTAACTAAAAAAATATACAGCTTAAACGAAATACTTTATTTCTCAAATACATTTCTTATTACAATAACATATGAAGTGGAATAAATAAACAACAAAAAAGGGATAAAAACAAAAAAAAAATATTTCTTCGGCGACTTCCTCACAGCAGATTTCTGGCAAAAACTCTGAGAGTAAATGAAATTGCCATGAAAAGTTTCTCAAAAATCTGTCATTCGGAGTCGACTTTAAACTGTAGGTCCCACCACTCATGTATAAAATTAACACACACAACATGGGTGGTGTGAGAAACTACGCCGTAATCCTCACTGTAATGGCCAATTATGTATTACGTATGTACCAATCCACATGAGATCGAAGAACGTCCAATGCATCTTGAAATAGTCACCGTTTAGTATGGAATTTTAGCTGGCAACGTCATCATCGTCGCCACCCTTCAATCAGGATTGCAACCATCTTCTCGCACTATTTATGTTTCGTGTGCTAATTTTATAGAATGGTGGGACCTACAGTTTAAAAACGACTCCAAACGACAGATTACATTGAGAAACTTTTCATGGCAATTTTTATTTGCTCATAGAATTTTTGCCCGAAATCTGCTAAGAATCAGTTGCCAAAGAAATATTTTTTCATATTTCGTTTTATTGGAGATGTCTTCCTGGAGTTTGCATCATAGCGTCACGTCTAATAAGCCAACACACTACTACTAGACTACGGCGACTACATAGGTCGATGATTGCCAACTTCTTTTGGCCGGAGTTGGGGGATTTAGACACCAACGACAAGTGGGTTTAACAGGACGGCGCTACCAGTCGCACAGCTCATGCCACTTTAAATACTCTGCACAAACGATTTGGCCTCACATGTAGGTGACATGAATTGGCTAACGAGATCGTGCGAATTGACCTTGTATAACTTTTTCTGTTGGGGTTCTTAACTCGTAAGTTTATGTAAAATAGCTACAAACCACTGTGGTCCTCAAAACCAATATAACCCATGTCATTGGTGAAATTCAGTCTGATTTGTGCACCAGAGTTTCTGAAACAATACACATACAGTTTTTATTTAAATTTAAAAATAAAAAGTCCCTAATGAATAATGCATTATAAATTTTCAGTCATAGACATTCGTTTGACCCCAGTATTTCATCAGGTCTGATATCTCCAACAAAACGAAATATCAAAAAGTTTTTCTTCGCTGTTTTCCTCTCAGCAGGTTTTTGGCTATATCTCTGGGTGTAAATAATTGTCCTATGAAAAGTTTCTCAAAAATCTGTAATGTGAGAAGCTAGGTCGTAATTTTAGAAATAAAAGGCAGGATCTGCAGTTTAACGTCGATTGCGAGTGACAGATTTGAGTATTTTATAGAAGGCAAAAGTAATTTTTTTTTCTTTTCAAGATGTGAGGACTGAACTTGGCGCTCATGCATACATGCATACATAATTAATCATAACAAGCCTACAACCTAGCTGACACCACTTGTGCTATATGCGTTAATTTTATACTTGAATGGCGCGACCTACAGTTTAAAATCGACTATGAACGATAAATTTTTGAAAAACTTTTCGTGGCAATTTTATTTACTCTCCGAGTGTTTGCCAGAAATCTGCTGGGACAAAATCGGAGTAGAAATATTTTTGCGTTTTGTTGTAGATGTATGACAACAGGTTTGAACCGTGGCCTCACATCTAATAAGTCAACACTCAGAGCTTGACTAGTTTAATTAAAGCTCCACTGAGACAAAGTTGTTTTCTACTCCAAGGGGTTGATATTATATGGGAAATGGGAAATCGCCGTAGTCTAGTAGGTAGTGTGAAAAAATGAAAAAAATATTCCTTCGGCGATTTCCTCTCAGCAGATTTCTGGCAAACATACTACTAAAACTCGGAGAGTAAATAAAATTGTCATGAAAATTTTTTCAAAAATCTGTCGTTCGGAAACGACTTTAAACCTACCCCGCCACTCATGTATAAAATTAACACACACAACATGATTGATCTGAGAAGCTAGTCCGTAATCCTGACTGATGGGCTGTAATGGCCAATTATGTATGTTATGTATGTATTATATGGGTAATAGTAGGCTATGTGCTGAAGAAGACTTGATCAGAGTGATCTTGATAAAAAAAATTAGGATTATGTTTTATGCGCACTTGCTTTATATATTCAAAAAAAATTTAATAAAATCATCATAAAATTATGCTAAAATCAACTCTCTTGTGAATCTAATAATATCTAAACTAAAAAAAATAAATCTTTTACTAAAAAATATAAAATTTGCCATGCGTATTATAGTCATTTGACGATTAACTAAAAAAATATACAGCTTAAACGAAATACTTTATTTCTCAAATACATTTCTTATTACAATAACATATGAAGTGGAATAAATAAACAACAAAAAAGGGATAAAAACACGCACGCCTCTAGAGGAAATTCAAAACATTTGACGCACATGTTTAACCATTAGATTTGTTGATTTAGGCCTTTCAAATAAACAAATAAATCAGTTTTCTTTTTTTTATTTCTTGCCTTAAAAAAGTAAATTGTTAGGTTGTTGTTATTTATCCAAAGGATATGATGTTCATGCTATTATCAAAAAACAAAACCAAAACCAAAACACAAACAGATTAAAGGGGGGGGCAAGAAAGGTTTCGAATGACACTATTTCAAATTTTTTTTTATCAAATATATTATGACTTATTTTAAACGTGACTTTTAAAACTTTGATAATATTAAAATGTTGTTTGCTTAAGCAAAATAAAAAAATAAACACAAACAAACAATACAGACATATATATACATATGTACACTTGCAAATGTGTATTTTGAATTGGAACCAATTGAGTGTGTGTGTATGTACATAAGCATAGTGTGACTATTAATAAATCATACAAAAGAGTTGGAAATATAAAATTTAAGGAATCAAAGGAAAATGAATTTATTTTATATGATTTTCGTTTTAATTCTGAATAACACTCGGAGGACTATCGATACCAGAAGAAATAAAATTTAAAAATAAATATTAAAGTTTACTGTGTGATATTCTATCATAAGAGTTGGATAAACTGATTCTATTTGTCACAGGGTACTGCCTGGGTACTGGTACAAGTATAGTGAGCTTTACAAGCAATAACCATCGCTAAGCTGACTATTAGACTTCAGATATCTTATAAAAGATCGAAACAATTTGTTGGTTTAATGTCCAACAATATAAATTTAGTGCGAAATTTAGCCACAATAGCCCGAATAGCCGCTTCAGAAGGTCGATTAAACTGACCATAAGATGATCATCAGACATCTTGCTCCCAAACATGGTTTCTAGACCTGTACTGACACTTAAGTTCTCACACATACATACATACATAATTGGTCTTTACAACCCTTCAGGCTAGACTACGGCCTAGTTTCTCACACAACTTTGTTGTGTGTATTAATTTACACATGAGTGGAAGACCTACCGTTTAAAGTCGACTCCGAATGATAGATTTTTTAGAAACTTTACATGGCAACTGGATTTGCTGTCAGAGTTTTTGACTGACATCTGCTGAGAGGAAGTCGCCGAAGAAATATTTTATTTTATATCTTCGTTTAGATATCTGACCTGGTGTTAGAACCGAGGCCTTACGTATAATAAGCCAACAAACTACCTACAAGACTACGGCGACTACACTTAAGCTCTCAAATATGTTTGTGCCATGTACAGTGTACATGAAGTAGAACCGAAGACTTATACTACCACAAGTGAAAAATTTGTTACATAAGCTGGCATCGGTGACGGTGATATAAAGATCTTCACCGATGGCTCAAAAATGGAAAGCGGAACTGGATCTGGGTTCTATTCCGATAAGCTGGCTTTGGACGGGTCATACAGATTATCTAACCAGGCTAGCCGTATTTCAGGCGGAGATTTTTGCTATTGAACAAGATGCGCCTCCCTCGAAGTTGATCATATGTGTGGACAGAAAAAGAGCGTCAGAAGTTGCATCGACTCTCTACACCATATACGCCGACACAACACTCGGCTCTACTGGTTTCCAAGCCACTGTGGCATAGGAGGAAACGAAAGGGCGAACAAAGTGGCACAATAGGGATCGGAAGATGTCTGAGGAAGAGACGATATACGGAAAACAGGAATACTTTAAGAATACTTTTTCAGTTGGTGATCCAACATACTTGCTTGACAATTTACAAAACTGCTACGTCCAGCAGTAGTATTATAATACAATATAGTTGTGGTTACAGTAGTATTTCCTCGGCGACTTCCTCTCAGCAGATTACTGGAAAAAACTCTGAAATTAAATAAGCTTGCCATGAAAAGCTCCTCAAAAACCTGTCGTTCGAAATCAACTTTAAACTGTAGGAGCCGCCACTCGTGTATAATATTAACACAGAGAAACATAAGAGGTGTGTGAAGCTAGGTTATAATCGTGACTGAATGGTTGTAATGGCCAATATGTATACATGTACTTATGTGTCCAACAATGGACAGAAGGAAAATCAAGGCACTGCTTGAGTTCAACATGAGAACGTTTCGCACTCTAATAAGAATTCTAATGGGACAAGCAGCATAACTGCAGAAACTGCCAGGATGTGGAAGAAACGCAATCGGTACAATACCTTTTCTGTAAGTGACCTCCACTTCAAGGCAGATGTCATCGGTTTTTGGGTGACAGAATATTTGAAAATCTGGGTACGAACTTGCTAGTAAAGAAACTGGCCGGTTCCATCTGAAACTCGGGGTGGTTCAAACCCACCACTAAGGGATCATGACAAGGGAGCAATTAACGAATTATATAAAAATGTATTCTCTAAGAATTGTCACACTGTTAAATTAAAACTACTATGTATTGCTACAGACACACATATGTTTGCAATGGTAACATTTGCACGTTGAACATCTTCTATTAAATATTACTCAAATACATCTAAATGTTAACATTTCACATATGTTTTTTAAAACTTATGATTTAATAAAAAAAAAGTTTTTTATATACGAAATCAATTTGAAATAAAATTTATTGATTTAATAAACACATTTACTACAATTATATGACTTTTTAAATATATCGGTTACACATGTATACACAAGTATAAGTAGTATTAAATGTATGTACATCAACAAATATTTATTTTCTGTTCAATACAACTTAATTATGGATAATATAAGAGTTACATTCTATTTTACATACATTACATGTTAATGTAATATATCGTAGCAAATATTTACGTTATGTAAACATGTATATATTTTTCCCCCTTTCATTCATCTTTGAATATGAATAATAAAACCATTTGAAAGTGCAACAATTGCATTAAAAAAACAAGTAAAAGCAAAAACATACATACATTTAAAGTTACACCTTTTTTGTCGCAAGTACTGACGTCTAAAATATTTACTTACTTTACAAAACAAAAAAAACAATATTTACTCGGTTTAGTTGGGTCTTTTCTTAACAAACTTTTCTTCTTCATAGTCTATGTAGTTTATATGTAGTATGCGTAGTGTCAATAATAATAAATATCTTGTAAAATGTGTGAGATAGCTTAACCAAACTTGTAAAATAACTAAACAAAGTCAAATAAAAGTGCACAGTAGCTGTGACTTTACACAAAGTTTTTTCCCACGCACTGTTTTATTGTTGCTGCGTCTGTGTCTACGTAGAGATAACACAAAAGAAATAAAAAAGAAACGCACTAAAGCAAAATTGACTTCATTAGATACTTTGTGTCAATCACCTTTAAGGTTAGGTTACGATTTCGTAATCAGATAGCTACCTTTTTAAATTGTTTTTGTCTTAAACTAAAAAAAAACCAACACTTTAATCAGTTGTAAGGATTTTCAAACACCAGTTAAGAAAGTGTTAAAGGAAAGAAGATTGTAAAAAGTATTTGAACTTTTCTAATTTATTTACTCCTTAAGAGAAGAAGGATTTATTTATTTGGATTAATTTGTTCTTTAATTTATTCGTTAATCTTAGATCTTTGTTCACAATCCTGTGCCAAGTGCTTGTTTGTCTTCCTTTGTTTTCGTTTCAGAGTGCAGTTTTAGGTTGTAGTTTCAGTTTGTTTTTTTATACATCCAAAATAACAATTTCTTTGCCTTCTTAGCTGTTTTATCCTGATATTTCTAGGATTTGTGTTTGAACATCACGCCACCCCATTTACGAAATATTTCATGAGCCTAACTTTTATCCATAAAACTAATAAAAAAAATTTTTTAATATCAACTGGGATCAAAGATATTGATTCTGGCATGGTAGAAGTCGCCGAAATCTAGTAAGTAGTGTGTTGGCTTCCTAGGCTCGAGGTCGCGGTTCAAATCCCAGGTCGCCAAAACGAAGTATGAAAAAACATTTCTTCGGCGACTTCCTTTCAGAAGATTTCTGTCAAAAATTCTTAGAGTAATTAAATTGTCGTGAAAAGTTTCTCAAAAATCTGTTGTTCAGAATTGAATTTAAACTGTAGGTCCCACCAGTCATGTGTAAAATTAACACACACAACATGAGTAGTGTGAGAAGCTAGGTAGTAATCCTGACTGAAGGGTTGTAATGACCAATTATGTTATATATTTATGTAAACCACGAGGTTGTGTTTGCTAGAGTGGTGTTCAAAAAAATTTTTAAACTCTGGTGGACTTAAGATTTTGTAAATATTTTATTAAGATTAAACGAAATATGAAAAAATATCTCGTAAAAATATTTCTGCTTCCTCTCAGCAGATTTCTGGCAAAACTTTGCGAGTAAATAAAAATGCCATGAAAGGTTTCTCAAGAATCTGACGTTCGCAGTCAGCTTTAAACTGTAGGTCCTGTATGAAATTAACACATACAGTATATGTGGTATGAGAAGATAGGTCGTAATCCCCACTGAACATCTAATTTCATATTTTGTTTCAATAATCATGCGAGTACTTTGTTGATTTTGTTCATATCATAAGAATTAACTAAAGTCAAGATCTTTCCGCTAATCCAGTAAGAAGATCCACAGATGTAAGCTAGGTTAGATTGGCAGCTTGCCGTCCACACGAAAGTGCACTGGATGGTTCATATGCTCCAATGTGTTACTCAGTGTAAAGTAAGCTCCCTTGTCATGATCCGTTAGTGGGTGGTAGGTTTCAATCACTCAGAACTTCGGATGAAACCGGCCATTATTATTTTCAATTAATCGAGTTCTTTTATAATTCATATTCTCTACCGATTGATTTTTTAAATGCCTAACTTTTAAGCACTCAGTTTACTAAAATTGTTCTCTTAAATTCTTCCCAATTGCTGCATTCAGTTCATACCACGTTTTGTGCAAAATATTCTTAGAATTTAAAAGCATTTTAAAGCACTTTCAACCATATTGCACATTTTCTTTGATGTTGATTTTTCTCATTTTATTCCTGTGAAGGATACATTTTTTCTACCAGTTTCATAACTTTTCTTTAATTTATTTCAGATCTTTTTCTTTATTCCTTCTCGATCTTATTATTCTTAACCTGAACATTAGCACACAAGGAATAACAACTAAAAACTTTGTTAACTATTGTGTATTTTAGAAACAAAAGGTCAAATGCGTTTTTTTATTTTTCATTATAAAGTTTATGAATTCTCAGCTGCAAAGAAGGCAAAGAAAATTAAAAAGAAAACAAAGATAAAACTTTTTCACATTAAAAACCTTTTCACTATGATTTATTGATCGGTTTCCGAAAATTAACGATAATTTAATGAATGTTTAAATACTAGAACATATGAAATATATGAAAGAGAAATAAACTTATGAGTTTAAGGTTTCAGAAATCTATCGTTCGAGGACAACTTTAAACTGTAGGTGTCGCCGCTTATGCATAAAATTAACACACACAACGTGAATGGTGGGAGAAGCTTAATTATAATCCGGATCTAGGGGTTATAATGACCAATTAGTTAAGTAACCAGATTGTATATGAACTTGCTACAAGAGGAGATTCAACAAAGCTGATGGAAGCAAAATATTTTTTGCGAAGTAGGAAGAGGAGTTTGGAATGACAAAAAGAGGCGAAAACTCTTTTTTAAGCCATAAGAATTAGAGACAATTCATACCTTCGCTAGGTAGTTATAGTAGATAGAAATTCGAGCCTTGCATTATTACTAACCAGACTTCTAAAAGCGCATTGTTGACTCGAAGAATATTTGTTCAGAAGAGGCATTTTTCTTAATTAATTATTACAACCCTTCAGTCAAGATTACATTCTAACTTCTTACACTACTTACGTTGTGTGTGTTAATTTTATTCATAAGTGGCGGGACCTACAGTTCCAAGTCGACTCTAAACGACAGATTTTTGAGAAGCTTTCAATGCCAATTTTATTTACACTCAGAGTTTCTGCCAGAAATCTACTGAGAGGAAGTCGCCGAAGCAATATTTTTCATATTTCGATGTGTTATGGATGACTGAGACCTGGGGTTTGAACCGTGGTCTCATGTCTAATAAGTCAACAGACATCCTATTAGACTGCTTGGAGTTTAGAATAGGAATTACTTCAAACCAAATACGTAAATGCTAGGATGAGAAATTCAGCGTTAATAAATTCCATAAAGAAAGACGTGAGAGATTCTTACTTACACAGAACGCCAACCTACAGTTACCTTATACAGATTAAGGACAGCACAATAGCTCAAGTAATCACAACACTCCCGTACCAATTTTAGTCCATACTAAGACTTATTAATGCACAACTGGCCGCTATGCGTGCTCAAGTGAGCTTAGGTATCAAACCTAACTTAACCTAACCTAACCTAACCTAACCTAACCTAAACTAAACTAACCTAACTTATTAATTTCAAATTATATGCAAAAGTTCTGCCAAAATTTAAACATTTGAGTATACATTGTTGAATAAAGTAATAAGAACGATTGATTTAAATGTTTTCACAGAAAAGAGACTAACCCCATCAAATTTCATAGACTTTTTGGAGACTTGTAATCTTACGCTTTGGTTTTTGATATGAGAACAAATATTTATTTTTATCGGACCCAAACAAATTTATTTTGGTTTCATATGGCCAAAGCCTATACCTTAAACATGCACTTTTGCAGATTTAATCTTGGAAAACATATCTTTTTTGCTACGTTTCATTTACGCAAAAACAGAACCCCTTGCTGGAACTACAGACTTTTAATTTAACATCATCTTTATAAAGTCAAACTCATGTTTGAAATTATTTTCAACTCCACAGATGATAAAATAAAAATCTAACTTGCTGTTGTTTCTTTAGAGGATAACATGGAAAACCTTTGTTTTCGAACACTGCATGCGTTTGGCTCTTTTGATCATGATTGAAATAAGCTAAAGCTGGTCGCAAGGCATTCTAACCATACATACATACATATTTAGTCATTACAACACTTTAGTTAGGATTATGACTTAGTTTCTCTAAGTTGTGTGCGTTAATGTTTATACATGAGTGGAGAGACCTACAGTTTAAAGTTGACTCCGAACGACAGATTTTTGAGAAACTTTTCATGGCAATTTTATTTACTCTCAGAGTTTTTGCTAGAAATCTCCTGAGAGGAAGTCCCCAAAGGAATATTTTTTCATATTTCGTTTAGTTGGAGATGTCTGACCTGAGTTTTTAACCGAGGCCTCACGTCTAATAAGCCAACATACTACCTACTAGACCACGGTGGCATTCTAAGCACTTTTCGTTAACGGAGCTAATAAAAAATCTCTGCCATTTTTACTATACAAACCACATTTAAATTATTCCTCAAATAGCATAAAAGTAAAGAGGATTTCATAATCAATCCTTACTAAACTGAACATTTTCATTCTTGTCTTTATTATTCCAAAACTTTCCCCACCTTCCTTCAGAATATTTTCTAAGTCACACACAATCTTAAGATCTATTAAATGGTCAGTAATATACAAAACAATATTGTAACTTGACATTTTGTATTCTTAATGAATTACATTTATTTATTAAACTGTCAACAAATGTCCATTTTCTTTTCATTTTCATCTTCTAAGGTCTCTATTTCATTGTAAGACAAATAGAAAATCTTTTCATTTAAGATTGTTTGCTTCTTTAATGCGTATTTAAATTATCACTACCAATAAATCTACTCCTGCCGGGCTTTCCTACGGATTTTACTACGTTATATTCTTTCTCATTTCATTCCTTCATAGACTTAAATTCTTGAAATGCTTCATTACTTTCCACTTAATATTTGAAAAGCAGTCAGTAACACAGGCAAATTAAATTAAAGTTTAATGTGTGCCATTTAAAGTCCACAAGAAGAAATGATTATGCCATTAATTATCAGCAAATATTAAGATATTGTAAGTGATTTATTTAAAATAATTTCAGGAATTTACATTAAAATATTCCAAAGGCTACGTACATACAGTGGACAGCAAAAGTCTTAGTACTCCAATATATTTTGACAAAAAAGTGCTCACATTAATACTCTTGCCCAAAGTCTCGATATGACTTTAAGAGAGTATTTAGGAGGTCATTTGAAAGAACGGTTACGTAATTGCTAAACCTCAAACAAAAGTTAACCGAAAAACTTGTACTTGTACATTCAATTCCAAATGGGTTAAATGAGGTGCTTGACCTTAAGGTATATTCTACTAAATACAAGTGATAACATTTTCATGTATTAGCGCTTTGAATTTTAAATTAACTCAGGGTTCTCCTATGGAGTCATCTGAAACTTTTCCTTATTTTTCTCTTGTTTTATGGAAAATATTAAAAAAATTTTTTGTTTTATAATAAAACAGAAATAAATTAATAAAATAAATATAAAAACCTTAATTTTTTATACAAACTGTTGGTTACAATTAATGAAATTGTCAAAATATATTGAAGTACTAAGATTTTTCTGTCCACTGTATGTATAACAGTTATAATAAGGCTTCTCTGAATACTGTTGGGCATTTAAACAAATTATATGCACAAGGACTGACACTAATATTTGGCTTATAAATTAAATAAAACAAGGCTGTGTTACAAATCATCGGAATTTTGTATTCGTTTGAAAGACAACAGGTTTTTCATCATGTGTTGAATATAAGATCGTTCATCATATCCGCCTCGGCATCTCTGGGTGGAGTGCATTCGAAATGTCCAATTTTCCATTTTAATAAGGCAAAATTTGAGCAATGTTGTAGGTTATATTGACTTTGAAGTCCTCTTTGCTGTGTAGCTTATTTGCATACACCTGCAACTCAAAGAAAATCCCGGAAGATATAAATGAAAAGAGACGAATCGCACTATATCGGTGGCCTGTTCATATCACCTCCATATGATATGAGCATGCCTTCAAATCACTCATGCAAAATATCCCATGTGGCATGAATTGTGTGGCAAATTATGCAATTCAGACAAAAAGAAGTTGATGACAGTGCTTCCCATTGACAGGGATGGCATATCCATCGTCACACTAAAATATATATGGAGCATTGAAACCTTCAGCCGAAAATACACACTAAACAGTGATTTTCTGGATTCAATGGACACTGTAGAATCTCATGTGGATTGGTATCATCCTAAATTCAAAAATTTTTTGCTTGTTTGACATATCCATGCATCCAGAAATGCGTCTTATCGCTGAATATGATTTTTCGAATAAAACTAGGGATGGTTGACAACTGTTCAAAAGCATTGTCTATGGTCGTCTTTAATAATTTGTCAAAACGCATTGAATAAATGACAACTATTTTGACAATTGTAGAACTCGCCGTAGTCTAGTAGGTAGTGTGTTGGCTTATTAGAAGTAAGGCCACGGTTCAAACCCCAGGTCAGACATCAAAATGAAATATGAAAGAATATTTCTGTGATGTATGAGATGTAATGTACTACTTAAGCTTAATTATTTTCCTATGTGTTGGTTTCTCTCTGAGGTAAGCCGGGGTAATACTATGTTCAGATATACACTTTTATTGAGTTAATATTCGGTTTATTGAGTACAATATTTTAAGTGTTCAGACATAATAATATACGCAGTTCAGCTGCTTATTCAATATTCATTTGCAGCTGGTAAACAAAACATCTGGTTATTGCAACGACTTTGTTTTTTTTGTCGTTGTTGACATTTGTGTGGTTAGATATCAATAGAAAGTGTTCGAATAATTGTAATATGTGCACTGAACATACTTATGTCAGTGCTGTATTTTAAGTTTTACTCAATATTATAACAATTTGCGTATTTTTATTTGCGCAATAATTAATTGACACTTTATATGAAATATTGAACTCAATAATGGCGTTTATTGAGGTGTACGCAATAAAGGTGCATATGTGAACACCGTAAAAGGGAGCTTCATATATGGATTATTTTGAAAGCAGAGAAGTCTATTAATTTTTTATAAATTTATAGCAATATAGGTTTATTGCAAAATTACATGTAATTATAGGGAAGTAGTTTAAACAATACATAATTAATAGTTCAGAAAATTCATATTCATTTAAATTCAAATTCATAGTTCAGAAAAAGTCCTGTGAAAATCAATCATCCAAAACCGTAGTCATTAAATGCCGCAATTTTTTGTGTTGCTCACTGTAAGTTGCTAACAAAGCTACAAAAGCCATACCATCTTCTAATCCGTTAAACTTAAGCCATCCGAACATATTGACCACCTACCCACTGTAATGCTAAATGATGTTATTTTTGCTTTTATCAAATAAAATAACACTTCATCTACATTTATACCCTTTAACACCCAAATCATCAGTGTTAATAATGATTTTGACAAACTTTACCGCCCTCAATATTAGCATTGGCCATTTATGGTAGTAATAATAGTAATAATAATATTTAATATTTAATAAATAGTATTTATTTAGAACATAGTCAAACATACTTTAAGCCTGGTTAAAGTCAAATACAATTGGCAGTTGTATTGACACTAAAACTAAGAGGAATAAAAAAAGATTATTTTCTGAGAATATTACGCCAAAGAACATAAAAAAACACAAACACTAACTGTAATACTAATTCTGATAATAAAGATGATGATAATAATGTTATTACAAATGACATTTGACATGTTATTTGAAAAGTTTTCTTATTTGATGGGAATTATACTTAAATGGCATTAGAAATTGTTATTGTTATTACTTTATTGATCAATAGATTAGTACTTAAGGATAAATACAAAAACCATTCGACTTGGAAATTATTAAAACCAAATGTTTATTTCTTTACAATCAAAAATGAAATAAATTTTTGAAATAACAAAATAAACTTTCAAGAAATCTAAAACAATTTAAATTTTTGTATGTATTATTACTCATCCAACTTTTATTATATTGTACTATAGACGATTATAATTAGTGGAATTATATTACTGTTTGGTTGGTATTTGCATCATAATTCTAATGACCAATTCAATTGCACCGACAGCGTGTGCAATTAAAGATAATTTGTTAAAAACTAGGCTTTCTTTCAGCCACAATATTTTATCCTAGAATCCTTCCATGATGTTAAATACCCTACATACAAATGTACAGTTGCAGACAAAAATAAAACACGGTGTTTGCTATAGTATATTATTGTAGTTAAATAAAATATGAAAACTCTGCCTGATTTATGGCTTTATTAAGAATTTATTAAGATTATATGCTAAAATGCTATAATAAAAAAACCCAACAATAAAAAAGATAAGATAAGATAAACTTTTAAAAATGGTCTTTAGCCATTCTAGCCGCTTGACATTGATTTAAAATCGACTTAAACTCGATAGAAGAAGACCATAAAAAGGATAAACTTTTACAATAAACTCTGGATATGAAAATGGATTCATTACAACAACAAAAATCGGAAGAAATCGTTTTCAGAGCCCTACTAATTATAAGAATCAGCACACAAATTTTAAATACTCTGGCCGGCAAAATAGTGGAGAAATAGTGGTAGACAAGCAATTATCTGCTTCTGTCGTCAAATATTCTCATATTTAACTTTTATTTTTGTATTCTCCGTAATGAATCGATTTATGTATTTCCTTCTTATGAAGTCTTATAAAAAAATATTTCTTCGGCAAAAGATTCCTGCTAAAAAACTCTGAGAGAAAAAATAAAAATGCCATGAAAAATATGTCTTTCGGAGTCGACTTAAAACTGTAGGTCCCGCCACTCACGTATAAAATTAATACACACAACATAAGTGGTGTGGCAATCCATATCGTAATCCTGGCTGAAGGGGGTTGAAATGACAAAATGATGTATGTAATGCCTCCCTTCTAATAACCATTAGTTCTTCTGATGGTAATTTGGTAAAATTTCTTCGCATCCAATTAAGCAACGGAAGTTTTTTTGTTGTCCGTTTTTCTTTAACGTTTCCAAACTGCACGGCACGGTTGATATTTAGCGTTTCCAATATACTCGATAGTTGAAATATGTCGTCTACTTCACTGTATGTGGAGATTACACTCCCTAGATGTGTAATACTGCTGTACTCGGAGCTTATTTTTTAGGACTAAGAAACCAGGTAGAGAGGTAGTGCGTTGACATCTGTACTGATTACGTTTACTTTACAAATTTTTTTACAAATTCTTGAATGATATGTAATTTTTTTATATTGCATAAATTTTTAAATCAATTTAACTTTTTATATGAACTGCAATAACCTGGGCTATTCCCCTTGAGATGACTATTCTCTTGGAACAAACTAATTTTTATTAGACGATGCAGAGGCAGTTACACTACCTAGAGACAAAATACTGACAATACTGAGATCCAATATCTACATATTCAAGCACCAGTATATAATTTAAGTTAGGAGGCATTCTGAAATAAAATGTTTCTGTCCACTAAGCGGGTATCTACAGGATATAATCATTGTTTAGTTTATTTTCAAATAAGATGTGTAATCCTATTTAATAAACTGCAGTTGAAAATTGATAATGAACATTTAATTAATTGAACAATTTTCGAGTTACTATAAGATTATTTTGCCATGTGGTAATTTGTTAATTCAGCCACCATTTGCGATTTCTTTAATGCACGTGTTTATTTACCCAATTCTCAAAATCACTTATCTTTTGTTTAATTGTTCTTAAGTCTCTTTCATTGTAAAAATGTGGTTTTTAATTTCATTTTCATTAAGTTTAAGTAAAGCAGACACAACTACAGAGAACAAGATTTCTTCTAAAGTTTATTTAATTTAATAAAATTTTCTTTTTTTCTTACTCTTCCAAGAAAGTGCTTAACACCTTCCCCTACTACTCTACTGTGGATGTCACAATGACATTTAACCTTTATTTTGCTTTTATTTTAACTTCTTTCATTTTTAGATTAAAAAAGAGATATTATGCGAAGAAAGGAAATAAAAAAATATATTCTCTGTAGAGTTGGCAATTACTATTGATTTAATACCCTAAATTTTCCAAGAAAAGAATGGCGAAACTTGGAAGAGGAAAACGGAAATACTTTAAAAAAATTTGAGCGTATGGTGTCATATCTCGGCAATGGCATCATGAATGTTGGGCTCCAACTGCTCAATTGACTCTGGTTTGTCGGCATAAAAGTTTTCTTTAACGGCGCCCCACAGAAAAATACACAAATAGTGTCAAATCGCTGTTTTTTGGCGGTCAGTTAACATTACCATCTAGTCTAATTAAACGGCCATCTAGCGTTTGACGCAATAAATCGATTGTGGCTTAAGATGTGTGGCAACTTGCACCATCCTGTTGAAACCAAACATCATTCACATCAATACCATAAAGAGCGGGTACAAAAAAATCGGTTATCATAGTGCATTAGGTGTCTCCATTAACCGTACTGGTTGCGCTGTCCTGATATTTAAAGAAATATGGACCAATGATGCCTCCACTTCACAAGCCGCACCAAACAGTCACTCGTAATGAGTGCATTGGCTTCTGTAAGACAACGTGTGTGTTTTCTGAGTCCGAAATACGGCAGTTTTGCTTATAAACGTGCCCACAAAGATAAAAATGAGCTTCTTATGAAAAATTAATTTTTTTTGGAAAAATCGACATCATCATGCAGTGGGGGCCCACTGTAAATAAATCTCAACCTTGCTCAAGCATAAATCAATTCATTAGGTTCAATGGAGATAATATATTTAATTTTATGACAGAATAGAATAACATAAGTATTGCCAGATTCGAAATAACCGATGGTTCAAATATAAACCGATAGATGGCCCACCCTATATTACAGTGCGAGAAATTAACATGATTATAAAAATATGTAACAGTCTGGAAACATTACAGATATTGTCACGTATGCACAGATACATCGCTTCTTTTAGTTAAAATAATGGCAGATAATCCTAAACCTGGCAGCTTATTAACAACAGCTTAGGTTGGATGCTAGAGCAACAGCCTTTCAGTTATAATTATTCGAATAAAATTTCCTTCACTGATGAAGGTTATTCCCCTATCGGTGGTTACGTCAACAAGTAAAATTTTCGCATGGCTTTGGCTTGAAGAACTTAGAAATCTGCCAACTTATCACTCGAAATGATAAAAATGAATTTCTGAGAAAAAGAAAATCTTCCTTTGGGTGTCAAAAAGTTCACACACAGAAAAAAAAATACAGAAAAATACGCACAAATTCAAATAAAGAAATGGTGTGAATTAAAAAAAAGTCAAACGTTCCACTGTCAGTACGAAATCCAAAGAGACTAATAAACTGTCAAGTATTGTTCGTTTAATATCAACGTTGCTACTGCTTCTACACTGTGCTGTTTTTTATTTGCCACATTTTAAAGACATTTTCATCTTTACTCTCTTGTTACTTATTTAGCATATTTATGCGAAAAAATAAAATAAATTTGTACAAATTTATACGCTTTTTAATGCTTGAATTGATTTCTCTGGTTGCTGTTAAAGTCGCATTTGAAAATTCGAATGTTATGGTAATATTGGTTCGTGGTTTTATTAAAAAAAAAAAAGAAAAAGATTTTAAAGTTGCTGCCGTTATTGTTTATTATTGTGATGTCTTTGTCAGCATAAGTTGTTGTGAACACTGCTGTTGTCAATTGAGTTATTTACGCACTTTAACTGTAACAACAAGAGCAACAAAAACAACAACAACAAAAATGTGAAATTTTATAAAACTTTTATGGCCCTCCTTTAAGATAATTCTCAAAAGGGGTTTTTTACGAATTTTATACTTAATAAGGAGTAAGATTATGTTTTTATTAAAGCACAACTCAATTTATAAGTTGTTAAAAAGAAAAAATTGAAAAACATAAATTTTACATAGACATGAAATATGGCCGCCATTGGTTTTGTTTTATAGCATTTTTAAATTTAAACTTTTAAATAGCCCACCCTTTATAAGGAAAAAAGAAACAGTAACAAAACAAACAAAAAATTCCGCTAATAGCGATAAACTAAGAACAAATTACCATAACAATACTGCATAGATAGATCACGAAAGATAGATATGAAGTGAAAAACAATATCAAATTAATAGTGAGCTTCCAGAAGTTACCAATCCGATAATATACTCGTACATATGAGATGAAAAAGTATAAAGTCTAACGTTGAATAATAATAAAAAGCGTAACTTATATGTACTGCCAGGAGACGCCGTAGTTTAGTAGGTAGTGTGTTGGATTATTAGACGAGAGCCAGTGGTACAACCCTTGGCTCAAACATCTCGAACTAAACGAGACTGCCTCCAAGCAGTTTTCTGGCAAAAACTTTGAGGGCAAATTAAAATTGCCATTAAAATTTTCTGAAATCTGTCGTTCGGACTCGACACTAAACGTATGTATAAAATTAGCACAATATGAATGATGACAGAAGCTAGGTTTTTATCCTGACTAAATGGTTGTAATGACCAATTAAGTAAGTAATAACATATATTGTTGTGTTGTTATACGCTGAGAAATTTTAAAATTAAATTAAATTGAAATAAATAAAGGATTTATTTAAATAAAATATAAAATTACACAATTAATTTGAAAATTGCACATCTCGTAAGTAAATTATCAAACCACCTACCTAAGCATTTAATCTCAATATTTTATATGTGTGTATGTTTCTACAGTACAAGTACAATACAATATAACGCTGATAATTTTAAATCTTTCATTTATTTTTTACGTATTAATTTAAACATGCATGTTAATTACTTGGTGACCAAAAAAAAGCAACATAAAAAAGAGATATTGCTGGGTAAATATTAGTCATAATTTATACTATTAATTAGGACATTAATGTACTCATTAAGACATAATCAATGCCGTTTTGAATAATAAATTGATACTAAATAATATATATTTTTTTCGAAAATAAATACTATAATTAAGACTTCTTTTGCCGATTTGATTTGTTCTCATAAGCATTATACAATTTGAAAATGAGGAATGAAATAAGGAAGGAATGTTTAAAATAAGGAATAAAAAGATTAAATTTCTCAGCTGGCAATAGGCAGTTAGATGCGTATTGAAATATACTTGTAACGAACATATTACTCATTCACTTTAATAGCTTTATAACCCAAAAGCATGAAACCATCTTAAGTTCTCCATTACCATAATTAATATGTACAAGGATACTTTAAAAACTAGCAGACCTGACGTATACACATATGTTGGCAGTAATTTAAAAATAATTATTTTCGTGCCACATGACAACTTTATAAAACATACTTATGCTTAGAGTATCAAGGCGCAACATTGTTTTTTTGCTGCGTGTTGCTTGGTACCATCAAATCTAAACCATCAGCCTCGTTTAAGTAATTCAATCCACTCATTTGATAGATCTCAATACACTAAAGCCAAGTAAAGTTATGCTCTGGGAAAATTTCATTCTTCTTTTACAACTTTTAAACAGTAGGTGGCAGAGCATATAAGCTGCTAATATAAACACCATTTAGGGCGACCAATTGAAGTGTCCACACATGAAACTGTATAAAAGACAATAAGGCACAAATTCGAATATCTATTTTTATCACACACTTAATGATGTCAACGGTATTCATTATTTTTGAATATTTGTTTCATAAGATCTGTGCCAGTAAAATTTATTGCTTACTTACAATAAAAACATTGAAATCAATATACAATATAACGCACCATTTACAATATATCGTCTCCAGGCTATGGCCGACCAGATCCACAATAACAAGAGTATAATTACACTGCAAGAATGCTCGTACCGAATGTACCACACAGATACCCGATCGATTTGCTTGGTCAAACGGACCCTTAGCACAGATGTCCATTGAGACTTCTTGCAGAGATGTAATTTGACTGAGCCCCTATATAAAAGAACTTGAAACCAAACCAAATACGGTTTTCCAAGTGATGGTAAGTACACTTGACATATAGGGACTAAAATATCTTCATTGCTAGTTAAATGACTTTTATTGCAATATTATATAGGGATACGCGATTAAGGAAGGAAGGAAGGCTCTGTGCGTATTATATGGAAACCTAGTCATCAAGGAGTGGTCGAAAATGAGAAAGCAAGTAATTTAGCAAAAAGAGCTGGTGAGCATAAACCAGCATAAACCATATGAGCGGAAACGTAACAACTATTATGGAACAATAACACAATAATAATACAAACATACTCTGGGGAGATTCTGATGAGAGAAAAACCATGAATATGTTTATGTGAATGAAAGATGTTTTATGTCTTTCCCAGCCTTCATAAGCTCGATATCCCTATATTTTAGATAGGTCATTATGCCAGGCATAACTCATCTCTGAAGTGGACTGGAAGGAGTTAAGAAAGTTGATACAAATACAGACTTGTTGGATTTACTGTTTACATTTGATGTATGAGACCTATGGTTTACCTACAAAGCTTCAAACTGCCTACCTATCTACCATATACATACTATTGTATATACACAAGATAGCCATGTGATAAAGGATCACGTCGACGCCTCCATTCTATAACATTGTACTTAGAACGTTTTTAATGTTCTTGCATTTTTAAATTCTACGTTCTCTAACTTAAATACTGTCCAAATTTGGTTAAGATGCGCCGATCCGTTCCGAAGTTATAGGGAAAAATCTTCTTGGAATACACATATGGTCGTGTGTCGCGTGAAAACACACTTTTTCGACTTAAATGTTACAGAAAGGAGGCGTCGATGTGTTGTTGGATCATGTTTTGTACACCGTTTTCTTCGATTATAAGGAAGAAGTCTTGAATAAATCATTACCGAAAAAAACTCCTAGAAATGTATATTGCCGGCGTAAAATTCACAAAGCTGTTATGGGAAGCCAAGCTCAGTATTGAGCTTTTCAACAGATTTTTAATTTTAATTTTTTTTTCGAATACGGCTTTTAACTTCAAACTTAAGTTTAGCGCTAGCAGTGGAAGTTGAATCACCGTTAATTGCCGGAAACTGTGGTTAGAAAATTTCCGCTGTGGACTTAAAATAAACCGTATATTATGAAATCTATTTGCTAGTACTACAACAATTGTTCAGGGTACAGAAAGCAACATTCTATAAGCTCTTTTGGGGAATAGGAAAGGAAAGGAATTATATTATGTGATGATAGCATCTGGTTTCACACAGAGACTTATTATTTATCTTCTGTCTACTTTTTTTCACAATTTTCATAAGTTTTTTTTTCTACTTTACTAGAGCTTTTATAATATTAGCTGAAGGATTGCCTAAGAAAATGTTATCGGCATTCCAATTATTTAAAATAATCATCATGATTATAACAATTAATTTCATACAACTTATACTATAACAATAAAAGGATAAATTTCCTTTTTAAATAAAACTAAGAAATATAAACTTTTTGTATACATTGGAGTATAAGTAATCCAATTCTTGTGTACAGTAATTATATGAAAAATAAATAAACAAAGTTGTATCCTGACACATTTTGTTGCCTTTATTATTATCCCTTTTTACTGTCTAGTCTTTAGATGGCAAACAATGTAGTCTTTTCTAAAACTTTAAAAGTTAATAACAATGAACATTGAAAAACTGGGTGAGACATCAGGGGGCGTGTATACGGCCCAACATAAAATTTTATTGAATACGAAATACAGTGTACTCTTGTTTAATGTGTACACATAGTTGTTTAACGCCTGGAAAAGTACATGGAAAAAATTGACATGAGATCATGTTTAAAATTATGAAGAATTTTAAAATACCGACATTAAGAGAGTCTAACGTGGATTAGATAAGAATTGAAATTGGAAAATTCCAACATTTTGTTCACCATTTACCATGAAAATATATTCTCCAATAGTTACATTTCCACCTTCAACTGTAGTAGCAGTAGCTACATATATACCTCAAACTCGAGGTTAAAAGCTAATTCAATAGACAAAATATTAAAATAGTTGAGCTTAAGTGAAGACTGTAAAGATATTATAAACAGCTTTGATTTTTTGAACTTGAATAAATATGAGATAAATATTATTATAAATAAATTCCAATGCCATGAGAATAAACAACGTTAGTACCGGAGACATAATGCTATAAGGCCAAAGAGTTGATTTATGCAGAATAGTAACAACTGCCTAGAAGTCGCCGTAGTCGTGGTGCCGCTGTCAAATCCCAGCTCAGACATTTCCAACAAAGAGAAATATGAAGAAATATTTCCTCGATGACTTCCTCTTAGCAGATTTCTGGCAAAAACTCAGCGAGTAAATAAAACAGCCAATAATATTTTCCTAAAAATCTAACGTTCGGAATCGACTTTAAACTGTAGGTCCTGACTGTCATGTATAAAATTAACACACACAACGTAAGTGGTGTTGAGAAGCTTGATCGTAATCCTGACTGAA
The DNA here is from genome assembly GCA_958299815.1 of Sarcophaga carnaria. Lineage (NCBI taxonomy): Eukaryota > Metazoa > Arthropoda > Insecta > Diptera > Sarcophagidae > Sarcophaga > Sarcophaga carnaria. The sequence continues at coordinate 48,040,529 of OY283150.1, forward strand.
GGGTTGTAATGGCCAATTATGTATATATGTACATATGTTATGTAGTAACAAATGACTGAGAAACAGCTATAGGCAACAGTTTCAATAAAAAGAGAGCGATATTTGGACAACTGTAAATAGTGTGGAGCTTACAAATATCCAGTCGAACCCAATTGCGAATATTCAACGCATGCGTAAAGTCTATTCTATTGTATGAAAGGCTGCCCAATATCAAACATGTGCCGTAATTTATTAACAAATTACTCAGAATTGTATGCAGGACATTCTAGCTCGGTAGTCCCCGTAGTCTAGTAGGCAGTGTGTTGGGTTATTAGACATAAAGCCAGAGTTCGAGCCCCAGGCCAGACGTCATAACAAAATACAAAAAGTATTTCTTTGGCGACTTCCTCTCAGCAGATTTCTGGCAAAAAAAAACTCTGAGAGTAAATAAAAATTGCAATGAAAAGTTTCTCAAAAATCTGTCGTTCGGAATCGACTTTAAACTGTAGGTCCCGCCACTCTTGTATAAAATTAACACACACAACATAAGTGGTGTGAGAAGCTAGGTCGTAATCCTGACAGAAAAGTTGTAATGACCAATTATGTACGTATGTATATTCTGGGTCGACACCATCAGCAACTCCAAGCTTTAGAACTTAATTAAAATGCAAAACTTTCCCATGTACTTACTTAATTGGTTATTACAGTCCTTTAGTTAGGATTTTCACTTAGCTTTTCACACCACCCATGTTGTGTGCGTTAATTTTAACCCTGAGTAGTGGGTGCACCACTTTAACGTTGATCTCGAACAACTGATTTTGAAAAACTTTTAATGGCAATTTTTTCTCTAAGTTTTTGACAGAAAACTATTAGGAAGGAAAGAACTAGGAAGTCGTCAGAATAAATACATTTTTTTTCTTTCATATTTGGTTTTGTTCGAGACGTCTTTTTGGCGACTTCCTCTCAGCAAATTCTGGCAAAAACTCTGAGGGTAACTAAAATTGCAACGATTTTTTTTTAAATCTGACTTTAAACTGTAAGTCGCGTGTGAAGTTAGGTTGTGATCCTGACTGAAGGGTTGTAATTAAAATCTTAAATAACTATAAACTTTATTTAGATAAGAAAAACTACCAAAAACAGAATTTTACAAACCGAAAATTAATTAAAAGTTCCCTTACTATGGTAAACTATTTTAAGTTTTACCAGCCCTCCATAAATAGTGTCTAAAAAAAGCAATTTTTTCCCATTTCTTTATAATTAGTAGAGCGTAGAAAAATTTATTAAGAAGCAATAGGCACTCCCACCGTTATCAAGGGTGCGATTTTAAATGTTGATAAAATGCTTGGACCCCCCAATATGTCTGTATTTAAAATAAGTGTTTTAAAATATTGTAAATATTTGCAAAAAAAAAGTAAAAATAAAAACATTGACTGACATGATTAAATATATGAGTCACGCAATTGAAACGTGCCCGACTACTTGCATTTGAAAATAATTTACAACACATTGTGGTGGTATCATATCTTATCGCAAAAATAAAATTTCTTACTACATCTTTATGGAAGTATTTATTATTAAATGTCGATTTTATTATGCCATCAAAAAAAGTTTAAAAATTCTATACAAATCCCAAACACCATGCATTACTATGTTTTAAAAATGTTTGAAATTGGTTTTCAAGACAAAAAGGAAAAAACGAAACCCCAATTCTCTAGAAATTACTGTTTTTCAATTGAATGTCATCTCTATGGTTCACTACCTTCCAACGCAGCAGGCTGTGTCAAGTCAATAAATGTGAAACACAATTATCCTCCCACTTGCATACAAGCAGTTACTGTTCGGGTCTATAAATGCTTTTATGAGCTTCGATGTGGATGAATGAATGAAATGTTAAACAGTTGAGAGTCAAAAGTATAAAAATATGTGTTCAAGTAGATGGACAATCAAAGAAGAAATGAAGTTTCAAATCAAATGTCCCTTTTGAACAAATAAAGGCCCTGTGGTTTGGTAGGAAAGTAAGAAATTTTATTCAGTTGAACCTTCTAAAATCCTAGGCATTCATTACGGAATATAATAAATGAAACACTAGTATTCCAAAATAGTCCTGAATTTAATTCCCGATAATTAGTGATCCAATGACCAGTGATCGTAGCATGGTACTGTTTCGAACGCATATTACTTTTGTCTCGCCTGTAACATCATAGTTAAGTGCTTCTTATCTTTAAATTTAAATAAAGCAAATTGTGTGTGAGATTTTATGGGTTCGAAAGACCTATTGATGTCATTACATACGGACCATAACATTGTTCACATGTCCGCAAATATTTTCTTAGTGGAGCGCATCTACCGAAATGTTCAACTTTCCATGACTGTGACACACAAATGGCTGAATTTGATCAAAGACGTGGGTCATATTGGCTTTGAGAAAGGCTGTGGTTTGTTGCTTATTCGCATATACCTACGACTTAAGAAAAACCCACAAGAAAAGGACTAACGGAGTCAAATCACTCGATCTCGGTGTTGAGTTCATATCTACCCATGCTCTCAAATCGCCCATGTGAATTATCCACTGTGACCTGAGCTATGTGGCATGTATCGCTGGTATGGTGAAACCATTTATTTATACCGATGAAACCACCAAACCAAAATACTCACTCAAAAGTGACTTTTCAGGATGTATTGGACGCATAAGTTGCCGTAGTCTAGTAGATAGTGTGTTGGCTTATTAGACATGACATTCCCATTTTGAAAGCTCTCCAACCATATAGAGTCAATCAATCACAAAACTGCGCAAACGTCATTTAATGCGATACTATTTAAAGAAAGATTCTGTCTTCTAATGGAATAAAATACAATTTAAAAATGTAAGATTTTAAAAAAGGAAACTTTAAAAAAATATGATATAAGAGCACAAACACAATTCAGAGAGAAAAAACCTTGAACACCTTTTCTTTTAAAAGCACAACGTGTCTAAAAATTTCTCAGACGATGTTGGACAAGAGACAAACAATATTATGTGTTGGTACAATTGGGTCAAATAGAATTTAATGGCGTCAGAAATATGAAAACTATGGTTAGAGGAATTTGTGGCCTCGAGAGTAAGCTGAACCAGTAAACACTATTATTTTGGGAAATGCTTAACAACTATACGTAGTGGATGAATTAATGTAGAGACTGCATACTCCTCTTCTAACGGAGTACGATTCTGTCTTATACGGATGGTTCAAGAGCAGATACGCAGAACTTTTGATTTCTGAGTGAAATATTACGAGACCATTATGAAACTCGTGGAAATCTTTCAATCGCAAGGAAAATGCATTCGAAAATTTAGTTCAATTCAAATTGGACAAAAACAAAAAAGAACTATTTTATGACAGTCCATCTAAATATAGTATTTGACTGTCTGGAGACACTAGGTAGCTAGGTAGGGGAAATAGGGTTGTGCTCTGCTGGATTATATGAATATAAAAAAATATTTCTTCGGCGACTTCCTCTCAGCAGATTTCTGTCAAAAACTCCAAGAGTAAAAATATTGCATGGAAAATTTTCTCAAACATTTGTCGTTATAGGTGCCGATACTCGTGTATAAAAACTAACGCGTACAACATAAGTGGTGTGAGAAACCAGGTCCATAATCCTGACTAAACGGTTGTAATGACCAATTATGTATATACGAAAACACAAACAAAAATTATAGGTCTTTAATAAATAGTTTAGCAAAGGCCCTTTGAACTACGGCCCAAATTATTTACCATTTCACTCCTTAAACTTACACATAAAAATGCCATCTTATATACCATAGCCATAGACGCCATGCAATATAAAGTTTGCAATGTATTGATCAGCAAGAACAAGAACACATTGCACACGTGTTACGGTTATGGTTACGATAGCTAAGAACAACAGTAATATAAACTTATGACAAGATTCCATACAAAATTTAATGGCTTCGAAACAATTCTAATGACAGCTTCTAGAATTCTATCCTAGTATAGGAGAGAACGAATTATACAAAAAGGCAACCACAACACAAATAACAACAACAATGAATATACGAAATCATAAAAACATACATAAAAGAGGTCGAAACAAAACACTAAACTTAAGTCCAAAAGAAGGCAAAAAACAAAATTGTAATTGGTGACTAAAATGTTGCAGGCCAAAACGTATTTTTATGTTTCCAAAAGGTAAAGGAATTTTTTTATTAAAATAAGTTTCATGTACTTGTCAGTTTTATGGTATTTCTAAGGTAGTTTAAAATGGAACATATTGTAATACTAATACAAACAAACATGTAGCCGGGGTGTAGTTAATGTTTTGTTGATTATAGTCTATACAATAAAAGTATAGTCTTTAATGTAAAACTATGGTGGAATTACTTGCAAAAATTCAATACAATTTGATACTTCATCATCCCGTGGCTCTCACCATAGGATAGAGGTATGGGCTGGACTAAGGTGTTATACGACCCGTGCCGAGAGACAGCTTGGCTGGGGGCCTATCAAAAATATCCCAGTCGCTAAGCGAGTATCCTGGATACCTGGCAATGAATAAACAAAATTGTTGAAAATGCCCTTTGATAGGCATCGTCGCTTGGCTATATGAATAACACTTGAACCGTTTAAGTTTCATTACAAATCGATTATCTCAATGACCTCCACTTCTCACACCACTTATGTTCTGTGTGACAGGACCTACAGTTTAAAGTCGAATTCCAATAACAGATTTTTGAGCAACTTTTCATGGCAATTTTTTTTACTTTCAGAGTATTTGCCAGAAATTTGCTGAGAGAAAGGAGCCAAAGAAATATGTTTTCATACATACATAACATTCTCACACCACTGATGTTGTGTGTGTTACTTTTATGCATGATTACGATTCCGAACTGTCGTTTTTTTTTCTGAGAAACTTTCCATGGCAATTTTATTTACTATCAGAGTTTTTACCAGAAATCTATTGAGAGGAAGTCGCCGAAGAAATATTTTTTCATATTTTCATTTTGATGTCTGAACTGGGATTTGATACAAGGCCTCACGTCTATAAGTCAACACACTACCTACTAGACTACTGCGATTTCAATATGTTTTCATATTTGTTTTATTTGAGATGACTATAAGCCAACAATCATATCAAAACATTCATTATTGAAGTCATATAGAGCTTGAAACTTTCGCATCGTATGTCCCATGATAATATTCTTCTACCATTTTAGAAGAGTAACAGGGTGGTCTGTGATATCTCTATTAAGGGTCCTGATATTAAACTTTCTTATAGACTGCCTGATCAGTGCAGGGTTTTCCAAGTAGAGGTCATGGTTATTTTGAAAACGAAGCAATGCTTGTTGAGTGGAAGAATTTTCCCTTAAAACTCTTTTTTATTTACTCAGATAACCCGACTGCAATTAAGTCCTTAACGAATGTTGTTTCAACGTCCGTCCTTGCCCATAAATTCTGAGGATTTCATAGAAAAAATTTATGATTATTCAAAGGTGACTCTAATATGAGTTTCGAGTCACACGAATATCATTCAAAATTTCAGTGCTAATGAGCATGACCCAGCCGGTACGGAGCTGGAATTATTATTGCTCCAGTTAGTTTTGGTATTGTCCACACATTTTACGGGTAGGCTCAATATCGTTGGCAGCAGGTAGCTACGAGGAATATTGCCAGTCTCTACTGGACACATATAGATAAGAAGAGATGTGGCTCACGTCTGTCTTTAGAACGCATGGCCATCTATCGCACAAAAGCTCTTCTTAAGATCCACTATCGTTTTGGTAGGCAATCAGCCTTTCAACTCATGACTTCTGCAGGAGTTGTGGATCTGAGAAGTAGGAAGAGACTGTCTTTCACCAGTACCCAGCTCGGAGGTTTCTGAAGTCTCATTTTCTGACAGTCTTTAATATAACGATTGTTGCAAAAACAAGGTTTTTTTTTCTTTTTTAATTCGGAATGGTTTTCTGCGGACGCTGAACCAATAAAAAAGAGTTACTGCTTTATCTGTCACTGCCTCCAATTAATGAACTGAGGTGTAAAAATTCTGGCATCATATACTTATTGAAAGGTAGGTTAACTTAGGTGTATGATCCACACGATGGAAGATGTCAACAAGCATTTAGGCCCATGTTGTTTGTGTTAATTTTATCCATGAGTGGCCAGACCTACAATTTCAAGTTGACTCCGAATGTTAGATTTTTTCGGAAACTTTTCAGGGAAACTTTTCGAAAAAATATTTCTTCATATTCGTTTTTGTTCGATATGTCTGTCCTGGGGTAAACCACAGCCTCCTGTCTAAAAAGTCAACACACTACCTACTAGACTATGGCGCCACTAGTTGAATAAATTTTATTAATGAAAACTTTAATATTTTTTTTACGTGTACTTCTAAACGAATAATTAAAACGGTACATTGCATATACATATTTGTTCTTACTGCATCCATTTATTTTTTTTTTATTTAAATATTCAACATTACTAAACTTTTGTTTAAAAATTTTAATTCAATTATCATAAAATTAATACTTTTACTCAGAAATTAATATGAAATAATTATAATCCTTTTTATTCCTCAGCTCTCTAGCAGTTTTACTCACGAGGGTCGGTCAATAAGTCATAAATTTTTTGAAGGAAATCACCTTTTTGATAAAAATTTATTTTATTTTTAAACATAATCAGTGCCTTAAATTTCGACAATGGCTTGGCCACAAAGTTCGGAACAAGAAATAGTCTTTCGGGGAAAAATTTTACAAATCACGAGGTAGTCTGTTGTCAGTGGCTGTCAAATATTTAGTTACAATTTCTTTTAAATTTTGATGAAGGAAAGTTCTTGACATGAGCTATATTGCCCTTTCAGTGAAAAGAGGGACATACATATATATACATGATATACATACATACATAATTGGTCATTACAACCTTTCAATCAGGATTACGACCTAGTTTCCCAAACCACTTATGTAGTGTGTGTTGATTTTATACATGAGTGGCGGGACCTACAGTTTTAAGTCGACTCCGAACGACAAATTTTATTTACTCTCAGAGTTTTTGCCATAAATCTGCTGAGAGGAAGTCGCCGAAGAAATATTTTTTGTATCTTGTTTGATGTCTGGCCTGGGGTTTGAACCCTGGCTTTACATCTAATAAGCCAACACACTACCAATTAGACTACGGCGACTTCATACATGATCTACACCCTCGTATATATGAATATACAGATTTCTTCAAGTAAATGTCGCCGTCAAATACGAACAACTACAATAACCACAAGGAAAAAAGAACAAGTTGCCATCATCAATTTGAATTTAAGCTCTTGTACTGACTGACAGTAAATGAAAATAACGTTTTAAATACACCTGTGTATGGCAAAAACATGCTACACCTGCCGTAAAGGACAAACTTTACTGTTACTTTTTATTTTCTAATTTTTTCCTGCTTGTTTTTGTTTTTACTTGGCAACGAATTTTCATTTTCTCATCTTGGTTTTTAAAATTCCAGAACGTATACCAAAACAACAAATATTGTACACTCCAACGTCAGTGACCTAGTCATACACACATACATACATACCACCTTCTCTTGCTTAGTTTCTCACTTAGCCGGAGGATCAACTTCACTCATGCAGAGAAACAAAATGTAACACAATAACAACCACATTGTATGTCAGCTTAAAATTGTTATCGTTTCAAAATTGTACTTGCATTGTTGTAGTTGTTATTTGGGTTTTAAATATGTTTGAATGTATGTGTCATGTGGTCACTTATACACATGGTCTGCTCTATTGTTAATGGTCAATACATGCAAATGTTTGCATATGGAACATGGAAAAAAATCCTCGTGTTGACATTCTCCGTTACGTGTTTTCTTCATACATCCATAACATACATACACACAATACATGAACAAGCATGTATGGCATACAGAATATTGTAATTTTTACAAATACATATGCATGCTTGGTAAGACATATTGTAGAAACAACGAATTGGAACAATGCATAAGATTTATCGAAATTCAATAGAACGATAACAAAATAAATTTTTTGCATAAAGTCTTGTTCTTCTGAATAAGATTTTCTTTTAATAAATGTGTGCATATGTAGACATGATTTTGTGAAAATAATGGCATTATCTAATAAAACGTAACTAACATTAATTGAAAATAGCATCCATTCAAGTCGCCGTGGTCTAGTAGGTAGTGTGTTGGCTTATTATACGTGAGGCCCAGGTTCAAATCCCAGGTCAGGCATCTCCAACTGAACGAAATATGAGAAAATATTTCTTCGGCGACTTCCTCTCAGCAGATTTCTGGCAAAAACTCTGACAGTAAATAAAATTGCCATGTCGTTCGGATTCGCCCTTAAACTATAGGTCCCGCCAAGAGTGTATAAAATTAACACACACAACATAAGTGGTGTGAGAAGCTAGGTCTTAATCCTGACTGAAAGGTTGCAATGATCAATTATGTGTGTATGTACGTGTAGTTATCAGGGAATGATCGAAAATGAGAAAGCGAATATTCTGACTAATAGGCCCAGTGTGTTACATGATATAATCATTGATAGCCCTTTAGAGCATTAAAAGCGAGACAACAAAAATACGCGGAAACATCTATTCAGGAAGAATTGGAAGAAAATCCATGACTATTTTGAAACTGAATAGATTCAACTTAAGTGAAGAGCATCCTTACTTAATGAACCACCGTACATGTACGAGAGAATAAGAATCGGTAGATAATAATGAAAGCATAATATGGTGAATGCAAGAAGTTGACGGCATCTTAACGATGAAACACATTATATGCTTAGCTTTCGTCGTGATCCATATAGTTTGGGTAAGACACTATAATAGATACAAATCATTTCAAAGGAGTGGAGTCGTACAAACTTCCTGTACGAAATACAGACCTTCTATTTAAAGTATTGTGAACCCCTTATTGTGAGCACACAACAAGTATATTGTCTTTGGCACATGCCGATAGACACGAGATCCTTAGATGGTCTCCTCCCCGTCAACCTATCGTTTGCGTTTAGCTTTCTATGGGAACGTTATGAGACATTAGTATGACTGCTGAGAGTTCAGCTTCGAAGTTGATTTACTTAATTTAAACCTTGTTTTCATAAATTATTTGCGGAACACAGCACGGCAAAAATTTCATAGATCCTTAAAACATTTCGTATTTAGGTTTACAGCATATACTGAAGATTCCGGATTTTCATTTCTTAAATAATAAATAAAGTTCAAATTTCATTTTATTCGTTGTTATATTTTTTCTGTTTTAATCCTTCAATTTCAAATTCAATCTCTGTTTAATGTTTTCATTATGTTTTACTGCCGGTCTGTGCATACAGATGCAAACCACTAAACCGCTCACATTTGTAAATCTGACACGAGCACTCATTCGTTAGCATTTTCAATCACAAAACATACGCGCCATACATATATACACATACATGCATACATGGATGCATACACATACATGTATTCCATTCACATCCTTTAGACTTACTTTGCCGATGCCTGCACTAAATTCCAATCGTATCCTTCTAAAACTTTCATAACCGCACTGGTTATACGTTCGTCTTCTTTGCGACCAACACCATTTTCGCCATTCAAACGTTTCTGTTCAGCCTTAATGGCAATATTTGCTAAAACCAAAGTTTCCACTGGTTTGGCACGTTCGGGTTTCTTAGTCGTCGCAGAAGGATTTGTATCCGTGGCCATTTTAAAATATAAACACTTAAATCATACAGTTTAAATGGATGTTGAAAGCACAAAATATTTCACAATTTCTTCTTGTATTGCATGAGACAGTGGAAAATCACTTTTAGTTTCAATATTAATTCGTTTTCTTTAATGCCGACGGAGTTTATTTTCGTTTTTTTTCTTTATTTTTTTATGAAATAACTGTAAATTATTTGAATTCTTCAAACTAACACACCAAACACAGCTTTAAGTTGCACCGCACGATTACCAAACGAATACTAATTTCACTGATCTTGATGACAAATTAACTTCACCCACCAATGCGATAAACGAACGAACGAACGAGCGACCGAACGATGAGCGAACTAAATAAAAACGATCTTATAAATCGGGGGAACGTTTGTCTCTGCAAATATTTTATTATTAAGCCGGCAGTAAATCGTGTTTAATCAGATTGCTTGCTTGTATGCGTGTTTCTGGGAAACGAACGGCACCAATATGCACGCATACGAAGAGATATCATAATTATTTACAACAACAATAAGAGTTTTAACGAATACAGTGGCAGACGATCAAAATATTATAGATGTTGTCGTATTGGATACTTATTTGGTATTTCTTGATACTTTTTGGTACTTTTTTGTCAAAGTACAATAAAAGAGAACGCGATTTTTTATTTGCTCTCACAGTTTTTACCAAAAATCTGCAGACAGAAAATTGCGAAGAAATATTTTTTTATATTTCGTTCTGATCGAGATGTTTGACCTGTGGCCTCACGTCTAATAAGCCAACACACTACATGCTAGACTAAGGCGGCTAGTCTAGTAAAAATCGTCCAATCCGACGAGTCGTGTGCACCTTTGTTCTTTGGAAACACTTGAAGAAGTTTAATTCAGATTCAGACGAGTTGCTCGCAACCTTACTTCGCAAATTCTCTACGCCCTATGGCTCATTGTGATACGCTGAAAATTCTGAGTGTTTGATACAGTCCGACTTACTCATGTTGTCATCTTAAGATACAATCAGTACTCCTGATAAATTCTATCCACAGTGACGTCATTTCTTAAAGCTACGTGCATCGAGTTGCCTTAGTCTAATCTTTCAATGGAATATAAACAGGTTTGTACTAATTCAGTAGGTAGTCTAGTAGGTAGTGTTCTGATTTATTAGACGTGAGGCCACGGTTCAAACTTCCTTTGGGTGTAATATTGAGCAATCATTCCGCAATATTACATCCAAAACAATAACACTATATATTTCCACAGAGGGCATTGATTATATAGGGGTTTTTTTAGGCGCTTCCTACCTTTCAATGGAAATGAAACAAAGTGTGTATAAGACATCATCGAAATATTTTATTCCTTTGAAAAACCTATTGGTGTCATTATGTATGGAATACCACATCATGCAATTGTCCGCCTCGCCTTTTCTGGGTGGATCGTATCCGAAATATTAAAATTCTCAAGACTCTAGCAGACTAGACTAAAGTAGGCTAAATTTGACCGATGGCATAGGTTCTATCCGCTTTGAGGACCACTGTGGTTGGTGGCTTATGCGCATACACCTGCAATTTAAGAAAACTTCACTTGAAAATCACACGATCTCGATGACTACTTTATATAGTACAGAATATCCAATGCTATATAAGCTGAGAGGCTCGTAGCACCATTCTGTTGAAACTACATGTCGTTAGTGTCCAGATAAAAAGAAGTTGGTACTCAGTAACCTATAGTGCTCGTTATTGGCTGTAATGGCCTGGTCAACGTCGTTCTCAGAGAGATATGGACCGATGCCGCCGCAAGCCTAAGTGATTTTTTCGGGGTGCATTGGACGCTCTTATTTGGATTTGTATTGTCCCAAATTTGACCCATTCATTAAAAAATGGGCCTCACCGCTGAAGATGAGGCTAAATCACAGCCGTTGTCCATGATAGTACATGGTGATTTAACAGATGTTGCTTTAACAAGTCTAATAAATTTGTGTCTCTTCTAAAACAGAAATCGTAGCAAACCCTTGTGAGAATTCCAACATTGCTACATAAGTACTTTTGTAACTACATTTAGTACCACAAAAACCACACATTATATTCACCACTGTTGTTAACACATTTCAAATAATACGGCACTTAAATTAATGGGAGAATCTGATTCTTATGCTCATGAGCATTTAAATAGGCGCACATTATTGACACAAGCACATATTAAATAAAAACAAATAAAACAACACTGTAAAACAAATACATACAATAAAAAAAATTTTGTAAACATTACAGAGAATAAACTGTGTGAGCCAGTCTCTCAACATCTAAATACACCTACACAGCAGTCAATACTACGAAAATATATTGTAAAGTAGTTGTAGTAGTAGCTCTGCTCGTGTTTATCTTTTGTATGTAAATAAACGACTACAAACGACTAACAAGCCAACACTAGCGACCAAGAAACCACCACATTAATAAAAGAAAAAACAACGAAAAGAAAATAAATATTTAACATATACATGTTAAATTATGTACTAGAGATTACTTATTTAAATATACACTCACACTTTAATGTGTACACACAAATACTCACACCCACCCATTAATATTGTATGGGCATGACGTGGATGAAGCGTGTCCATCATGTCTGGATACAAGTGAAACAGCGGAGCATATATTCTTCACTTGCCCGCGCTACGAATTCCGACGAAATTTCCTTGAGAGGACGATCGGTTCCCAGGTGACTCCCGACAACGTGGTTAATCTGATGTTAACATCGCGCGAAAACTGGAACGCGGTATGTTTATTCGCGAAGGAAGTTCTAGTACAACAGAGAATAATAGAGAGAGCAAGAACAGCAGAAATGGATAGCAGCACTCGCTGAATCTTTACCTCCCCCGATGTAATACTTGATTGTGGTCCCGGGGGGGGCGACTTAATGGAAGTGTGACGAACTAGGTTGGGTTTAGTACGTATGCGTTTAGCAAGCCGAGAGTAAGTCTTGCGGCGAATCGTGCACATTGGTAGGCCGGGCTACCAATGTCTTTCGAAGATTCCCAACCTTTAGCTCGTAAAGCTATAAAAAAAAAAAAAACCCATTAATATTGTAGGCTCACTCGTAATAATGCACATGGGAGTGAATTTAATATTTAATGTCTTGTTGTTGTTATACATAGCAGCTACGTTTATTGCCGAAAGGAAATTCAGAACAACTTTACAACTACATGTTAACTTGTTGTAGTGTAAATGTGCAAGAACTTGTGCCTGCGTGTGTGTAAGAATTTTATTATTTTTTTTTTTTTGTGTACAAACTTGTAAATTGTTTGCACGCGTATAGTGTGGTTTCAGTCATTTCAGTAGCAACTTGTTAGAAAAAAAAAATTGTGTTTTTATAAGGTTTTAATTTTTTATCTTCTCTCTTAAAATAATAAATACAACAAAAACATGAAAAACAATAAAAAGAAATATATAAAATGAGAACATTTAATTGCAAAAAATGGGAGAAAAACTTTTAATTTTATTATTATTATTATTATGCCAGCTGTTGTTTGTATAAAATTATTCTAAAGGTTATGAACTTTACATTACTAAAAAAAATATATCTTCTGTTTTAGATAAGTTCGATGTTTGAATAAAGTACAAGATAATAATAAATAAATTGAAATATTTAAAAATAAATTTTTATAAATCATTATTTTAAAGAGGATTTCTATATCTTTTATATCAATCCAGACTAAATTCAGATATGCAAAAAAAAGTTCAAAAAAGTTCAGAATGTCTTTGGGTGTAAATAAAGTTTAATTCGAAATTTAAAGGAATGTACAGGAATAATTTTTAAAGTAATATTTACATTGTGACATGAAATTATTCTCAATAAATATTAGATTTTCAATTAAAACTTAGCCGATCGAAAGGAATTCGATGGTAGCATGATTATAGTAAAGGTTGGGCCGCTTTAGAAGTTTAAATTTAAAAATACAATAAACCAAAAACGGTTTGAAATTTAGTCAAATTTTAATTTCTGTTGTGAAGTACAATTTTTGTGGTTAGAATAGTACCTCTTTCGATCGGACCATTTTTCGTGAACGTTTTCGAGTGTATGGGGTCGTATCTCGGCAATAGCAACACGAATGTTTGACTTCAACTGCTCAATTTACTCTGGTTTGTCTCGTTGGCCCATCTATTCCAATAAATCCCAATGTTGCTCAAACGTAAATCGAATGAAGTATTATTTGATTGCAAACAACCGATGGTTCACAGAAATAATGGATTTTATAGAAATAATTCAATCATTCTCAATAAATATTATATTTTTAATTAATTTATCCGATCAAAAGGAGTTCAAAAGGAGGTGGTGTATCATTATTGTAAAATTATTTTGGATACAAAGAATTCTTTACCAGCACCAATGAGTGCACCTTATTGAAGCAACACTTCTTATTGGCTTGTAATCGCCATAGTGTAGTGTGTGTTAAGTTTATACATGAGTGGTGGGACCTACAGTTTAAAGTCGACACCGAACGACAGATTTTTGCTTCCAAGTAGGTATGTGTTGGCTTATTAGACGGAAGGTTAGACATCATCTTCGGCGAGTTTCTCCCAGCAGTTTTCTGGCAAATACTCTGACAGTAAATAATATTGCAATGAAAAGTTTCTCAAAAATCTGTTGTTCGGAGTCGACATTAAACTGTAGGTCCCGTGGTGTGAGAAGCTAGGTCGTCGTAATCCTGACTAAAGGGTTGTAATGGCCAATTATGTATGTATGTAACTTATGGTAAAAGCCTTTGATAAGCCGTAATAACGCTAATCGAGAAAAACCTAGACATTCAATCAAGCTCATTCTATGTTTTAATGTACAATCTTCTCTGAAGTTGGCCACTGGTACAACTGAACTTTGGTTGTGAAGTTGTAGTCATATATGGATAGATCAGCATCAATTAACAATTCCTGCGTATAAAAATATGAAACTCTAGCCTAGAACAACCAAATAATACCCCATTACACAAGCCAATCCAGATGATTTTACTTTCTTAATAGCGATTCGATAATTTGCCATTATCACTTGATGATAGGGAGCCCAAATCGAGGTTTGCCTCCGTTCTCATGGCAGATGTATTTTTATTTACCCAATGTACCCCTGGTTCAACATATCCAATAAAACGAAATATTTTTTACTGCATAATTTTTTTTAAATTCCTCGTATTACGTGTAACATCAATGCATGCAGCATACAAACAAACACTTGTTGCTGCAGAAGGGCTATTGTCATGCTATGTTTTGGATTTTTGTTTAAACAAAAACGATACAAAAACGGAAGGGAAAAAATAAACATTCACACATGCTTTAGGTTAAAGAACAAATAAAACGTTCGCAGCACTAACAACGAAATAGAAAATAAAATTCATAATATTTTATATATACATATGTATGTATATACGTATGTATGTATGTACAGTTGCAACTGTAGCCTTTGATCTTTCATGCATCATTAAGATTTATTGATGTTTTCGTTGTTTGATATTAAGTTCTCTGCTTCTCTTTCTCAATTCTATTTATAGCCTTGATATTAAAAAACAAAAATGAAAAGAAACAAAAGAAATGAAAAGTGAATTTAAAAAATCGTGTTATTGTGTTAGAAATTTATTTTTCTATGGACATTTATTTTATTGTTTAAATATTTTGGATTGCATTTAATGCATAAAAAGCTGAAATTAGAATTTCATAGGATAATTCATACATCTTTTGGTCTGAAGCTATCTTAGGCCAGGCATTCAATATTATCAGACCTGAAGTAACGTGTAACATTGTCGGGGTTATGATTGCGAGTAGTAAAAATTGGACCTCGGTGGTGAATTACGTAGAGCGTATTCTGAAACAGAATAAGAGAGATCTTGAAGCTGCAGAGCAAGTAAGCATGTCGGCATAGGTGATACTGTCACACGTGCCAAGCGAAAACGAAAACGATGACGAAAGGAATAATGGAGACGCTTAGACGTCTCCTCAACTTTCGGTACGCAATCCGGACGCGGATATAAACATGGAGAGGCCAAAGAGCCAAAAGGATTCCACTCCGAAGTAATACTACCGTAGTTCCGGAGTAGGCACAAACAAGTCCACAAGAGACTAGCGGGGATTTAGCGGGTGAGGGCTTCACACACGGAGGATGTGACGACTTCCTCTATGGTGCGGTTAGGTACATTTAACACTCCTCGGCGAAAAAAAAATATCGAGTAATGGCTTTTCGGTTATTCAATCTAAATAGGATTGTAAACACTATAACGATAACTTGTAGACAACTCTTTAGACAGCATTCCGATCTAACATCTCACACCACTTATGTTTAAAGTCAACTCCGAGCCACAGATTTTTGAAAAAAAATTTCATTTCAATTTTATTAACTCTCAGCTTTTTAGTCTGAAATCTGCTGAGAGGATGTCGCAGATGAAATATTTTTTCATATTTCGTTTTGTTGGAGATGCCAGACCTGAGGTATGAACCATGGCCTCACGTCTAATAAGCCAACAAACTACCTACTAAACTACGGCGGCGATAACATATACTGATGGTTTTCTTAGCTCTTTATTGTCTAAACCTTGCTATTGAATATTCAGATCTTAGTTCCAATGGAGAGAGTATTTCGAAATAAGATAGTCAAGGTACATGAAAGTTCCTATGTCTTTAAGAAAACCATCATATTGCCATTAAAAGTTTCTCAAAAAATGGATAAAATTAACGCACACAATATAAGTGGTGTGAGACTTGTCTGAACGATTATAATGACCAATTGTGTTTGTTATGTATGTATCATATGGCAGCAGTTGTTGAATGTTAGCCAGTTTGTTCTCATTGTTCTTGATTTATCAGACCTTAATTCCAACTTCCTTTTAAAAGCCATGAGCTCAACCATGCTTAGCTTTTTCTGCATGTCCATGATATATAACTTTTCATTTCATTTCCACGTAGCAGGTTAGTTGCCATCGAACTGTTTTTAACATGACGTGTATACTACGGTCGTTGTCTAGTAGGTAGTGTGTTGGCTTATTAGACGTGAAGCCTCAGTTCCAACCCCAGGTCAGGCATCCCCAACTTAACGATATATGACAAAATATTTCTTCGGCAACTTCCTCTCAGCAAATTTATTGGCTAAAACTCTGAGAGTAAATAAAATTGCCATGAAAAGTTTCTTAAAAATTTATCGATTGAAGTCAACTTTAAACTGTAGGTCCCACCACACATGTATAAAAATTAACGCACACAACATAAGTGGTGTGAGAAACTAGATCGTAATACTGACTAAAGCGTTGTAATAACCAATTATATATGTATGTATGTGTACTACGGACCACTCATTTACCGTAGTGCTGATGTATATGCGAGGTTTCTCATCTATTTTCATACAATTTTGTCACACAAATTAATAGCCATAAAAAACTCTATTAGGGAATCATATGTAATTGGGAAAGGTTATATAAAAATCGAAAATCATAAACACTTTCCCACATGACATGTGCCCACTGCAGTTCGTCTGTTGGTTGTAACAAAGTTTTGTTAAATTTTTTCCAGTAGTTTTTAAATTTTTAATTTTATTTTCTTAAATTTTTTTTATTTGTGGCTATTTATTTTGTGGCTGCAGTGGATGATGTTTTTTTTATTTTTTTTTTTTTGTTTACAACTTAATTATAATGAAAGAAAATTTGACACCAATTACAATGTAAAAAATGAAAGAGAAAATGACGAAAAAAATTTCCATTATCATAAAAATAAATATGGTTGTGGCAGAAAAATTTTACATACCAATAACAACAAAAACAACAACAATATTTCATGCGTGTGTATTTAAACTTATTTTGTTGTTGCCTTTAGAGAATATTTTCTGATAACAAATTTCGTAGGAAAAATCAAACGAATCGAATGGTAGAAAATAAAAAAAGATGAAAAATAATATAAAAAAATTAAATGCTTCACTGGGGACCATAAAAATTCAATAAATTTAACAGAAAAAAAACTGTTTTTTCTACAATATTTTTATATAATTTCATATGCTTTTATATAAAACCGCCGCATTTTACAGCTGCAATAACAACTAACAAGAAAGAATAACGACATAAACCAAACAACAGTAAAACAAAAAAGAAAACAGAAAAGAACAACTGGAAAAGAGAGCAACTAAACAATGACAAATTTCCCTTGAGTCCATTAAAGTTATTTGAACTTCAAGGCAAAAAGACAGACACTCGACTACGTACAAAAGAACGAAATAAACGCAGAAATGGAAGATTGAAAAACATCATGAAAATTTAATGCAATTTTCATTTCATTTTTCTAATGTTTTGCGACCGTTATTGCAATTGCTGTTGGGCTTTATCACTCCGTCTTTAAAAAGAATGTTAAAATTTGCATTAATTATGCAACAGACAAATGCAACAAGTAGCACATGACCATTTTTCAATAGGGCGTCGGAAAACATCAAATAGAAGTGCTAAGCATGAACAGCCAACATTTGAAATAAGCAGCGAAATTTATTAAAAGCAACAAATTTTTTTTTAAATTTTAAACAAAGTGAATATGAAAAAACTCTTTTAAATTAGTCTGTATAGATATGTATATGAATGTTAAAATCTATGCATGTTGTCTAAATATTACATACAAATGTGTGAGTTACGAAATTATGGTCGTCTAACTCTCTCTATCACTGTGTAAAAAAGTTTTTGAGACATGCCTCCGACTATAGAGAAGTAGAAGAACGTATTCGAAAAGGAAATCTCTGGATACTTAACAAATACTAGACAAGGCGTTATTCTTACTGACATCAATCTATATCCTGAAGTTCGTCGGGACTACAGGATTGGGCAAGAACTCACTCTACAGATCGGTTCTGGCTCCATCAACTATATAGATACTCCATCCAGGCAAAGTCGTTGTCTAGAACTTTCATATGATCTCTGGTCCAGCAAAAGGTGACACTATTTTCCCAGCTTATGGTTATTCAGCATGCTTAGACAGTCCAATACTCATTTTGTGTCAACTTACAGCAGCTAAGTTCTTGTATGATAGCCTGACTATCAAATGACATTACTCTCTCTCATCGTTTATATTTTCTCTCCCATGCAGTGGGTTAAAAATTTCGACTCTATCAGGACAGCTGAAAATAATGTTTCATTTTTAGGAAATATTCGTTTGTATATACATACATAAATATATACATATATACATACGTACATACATACATACATACATAATTGGTCATTACAACTCTTCAGTCAGAATTACGATCTAGCTTTTCACGCCACTTATGTTGTGTGTGATAATTTTATACGTGAGTGGCGGGACTTACAGTTTAAAGTCGACCCCGAATGATAGATTTTTGAGAAACTTTTCGCGGCAATTTCATCTACTCTCAGAGTTTTTTCCAGAAATCTGCTGAAAGGGAATCGCGGAAGAAATATTTTTTCAAATTTCCGGAACTGGACCTGAACTTTGAATCATGAATTTATGTTTAATAAGCTAAAACACTATCTACTAGACTATGACGGCTTCTTTCCATGGATTACATGAGGATTTTCCGAGCTTAAAATTCTACAATTTTGTGCATTCACTAAGCCATTCCGATTAAAATGTGCATCAGAGAACATGACCTTTTTAAGAAATTAGCATTAACTTCACTTTGATCTATAACCGATTGAATGAATTGTCGGCATTTTCTATGGTCTGCTAGCTTGAGCTTCCAAGCAAGTTGAATTTTGTACCCATGAAGGTAGAGGTATTTATTAAAATTCGCTGCATAATGCTCACAAAATTTCAAGTTGTTAAAAACGATGCCGAATTGTTGTTTTCTTGTTTTTGACGAAACTCTTGTTTATAGCAACAATGCTTTCAAACGACCGAGAATCACGTTGTCTCACAGTAGCCCCGCTATTCATATTTTTTAAGTATGTGAGCGATCTCAGCATAACTTTCGAATTTTTTGTAATAAGTTTTCACAATTTTAACGTTGTTTTAACGCGTAAAATTCTCCTGCTTTAATAATCAGAATCAACATATGGGACATGTGGGAAATTTTAGATTTGTCTATTGCACAAAGTTAAAAAGCGCACTCCTACTGAGAGACCCTTTAGTTAAGGACTAAGAAATAATTAGAAAAATAAAAAAAGATAAAAACCTTTTTTTTTGGTGTAGTGCAGTAATACAACAGCCCTCTGAGTGATTTTTGTTATAAATTAGAGCCGATCTCATGCAAAATTAAACTAGATTAAATTCTCTTTATTTCTAAACCTAAAATCCATCCAAATGCCATCTATAAATCAGGTCGTTCTACCATTTTTCGCTTTGCTTTACAAAAATTTTAGCATTAGAAAATTCCCCACATGTGAATAATTTTCATTTTTTTGTCATTTCCTTAGGAAGAATAAAAAATTAAAATATCAAATCAATTTTATTACTCCATCCAATTCCTGCTACTTAAAGTACCCTGATTAAAACGGAAACATTGTCAGTCATACATATATGAAGAAGAGCAAGCAATAAAACTCACACGAATTAAAATTTTTAGCCTGAAACGCCGACAGACGTATAGACTTTCTGACAATTTGCGACTTGCCATGAAATCACAATGTATTGCCATTTGATCTATGCCGCACTATCAAAACACACAGTCAAAGCACTTGGCGCTTTCTTGGCTCTTCGGCAATCTGCTGTTGTTGGCGATTGAATTGCATCTGTATAAATGAATAATTTTTACGAGTCAATACAATTTCATATAATATTTGTGTTTGCATGTGAAATTGGATCATCTTTAATGTTCTTTTGCAGTTTAGTTTTTTTTTTTTGTTTTTTTTGTTGTTTTTGTTGTTTTTGTTATTTTCAGAATTTATGATTATAAACGAAACCAAATGGTATTTTCTGTTTTTTGCGAATAAATATTTGATTTGAAGATATCAACGATTTTAGGTTTTTAAGCATTTGTGAAAAGATATGGGGATATGCTACACTTAAAGAATTAAATTAAATGAGATTTAATAGATTTGAGAAGCAAAATTTAGGAATAGATAAGATAAGAAATATCTTAATTCTGATATACAGCGGTGGTCTTATAATTAGCACACACATCTAAAGGACCTTTTTCCAAAAACAAAGCAAAATGAAAATTTTTTTTTAAATTTAGTAAAGGACAGTTAAATATTCCACCAATGTAGTCGATACCTTTTAAAATAAACGATAAGTGATTGACATAAGGAATCTCGTTTGTAAAAATTAAAGTTCAGTACAGCCATCATTCGATTGTCAAAAAAAGTGTTAAAAGATAGTTTGTGTATATGAAATCGAATAAAAATACACAATTTGGGAGCTTATTTCTCAAGTTGGCAGCATACATTTAATAGAATAATAACATGTCCTATAACACCTCTGTTGGTAAACTCCCTCCTGACGGTCAATTTGCATCGTAACAGGATGCAATATAGTCCGTTATATAGTATAAACTATACTGTATTAGAAATAAATTATATCGCGGCTTACATCGTATATCGGAACGGTAGATCAAGGAAAAGCAAATAATTACAGTCATTTAAAAGTGAGTGAAATATCTACAGAAAAATGATTTGAAACCACTCCAAAAATATTTTAAGAGTGTACGTTGAAGAGACTATAAATGAACACGGAACCGTAAAGTGATTTCTTTATGTTCCAGAAATTTTTATGTTAAAAACACACCTTGCGCTGTTCATACTATCACGGAATAATGGATGAAATTTTATAACAAGTGGCACCGAACTAACACACAAACTGCTACATTATATTTTTCACCGATAAACTAATTTTAGAATTTTCCACCTCCTAACTGTTCCAGTCAACAGACGTCTATCGGCTGTTAAACCATGCCTTTGAGTTTGTGTTTAACAGACATTGATAGCATTCTAATACGTGTTAAATTATATGAGAACTTTTTACCGTAATTGTTAGCAATAAAGTGCACTGAATTTTGATGCGACCGTACAAGCACGGTATATAGTCGATATTCTAGGCAGCCAGTTGATATCTCTACACCCGAAGCAATTGAAAAAATTCACGGCACATCACATATCGCTTTTGTTGTCAACCAACCACAAAGACAATCGTTTGGCACCTTATCAGTAGTGTTCCCCTTCAGTCAATAGCAATATGAAGGATAGAAAATGCGAATCAGCACCAAAGATTGGTTTTTGAAATACACACAGTGTAATTTACAATAAGTATCTTGACCGCATTTGACCAAAAAGAAGGGACATTCGTGAAGTCGCCGTAGTTTAGTAGGTAGTGTATTGGCTTATTAGACACAAGGCCACGGTTCAAATTTTTGTTCGGAGACTTCCTCTCAGATGTTTCTGAAAAAAACGCTGAGAGTAAATAAAATTGCCATGAAAAGTTTCTCTTTAAACTGTAGGCCCAGTCATCATGGATAAAATTAATCCACGCAACCTATGTGGTGTGAGAAGCTATCCTGACTGAAGGGTTGTAATGGCCAATTATGTATGTATGTATATATGAAGGGACATTCGTACCAAGACAGTGTAAGACTATTAGCGTGAAAAAATAATTTTTTCCGATGAAAAGCATTTCCATCTGAATGGTTAAGTGAATATACAAAATTATGAAATTTGGATTCAAAAACTCCTCATACAATCCAAGAGAAAAAATGCTGTGGGTGCATGTAACTGTCTGGAATGTTTCGTTAATTTTTTAAAGATAATACCGTGACTGTGAACTGCAGTCGTTACAGAAATATGATAACTTAGTTCTTGTGGCCTCCCTCCCAGCTGACACAATGCGCATACAATAATCGATTTATTGCAGCAACGATTTTAAAAACAAATTATAACAAGAAATTCTAGTGTCCACTGACTTCTAAAATCATGTGATTTTTATTTTCAAATGAAAAAGTGCGATCCTTTTGAGGACCATACATACATACATAATTAGAGTCATTACAGCCCTTCAGTCAAAATTACGACTTAGCTTCTGACACGACTTATGTATGTTGTGTGTGTTAATTGTATACGTGAATGGCGGGACCTACAGTTTAAAGTCGACTCCGAACGCTAGATTTTTGAGAAAATTTTTCATGGCTATTTTATTTACTCACAGACTTTTTGCCAGAAATCTGCTAAGAGAAAGTTGCCGCAGAAATATTTTTTTCAGATTTCGTTTTCTTGGAGATGTCTTGACCTTACGTCTAATAAGCCAATATTCTACCTATTAGATTACCGTGAGGTGACTTCGTTTAAGTATACCACATAGAATATTTAACTGCCCTTTAATAAATTTTTAAATATTTCATCTTTCTTTGTTACAAAAAGTTCGTTTAGAATACGGCGTCTATATTTTCACAAAATTACTTAAAATTACTGAAAATTCATACGTTTTGTTATTGGAAGGCTATTTAGCTAGTATAACCATTAAAAAATATACCATTTCTGATTGATATTTCAATCATTTCAAGTCAATTGCATAGCTAGCTATGGATCAAATGAAGCAAATATTTTAATGAAACACAAGCAATTGTTTTATTGTTTATTTCTGTGTTTTTCATGAACAATTATAGTTCAAGATTAATGATTTATTTCATAATTTCCACTTTTCATTAATTATCTCTGAATTGTTTTTTAAATTCAAAATTAATCATTTGAATTTATTACATTATAATCATTATTACTAAATGACTGAATTTTAAATTGTATTCATGACTAAACATAAGTTAAAGTATTTTAGCATCTTATATGCGATTGGTCGGTTATTATCGCTTCAATATATTTAAGCTTATATTTATGGGGAACCGCCTTTACGCGCCGTTCATTGGTCCATTGCGTATTGGAAACAAAAGAAATATACGACAAAACGTATGTATACAATAACATAATAAAGTCAACAGCGAAGTCGTTTTAAGACTCGCTGTGGTTATACGAACATGCACAATAAGCATAAACAAGTAAAACCAAAGCATTGATCGTGTTTTTAAGTACTCGTAGTTGATCGTTAAAATAAAGGTGCTTCGCGAATGTTACTGCTCGACAGACAGTTGTGGCAAACCTTTGGGGGGTCATATTTAAACTCTTAAATATGGTATCATAAATTTATTCTTATAAATGTTATCTCCAAAGAAAATATATCAGCAATGATAAAACGAAAGATTACAATATGTAGACGACTTGCCGTTAAATGACGCACTTATTATTATTAACACGTTCCTCGCCATGTCAGTCATATGTGTCTGACGCTAAGAAGTTCTACAGGAGCCATGTCAGTCATAAGTGTCTGACGCTAAGAAGTTCTACATGAGCCATGTCACACATATATGTCTGATTTGTAGTCCACACTATTTTGGAATTGTATTTTACAAATTTATTTTTGTAAAATACGCATTTTAAATAAATAAATAAAAAAAGTTTTAATATAGTCAAATATGTGTGACATAAAAAATATTGTTTTTCCCAGAATTTTGGCAAAAAAAAATTTTTTTGTGATACATTAAGTTTCCTTGATACATTTTTAACTAAATTATCTAATAAAGTTACCGTGGCCCATGTGAAAATTTTTCTGATATTATCGTGGCGATGAACGTGTTAATATCACAACTAACGCAAGCTAATGGAAATACATTTCATGACGTCATTTCTCACAGATGTACAGGAAATGTTAATACCTGCCCACATAAGAGATTGTTTCTACACAACGACAGAGCGACATGCTAACATTCTATAGCTAACTTAAGTAGACTGAGCTTAGCTGAAAAAACTTGGTTAATAAAACTGAAACAAAGCAAGACAAATAAAAAGTAGATAAAAAGAGTTGTTTTGTGACAGTTCTATGTTCCGTGCAGGCTCGGAAAAAGAATAAATACATAATCAAAGCCATCTGTTTTGAAATCATAAATTAAAGTTTTTCTTAGGCACGCATCTCTTTACACGGTTGGTCATAAGTAATTAATTGTTTAAATGTTATGTGCGACATTTGTTAAACGAAATCAATTAGCGCCCTTTAAATAAGCAGCGAATAAATAAACTACTACATGCGTACACGATGCAGTAGTCAGTAGTCATTGCGGCTGCCACCACAGCACTTAGATTTTAAGATGCTTAAGTTTCTCTTTGTTAGTAGGGAATGTAACCGAAAAGTATTTTTGTATGACCGTAGTTTTTCGTAGTTTTTCTTTTTCTTGTTATGTTCGCACAATATGCGACTCCAAAAGCTTTTTGTCCGATTAACCCAATCTGCATTTTTTCTCAAAACCATAGAGCGGATTGTTGTCAAAGAGTAAAATATCTAATGGCTGAGAACTGAGATTTAGCCAAAATGATTAAATTGAACGAAAATCCGTGCAGACCGCCCAACACGAAGTTATCAACACATAGATAATTAGTCACTACAACCCTTCAGTCAGAATTATAACCTAGCTTCTCACACAACCCCTGTTGTATGTGTTAATTTTATCCAGGAGTGGAAATATTTTTGTCATACTTCGTTTTCTTGGAGATATCTGACCTGGGGTTTGTACCGTAGACTCTAATAACTCAATACACTACCTACTAGAATACGGCGACATCAAACATAACATACAAACGGTCCAAAAGATCTATTGCCCGGATGTCCGCGGGGACTTGCTGCTACGGATGGTTCGAAACTTGGTTATAAGATGGGTTTTGGTTTTGTTTTTGATTTCCAGACCGAAATAATACAGTCTTTCTATATGATCTGCTCAAGTGGCAAATTAGGAATATGAATATATTGACTGACAATAAAATGCCAGGGTGCCCTGGTAGTCTAGTGGGTAGTGTGCTAGACTATTAGCGTGAAGATCGTGGGTTCGATTCCCACCAGAGACTCTCGTCTGTGACACTACACCGAGTTACTCAGCTCGTATATAATTAAATATAATTTGTAATTTTATTCTAATTAAAAAATAAATAAATGCCAATTAGGATAATAACATCCAGGCATACGAAGTCTAGAACTATCCTAAAGTGCAAGACTCCGATTAACAATTACTCCAGGCATTTCACAGCACGCATTATATGGGTAGCTAGTTATCAGGGATTGGTCGAGCCAGAGTCTTACATGATATAAACTTGGATAACTCAGTGCCTTTTAGTGCACAGAAAACCGGGTTAAAAAATGGGCGTAAACATTACATCGACTATTGTGGAGCACTAACAGTAAAAAGAATTGTGAAGATAGTCTAGGGAGGTGCTGATTGTAGAAAAACCATGAGTATATTGAGATTGATTAAAGAGCGACTTGGGTACACTTACAAGACACAGGCATCTGAACTAATAGGCTCGTTTGATAGTAATAATTGTAGGACATGTGGTGAAGTCGTCGAAAGCATGTGTTCACGCTGGCCACCCTACTTTTAAGTTTAGATATAAGTTTAGTTTAAGTGTGTAAACCATCCCTGGATTAATATGAATTTATTGTGAATTATAATATATATAAACGAAAAGAGATCATTCTCGATCAACCCCCGAACTACAAGGTAATGTTTTTTATTTAGAAACATTTTATATTTTTTCTAATACCTTTTGTATTTTTTCTTTGCTTAAATAAATATTTTATTTTGGACTTTTTTACCCTAATTCCCCCCGAAACATCATGGAACACTTTCTATGCAAGCTATCTTGAGCTAGACATGCCACAAATTTGGGAAAGAATGCAACAGACATAACTCAACTCAAAGTGGAGTGGAGTGGATTGTAAGAAGATGAGGTTTGTTTTGCTGCCAAATTTCAGAGTTGTCACTTGCACAAAAACAACTAAACTGAATTTGATTATTGCACTCCTATTGAGACACCCATTACATCTGGAAAAATAATTGAATAAAAGTGTCTTCATGTACCTAGCATAGCGTACCATCCCAATGAAAAAACATCATATTAAGCTATATGGCTATGCGGTATAGTTTGTTTTTATAATTCTTTATGAGTATGTATTTGCACATGTGTGTGAATATTTATTTTCAATTTCAATACTCTAGTCAACCGTACGCAAATATATCAAAGCGAAAAATATTTACATTTTAATTTAATTTTTTTTTTGTTCAGTACCAATATATGTACATATGTAGATGCATACTCTGTAGGTTGTAGGTACAGATATTGGCTATTTGCTCTGCTATTTGGGAAGACTAATATTCAATATTTTTCTGTTTTTGTTTTGTTTTTTGTAATATTTTGTGTTATTTTTTGTTGTTATCGCAGCTTTTGTTGTCATTTTTATCGTAGTGCTAATGGGCCACTGAAATATTTTCCCATGATTCTTTTTTGCCTTCGTCACCAACACCATCACCATCGCCACCATAATATTTTAGTTAATTTGTATATTGGATGCTCAATTTTCAAGTTTTGTGAAAATTTATTGGTATTTAGTGTGAATTTTTTTTTTTGTATTATACTCGTAATATTGTACAATATTACTAACAAACCATAAATTAAAATCCATAAAATGTTATAATTAGAGAGTCTATCGATAATATTTTGCCGACCAACTGAACTATTCAAAATCGATGTACATACATATGTATGTCTGTAGGTATAGGTATATACCATGCATACATATATGTACATATTTTTAATTTATAAAAATATTGAGCAATACAATGAAATTTTGTTACTTGTTATTTATTTTTCCACTTCGATAAATAGTGGATTGACATAAATAAGCATTAATTAGCAAATAAGAAAAATAAATTTAAAAAATTTGGCCATTACATTTTGCTAAATAGTTTCTTTAAAATTAAATACAAGCACTTTCCTTTAAATTCTTTTCATTCCTTACGATCAACTCTCTGGTAATATGAATGGCTTTTACACATGCAGGTCGTTATGTTAAAACACATGTTTGATTTGAATCTGTTTCTATTGTAGGACAACCCTTCAGTCAGGATATCGACCCAGCTTCTCACACCACTTAGGTTGTGTGCGTTAATTTTTTATACATGAGTGGCAGGATCTGCAATTTAAAGTCCACTTCGAAAAAAAAGATTTTTGAAAACTATTTCATGGTAATTTTACTAACCAGAAATCTGTTGAGAGGAAGTCGCCGAAGAAATATTTTTTAATATTAAATTTTTGTTGGAAATGTATGACCTGGGGTTCGAATCCCAGCCTCACTTCTAATAAGCCAACAAACACAATACCTACTAGATTACGACGCCACTAATTGAATAAATTTAGTAATGAAAACATTAATATTTTATTTTAAAAATTTTGAAATTTTTTACGTACACATCTGAACAAATAATTGAGATTCTATATTGCGTATATTCGTTCTTACGATATCCATTTATTTTTTACTTAAATATTCAATATCATCATGAACTGTGGCCTCTCGTCTAATCAGTCAACACACTATCTACTAGTTAACGACGACTTCCTTATTGTAAGACAACATAGCAAAAATATCTCCTGAAAGAGCAATCGGCATAAATAATCTCGTATAGAGACAGATCTATGTATGCCTGTAATATATGTATATTCCAATATACTCTCAAACCAACTATGTAAGGATCGATATCGATCGCGAGTACCATGTAAAACTATGCTTTTTTCGAGACACGTTTTTTTATTTCACTAGAGCACTATTGGACAACAAGGTTAGGTTAAATTCTTAGGCAACCCAAAAAATCCTAGATTTCTCTAAAATCCCGTTTTAATACCAATAGTACTTATTTCCCCTGGATGGCATTTGCTAACGATTCTGATAGTTTTATAATGGTTTGTATTAAAGACTACTGGATGTAACTAACGAATTGGAATGGTATATTTCATACCCAATCTACGAAATTTTTTACTTTGGAAAGTAGAGAATTCCTGGCGGCATACATAGACCAGAAATATTGATAAAGTAGTAAAGTTTGAATGAAAGCTTGTTTCAATTGCATAAATCTTATGCAAACAATTGTAAATTGAATAAAACCTGCTTTTTCTCCCTCTAAATAAATATTTAGATAAATGTACAGGTGTATCTCGTTCTTTTTTTTATAAATAATCATATACCCTACGTCATCGTATATAGACTTAGATCCATGTTTTGAATCAAAATGCATTACTGAAGTGAAATTCTATATGTTATGGGATATTTTTACAGAAATTAAAATTTAAAAAAAAAAATTATTTTTTTTTTTATTTCTTTTCTAGTCGATTATCAGCCGATAATGAAGAAGTAGAGCAAACAACAGGCAACAATAACGCCATTCGGACGATTGCAATCGGTATGGAGGAACTCACTTATATTTAGGCAAACAAAACTTAGGAAATCATCCATGTGAAGTCGCCAAAGTAGGTAGTGTGTTAGCTTATTAGACGTGAGGCTGTGGTCCAAACCCCTGCGCAGACATTTGGAACAGAATGAAATATAAAAAATATTTCTTCTGCGACTTCCTCTCAGCACTTTTCTAGCAAAAACTCTCTGAAAGCAAATAAAATTGCCATAAAAAGTTAATCAAAAATCTGTCGTTCAGAGTCGACTTTAAACTGTAGGTCCCGCCACTCATGAATAAGACGAAAGGAATTATATCACTTTCTCCAAAGCAAAATCTTCAATGCTTCTCTATCTGCTATCAGGCAGATTGGCCATCGTGGAAAATGACGCCCATCTCTGAATGAATGGCGATCTGAACAAACGAAATTGTCGAACTTACGACAATACCATCCAAATGAGATCAAAAAGCGTCCATTGCATCCCGAAAATGTCACTGTTTGTTGGCTGGTCGCTACGTGCCATACAACTCACAAATATTGAGCATATTGGATATTCTGTACGAACGATTTAAGGGCCTGGTAATGTGCCAGATTTTGATTTATTAACTCGTTTGCATGAAATTGCACATTCCACAAGGGTGTTGCTTCCATCATTTCATAAATCCTTCAGTCAGGATTGCGAACTAGCTTCTCACACTACTTATGTTGTGTGTGTTAATTTTATACGTGAGTGGCGAGACCTACAGTTAAAGTCGACTCCGAACGATAGTTTTTTGAGAAACTTTTCATGGCAATTTTATTTATTCTTAGAGTTTTTGACAGAAATCTGCTGACAGGCAGTCGCCGAAGAAATATTTTCAAATTTCCTTTTGTTGGAGATGCCAAACCTGGGATTTGGACCGTAACCTCACGCCTAATAAGCCAACACACTACCCACTACACTACCACCATCAGAGTACCCGACTCTTATGAGGTTAAGTCGCAGATAGTATGAGACTATCTGGGGAAGCCGAATCACTTTATGTTGGAGAAATATAGTTGCCCTCTGCTGGGTCTCAAACAGGTTTGAAGCAATTAAAATGTTTGCTGGGTAATTAAACTACAAGGAGAGTTTGAGTAATGCATCACAATACCCGGGACTAATCTGATGCTTGTAATCGACGTTTAGGCAAGCCCCTATAGACTTCTGATGATGAGAATTAATCATCAGAACCCATACTTGAAACCTGTGAGCCATTATCAAACACAACATCATACATTAGATGTCACAACAGTGGCCTTAAAAAGAAAATTGAGAAACTACTACCGTAAGAACGTATCAAACTCACACTCGCCACTTCGAAAAGCCTTATATGTGCCTCAACTATGCATGTAGTGAACTAAGAAAGAGAGATTATACCTGTTTTCGCATATGCTAAACCAAGCTACCATTATGCAACTCCTTACATTTCAACAATGTTCCTAAGATACCACAGGTTAAAGTCCGTCTAAAATCATTTTAAGTTTCCTGTGGCACCAAATTTGGCCATGCCCTAGATTCTTCACCATCGTTAAATATTATGTCATCTACTGTAAACAACTGTTTATTGTACGAGTATCTCATAATCATACAAATTATAAACGTATCTCCTCCCAGGTGGTTGCCATTAACAATATACGGTATGTATGTATGTACACGTGATAATGAACGTTTAGAAATACTTATAATTGGGGTGTCTTCGTTATAACTTAACTTATCTTAATAAATAAATATCTAGATTGCTAAAAAGTATTTTATATTCCTTGATTTCATGCTTAAATTAGTCGTCAGTATGACTTGCCTTTTTCCCTTCGATCACCATAAAAAAGCTTTGAGCGACAATGTGAACGCTATTGAAGAGAATTTCATATGGACATAATATAGGGGGTAGATAAGAAAATCAGTAGAGAATAAAGCACGTAAAAAATTCCGTAAGGTATTTACGAAAACACAAATTGCATTAGAAAATCAAAATGCTATAAAGAAAATATGTATGTAACACGCATATACATATATGTATGTATGTATACTTATACTTATTACAACTGAAGCTAATAAAAGTAAATCGTAGACAAAATTTATCTTTTAAACTTTAAAGAGGGTAAGTCTGAATATGTTCAATATTTATTTAAGGGGTGATTTGAGGAACCAAATCAACTTACATATGTATTTACTTAAGTGTATATGAAGTAAATAAAACTAGAAAACATTTAAAAAAATTATTGTTATTTAGAATTTAATTTAGCAGATAAAATTATCGGCTGGATTGTCTACAATAGTCGTAGAAAAGTAAAATAAACGAAAATGTTAAAATGGCCAAATAAAAATTTAAATTTAAAATTTTCTCTTCAACTTTGTTTGGTGTTCCAATCAAAATTTAACGCCGTAATATAGAAATGAAAATAAAGACTATGATATAATCGGAACATGAACTATTACATCCTGCACAACTATGCGTGGTGTAAACATCAAACTGACCATGTTAGTGATCTTCGAGACTGCCATGCTAATGGGATCTCTGCTACTCAAATGTCAACCTCAGGTTTGGGTAGTCGACATGCCTTTGTGAGGGCTCTTCGAAGACAGAGCAGAGCCATCATAACTGGCAGGATTGACTCTTCACTCAACTGATGAAGATGGCTTGAAACTCTTCTCTCAGTTGAATAGAGCGCTAACCCAACCAGAGAACGTTTGTGCATCAACGAAACATGTCTGTGCGAAAGCTTCCGCTAAGACTTCGAAGGCCCACCAAATAAACACAGACCTGGAGCGTAAGCGTAGCTTGGTATACAAAAACTCACTTCGGTTTTCAAAGAAGTTTAGTGAACGTAACCCAAACTCGTTTATGCCCCCGGAAATAAAGTTGAAGAGGAAACATGCCTATCTTGTTAGGCGGTACGAGAACACTGTCGGTCCCAATTGCAAACTCAATACCGCAGGCAAACAGAAATAAAGTTGAAGAGGAAACATGCCTATCTCGTTAGGCGGTACGAGAACACTGTCGGTCCCAATTGCAAACTCAATACCGCAGGCAAACAGACATCATCTTCAAGGATGATGACTATCCTCGAAAGTTATGGCATTTGCAGCAAGGTCAAAGGCGGTCAGCTCCAAGGGGGATCGACCACCAGCCAAAGCGACAACGGTTGTGAACCCAAGGACTGGCGGTCCGGAAGCTCGTGCTGCAAATGTTAAACCATCGGCCAAGGCGCCGAAGCGATAGCGATCGAATGACACCACTCAGGTGGCGAATAACAAGCGGCTGAAACCTTCAGGAAGCTTAAACTCGCCATCTGAACTCCAGGTGGACATTACTGACCGTCACTATCCCGAATGAAGCTAGCAAACAGTAATTGGCGTCATTAAGCAGGTTAACTGCAATCCTGCCAGTTGATGGCGGGACTGCTAAGGCTGATCCTGCCATCGAACAACAACAGTGAGACCGCAAAGACTGAAGGTGGTTCAGATTATCCTGCACCATTCTAAGGCTACTAGCGAGGATCTGCTCTTGTTCATGATAAAGGATAACGTGGATGTGGCCCTAATCCAAGAGCCCTGGCTCGTAAGAGACAGAGTTCATGTTCTCTCGTTAAGGTCCTGCAGACTTTTCAGTAAAGTAATTAACGTTCTTCTCTTACCACGGATCTGCGAACGCACTGGGATCATTAGATTTCTAATAGTATCCTTCCTTTTCGGATCACTACCGAATTCTCTTCAGCATTGACTTCTCAGGATCAGAGCTTTGCCCTATAGGAATCCCAGGAGGGAGAACTGGAATATAGTTTTAAATGCTGATCGAGCGGCTACCTTCCTTTGCTGCTATGGCAACAGTTGATGTCGCACACATTGAAAATTTATCCAGCAACTCACTGCGCAAATCTTGCCTAATTAGCCGGCCACAGCGAGCACACACAGCACCGTGGTGGTCATCGCAGCTAAGGCAATTTAGGAATGAAAGGAGAAGACTTTTCAATAGGGCCAGATGGACTAGGGAGGACAAGGACTGAGCTATACATAAGCTGAGTTTCAATTCCTACAAAAGACAAATAGCTAGAGCAAAAAGATATTCCTGGACTAAATTCTGTAAGGGTATTGCCTGTACTAGCAATGCTGCAAGGCTTCAAAAAGTACTTGCAAAGAATCCTGAGTTGCCAGCCCTGTTAATCTGGCCTAATGGTGGCCACACAGAGAGCAATCGGCAGAAGCAGTTGAGTTATTAATGGGGGTTATGTAGACGTGGAGAGCACCACATACGAAGTAGCGGAACGGAGAAGGAAAGTTTAACAATGTAAGCACAGAGGCAATACCCACCGGTTTGGTGAACATTGCCTCAAGTGACATGATAAACAGATGGCTTAAAATTATGTTGTCGTATAGGAGCATTCATTGAAGTTATTCTCCATCAGGAAACAAATTACTATAGGCACACCGCAGAGAGGGAAATTTTACCACTGCTGTGGAATTGCTAATAAAATCCTGATGGGAATGAAGAGCGGAGACTTCAAAATGACAGCATATGCTGACGACGTGGTGATACTGATCACGGAAAAACATTTTCCAACGATCAGCAATCCTATGGAGTCGGTACTGACAAAGGTACATGGATGGACGGGGAAGAACCGATTGGGTTTAGCCCAGGCACGCATCCATCAGGGGACAGCTGAAAAACATAGGAACTACTTGTCTACTTCGACAAGAAAACGATTCGTATTCTAACGGGGCACTGTGCTATTAGCAGTTTCGCTGACAAGCTTGCATCCTGCACCACCAGGATTACTGCAGAAATTGCCATGATATGGAGAAAAGGGAGCAGGTACAACAACTTTTAAGCGAGTGCCCTACACTTCAGAACAGATATTATCGGTTTTTAGGTGACAGAACGTTTGAAGATCTGGGCATGCAACCGAACGTCCCACAAAAGAAACTGGCCGGTTCAATCCGGAGCTCAGGGTGGTTCAAGCACACCATTAACGGATCATGACAAGTGGGTTACCTCATACTGGGTAGCACAATGGGCTATATGGGCCTCCCAGTGAACTTGCCAGTGTACGACAAACCACATGCTTAGCTAATTCAACCTTACTATAGTGTTGTCGAATAACACAACATGGATCATAAGAATTGGTAAAATGGAAACCTGTGGAATGTAAAGATTCGAAAGAAATCATTCTTTTACATGTAGATCTTTACACTTTATAGAAATACAAAGAAAATAAACCCGCCAAAAAACGTCATTGTGTATTGACAACTACATACGTATGTAGATTTCTAAGATGATTTCATAATATTGTGAAATATGCAGCCACACCTGGATTCTTCATAATAATATTATCTCTAGAACTAATTTACGAATTCTATTAATAAATTTATATTAAATTATAATAAATAAAAATAATTTAACAAAAAATGCGAAGGTATATATATACATGTTCTCATTTTTTTAGGACAATATCTTGTCGTCACTAATTTCTTTTGGTGTACTTTCGAACTTCTAAGAGCGCCATCTACCGGTAGCATTCAAAGTTAAAAAATAAAATTTATTTTATTATGCTGTGATAACGTTTAACAAAAACACTATAAAAGACTAAAATTGCCAGAAAAAAATTGTAATGAATTATATTTATTATTGTTCAATAACAAATTTAATAAACCACAAAAACTAATAGATTGTTGTTTATAACTGTAAAAATATTTTCATATGGCAATACTTTTGCTGGCATTTAGTACCATCAAATTGCAACCCTAATCGATGAAGTGGCCAAATGCGAAATATGTCAAACCAAAATTCGAATTCGAAATTCCACACAATTTTTTCACACGACAAGGCAAAATGGCGAACGTAAAATTCATAGCACACGGAAATTAAATGAAAAATCTAGTTTTTTTATTTTAACAAAATTCTTACAATAAATTTCTGCAATACAATTCAATTAAAATAATAAAGAAAAATACCAAAAAAAAGAATAAAACGAAATAGCAAACTACATAAAAAAATAAGTAAGTGCTGTCCAAAAAGAAAAAATTGTAATCGAAAAAAGTGTAAAATGAAATTGAAAAAAAAGTCTAATAAAATATTGCTATTGGAGGCTCTTGAATAAAAAAAGTCAATTGGAAATAGCATTACAACAACAAATAGAAAAAAAGGTGAAGGTGAGACAAACAAAATGAAAAATTAAACAAAAATTAAAGCATTCATCATAAAGAAAATAATAAAATTCATGAGAAAAAAAGTGCATTTTATTTTTAAGATGACTTCGTCAACAAAGTTCGAAAATAATTTTTAAGTTTTTTTTTTGTTTTACCAACTCGAACAAAAAGAAGATATTTTTTATGCCAAAAAGTGTTAAATGGTCTGATTGTCAATTTTCTTATGGTGTTTATCGAGTGAAAGACAAGGACAACTATAGAAATGAGTGAATATTACACACAGAGAAAAATCACATTTTCGATTTCCAAAAAAACAAAAAAAGAATAAAAACGAAACTTACGGACGGACATAGAAAATGTCTTTAGTGTTGTTGGAATAAGACGAAGAGGTGATTTCGAATTTATTTGTTGTTGTTTTATTTATTTTTTCTTTCTCAAATGTATTTGTTGCTATTTTTTGTTACTGAATTAAGAGAGATTTGTAAATGCGTGTGTTGAGAGCGAGCAAGTCTTGTTGTTTTCCTTTTTGTTGTTGTTATTTTTGCTTGTCACTTTTGCAAGAAAATGCAAAACAAAAACATTTTGATTTCTCTTGATGGTTGACGAGAAATCTGCATAAAATAATACAATTATTGGGCAAAGGAGAAAAGCAAAATTAAAGAAAAATTGCGTAAAACAAAAACATGTGGAAATTATGAAAAACTGCGTGTTAATTAACATTAACAAACGTCATATACACATATTAACTTTAACTGACAAAACGGACAGACAAGCTAGAGCGAAGAAGACAACAACATATGGAAGCAAAAGAAATGGAATAATTTTTTGACATACAAAGAAAATAATGAAATGAAAAAATAAACAAAAAGAAAAAATATGATGAATTCGAATAAAAAGGAACATTTCAATGAAATTCACTTGACACGAAATAAAACAAAGGAAAAACAGTTCTATAATACCAAAAATAAAAGTCCCTTATAAGATAAGGATAAAAATAAATTTTACTGAAAACGCTCTTCGACGTCAAGATTTTTTTGTGTAAAAACGTGCTATATTTACTGTGCTATCAAATATAAAAAGGCAAAACTAAATTGTGAACCCGATATAGAAAAGTGATGGTGAGCTGTCTGATAATAAGAATTGATTTTTTTTTCTTTTCTTAATAGAAAATTAAAATCATCAAAGTTTTTATTTCAGGTTATTTCGTTTGTTGTTTGTGTGAGTAATTTGATTTTATAAAAAACAATATCAGCTTGTTTGCTTTATTTACCTGTTTTAAAAATCATGTAACGGTATTCACTTAAAAAAAAACAACTATTCTTTAGGCTAATTCTCCATTTTCGGTTAATCGTTGTCGTTCGCTTTTTGTTATTGCTTCTCACTTCGCAATGTTGCCATAATTGTTATAAATCTATTGGCAAGTATGTGTAGTGAAAAGAAATCCACTATCACATTAACTGTGCACCGTATTATTTCGGAAAAATCTTGTTTCCTCACATTAAAGCTTGTCCTTATTGGGTAGATCCGGCATATCGTGAATGGCGGCTGCCTCTAGACACTGTATTTGTTAGTGTTATTGGTCCGGAGTTCGGTTTGATTCAAACCCACCACTAACACTTCGTGAGAAAGGGGCTTACTTCACACTGAGTGACACAATGGGCTATATGGGCCACCGAGTGAATTTGCCTGTTAGCGGCAAGCAACCCGCTAACCTAATATCATTCAACAACTTATAATAAATTTATTTATTTGATGTCAATTCAACAAAAAATATGTCAATGTCTGTTTACTTCATTACACAATATTTTCATTCCTGTTAAACTTGCGGATCGGACGCTCTCTCGACATTTAAATCCACTCTACTCTAATTCAAGTCTGATTTAATTATAATATTCTAAACAAACAATGCAATTTAAAACAAAATTTTGTTACAGTTCTTCATTGATCGATATCCATCGGCAAAAAACTTTAATAAATATCCTCCAATACGTTGCCTTCTAGCTGCGACGGATTGCAGCGTCTGTCTGGAGGAGGATAAAGCCACAGAGCACGTTTTAATTAATTCGGCTGCGCTAGATTGCCTGCCTAGGCCCGAGAGATAGGTACTAGATCTGTTACAATCGGAAATTTACTAGGCTGGATAGAAAGGAGAAATTGATATTTAAAAATGGCTTACGGCCTGCTCTATTAAGGGACATACCTCAGATTAATCTACCTCAGGTAGTTTTTAAACCGTGTTTTATATTATTATTTACATATAACTTGTATTACTTTGAGCAGCTCAGGTAAAAGTTGCACTTTGGGGAAAGTTAGATCTTTCGAAAGCAATTTAGGGTAAATGTTAAAACTCATCGACCTTTAGTACTCATTAATAATGATGATAACTGTCTGTTTAGAAATTAAATGCACGTAAATTTTACTTCGAATTGATAATAAGATTCTTTGGTGGCCAATATTGCACTTGACTTGAAGATTTCATTGCAGGTTGATCTTTACCATGTTGTTTTTTTTTCGGAGGATCTATTGCTAATTGGACCAGAATATTCTTTTTTATCTTTCTAAGACGTTTGTTTACTCAGGCCAATTTCATCCGGTTTTAAATGTAGAATTGGAGTTGTTTTAACAATTCTCTATTTTTTCTTATTTTAAATTCGTAACAATTTCTAAATAAATAGGCTCTACTGTTTATATGTATAGTACTGGATGGAATTTACGATGAAATCAATCAATGTTGTATTGAAGTTTCACTGAACTCTTTAATTTCTTATATTTTGTCAAACCAAAATGCTGAAGGTTGATAGAAAATATTTCGTTTGTTATATGATATTATTGTTTTAGTTTTTATTACAATATTTCATCATTAAAAATAATTAACTTTGCTTTTTTGTGATTCGCATTCAATGTATCATCATTTCCATGGTTTTATGTAATGGGTTCACATATGTATGTATTCTTTTGGTAAGAACCTCTTTTCGTAGCTATAGGAATCTGTTATCTATCAAATATGTTTTGGAAAAATAAGGTTTTTTGCTTTTTTCTTAACACCTTTTAACAACTAAGATTAAATGATGCTTTATATGCTACTACAAACACTGTATTTTGTTCAATGTATATGTATATGTAATGGAATGTTTTAATTTTAGTAAAGAAAAGTAATTAAATTGCAAATTCAGTATTGATTAGAAATAAATTTGTTGTTTGTTTGTTTGTCCTTAAACAAAAAGAAAATCAAAACAAAGCCATACTAACGCAATTCATTCAAGGACCTCGACAGGTCACTTATTCCTCCCTCTTGGCACTTTATGGGATTGATCGATGAGATCAAACTGTGAATGGAATATTTATTTCGGAATCTCCATTATGAGCCAGGCTATAATGTATTACGACAATTATAGACAATTATGAACCTGAGTAGAAAATTTATCAGGACTTTGATAGATTTTTTTTTTTTTTTTTAAATGAACATTGTGCGCATTAAGCAGGGTTTTTGGAAAAGTGGATAAGTTATTGACTACCGAGCTCATTGACAGACGAATATTCAGGATACAAAGCTAACTTAGATACTAATAACCTAGTATTAGCGCTATTGTTATTTCTGGTGTGAGAAGTTTTATTTCATGCATAATTTGGCTGGTTAGGTTCTCCTTCTTATTCCACTCTTTATTCCCTTCCATTGTTTCTGTTTTTTCTTTTTATTTCTCCTTTTCTATCGCATTAACTGTGTTAAGGACATACATTCAGTGACTGAAGTTTAAATACACGGTCTTTTTCGTATATTCATGGACAATGTTTAAGATTCGCTTACTAAAAATGAAATTTATGCATTCGCCTTCGTTTTAAAAGTAAACGCACTCATTCTAGACATTTGGTGATTAAAATAATTTACTATTCGAAACAATTAAAGATTGTTTATCTTTATTATTTTCAACACCTTTAATCTCAACACATACATACAGATCCGCAAATATGAAAACCGTTAAATATGTGCATGTAAATAACCTTAAAAAGGGCTATTTTTTCATTCTAAATTAATTATTCATACAGTTTTTTAAGTGTAGTATTATACTTAACGATCAGCTGTTGACTGTGCTGACCAGAACAAGGTTTTCTTTGAACGAATATTATAATGCGTATTTTTTGTTTTATTTCCATTTCGTCTTTAACTAAAAGACTTTTTACTTTAGTCGAATCAATAGAGTGAGTAAGCAGGCAGCCACGCATATACATACATATTTGTAATACAATAGAGATCTATCGCCAATCAACTACACGTTACAATTTTACATTTTCAAATGGCGCCCTCAATGAATTGTCACGTTGAACGAAGATTATTAGGCTATTTTTTATTTCGATTTATATGTAGAAATATAAAGCAATATCGACAAATATGTACACCTACGCTATTAATGTAGTTTGTGAAATAACCAGTTGAATACCTTTGAATATTAATGTATGATAATCATACTGACCATTTTCTCAGAATTTTATTTTGATTCAGAGATTTTGTGGAAGATATGAGACGAAAGGGTTTTTGTTAACTGATTTTGTGTGGGTTTTGAAAAAAAAAACCTTATATTGAAGGTGAAAGAAGTGGATTCCTTGTTGGGTCAAGTGTTAATTGACAAATCGTTTATAGAAATTAGCATCATCCGTAGACTTGAGTACCTCTTTCAGTCGTGGTTTTCTGTAGGGCATTAAAACAATACATTGATGACTGAAATACAAATATAACAACGATGTTCCATTATTAATTAACGAATATGTTTTCATAATAAACAAACCCATATTTCGAGTAATTATAACGCCATTATGAATGAATGCAAATGGATTATCCCATACATTATCGGTATATACTTAAGTCATCTTACTGACTTTTTGTGGACTCGCGCTATGAAGCTCAAGTCTAAAATCTAAAAAAATCTATTTACATACATACATACATAATTCGTCATTGATAAATACCAGGAATAAATTGCGGTTTATATATTGTGAATGAAGTGTACCTGTGTGGAAATGAAAGCTGTGGTGTTTCCACAAGTAGTCAAAAATATAGTCAACAATAATAAATAATTCAGAAAGATGCTGTTGCACTTTTTAAACATTATACAAAAAGACACCATTTTCTATTAGTCAGACTAAATGTTTGTAAAACCCTGTGTAATGATTTCGTATTGTAAAATTATTAATTTATTACAATATATGACGAAATTCACTTACTAACAAACAAATAAAATATGTTTTAAGTTACGTCTACACTACTAAATCTTATGAAGTGTAGCGTCTTTATCACATTTTTGTTTCAATACTCATTCTTACAAGTAATTAAACTTTAACAAATTATTTGTATTACATTTAATAAATATTAAAAGAAATTTAATGACATATTAGTTATTCTCAGTAATTGAGCTTACCGTGGTATCATACTCGCTTAAGGCATACAATCTTATAATACG
The DNA here is from genome assembly GCA_958299815.1 of Sarcophaga carnaria. Classification (NCBI taxonomy): domain Eukaryota; kingdom Metazoa; phylum Arthropoda; class Insecta; order Diptera; family Sarcophagidae; genus Sarcophaga; species Sarcophaga carnaria. Next base: position 48,081,033 of record OY283150.1, read on the forward strand.
TGTACACGTTTATACTCATATGATTGCCCAATTACTAGATATTTGGTGTAGAAGAAAATTAAATTAAAATTAATTTAAAAGGTTTTATAATTTTCAAAAGTTTTGTACATAATATTTCACTTTAACCCATTTAAAGTAAAGTCAAAACGACAAAGAAAACTTAGGAAAATTCTTTATATATAAAATTATAAAAACAACAATAAATATCATGATATAAGAGAGGCGTACGGAAATGCACAGTATCCAATTATGACTAATATTTTGGAGTTTTCTTTGTCAGTGTAAATTTTTATTTATTTATTTTTACCTTATAACACTAGTTATAAATATCTAGCTTATATTCGAAAGGCACTAGAACCAAGGCTATCGGCCCGTCAATGTAAATTATTTTCTCACATTGTTTGCAACTTCGTTATCTTCTGTAGTGGTAGATGGTACAACACACACGATATGGAAGTTTTTCGAGAAAGTAATCGATGCAGATTAGCAGTAATCCTTCAACATTTGACGACAAAAAACGAACAGCAACGATTTTTTATGATTGCCTTAGGTGAAGTGAAGCTATTTTTCATTGAAATAGCCAAGAAATGAATACAGCCAAAGCTATCATCTATATATGGTATCACCAATTTCTTCCTTGCTCTTGTTGAAATTTTTGAAAATGCGTATCAGAATTTGGCTTTAAACAAATCCTACTGATTTGATTAATAGCCTTTAAGCAAATCCTGTTAATCTTCCATCGGACCAATTATATTCCGTGACTTTTATCAAACTCACTCGTCCCATTTTTTTAGGAGGCAATTTTTATTACGGTTGTCTCTTACTATTTCTGTATCACAGCGGCCTTTATTACGTGAATCATTTAGCAATCACAACATGTTAAGATTGTTCTGCTAAACTAAATATCAAAGAAGTACCAAAATTCTGAGAAAACCAAATCAATCTGGTTTGTGTCTAATAAACAGCTTTCTTGCATGACAATCAGATTATTTCTTATTTATACACTCATCGATAGAAATATTTTCGACACATGCTTTAAACTTTTTCATTTATATACGAAGCCATTATATTCCAAATTGGCACATTACTATTTTATGCACTACAAAATCAGTTATACATACTATACATATGTATCAAATTAAAAATAATTTTGTGTGACCATTTGTACTGAATTTGATCGCATAAAAGAGTTATGAGTTTAAACTTCACACAGAAAATTTAATTATAAATGACCAAACCAACCTCCATAACTTTTTTTTTATCAAATTGCCCCTTTGCATAGGGCTATTTTCAATAAAAAGATCAAGGACCGCCCTGGAATGTAAAAGGATGATTAACAATTACTCCAGGTACACATTATATGGATACCTCATCATCGGGGTGTGATCGAAAATGAGGAAAATAATAGAACTAGAGTACTGTATGCCTTTCATTGCATTGAAGACCAAGCTGAGAAAGAAGACGGAAACGTCGACTATTGTGGAATGACACAGTGGGAAAAATTGCGAAGACGCTCTATAGCGATCCTGCTGACAGACAAACCATGAGTGATTAGGCCTTACAACTAGATAAGTGCTACAGATAAAAATGAATGCTGAACATGAAACACTTTTTATGTCATTGCCCAACTTTCATGAATTCATCTGTATCTCTTTTTTCGGATTTGTTATAAAAAATAAATTCCATCCCTAATTGTGTCAAAGTTATGAATGTATGATATCACTTGCATTCTTGACTATGGTTTAGTAATTATGTCAGTGTTGAGAATATCGCCAAATTACAGTTTATTGGGTTTATGAATTGACATCATGCAGCATCTACAACAAAATATTCACTGAATTATTTTACATTGCTTGTTTGCGGCAAACTACGTTTTTTTCATATAGAGAGAATTACTAAAGATTTAACAACTGCATTCGTGTATTTGTTAGTGATACTTTGGCTCCAGAGTGGCTGAAATGATTTCCATTAAAATTTTCTGTAAACAAATATGATTCATTAAGTTTTCATTAAAAAACGATGAAATGAAAAGAATTGTTAAAATATCGTATGCCTCAATGTAGTAAATGCATCATATATATGATAGCGTTGAGACACACAACACTTCGAAATGTTTTTACTTCGTTTCGAAATACATTGGTTTTTTGTGAGTAAAAGGAATTTTTTCCCTTATAGTTCATAATGTTATATGAAATATAAAATGCTCAATTTCTAATATTTGTCAGTAGCTGCAAAACAAAATCGAATCAGCAAGCAGGTATATAAAAAAACTGAGGCTTAGAAAGATGACATCGTTTAAGTAGTTATTAACTTAACAACCAATTAGAATTTAAGAATTTAAAACTCAAATGTCATGTGATTGAATCAAACATACTTAAAAGGCTAGAACAAAAGAAATTAAGAATACTTATTACATGTGTTAGTTTACACTTCTACATTGCAGAAAGACTATGATGACGTCGAACACGCTATAATATGTCGGATATTTAGACCTAACACTGTGACAATTTTTAAACTGTTAAAAATGACACGCATATATGTACATGCATACATAATTGGTCATTACAACCCTTCAGTCCGGTTTACAATGTAGCTTCCCACACCACTTATGTTGTGTGTGTTAATTTTACACATGAGTGGTGGGACCTACAGTTTGAAATCGACTCGAAAATGACACACCCAAACCAAATATATAGAAGTGGAGTTAAATAGGACACGCACTACGTAAACCTAGAGACAAAATACCGCAGTGATCGCTAGAATAGAATACCGAACTCCCAACTAGAAGAAAAAACAACAAGCCGGTTAAAATCGCATGTTGCGATAAAAACATATGAAAATTTCGTTTTAAAAGTCCTTTGCTTATTCCCAAGTTAAGTAAGTAAAGGAGAATGTACATGCATATGTATGTAAAAACTAATAATTTCGTTGACCAACATCACATACCAGACTAACAAATTACGATGTGGTGTGTGTGAGTTTGGAGTTCTTTCCAAAGTTTTATCATACCACAGGTAGTCGTTGCGATAGTATAGGATTATTTTAACAGTTACTAACACCACTACTGCTACTAGAAACTGTTGCGCTTGCGTTTTGCTTATTATTTATACTTTTGTTGTTTTTATTATATTTTATTAATAATCATTTTGAGCTGCTTAAGAAACAAAAAACAACAATGAATAAACAAAAACAACATTTTTAGTTTTTTAATTTTATTTTCTCTCTTAAGCTTTATCATTATTCTCTCTTTTAACATTACTACGTGATCTTTGTACTGCCTCTCTATTCTTTCCAATTTTGCTACCACAAAGAAGAAAAAAGTCGAGGAAAAAGGCAATTGGTTGAATTGTTGGTTAGTTCTTCACTAGATATGTACATATGTATGTATATTTTTGTGTTCTTATTGCCATCATCATCAACAACAACATCGTCAGAAACAACATCGATGACGACGAAAAAATAGCCATGATAAATATGTATGTACTATGTGTATAAGCGTTTGTTAGCCTTAATGGCTAAAACTACTCATAAAACCACAACACGTTAATAACCTGAAAAAAGTTACAAACAGAAAAAAAACGTCTAAAAGAACAAACTGTAAAAGTTTTGTAGGTATTTTTTTTTTTTTTTTTGTTATTCTTTATATTATTCATTTTATTTTTTCATAAATGAAATTTTTATTTAATTTCATGTTTATTACATTTTTATTCATTAAAAAATTTTCGTGTTTTTATCCCTTTTTACATACATACATACATACAGATTTGCATACCTGCTGTTATTCTAATTCTGGTATGATTTTCTACCAGATAAGTTTGCGTTTTATTAAAGGAAAAAAGAAAGGTTTTTTAAGCAGGGTCCTGAAAAACTTTTTATTTTTTAATATCTAAATGGTGACAGGAAAAATTATTGTAAAATCTTTAATATTTAATAATTTATTATTCTTTTTGTTTGTTTAACAAAGAGAATTTTAATATTTGACAGAAAAAAATAAATTGGGTTAAATATTTGTTTGAATTTCCAAGAATTTTTTAATTTTTGTTTATTTATTTATTTATTACAATACAATTACAATTAGATTTAATTATTTAGGATTTTAGTAACTTTGACTTTATGCCAGAGTCTCTTGTGGGAATCGCATTCACTACACACCAGACTACCACGGCACTTAGTTATTTAAAATTTTCTTTTAATGTTTTACACCAAGAATAATTCTACTGCAGTAAAGTAATGTTGATACCAATCAATTATGAAATAAGGAAAACTATCATGCAAACGGATGCCTTACGTTCATACACCTAAGTCCTCGTGCTGAATTGTGCAGTTCATTACGAAGTTAGGTGAACCATTTTAATTCAATAAAATCTACTCGTAACAATATGATCAAGTTTTCGTTGTTTGGTGTTTGAAAAGAAAATCGAAAAAAGTAATTTATCATGTAACATAAAAATTTTTTTCCAAAACGTGACAATAGACTTCCACTTGTACATGCATACATACATAATTGGTCATTACAACCCTATCGTCAGAATTACTACCTAGTTTCTCACACCACTTTATGTTGTATAAGAACGAACAGAACGACATCTTTTTGAAAAACTTTTCATGGCAATTTTATTTACTCTCAGAGTTTTTGCTGAGAGAAAGTCGTCGAAGAAATATTTTCTCATATTTCGTTTTGTTGGAGATGTCTGACCTTAAGATTTAACCGTGCCTTCAATTCTAATAAGGCAACACACTACCTACTAGACTGCGGCGACTTCAAAATCACGATCATTTCGTTTTAGACGGCTATTGCCACCATGCCACATAGTGATCTTGTGCTATAGGATAATTTTGTCCATAGATCGTATTGCAATAAATATGAGAGCGCCTTTAAGTTCGCTTTTATTTTCTTTAAACAGCCTAGGAAATGCTCATCCATACAGCCGTAAATTTAATGTGCTTGATCTGCTTGTAGTGCCTCAAAAGAAGATTCAGTTTGTGAAATAGTGCTGCAAAGGTTGTCAATTTAAATCAATGTGAAGAGTTATGTGTCGACTGATGTTTAACAAACAACAGTTTAACTAAGCTTTTTTTTCTCTAACCCATACTTCTATAACATCTGATTCCCTATTCTTTTTATAGTTTATTTAATTAATACTTGTTTAGTTTATATACAAAGCGTGGTATATTTCGCTATTTTATATAAACTGCTCCTTGAATGCTTTTCTTGAAAATTACTTTGGATTTAGCCTAGTTTCGACAAAAGGGTTATGTTTATAACTTTCAATCCAAGATAATTCGATACGGATTTTAAGCTGTTCAGTTTTTTTTTTATTATTTTTTTCCATATTTCAATTAAGTTATGTTGTTAATTGCATAAAAAGTTCTTCTAGTAGTATTAGAAAAATATCACCATATGTACATACTACAATTCGCTTTACTTTTTTAATCAAAAACCATGTTTTTAGAATTTTTGGACTTGACATTTAGACTTGTAGATATCGTATGTAATTTCATAATAGTTTGCAAAAATAATTCTATTAATAAAATGTATCTTTTTTCGCTTAAACCTTATATTGCATTTGCCATGATGCATTTTACTTTCGGTTTTATTGTTTTCAAATCATGCGTATTGGGTACTTGTTTTTCTCCATATTCTGTCATTCATGTATTGCACATTATTATTCAATATATTCAATATATTCAATATAGTTTATAAATAGACTATCGTAGTTTATTTTCCGTAAATATAGTGTTAACAAGATTTGTTTATTCTAAATTTTATTTAATAATCTCCAAATGTTTGATTTAAACAGCAGGTATATTTTATAAAATTTAAAATATATTTTTAAAAAAGGGGGAAATTTAATTTAAATTGCATAATGCATCGTTTTGTTCCATAATTTATTCCAATTTCGAAGATAATTCAATTACGTCTGTCTTATAGAATATCTTGAGCCAATTAACAAACTTCTATTGATGGTATGTAAATCCAAATAAATTTCTTTGTAAGGGGCAACATTTGTTGACATCCCCAACAAACTAGCAGGGCTTTAGAGACAACACTTACTGAATGAAACGTACATAATTTCTTAATTATTGACTTAATCTGGCTGTTTATTAAACGATTGCTTGTGTCGCAAAGATGAAAAGCTGTTTTTAGCTATCGCCATGTCTCTTTCGAGTGGGCAAACATTGCTGTACGATTGTGGTTGATTGGGTATAATCTTCTATAGGGGTTACACTGATAGGTCATGATCATTTTTTTTATCCACATAAGGAAACAAAAGATATTTGAGGTCAAAGTGTTTGCCGTAGTCTAGTAGGCAGTGTATTGGTTTGGAAGCCAAGGGTCCATGATTCCAACCCTGGCTCAGATATCTCGAACAAAACGAAATATGAAAAAGTATTTCTTTCGGCTACTTCTTCTCAACAAACTTCTGGCCAAACCTCTGAGAGTAAATAAAATTGGCATGAAAACTTTCTCAAATGTCTATCATTCAGAGTCGACTGTAGGTGACACCACTCATGCATTAAATTAACACACACACAACATGAGTGGTGTAAGAAGCTAGGTTGTAATAAAAAGATAGTAATGACCAATTAAGTGTCTGCCTGTAGGCAAACCCCAATGTAGACAGTAATAATAATTGGTTTGAAATTAAACAATTTTGTAACTGGGCGCCATTTCTCAGAGTCAATATCTGTTCCATCAAATCTGCCTTTACCACAGTTAGGGCCGACTCAGTGCCCATCAGACACAGCGATTTTCGCTTGATGTCTTCTGAAACGACACATTTTTTATCACCCAGTTATTCGAATATGTTGTGGTTCTCATATATAAATTCGGTTCAAGTCTTTTTTTTCCACCGGAGAATTGATCCAGACTTATTCAAGTGATATCCTTTTATGAAACCTTGAGTTCCTCAATGACTTTCAGTATTTTATAAACATTTTCAAAAATTGTCCTTCCATGGCTCAGTGAACCTTTAACTTAAATATTAATATTGAAGTCACCGTAGTCTAGTAGGTAGTGTGTTGGCTTATTAGACGTAAAGCCAGGGTTAGAGCACCAGGCCAGACATCAAAACAAAATACAAAAAGTATTTCTTCGGCGACTTCCTCTCAGCAGATTTCTGGCAAAAACTCCGAGAGTAAATAAAATTGCCATGAAAAGTTTCTCAAACATCTGTCGTTCGGAGTCGACTTTAAACTGTAGGTCCCGTCACTCATGTATAAAATTAACACACACAACATAAGTGGTGTGAGAAACTAGGTCGCAATCCTGTCTGAAGGGTTGTAATGACCAATTATGTATGTATGTATTAATATTAAGTCTTTATCACAGTAGAACTGCAAAATATGAAATATTTTCTTCATGCTGGAGACTGAGTCTGAGGACATTTAAAGAGATTTTTTTTTTTTTTTTTTTTTTTTTTTTTTTTTTTTTGTATAAAATTAAATTCAGGTTGTACTACACTCATACTAATTTCTATACGTTGTCTCTCCTTAGTTACTAAATATCCATAGAAATTCCTTTGAATATCATCGAGTTCATTATCTTCTTTATGTTGTCTATTGTGCAAAGCAATTGAGTGACAAATAAAGATTAAAAATATCCTTGAATGATTTTATTTAAATCTGCAACTACTTACAAATGGAAGGAGTACGCTGTTGATAACACAAGTATTTTATACACAGTATACGTATGTATTTGCCATTCTCAGATGCTTTTCGTTTCAACATTTCTTTCTTACATATATTTGTATATATTATTCTCTTCGTTCTTTTTTTTTACTTACCATTTATTTCCATTGTATGGTTGATGTTTCATAAAACCTCGAGTGATTTCAAGCTTATTTTTTGTGTAGAATTTTAAGTATTTCAAGAAAATCGTTCGATGGCTGGCGTCTGGTAGCTGAGAAATATCATCTTGTACATGTGTAACATTAAAAAAAAAGTATAAGTGTGTATTATTTTGCACACAGCTGTTTTTAAGTTTCATTTACAGTCTTTTTGTATGTAGACTATATTATACTTATTGTTTTGTTGTTGTTTCAATTCAATTGACCTCAAAGCCTGGTATGGTTAATGTTAAACTTTAGTAATTGTTGTTGTTGTTGTTGTTATTATTATTATTTTTTTATTGTTGATATTGTTTACTTTTTAGGAGGTTAAACTTTATTTTAAATTGTTGTTTTTTTTTTATCATTTTTTGCAATTTTTTTTAGCAACATCGAATGAAGCCCAAAAAAATTGTTGTAAACGATATAGAAATCGTCTCTACTATATTGTTGTATATATTTTTTATATTTTATTGGCGACTTGCTTTTGTGTTTAAGAAAAAAGGGGTGATTGAGAAAGTGAAAGAACTTTGTTATTGATAAAGTTCAACAAGTTGTGTGATACTGTTTGGAAATCAATAACCAACCATATGAAGCTCACAGAATGCGCTTTTGCGTTTGGATGAGGGCCTAAATACTTTAAACAAGTTATGAAATAACAATTTTGAAAATATATCATAGCATTTTAAACTACTCAGGGTTTTACGGTTGATTAAAAAGTTATTTTCCTCACAATTTATAAAGAAAAGAAAGAATAATCAATTTCTCAAAATACAATCACATTTAAATAACCATCTTTGGATTGGTTGCTGCAACAGTGATGTCTTTTATTGTAGTTTTTGATCACTTCTTCGCATATTGTTGACATTATGGCATCGATAAAGTGACGAATGTTGATTGTCATATATTCCAACTTTAAAGATTATCTGCATTATCATCAAGTCGCATGATCTTAGGGATCTATTGACGCCGCTAAAAGGTGATATTACTCTTACAAACATATGTACTGTACAGACATAATTACTCATTACAACCCTTCAGTCATGATTACGGATCTAGTTTCTCACGCCGCCTATGTTGTGTTATTAGTTGCGGGAACTACAGATTTTTGAGAAACTTTTCATGGCAATTTTATTGTACTCTCAGAGTTTTTGGCATAAATCTGCTGAGAAAAAATCTCCGAAGGAAATTTTTTTCATATTTTTGTTTTGATGTCTGACCGCGGATTAGGACCGCGGTCTTACTACGGTGGCTTATAGAAACGTCTTGTGCAATAAAAGTAAAACAGATTGTGATATGTGGCTCGTGGTACAATCTTGTCGAAAACACATACAATCTCGTTTACAAACTTCAATTGCAAACAAAAAAATTGTGAACCAAGCGAAAGCTGTATCAACCGAAGGAATCTCTTTCCGGATGCAATAGCTTTTCCACAATAATTTCTAAGATATCCTAGTCCCAAATGCAACAGTTTCGCTTTTTATCGTAACCTCTCAGGGAGAAATGAAATCGCTGAAAAAAATTTATTTGAATAACCAACACGAAAAAATTGTTACTCTAACATTCAATCAGCATATTTACTACGTTGTAAATAATCATTCATAAAATTGTTATGTGAGCTTGACGATATTTGGTTAATTTTCAAAAAAATTAAATGAAAAATACGGCCACTAAGATAAGTGATATTACCGGCAGAGCGATGAGGTACAGTCCTGACGACATCTATAATACTTCAAGTATCTTCAATGTTATCCGCATTTTCACCGGGGTGTTCGTGGATTTTATTTCATATGCTTCTCGTATTTCAAAAGAAAAATTATCACATCATTATGGATCGATTAAGGAAGACAATCAAACTTGGGAGGCGTATCTAACTTCCATTGAAATAAAAATTAAAATATAAAATTCCAACTTAGCTGAAGTCTATGATAACCAACTTAATAAACATAATTAAAAACGAGATGAAAACTTGTACTATTCTGCAATTTTTCCAACACTATAATCAATAAATGACAAGATATTCATGGCATATTATCAAATACTTTGTATAACATTCTTTTAAAATCTCAATGTTCTTCAAATTTTTTCGTTCTTATGAAGGACATTGAAGAAAATATGAAATATTTTTTACATTGACTTATTAAAAAGACAATCTTTATTGTTTTAAGAATCCTTTGATAACAATGATGACGATATTGTTGAATATTATTAATAATATATCGCTATATATTCATATACATATATTCTTATTATTATTTACAGATTACAAAATCAATAAAGGAAATCATATAATCAACCCCACATCAGCTCTGTTGTCGTCGTCGTCGTCATCATTGCTTGGTCATATACATAGGAAAATCATCGTAGTCTGTTAAAAATAAAGGAACTAACAAACAACGTATAGTTGTTATAAAAACAACACAAAACAAAACCACTTATTTAAGTGTAGTTTTATCATAGAACAAGAAAAATAGGTAAGTATTTTAAATAAATATGAATGAAATTGAAATTGTACGTGTGATCATTATATGTATGTTGTTTCATTTCTAATTACAGTATCAAATCAGAATTACCTACCATAAACACACAGACCCAGCCACTGACACAGACACAATGGAGTTACGTGTCGGTAATAAATATCGCCTCGGTCGCAAAATTGGCTCAGGTTCGTTTGGCGATATCTATTTGGGCACAACCATCAACACAGGCGAAGAAGTTGCCATTAAATTAGAGTGTATACGCACGAAACACCCACAGCTACATATTGAATCAAAATTTTATAAAATAATGCGTGGTGGCATTGGCATACCGCGTATCATATGGTGTGGCAGCGAAGGTGATTACAATGTTATGGTTATGGAGTTGTTGGGACCTTCTCTAGAGGATTTATTCAATTTTTGCAATCGACGTTTCACACTGAAAACCGTGTTGCTATTGGCAGATCAAATGATTTCACGCATAGATTTTATACATTCGCGTGATTTTATACATCGAGATATAAAACCGGACAATTTCTTAATGGGATTGGGAAAGAAAGGCAATCTCGTATACATAATTGATTTTGGTCTTGCGAAAAAGTTCCGTGATTCGAGATCGATGAAGCACATACCGTATCGAGAAAATAAAAATCTTACGGGTACCGCACGATACGCTTCTATCAACACACATTTAGGTATAGAGCAGTCAAGACGCGATGATTTGGAGTCGTTGGGGTATGTGCTCATGTATTTCAATTTGGGAGCACTGCCCTGGCAGGGGTTAAAAGCTGCCAATAAACGACAAAAGTATGAACGTATTTCAGAAAAGAAACTGTCAACCACGATCATATCCCTGTGTAAGGGCTTCCCTAGCGAGTTTATAAACTACTTGAATTTCTGCCGCCAATTGCATTTCGAACAACGTCCAGATTATTGTTATCTGCGCAAACTGTTCCGTAATCTGTTTCATCGTTTGGGTTTCACATACGACTACGTCTTCGATTGGAATTTGTTAAAGTTTGGTGGACCTCGCAATCCGCAGGCCATACAACAGGCCCAAGACGGCAACAATGGCCAACAGCAGCAAGATGGCAATGGACAACAACAACAACAGCAACAACAGACAGCTCAGCAACAACATCAACACAGTCAAAATCAAATTAGTAGCACCGTGGCGGCAGTAGCAGGAAGTGGCACACAACAGCTAATGAGCAGTGGTGGAGCTGGCGGTCAAACGTTGGTCAGCAGTAGTGGCGGCATGATGGGCACTGGCTCTCAAATGCTCGTAGGCGGTGGCGCTGGCGGTAACGGTGGTCTTACTATGGACGATTCAATGGCCGCTACAAATTCGTCGCGTCCTCCATACGATACACCAGAACGTCGTCCATCGATTCGCATGCGTCCTGGCGGTGGTGTACAGCCGGGTGGCGTTGTAACCGATATTAGAAATGCGAAATAATATCTTATATTTTAGATTTTTCTTTCTTGCTATTCAGTCTATCGTATATGTTTTTCTTTTTTACTTGCGTCTCTATGTTTAGAAAAGAAGAAAGAACACACACAAATTACTGAGTTCGTGAAACACACACGACTGTGTGTTTTAAGTGTGTTATGTCGTCGCCCTAGTTTATAGAAACTTGTATATTTTTTAGATTTTTTTTTTAATTTCATCATTATAAAAACGCAATTATGAGTTTTTTTTCCCTAAACTTAAAGGAAAAGAAAAAATACAAACAAACAAATCGTCGTTCACATATATTTTCATCATCACCATCAGAGAGAAATTTTTAAGAATTATTTTTTGTTAAATAATAAAATGATGATTTAATTTTATAGAGAGAAAAAAATATGAAAATATGATAACATAACTTAGGAATAGGAATTCATTTGCTTTTTTTTATTATAAATAATTTTTATTATTTAGAAAGAAAAAAAAATTAAATAAATAAAAACCAAGGATATAGGCCCAAGGAAAATGACTTGCTTTTAGAAAATGACGTCTACTCTAAGTTTGAATTTGTAATTTTCGGAAAACAACAACTCGAAAAGAGTAAGAACCTAAGCAAGCTTCATTTTTCTCTTTTTTTATATTTTTAATTTTCTTCTATCGAATGCATAACATAAGAAACATAATTTCCAGTTAAAAACTAAAAATTAACGAGAAAAAAAAAAGAAATTGTTTCTTACAAATTAAAAACAAAAACAAAAATAAGTAAATTAAATGTTATACATACATACTTTAATTTGAAATGAAGCAGAAATATATCTTAACTTAGTTTATGATTATTGTAATTTTATACAAATAAATGAAGTTTCACAACAAATACAAGGAAGAAACAAATTTCTCTCTCACTCCTCATTTATCATCTGATCTAATTTGACAAAAAATAATGAAAATGCTTTAAACGTTCCCTTAAAAAGAGAATGTTGTCTTCGCGTATTCTAAATATGTGTACATTAGCACGAAGAAGAAAATAAAGCTCGTTCATAATCGCAACTGTTTTGTTTTCTTTCAAAAAAAAAACACAAAAATGTTGATACACACAATGAATGTCGTTTTAAATAATGTTGGCCTTGGTCTTGGACTTGATCTAAATAGATTTATAAGTTGCATGTAAAGGAAAGAAATATGATTGTGAGACAAATACAATTGCATTTTATAATGAAGCATGTGCTTTTATAGATCCTTTTGATATTTAGATCGATCTCTTTATTTAAAAAACAGTTTTTATTAAGCTTTCTTTTTCTAAATCTCTGACAAATATGGAAAGAATAGCTAAGAAGTGATACCTAAATTGCAAAATGTTATTTATAGTTTAGTTTTACGCAATACATTGATTGAAAGCGCATTGAATTTTAAACTCAAGCATTTCTTACATAATCATTATTTTATGATGGATAGCATGTTAAAGAGTCAATCAATACGTTTTCATTTTTGAATTGCAAGTAATTTTGTTTCAAATTTATAATTTCTTATTTTTTATCTTGATTTAGTACATAACCAAACAACATTCATTTAAAATAATTTTGTGTCACTGCCAGGAATTAGTTTGAAAAACAATTTTTTTATTATTAAAAAACAAAAGGCAACTAAAAAAAATTCATATTCTGCATGTGTATCAACATTTTAAGCAAAATGTTTCATGTAATATTGATTTCAAAAACAAACAAAAAAAAAATTAAATAAATTATACGATATATATTTTCTTGAAATATATTTTTAGCGTTTAAAATAAAAGTCTTTGTGTAAATCATATATACAAACCCACTATAAAATAATAAATATAATTAACAAATTTTCTTAGAATATAGAATATAAAATAAAAATCAAAATTAAAACAAAATAAATAAGATAAATTAAAAGAATATAATAATTTTACTTTTGTTTTTAATTTTTATTTTTCATATATTACTCTACTGAAAAGAATAAAGAAAAACCATGAACACAATTCCTAAAACAAAATACAAAGATAATGCATAGAATGAAAGATAAACATGAGGGTTATTATTAAAATACATACCTAAATTTATTTTAAAATCTTGAATTTTCACAAAGGAAATCTTCAACTGACTAGAGATTATAATGACAACTTAATGATGATTGTCGTTTGTTTATTGAAATAAAAATGCGTTAATCAGTCATTTTTAATATTTTTCGTTTACGAATCCAAAACCTCTATCCGTTTTTTCTTTCATTCACTCTTAACCAAGTCTTATTTAATAAGTTTCCTTTCACAGAAATTATGTATGTTTTCGTGGTCTTTATTAAAAAATAAAATTTATTAAAACTTGTTAAACAAAAGATTTAATTAAAAAGCAAAAAACACTGAAAATAAAAACTATATATGTATGCAATATTTGCAAGAAAACAAAAAGAAATTAAAAAAAATAGTAATGCAACAACTCACAAATTTACTAAAAAAAAAGTAATACAAAAAAAGAAAAATTATTAAAAATAAAATGAATTCATCAAATTCAAAAAATTAAAAAAAAACAGAAACCTAGCATAAGTTAAAAAGAAAAACTATGTATTTTATAGTTAGCATAAAAAAACAAAACAACAAAAAGTATAATTATAATATATTTCTAATTTCTTTATATAAAAGCTTATATATTTAATTATAAAATAATTAATAATAAAAAGAAAACATATATTTCATTAGACTTTAATAAAAACAAGCATAATTTATCTCTTCAGTTAAAAAAAAAACAAAAACAAAAAAATTAAGATTGCTTAATCATAGAAAACCTAACTGTAATTAACTCTAGATGCATATGCGACATTTTCGACATTCGATATAAAGCCTAATTTGTATGAAAAAAAAAAACAATTTCTTATTTTAAATTTTATGAAAGTTTATCGAATGTCGTATTATAGTTCGTGCCTGGGTCTACAGATTCTGAAAGTTTTTAATATAAAATTTATATTTCTTTTATGAAAAATACTTGTAATTTCCAATACTGAATTTTATGGTTAGGGTTTTATTACATTTTCACATTTGTTTATGCTTAAGTATCCTAATTCTAATTTAGATTTCATTAAATTTGTTTTCCATTTTTTATTTTTATATTTTTCTTAGAATATATATATTATTTTCATTATTTTTATTTTTCTTTGTATATTTTTAATGCAGAAATATTGAACTCATTAATTTTTTAAGTTAATACATCATTTTTTTTAATAACTTATAAGGAAATATACAAAAACAAGTTTTAACAATTACAAGAAAACGTAAAAAAACAACAAAACAAAATATTACTAGTATATACACATGTAGTTATTATATATATGAAATAAACCACAAACAATTATTTACTTTTAAATCTAGACCTGTTTTTATTTAAATTTTTCTTAACCCTAACATTACTATTATTATTATACAATATAACTTACTATTGTGACTCTCTTGCTCTATCTATCTGTTCGTTTCTTGCTAGCATTTTTTCCAGTTAAATGAAAAATTAAAATCCTTTTTTATTATAACTTTGTTTACATATATGTTATCCTAATCATTATAAGACATTGGCAATTAGTAATTAAAAGGAATTTTTTTTCTAAATATTAGTTAAAAATGATCATTTAATATTTAAAAATTAAATATAAAAACAAACAAAAGAAATTAAATTAAAGCTACAAAGTAACAAAAAAAAATAATAAAAACTGTCGGAAATATCCTTTATATAATAAAATAAAATAAAATAAAATAACAATTTAATTTAATGTACTAAAAAAAAAGAAATAAAGAAAACTGTGTAAATTATTAAAATTATAGTAATAAATAATAATAAACTAATTTTAATACATAATTATACAATTCGATATATTAAAAACAAAAAACGAATTATATTTTTATTTTATTCCTTTATTAGTTGTTTTATTTTTTATTTTCGTATGAGATTATTTTTCCCTTTTTTCACTTCAATGATTTTAAAAAGTTAACTTTCTTGTCTACTAAACAAACGCTAAATAGGCTTGCCACAGGTTAAAATATTGTTCAAAAAATGATAAATAATAACCTCTATCTGGAAGGTACACTCACATAAAGAAAAATATTGACGCATGTGTAAATTCCATTTCTTAAATGTTTTATTTTCAACAGAAATTCAATGCAGAAGCCTTTCTCGTTCTTGTTTTTTTATTTTATATTATAATTATATATGTATAGCAATTCATGTCATGTATTTATGTCGCATTAATAACTTCCAAAGATAATCAATTTAATCAATAATTTTCGTGAAAAACGATCCACTAAAAATGTTGAATCACCTAAAATCGTTTGCCTTATGGGAGCAAGAGTTTTTAAATGACTGAATGTGTTATCAATTAGTTTTAATGATTACAATCTGAAATTTAATTTCCCTTTATACTACAACGATCTTGAGCTCAGTGTAGAAAATTATGTACGGAATAGTTTGAGATTAGTCATCTGTTTCTATTAGACAGGTGTTTTCAGATGTATGTTTCTGTAAAACAAATGTTCTCAGACGCCCAAGACTATCTCGAAAGCTTATCAGTTCTGTAATATTTTTTGAAGCACGAGTATATTTTTTAAATTTCATGCAAAATTTCGAATATTTGCCTTACAGAATTAGGATATATGACTCGTTTCGCTTGGCAATATGTTCTGTCGAATACAATTTAATATTGTAGGAACCAAAGGCTTAGCACAGGAATTTTCAACTTAATCTTCTGTAAAACTATCGTTTAAAGACGATTTCAATATTCTGATATATTTTCAAAATGGACTCATTTTCGAGTTGGACTGTTATGTATGAGAGTTGACAATTAGTTTTCTAAATTACTATCTTAAGATAATTGCAGAGTTTTAAGTGAAGTGGATATTACATTACCGTCTAAACTCTATTTTAAAATAAAAGTGTAGTTTCTAAAGAATATGGTATGATTTTGTTCTTTTTTTTCAGTGACCGGGAACTTTAGAGAAATTGCAATAATTTTTTGATTTTTACAAATTGTTTAAACAAAAAAATTTCTTCGTATTTGCGGAATATTGAAATCATGTTAAGTATTGTAACTAAAGTTTTAATATTTTTGCATAGTTTCAGTAACTTAAAAGCATTGATGTGTTGGTAGATAACTAAAATTGAAAATATGTTATGAGTCCTCAGACGGCGAAATAGTTGCGGAATTCGATATTAAATATATAGAGTTTAAGTTGAGAAATAAATTAAGAAAAAATGTCCAGTATCAACGTAGTGAACACTTTTCTGTACAGTGGAAAAAATAATCCGAATGTATAAAACTTAATAAAGTATACATTCAATAATGTTAGTTGGATATGTCATTATTTCAGAAGTTATGCAATTCAAGCAATACCATATGATTGAATGTTTAAATGAAAAACAGATTAAAAATATTTTGGAAATTCAATATGGGAATTGCTTGAAATGCATCTTTTAATTTTTATTTTTGAAAATAATAATTCTCTTATTATTTTATTAAACAATTTCTTATTATTAATAATTAATCTGTAATAAACATTATATTTTTATTTTTAATTTAGTTTTTACTTAAAAGTAAAGGAATAAAATTTTCTTTTTAAATCTACTTTAAATAAAATATACAAATATAGTAAGAAAAGCATAGTGTAAATATTTAACAAAATAATTAATTAATGGTGTAAATTAATAATAATAATAAAAAAAATTAATTTTAAATGGCATAATTAATAACTTATAACCGTGATAAAACAAATTTAAACAAAAACTATAATTAAATTAGATTAAAACTCAAAAATATAAAAAACTAAACATCTCCAAGAAAAAAAAAAAGATACAAAAACATACACACTTATTGTATTTGGTGTTTAACAAGTAAATTTATTGAAAAGAAATATGTAAATAAGAAAACTCAAAACCCTTAAAAATATTAATTCATTATGCTCTGAAAATCTAAATCAAGTAAAAATCTTTATTGACCATAGAAAGCCCTGACGTGTATGCTTACATATGTATTTAGAGCCTTGAGTTCTATTGATTATTAGATATTCGTTAGTTTTCAGAACATTTTGAATTATTTTAAAAATACAAGTATTTAAATTAAAATATTTTATTTCTTTTAAATAAATTTGCTTCGAAAGCCCATAAAAGTTCATTTAAACTTACTTTAAAAATACAAAACAAAAAATAAACAATTTCGATATCTTTAAGCAAAATAATAATAAAAAATAAAAGTAAAATAAAACTAATAAAACAATATTTTGTATTTATTTATTATTGTATCAAGCCAGCATAAATACAAACTAGATGGTATACATACATATAATTTAAAGGAAATAATTTTATTTCGTTTTTAGTTTTTAAGGCTTCTTTTATGTGTAAAAATAAAAAATAATAAAAAACTAACGTGAAATAAACAAAGAACAATATTTAATATAATTATAATTTTTATGTATCACTAAAATAAAATAAAACAAAATAATTAAACAAGAAATGGAAATAAATAAAACAACCAAACAAACATTTAGAATATTTAAGTAAAAATAACCAAGAACCATTAACCCTAATAAAAATAAAATCATTTTAAAAATTCAAATTTAAAAATTAAAACAAAAAAACTGAAAATAAAATTGAAATTGAAATCACAGTCAACAGATTTTCAAAACTTGTACATACAAAATATTACGCAAATTAATCGTGAACTTACGTATACTTATATACATACTATATTTATTTGTTTTTATTTATTTATTTACTAATTACTGAGTCTCTGGTGGAAATCGAAGCCACGACCCTCACGCTAATAATGTAGCACACCACCCACTAGACTACCAAGGTACTGTACTTACATATTTTATTTTATAAACTTCTTTTAATTCATTTGTTACTCTTGCTAAAGGATAACATTTTTCACTGTTCTACCGATACTACGACATGAAGTGAAATCTAGTGAGAGTATATTTTTACGTTGTTTTAGTCCATAAAAGAGAAAATATTCAATCTTGATTGATTTGTAAGCGATGCGCACAATGCATTCAGGTTTTAGCTAAACTTTCCGTATATCGAACGTTCTCTCCGCAGAGGTCTTTTGCAGCCATTAACCATATAAACAGATTCAAATTTTATATTGATAAACAAGTATACAATTTTCTTTCGTCACAACCTATTACACCATTTCTATCCTCTGAGTGTTGCTTGTATATTAAAAAGAAAATACTTTTCTACCTCTCTCTTTGAACCTCTTGTTTTTAATTCAGTTTTACTAACCATGGTTTTTCAACTATAGCTGACTGGCTTACTGTGGCATTCTAAAGACGATAGGTTTGTCCGTGTAATTGAGTCCTAGTTTTTGTCGAGTAGGCGCTGCCTAATTGTCATTTAATGTTCGTTGCTGATGTTATCCCCTCTGCCTGTATGGATATTTGAAAAGGATTAATTACTCTAAATGTGAAAATCTAAATAAAAATTCGTGCGCCTTCTTTGAATTTGGAATTTCTCCAGAAATATGCAACCGTTGGCCAACCAGACCCGACATCACAAATAATATCAACATGTGGTAGCCGTATAAGACTAGTTTGCTTTTTACAGCATCGCAACATTCTATCTTACCTACATTGTAGCAGGTGCACTAACACTCTGGCTTCCTTCTTGAGGATTCCACGGAAACACTTGTCGAGAAAGTTTATCACTTGACATTCGAAATGTATGCCCTCCGCCACCATTTCCGCTTACCTACATTCACATAAGTAGTAATTTGGTTTGCCTCGGTCAGCAACATTATGTACGTAAATTGGCCACCATATGTTCAAACGTTTTCAGCGTGCTTCGATTACAATTGTCCTTTTCCAGGTTATGCAACTTTACTACAGATTTAGCTTAATATTACCTGAAGTTTCCAAGTAGATCGAAAAATGTTGAATCCAGGTTTTGTTTGTATATTAATGTGGACTTCAACGTACGTGTCAGCAAGACGCTTTGTCGTCACTACACTACCAAGCCAGGCAAATAACTTCGTCTCTTACAGTGAGAATAAGGTGAAGAATTTCCACCACAGCCATGCGTATTAGCTTTTAGATTTACAAATATTGTCGTCTAGCTCATCGTCGACATATTCCACATCCTTAAAACGTTCGAAATATTTGCACTGGGTACTAGGTATAGCATTCAAAGCCGATCGAAATATGTCGTCGATGAGTAGGACAAGATATAAGATCAATGTAAATAGTATTTCTTTCCAGTATTCTCAACAGCAATGTTTGTTGACACTATTAAGGGTTCCCATAAATTCGAAAAATTCAGAGTAGTCCTGTAATTGACAGATTGTAATGGATACATGAACTATCTCCCTAAGTGGTTACAAATTATTATAGAAGCTCGTGGTGGTTCAATAATAGGAAAATTAGAAATAGTAGCATCTAATGAAGCGTTAGAAATTAAAATAGATTTGAAACAAAACTGTATTACCATATACATATAGTAGTTTTTTTGGCAATTAAAAATGGCTTTTATTAGACCTGTTTAGGCCATTATTATTATTATTTTTGAGTTTAACTGATGGTCAAACGACAATGGACTAGCGGATCGAATAAGGCTGTACAGTGAAAATTCATTCTTTAGCCGAATTTTTCCGTATGTGACACTAATTTACATTTTACACACATTAAAATCTAATGTACAAAGACGTTTTATTCTCTTTCCCCTTCCAACAATCTATTTTCCGAAACGATGTTTTGAATAAATAGGTGGTATACAAGAAAAATGAACAAATTTTGCATTCAATTGTATAATTATGCTAACAATGCTTATAAGAAAATTATTTGTATATATGCGACACACCCTGTTTGTTATTATTTCATTCAAGTGACAAAATCAATAACATTGTTATTTTGACAGCTACACGTTTGATGGGTTTTTTTAATTAAATTTTTGATTCGACGGAGGAAATTTTGCTGAACTTCCAAAGTTTGTTTTCGTTTCATAAATTAGAAATTAAATTAAATTTATTTAATTTAAGATTTTTACTTATAAACTAAAGGATCTCGTTGTTCTTACTTTAGGGAACTGAAAAAAGTAATACAAAATGGGAGCAGCACATTCATCTGAACCCCGATCTGTATCCATGGATAACTCAACACCGGCTGGTATTGTTGATATATCCGATGATGTTGTCAATCGCTTAAAGCAGGGCATTACCAAACAAGGTATGTATTTGAATACATCACTCGAATCAAATCACATAAAATAGAAATAATTTTTCTCATTCCGATAAAACTTTGAAAATGTCTGCACAATTTTTTGTTTATGGTTATGCAACCATATAGAGACAACATTTAGAAATTCATTTCTGGTACACAAATAATGAAGTCATCTACCAAATATTTGAATTTGGGTATGTGTTTTATGACGGCGCTATAAAGGATATAAGTTTTTCAATCCAATTTTTGTCTTTACTACTGCTTGTGTAGTGTTTGAGAAACCTTTAAAAAACTGTGAAGAATCCCACCAGTACAACTTTATTAGAGTTTGAACGGAAAAAAGAATTAAATCATTGTTATATTTATATTACTCCCAAGTAGATTAGGAGCAATGTTGTACATATTCTAAAACCTTTGGTGTTTTCTAAATAAAAGGCGAAGAAAAGCTAAATAACACAAAACAAAGTGACATCTTTAATGCAGTATAATGACTTAGATCTCTTCAGTAGAATTTTTGAAGTTGCAAGATTCGATTCTGCTTCGTTACAAATTAAATAGACGATTGTTCGTTTGAAAAGTAATGTCCTGATTATCAGTTCTTACTTCTTATTATTTAAAGCATTAAGTATCCAATCCTCCTTACAGTGGAGTTACTTAAGGGGTTTGCGTGAAAAATAATTAAATTGCGATTTTCTTTAAAAATATTTCTTACTCTTAAATACCATTTTGATCCCCTTCGCAGAAATCCTAGGCGAATTATACAGCTATGTGCCATAGCTTTTTCTTCACCTTGAAAGGTATCCGATAAGAATTTTTTAGAAATGTCCTGAACTGTTGACTTATGATAGACGTAGTCTTGCGAGAATTGTGTTGGCTTATTATTCAGAAGATTTAAACCTCAGCTCTGATATCTTAAAAAAAGAAATGTAAACAAAATTTTTTTTGGCGGCCACCTCTTAGCAGACTTTTGGTAAAGTTTCCAAAGTGAACGAACTGCCATGAAATCTGTCGTTCGGATTCGATGTTAAACATGTAGATCCCGTCACTAAATCTAAAATTGTTAAAATTAACGGTATTTACATGTGTTCTAAGGAAAATGCAATAATTCTAAAGCGTTGTAATGTAAATTTATTCTTTTTCTTATCTTGTTAAACATTCAACCTTGTTTTAGAGCAATAAACAGTTCTAGGTGGCCGAACCTTAGTCACAACTTGGGGTTGTTTTTGGCTAAAAAAAAATAAATCATAAACAACTGGAAAAAGGCACACCAGGCGTACGAATTTCACTAGCAACCTCTCTATATTAATGACTTGACGATACTCTATCCTTAATTTTTTGGAATTTCATCAACGTTGGCATTAGTTGCCACCTAGCTGGGGCGTCTTAGGCGACATACGATATTTTGAAAGAATTTGTGACTAAAAATACGCCCTATATACCGTTGCAAAAGTTACTGTTATTTTTGAAAATTCTTTGAGCCGTTTTTATGCCAGCAGCTGTGTATCTTAAGGAGTGGTCAGTAAATATTCCCCAAAAAAACATATATACGTAATTGGTCAGGATTACGAGCTAGTTTCTTACACCACTTATGTTGTGTGTGTTAATTTTATACATGAGTGGCGGGACCTACAGTTTAAAGTCGACTACGAACGACAGATTTTTGAGAAACTTTTCATGGCAATTTTATTTACTCTCAGAGTTTTTGAAAGAAATCTGCTGACAGAAAGTCGCCGAAGAAATACTTTTTGTATTTTGTTTTGATGTCTGGCCCAAAAAAAAAAACTTATCCCATATTCTGTTCGTAGCCTTACGACTTTACGACTTTTATCAAAATATTTCTAAATGCTATTAAGCTTTCTCTTCATTCATAGTAATTTTTATTTCACTAAATTATTCCAAATAGTTTAAATTGATGAAAAAGAAATCAAGCCCAGGCAGTTTGTAGTTAGTTAATGCAGAAAGCATTAATGTTGAAAATCTTTATTAGATTGTATGAAAAGCATTCTGTATTCGAATACTAGTTTATGTGGAGAGGCGTATTCTCTATTATTAGTAACATTAATTTTAAATTTAATCCATTTATGCTTTGAATTGTTTTCATAGCGAAGTATCATAATTAATTTTTTCTAAATTCTTATTTCCAGCTAAGGAAAATGCTAAAGCCGAAGCGGCATCTCCTAAAAAAGAGGCTCCTCCAAAACAAGCGCCTGCCGCCCCACCAACAGCTGCTCCGGTTAGACAACCCACAGTGGTTTATCAAAATGCTCCACCAGTAGTGTACACAACACCCAGTGGCCATACGCTTAGTGCTCTTGATATACGCCGTCAAAAGGAGATTGAACTCCAACAAAACGATGCCATGTGGCGTCAACGTATGGCCCAATTGGAACAGACTCTAAAGAAAACAAATGCCATTATGGAGGATGAGTATTCATCGGCCGTTGAAGACGTGCGCAAACGTTTCGCGACAGCTTCTCCTATCCATCAACTGCCACCTTGTCAGGAACTGAAAGCACAAGTTATTGCCTGCTATCGTGCTCATCCTGGAGAGACTTTAAAATGCGCCGAAGAAGTGGCCGCATTCCGTAACTGTGTTAATTTGAATCGCATTAAAAAACTAGATACTGAAGAGGCACCAAAAGACAAGCAGGCAGCATCAAAACCAGCTAAAGCTGCATAACCGTTTTTCAAAGTTTCCTAAACACTTTAAATGGATGTGTTAAGTCTACTGTTTTCTTTCTTATATATTGAAGATGCCTTAGACAACTTGGTTAGCTAAAAATGACTACTTCTTCATTAATTTTTTGTGGCAGTCTTTGGTAATTTCTTGTATAATTATTTTAAAATTAATTTTTTTTGTTGCAAGTGTATTTAAGATGAACCAACTATACGAGTACAGTGATTCATTAAAAATAATAAGTAATTTAACTACAAATACAGTGTTTCATTTTGTGTGGAAAAAGAGTTACACATTAAAACCCTTTTGGAAGGCAGTTTATGGTCATCTAAATTCAATTTTCTCAAGAAATTGCCGAATAATGGACAAGTAAAGGCTCAGGTATTATATGTTTTCATTACTCAAGTAGTGTTGTTTTTAACTTTTAAATAACAATTTGTGGAAATAAATTCAACTTTTATGTTAATTTTATAAATATCATAATTTTCTTTCACTTATTTTTTATTAAATTTTTTTCTCTGTTATTTATTATTTTTAACTTACACAATACGCGACTAAATTTTTATATACAAGCAAACAAAATGTTTATTTAAACCTAGAATTTATTAATGAAATTGGCTATACACACAGCCAGCAGCAAAAATACCGGAGCGGTTACTGTAACAGCTCCGCTCTTGCTACAGGTCTCATCGAAATTTTTCGCCGGTCCCATACAACCGGCATAACTCATAATAAACGCTAAATAGTTTTGCTCGAAGACACCACGAACTAAACTTGAACCAGGTCCATGAGCAAATACAATTACATCTTCACCGCCATGCGATTCATCTTTCAAAGGAACCGTGGCCATGTGACGATAAGTAGGTGCTGAACGTTGTTCTTCTGTCAATTTCGTCAGTGGTTGCCAAATATCAGTAGAAGAGTTTGTGTTTACCGAACCATTTGCTAGATGATCGTAAAATCCAGGACCATTAGCGTACATAATAGTTTCGTATACGATGGGATCAGAGGTCTTATTGGCAAATCCCAAAATATCAGCGCCACGTTTAGGATAGCCATTAAGCGTAACGGAATGCGAATGATCAGCTGTTACAAGAATAAGTGTTTCGTCGGCATTGGTCTTTTCAATAGCGGCTTCAATAGCCTGATCGAATTCAAAGACTTCATGTAAAGCAGCATGAGCATAATTTTGATGATGCGCCTGATCAATACGGCCACCTTCAACTAGTAAAACGTAACCCTATAATCATAAAAATTGCAATTAGAATTTTATTTCCACTTTAGCACAAGAAAATATCTTACTTTAGAGTTTGTTCCTCTTTCTAAAACAGCAATTGCTGCTTCAGTCATTTCCTTGAGTGAAGGTTCTCCCTCTTCTCTGGCTAGAGAGTAGGTAATATGATTGTTACGGAACAAGCCCATTATACTGTTAACTTCTTTTAAATCCACTTCTTTTAATTCTTTTAAGTTCTTAACAAGAACTCTACTATCGTTGATGGATTTGCCATAGTCCAACCATTTTTGAGGTAAATTAAGGCCATCACCACGATCACAAATCTCTTCTGTATCACCCTCAAATTTAATGGTACGAAATTCGTTAAGATTTTTAGCACCCAAAGGTTTAAGACCACCGCCCATAATCACATTGAATTTATTGCCCGGGGCAGTTTCTACCAATTGTCTAGCAATATCGGTGAAATAAGGTTTCGATTCTGCAGGTACTTTCGTATCGCATTCCCAATCACGATGATAGATCTTTGCATAGGTTGCAGCAGGAGTAGCATGGGTAATACGTGTGGTGGTAACAATGCCGGTACGTTTGCCCTCAGCTTGAGCCCAATCCATAATTGAAGTTAAACGTCCTTGCTTACTATTAGTTTTAGAACGCGTTGTATCCATACCAATGGCACCATAATCAGACTTACTACCACAAAACATTGCTGTGGCCGTGCCGGCAGAATCGGGTACTTGTTTGTCTACGTTATAGGTCTAAAATGAAATTATTTTGTATTTTTAATTTTGACTTAAAAGTGTAATATCTTGATTAGTTTACCTTGGCTAAACCTGTAAAAGGAAATTCATCGAAAGCCAACATTTCCTCTTCACCATGACCATGCTTCAAGTATTGACCTTTGTATATACGACCAGCTGTTATAGTTGTCAAGCCCATACCATCGCCCACGAACACAATAATATTTTTGGCTTTACGCTTGTAGCCCGTCTCCCGATTCTTCTGGGCAATTTTAATATTTTTGCTTAATTGCTTCAAGGCAATATCGTACCAGTATTTTGCATCTGAAAGAAAAAATTAAAAATGTTTTTGAGATGCAATTTGTTTGTGATGTAATTTTTGTTTTGGTTCTATGTATGATAGTACAATTTATTAGAGCTTGTTAGCTTTTATTGTAGATGGAAATATTATAGTGGAGACAATCACATGTTAAGGAAAAACAGTTTAGTCGCTTTGGAAGGAGTTGACTTATTTTAGTAACAGTTCCCATCAACTAATGATTGCTCTTCCTTTGCATACAGATTTTTATTTAGCCTGATGTACAGTCCCAAATATCGTTTCATAATATATTTTGCTTATGGTTGTTGCTAACGCGAGAGCTTAGCTTGACTCTAAATTCCACGGATCTTGTATTAATCTGAATTTGTTTATAAAGTAAAATATGGAAAGTGTGCACCAGGAAGTAGATGCCAATTTCGTGGTCTAGGTTTAGCTCCTAATAAGTTGCATTCGAATTTTCAGTGAGCATTTTAAGGACAATGTCTAGAACTATGCGAATTAGCAGAGGCAACAGTATGTTTCTCTGGTGTAATAAGTCAGCTCCAACTCTGATAAGTCTAATAGAGTACTTTCCAATTAGCTTAATTGCATAGGCGTTGAATGAGTGATTGTTGTTTTGGTGGTATTTGGATGGCTGCATTCAAGTGCTTTCCAAATAGTTCTATGAATTTATAAGTACTGGGAGATAGTGATTTTATAGATTTGACTGTATAATAACAACTCTCAACACATTAACGTAGTCTATGCATAATTTCTTTGGTTGTAAATTGAGTTACGGTTCTAAAGCCGTTGAAAGTTCATCATGTCTAGAGTGACCATTCAGTTCTTGTATGAATATGAACTCTTTTTTGATGATTTTACACTATTACCCTCTTTATATTAATGATGCAAGCATATGATATGCATATTTCCCACTTTTTGAAATTGTTAAGTGAATTAATTAAACCCTGACATACGGTTCAGTATTTCGAATTCTTTTAGTGGTAGTATCTAGATCTACAGCAGGAACTTACAAGAAGTTTGGAAGTCTGTAACAAAGCATCTCCACGTTCTTATTCATGCCATGTTGTAGGTTATTTCATGAACTCTCTCCAGTTTAGCAGATGATTGATCTACTGCAGCCGACTCTAGAAACATAGGGCTGGCATCAGTTATCTAGAAATATCGCCCTCTATAAAATTGAATTGAGTGTAGCAGCAAAGAAATTTACTCATTGAGTTTTATTTTTTCTCAAGAGATAACGCTGTCTGACTTTCCTATGATGGTCATTGTTTATGTCATCGTGTTTAGGGGCTCAAAGAGATTCTCAACGGACTATTTTAAGAGGAGACAATGTTGAAAAATTGATTGCCTGCTGCTGTATATGAACATAATATGGTTTGCACTTATCTTGGCCCTGTTCTCACGGAAAAATGTAGATACCTGCAGACATGCATTAGTAAATCGGAAGTTGTACGGTTAAAAGGTATATTAAACGATAATTTTCTAACATGTTAGACAAAATTGTTGTAAATTTTTGTTAAATTTCAAAACTTCCAAGTAAAACAAGGGGTATAAGCAAAAAAGATATCTGTTTCGTAGCTCTTATGGTACAGATTAATCAACTTCGATTCAGTTTTTTTTTCTTTTTTTTTTTTGCTTTAAAGATCTAATGGTATGATGAATTTTTGTCATACAAACAGTAGTTTTTAAAAATTTTAAGCATGTTTCGGTTCTTTTGGCATTTTGTAAAGTTCTGAGAAATCATATTTAAAAACAAAAATTAATTTTTTATTTCCTTCCTATTGACTAATGCAATCTAATATGTTCATTAAAAATTCTTAACATGTTTTGGTACTTTTTTTTTTAAATATCTTCAAATTCTTTTTTAATAAAAATGTTAACAATTTTTAAAATTTTAAACATGTTCCGGTACATTTCTTATTTATATAATCGTAATTTGTTTAATTTAATAAAATCTCTCTATGGACATGCTTTTTTAAAGTTTATTTTCTTTAAGACATTTTGTGTATTGAAATATGGCCTATTTCGACTTAAATGTACCAAAAACTGTAATTTATTAAAAAAAAAAACAGTTTGTAACAGTAATAGTCACGTTTTCTCAACTAATTATTAATGTAAATATTTAACAAAAAAATGTTATTTTTCCTTAACACATACACATATACAACGTATATGCAATACAAATAAGTTAATTGCTTATTATTGTATTAGGAAATGTACCAGTTATTAGTAGATAGTGTAAAAGATACTTTTATATTTTATCGGCATTAATTAAAACAAGTAATTAACACTTTAACTGTTAGTAGATTTTCCGATTGATCTGTCATTTAAAAAATGTTTTTAATTTTTATTTAATTTATCAAACAACTGCAGCTATATGGCATCAAAGTTATAAAAAATCCCCTTTTCGTAAACAATTCATTTTGAAATTAACAATTTTAATTTATAATTTGTGCCTTTTTAATGAAAAAAAAAACAATCAAAACTTTTAAAACATTTTACAATACATTAGTACATATGCGGGCACAATTCACGTGACAAGCTTGTGGTTTAAGTTCATTGCATGTAAATGGTCGAAAGCAATAAAAAACAACAACAACAACAACAAAATAATAAAAAATCAAAATTGACAAAAACTTCAATGTGAAAAAAATAGTACCAACCTTGTGTACGTTCGTTTAATTTTGCAGTTTAAGCTGGTATTTAATTATGTGACAAGTAGTTTTAAAAGAGCCATTATTATAAAGCTTTCCTTAAAATAAAAAAGCTAGACTTCTAGAAAAGTAGATGTTTTAGAATATTGAAATTGATTGTTTTGCTAACAAATTGATTTATTTTCGTACTAGATTTTACTGGTAGATTTTTACTGGATTTTTTACTAGATTGTTAATGGTCTTAGGAAGCAAGCTAAAAACATACATACATGTATCTCTTTTGACGAACTGAAATCACACTATACTCTGAATTATTACTATGCACTAATCTATTACAAAACTAGCAGGGTTGTAGATAGGGCGCTATCCTGTCAGAAAATAACCTATGTTTGCTTCTAATTCAATTAAATTTCCTTTTATAAAAATTCAAGTATTTGCTTTAATGGATGGATATCCATTTACTGTTTCATAATATCGACGCCTCCAATCTATAACGTTCTAAGTGTACTTAGAACGTTTTTAATGTTCTTGCATTTTTAAATTCTACGTTATCTAACTTAAATACTGTCAAAATTTGGTTAAGATGCGCCGATTCGTTCCGAAGTTATAGGGAAAAATCTCCCTAGAATACACATATGGTCGTATGTCGCGTGAAAACTTTGAGAGCTCATAACTCAAAACACACTTAAGAAAACGACTTAAGAATATTATAGAACGGAAGCGTCGATATTTCGATTTCTATCATTTATTTATTGCCCTTAATTACAGTACACACATACATAATTGGTCATTACAACCCTTCAGTCAGGATTACCACCTAGTTTCTCACACCACTTATGTTGTGTGTGTTAATTTTATACATGAGTGGTGGGACCTACAGTTTATAATCGCTCCGAACGACAGATTTTTGAGAAACTTTTCATGGCAATTTTATTTACTCTCAGAGTTTTTACCAGAAATCTGCTGAGAGAAAGTCGCCGAAGAAATACTTTTTGTATTTTGTTTTGATGTCTGGCCTGGGGCCAGTACAGCTCGTCGTTAATTTTCTTTATCTTTTTTGTTATCAATTTAACTTCTGCCATTTTAATAGCCATTTCAACTTGTTCCGTTCATGATCTGATTCGTAGTCATACGTGCTTCAATCGCCAATAGTTCGATTTCGTTTCGCTTGACGTTGTTGTGAAGGTACGGTCATACATTTTGATACGGCGCATTGTACTGGTGAAATCGCTTGAATAAAAACATGTACAATCCAGATTCAAATTTGGGAGAATCCCACCAATCCCGCCAAAAAAAATCAGATATTTTTCCCAATTCCCAAATACCATCAATAACGAATATGATAGAAAGATCAGACAGATTTACCTCTTGAGAGAAAATGGGAGAGAATTGCTCACTACTACAGTCAATACAAAAGCCCTTATGTTGTTTCTAGATGGCGATAGATCTGGATTAGGTTAAGTAAGAACCTGATAAGCGGTAAAAGCTTGAGTAACGAAATTGAAACAAAACAAATATATGTATAGTAAGACAGATTGGGGAATATGCTTTTTTAAGGATACTTCTTTCCTTAAAGGAACAAAAACTGGCAAGAAATCCTTTTGGAAATAAATATTTTTCTTTAGACTCTAGTAAAAGAAGAATTTTACTTCAGAACATACTATAAGAGCTTATGTCTACTTATAGGGTATCGTATAGCCAGGCATTACTAACTTACAACTCTTTTAATATCCACTTTGTTATAAATATTTTGCAATGTAAACAAACAATATGAAAGATGGGCACGTAATAGTATGTATATGACTTGTGTTTTTGTTTTTGGTTATACCAATAAAAAAAATCAAGCAGACAAATTTGTATAATATTCGGTAATAAAATACAACAACAGTCAACAGTTAAAACAATCAAAAAAAACTTGTTTGTCAAGTTCAAAGACAACAAATTACGCACTGACTTTTAAACACCTTCGAGTAGTTGTTTGCCATAAAAATTCTCTAAATTGATGGTTGATGATGTTGTAGATATATTTATTTGCTGTTAATGACAATTATAAACGGTAATTGCTTCTATTGTTATTACTTTAGAAACCCTTTTGATTACTTAATTGAAATTATGTTTATTAAAGATAATACTGCGTAAATTATGTTTATTTGTGCAGGTCTGTTTTATTCTTAAAAAAAAAAACTTTTGAATGATAAAAAATACAAAAACTTTATCAACAAATTATGAAATGGTAATGATGTGATAAAAATGTATGTACCTTTTAGTTGTATCTTAAAAAATATTTAAAATATTAGTGGGTTTCATAAGATTTTGTTCAAGGTTTTGTCTTTAATGGAATGGTTATAGATTTGAGACTATTTCGCAAGATAGTGTCTAAATTTTCTAATGAAGTAAATATAGTTTATAATTATAATCACAAATTTATTTGTTTGTACGTCAGTTGTATCAAATTGTATGATAAACAAAATAGTTCATGCACTAACGTCAAATTCAAGTAAAAAAATATTTGTTTTAATGGTATTCAATGAATTCCTTTTATTCATATCGTTATTCTAGTTTATAATAACTGGTCATACCGTCAGACTTTATACACTCGTATATGTATGTACTTAGAATGTTTTAGACTAAGTTTTATGTAACATTAAAAGGCAAATTTAGTTGGCTAACAATTCATTCCAAAACATTTTTTTGTGTAACATTAACTGATAAAACAGATTTCTGATGTAAAGTTTGAAGAATCTAATCTAGTGCCTACAGAACAGACGCAGATTAATGATGGCAATAACGGACTCTATTCTTTACGGCAGTGAGATCTGAGCGGAGGTATTGAAGGTCGACTGTAGAAGGAAAATCTTATCATCGGTACAACGAACCGCTGCACTTAGAGTGGCGTTGGTATATAGGACTGTAAATAAGTCAGCAATACTGGTAATCAGTGGTGTAATACCTATAGGTCTACAGGCAAGTGAGCGGAAGAGAGTGTGGGAGGCTAAAAACGTGAACGGAGAGACAGTAAATGTCGACGACGCCAGAAAGCGAACCATACAACAATGGCAAGAGGAATGGAACACTAAGACGAGTGGTAGATGAACGGCAAAACTTCTCCCAGATATTACCCGTTGGATGAAGAGGAAATTTTGTGAGGTTACTATCTGACACAACTGTTAACTGGACACGGTTATTTTTGTAAGTACCTATTTAAAATGGAGAAGATGACACGACCAAATTGCATCTATGATAATGCGGAACACACTTTCTTTCATTGTGAGAGATGGAGACTGCAAAGAAGGAATCTTGAGGCCAAAGTCGACGTCTGTACTGTCGAGAACTTCTGCCATGTAATTCTGAACAGTGAGGAGAATTGGAATAGTATAGTCAGATACGCTAAAGACTTACTAAATTCTAAGAAAATTGACTTGGATGAGAGAAGTAGAATGGACGTTTAAGCATATACATACATAATTTGGTCATTAAAACCCTTCAGTCAGGATTACCACCTAGTTTCTCACACCACTTATGTTGTGTGTGTTAATTTTATACATGAGTGGTGGGACCTACAGTTTAAAGTTGACTCCGAACGACAGATTTTTGAGAAAATTTTCATGGCAATTTTATTTACTCTCATAGTTTTTGAAAGACATCTGCTAAGATGAAGTCGCCGAAGAAATACTTTTTGTATTTTACTTTGATGTCTGGCCTGGGGCTCCAACCCTGGCTTTTAGTCTAATAAGCCAACACACTACCTACTAGACCACGGTGGACGTTTAAACACCTTCTCGGAATTCGTTACGCAATCCGGACGCGGATATTGATATGAAGGGGCCAAATGGCTAGACGGACTCCACTTCGAAGTAATACCACAGTAGTTCCGGAGTGGACATAAGGAGTCCAAAAGAGGAGGGGAAGATTTAGTGGCTGAGGGCCCCACGCACGGGGGATAGTGACGACTACCCCTATGGTGCGGTTAGGTACATTTACTCCTCCTCTGCGTAAAAAAAAATCTAGTCCCTAAAAATTCCTAGATATGAGCTAAGTTTTTTGTTTTTGTTTCTTTTGCGCAATATAGGGTAATCAAGCATCTACCTGGCGTCTTATAATTTTCTTTATTTTCATTAGTTAAGCTCTTCCAGCGAAGCAATTGATTGGTGTACTGTAGCAGGTTCGAGGATGATTGAGTTACTAATCGATACTGCATAGAAACAATGACTTTTACGACAATTTATTTATGTTGTTGTGTTTACTATATGAATTATTTGGAGGTGAATTGAAGCTTCCTGAAGCATCTAACTAACTTTCCTATTATTTTCATTACTTCTATTGATCAAGCTTTTCCAGCGAGAGAGATGATTGGTGTAGTTAAACAGGTTCTACAATAATAGAGTTATCAACTGTCACTCCATTGAAACTTTTTTTGAAACAACTTTTATGACAATTTATTGTTGCGATGCTAGTAGAAAGCGGTACATTGAGAATTAATTGGAGGTGAATTGAAGCCTCTTAAATTTTTTTAACATTTTAAATACTTGATGGCGTTTTTACCCTCTGTTGTATCAAAAGCTAGGCATATTACTGATAAAATTATTTGGAGGATGCCTCTTTTGATAGTGTTCTTAATGTTATGTGCTTACAAATATTCTTCTACATCAACTGTTTCAATTCTTGTGTGTGAATATGCTTATAAATTTTAATTTAAAATTTATTCACATGCCAAAGTGTTAAAGTTATTCACATTCAATTAAAATACTAATTATTGGATTTTCTTATTATATGATAATCACTATAAACTCTGTACGACTGTTGACACGCCCACTTACTATTAAAAAAAATTATATTCCTTTAGCTAAAGCGAAGAAAATTTTTAAAATTTCGGAAGATTAGTTTTTAAAGGAATAAATGAACACTATATGTACATATGTAAGTATATGTAATGAATTGACAGACGTGAAGCCGTTAATCAAACTCCATTCCAGATATCTGTAGCAAACGGAAATATTAAAAAATATTTCTTCGTTGATAAAACAATAAATTAATACGATAAATTAGCTTAGTTACTTCCAGTTGTATAAATAATATACATCTTGATATGTGTGTAACTAAATAAAAAATTTAATTTAATTGCGATATAACAGAAGACGAATATCTTACACCTTTCGTTTGAGAACAATTTCAGATTACAAGCAACGATTCAAACAAAATACGTTTTTTTGTACATTTTGAAAAAAATCTTGGATTAAAAAAAAATTAATTTTTTAAAATTATTTTTAATTAAAATTTTAACTAAACGTGCATACATAAATGTATATCTTTAAATGTATAAAATAAAAAAAAAAATAATTTATTCCTAATAAAGTGGTTTCCCTAAACCTTACCGTGGCAATGGCTGTTTAAAATCATTGCTGACTTTTTAATATTTCTGTTCAATAAGAAAATGTGACACTAAAGTGTACGTTAACTGGTTATTATTTTATTACTAGAAAACAACAACAAATTCTATTGACAGCAATAGTTGCAAATTTAATTATTATATTAAAATGGAATTTGTTTAAACATTTGTGTTTGTGTTTTTTTTAAAATTTAAATTTACTGTTATAAGACATTTTTACGACTTTGTTATTTACATGGTATTGATTTTTGTGTATAAATCTTTACAAGCAAAATATTCAAATTTGCTTTACAGATTATTCAACGTTCGAGTTTTCTTTAATAGTTGACAGGTGACAAACAGAAAGTATATGACATACTAAAATCGGCACTCACAAACTGGTCTATCTGGTAGTCAGCAAAATTTTGAATTTACCCTTTAAAACTTATTGGAAAAATTTAAGTGAAATGATTCTGAAACAAGAATCCAAAAAACCCGGGCATATTTGTCTGATTTATTCATTGAAAATATTTCCGAAAATCAAAGTATTCTGCTAACACAATATACTGAATTTTAAATAAAAATTTTGTTCTATAACCTATTCAGGCTGAATGGACGCTAGGATTGGAGTCAAATAACCCTCAGATAAAACTGTTTTCTAATATGTTGAGAAACTTTGCGACATAACAGTAATGCATACATACCCACATAATTGGCCATTACAACCCTTCAGTCAGGATTACGACCTAGCTTCTCACACCACTTATATTGTGTGTGTGTTAACTTTATACATGAGTGGCGGGTTCTACAGTTAAAGTCGACTCTGAATGACAGATTTTTGAGAAACTTTTCATGGCAATTTTATTAACCCTCAGAGTTTATGCAAGAAATCTACTGAGAGGAAGTCGCCAAAGAAATAATTTTCATATTTCGTTTTGTTCGAGATGTCTGATCTGGGGTTTTACAGATTATATCGTTCTTATGGATATTTAAGTAGCTTTAATGGCTTAGGGTGGCTTTTACTTGACATTCGTCCTGATTAGGAAATGTCGGACAGACACATTTTAATGTTACCCTTGCCAGGATGAAAATTAATATGGGCAGTGAGGCAATCTACATACATACATACATAATTGGTTATTACAGCCCTTCAGTCAGGATTACGACCTAGTTTCTTACACCACTTGTGTTGTGTGTGTTAATTTTATACAAGAGTGGTGGGACCTACAGTTTAAAGTCGACTCCGAACGACAGATTCAGAGACAGAAATCTGCTGAGAGGAAGTCGCCGAAGAAACACTTTTTGTATTTTATTTTGATGTCTGGCCTGGAGCTCGAGCCCTGGGTTTACGTTTAATAAGCCAACACACTACCTACTAGACTACGGCGACTTCAAATATTTAGAGATTTTGAGATACTTATGTTGGAAGCTGGTGTTCTGTGATGTTCTTAGAATCCTAAAATAGTTTGAATGTAATTGAACATTATGCTAGAATTAGTCAAACGTTCACCAAAAGTAAGGGAACGTATGTTCGCTTTTAAAGTATGAAAAGCAATGAAAGCGATTACCGAACCGTAATGTAATGTAAAAAAGAATGTAGATTCCGTGGACGTTTGGCTAATTCTGTCATAAGAATTGCCGAATAGTCAGTTAATTTCATATGACCGAACGGGTTTCTCATTGATTCAGTCTGACCAAAGCTTTCTTCTATTATTGGTTAATTTAATATGTTGGTCATATTCATAAGGAGACTACTGTTCTTGGCACTTCTCAATTTTAATTTAAATTTGTCCATATTTAGTTCAT
Source organism: Sarcophaga carnaria (assembly GCA_958299815.1). Taxonomy (NCBI): domain Eukaryota; kingdom Metazoa; phylum Arthropoda; class Insecta; order Diptera; family Sarcophagidae; genus Sarcophaga; species Sarcophaga carnaria. The sequence goes on from OY283150.1 coordinate 48,116,786, forward strand.
TTCAGATGATAATGCTGAACACCGTTACTGCCCACTTTACTACTTTTCTGACAGTTGTTTCTTTCATTACATCACAACGAATATCAATGGGTTTATACCCAATTAAGAATGGAAGATCTCTTCCTGTTCACCTTCATTAAACATTAGAAATTTATTTTTCAGAAGTAATTCAGTTTTTCAAAATTAATTCACTTTAAAGTTAAAATGTTCTCATTTAGCAAATATTGGTTAGGAAAAAAACTCTCGCAAAAATCAAAATAAAATATTATTTGATGGTTTTTTGCGTTATTAGCATTTTATTTTAAAATATATAAATAAACTTTTTTAATTATTGTGCTCCTTTACGTATTTGTCTAAATAATAATACAAAAACAAATTTAATAAATCCGGTCTTATATTTAGAACCGGTCATTGACTGACACACAGACATTTATAATTAAAAATTTGAATATTTTTTGTTTGTTAATTTTTTAAGCTTAATGCGCTTAATGTTTTGTTTTGTCGTGTTGTGAAATATTGTTTACAAGAAATAAGATTTTTGGGATATTAATTTTAAGGCACTTTATAACAAACTTATAACTTTATAAAAATAAAAATGGAGAATACAATTCGAAATTATTATGCACAGATTTTTTATTAAGTAGCTTATAATGATTTTCTTTCAAAATTAAAAAAAATACATTTCAATAGAGAAAGAGTATGGAACTTAAAAGTACGGGAATTTTGCTGAAACATTGTTGTAATATGTAATCAAAATATTAACCAAATTTGCTACAAGAAAGGGTTATGTGTTGAAGTAAATGCATGAGAAGGAATTGAAAAATATGCAGGAAAGGTTATACCATCATAAAAGACAGACCCTATAAAGTGCTGTAAAACCGAGGCATATTATGTTATAAAATTTCTAAATATGGAAGGAATAGGATTGGTTATTGTAAGCAAAGAAGATACGTCAAGATTCAAGCCCCAGGTCGGAGAAACGACCAAAAGATGAATATGAAATATGAAAAAATGCTTCTTCTGTGACAAACACTCGAGAGTAAATAAAATTGCCATGAAAAAGTTTCCCTAAAATCTGTCGTTCCACCACTTATAGTATAAAATTAAAATACTCAACATAAGTAGTGTGAGAAGCTAGGTTGTAATCCTGATTGAAGGTTTGTAATGACCAATTATGTAGGTATGTATGTATTGTAAGCAAAAACATTTCCCTTCTGTTAGTAAATGAATTCCCTGAGAATGGAATTCTAATTTCTTTTGAGGCCAAAGACGAATTTATTTCAGATAAATTTGAGATCATTATTTGCAACATGTAAAATTCTTTTTTAACTACTTATGTCTTCAAATTTTAAAAGCAAAGGAACACAAGATTAGTCCACAATTCGTTTATGTTGCTCTTTAAGAAATATTGTAGTCATCGATTTTCGATTATTGACAGCTTTGACGAACTTTTTTTATAACTTTTCAAATTCAATTGAAAATCTATTAATTTTGTTATAAAATCTACGGATTTTGTTATAAAATAAATACGACAAAAATTATCAAGTATTTTAAATTATTTTTCACCAATTTCTTCACAATATTTATGGCTTTATCTATGTTACTTTTTATTTCTTTAAACCTTTGCATTACAAAATAAAAAAAACCTCTTACCTTCAATATCCTGTTCACCGCTATAATCAGTGCTTGCCCGGGCAGCTGTTGCCGATGTTGAGGTTGGCAATGCCTCAACAGGTACAAATTCAGGACCCACATCCGATTCATTTAAGGTACGTATAGCCGTGGGAGGTAAACCTGTTGTAGCTGCTAAAACACACGATACTGAGACTATTAGCAAAAGGCTAACACACTTCAAATTCCACATTTTCTTGTTTTTTTTTTTTTTTTTGAAATACAATTGAATTAAATACTTAAATATATCACTGTCAAAAACACTCTACGCTTCAGAAACACACACGAAATTAATTTATTCAAATGCAAAAAAGAAAAACAAAAAATTTAATTATTAAATTAGAAGAATTTATTTGAGAAAGTTAAAACGTTTCGTATTAATTTCTTTGCAAAGTTTATCGTTCTTTTTGTGTGTTCCCAGAACATACACCCGATTAATGTTGTGTATCTAATGGATCTGCTGCTCTGACTACGATCTTAATTTTACACAGCCAGTGTATTAATACTTCAGCTAAATTTCTAAATAACAATACTTGTCCGTACATTACTGTATTTACAATTATTATAACAATAACAATAAAAAAAATTAAAAAAAAAACAAAACAACAAAATACGAACAGAAATAACAATAATACGATATAATAATAAAAAAGTACAACAACAAAAATAATAAAAATAAAAAAAAAAATGAAAACTATGACGATTTTTATTTAGTAGAACTGAAACACGTTAAGTTCACTTGTCTTCGATATTCACAAACACACATCGAATTCATATATATGTATGTACATACATACATACTGTTTGTTATTTGTATCTGGAATATACAATAATGATAATGAATGTAAATTCTACTCGTGCTTGAAAGTTTGTCTCGCTTATTCACTGCTATACTGCTGCTAGGTTCCTTAACTATTAAATTGATGTCCACACACATAGTATGTTGATGTATAAAAACATAATAAAAGTTGAGAGTAATTTTTATTGCCGTTGTTGTTGTTGTTGTATATTAAATGCTCTCGTGATAGATTTTAGATAGTTTATAAAAAATGAGATGAGCAGTCATCTGTTGGATATGTGATGTTTACAAGCATCCGTAGTGATATCTCTTGATAATAATTGTGGCTACTTTTATGCTTTAGAGGTGAAATGCGTATGGATGGGCTTGCTTGAAGAACACACGATACATATAATATCACTAGCTATACTCATGTATACGAGGTGTGTGTGTAAAAGTTTAGTATTTTGTGTTTTTTATGCAAATGTTTTTAAAACATCACAAACGTAAGACAAATTTACGTGAAGTGATAATTGAAATTGGAAGTAACTAATCTCTGGTTGTGTTGCTGCTTAGAAAAACACTTTTTGCTCCCCACTCGATTTAATTTCTATGAGTTCATCTAATCGAATTTAATCCCCTGTTTTTTGTAAGACGAAAGATTTCACACGTTCGTCTATTTGTATGGAAAACACAAACAAAATTAAAACCACAAAAATAAAATTGAGTGTGCTTGTTTGTCTTTCCCATACAAATAGGCGGACGTATGAAATCTTTCGTGCGTTTTACAAAAACAAGGATTTAATTTCTTTTTTGTCTGTAATCGTTTGTCTTACAAAAACGGGTCCTAAATTCATTGGATTAAATTATGTTCTCTCAAAATGTAACGACAGCAACTGTACAGCAAACTGCATTCAGAGCCTAATTCTAAGTTGTATATAATTTTGTAATTGTCCCTGAATATACTTTTTTTTATCAAAAACCATTTTAGATGGTTAAAGAATTTGTTTTCAAAACTGGGCAATCCAGCTTGAATCTAAGTGAGGACAATACAATTTTGTTTTCGAATTTTTAAAATTAAAAGGCTTTAGTTTCCTTGTAAGTAATCTATTTGGTAAGTCCATCAAACCCTGATCACTCCAGAGAGAGAGAGAGAGATTAACACTGACTATAATTTCCATGAAAAGATTAGTGACGTTCCTTTACTGCTACAATCTATTGATTGGTTGTTGTATTCAACAATCTAATCATTTTCAAAGAAGACATTGTTTTTAGACAACGATTGATGGCATGTCTGTCATCTTAGGATATGCTACAATAGACCTAGAAAAGCTTGTTTAATGCCCTTGAAACAAAACTAAGAAATAATAAAAGAGTAGTGATATCTTCATTTCATGATGGAATTCAAATTTATATGATGGCTGCGATAAGTCATTTCCAATAAATACTTCACATAAAATTATCTGCAGAATTTTTTACTGATGTTTACTGACTTTTTGATAAAAAGTTGTCAATGAAAAATTACAAAAAAATGGTTCAAAAATATGCTGACAAATTATCTAAACTGTTAAAAAAGCTGTGTATGGAATTTCTAAAAATTTTGAAATCTGAGTTGCACTTCGATGAAGCACTTTTACTACTGGTATAAGAAGTTGCATTAAATATCAACCACATAGCAGCCTAGAATCATTAAAATGCCGCAAAGAAATCGAAATAATTTTTGAATCCAATCATGATGCACAATAAAAAATGGCAAACTGGATCGCGATCAAAAGCTTGCTCTATATGGACGACTTTACAGTCTGAGTTTTCAACAAGCCAGTTACGTAAAGTATTTGATGGAACTGGAAGGAAATTATTCATTATGGAATGATAAAGATCAACTTGCTTCGAACAAAGCCATTAAGAAAGACTGTTTATTTACTCTCAGAGTTTCTGCCAGAAATCTACTGAGAGGCAGTCGCCTAAGGAATATTTTTTAATTTTCATTTTTTTGGCCCCACTTCTAATATTCTCTGCATGCAGAGAAAAATAGAGTAATAAAACGAGACCTACAGCTTAAAATCGACCTCGAGTGACAGATTTTGGGCAAACTTATTCATGTTAATTTTATGTTTTTTATATCGTCTCAGAGTTTTGCCAGAAATCTATTGAGAGGCAGTTGCCTAAGAGATATATTTTCATATTTTGTTCAGTTGGAGATTTCTGACCTGGTGTTTGAACCGTGGCCTCATGTCTAACACATTACTTACTTGACTACGGCAACTACATATCGTTAATATACATATGTATAATGATATTTGAAATAAACTTATTTGTATGTGATTATGGTGAACATAGTTGTCAAGAGGGCCTAATTATACGGAAGTCGCCGTAGTGTGTGTTGGCTTATTAGACGTAGGGCCACGGTTCAAACCCCAGGTCAGATATCAAAACGAAATATGAAATAATATTTCTTCGGCGGCTTCGTCTCAGGAGATTTCTGGCAAAAACTCTGAGAGTAAATAAAATTGCCATGGAAAGTTTCTCAAAAATCTGTCGTTCGGAGTCCACTTTAAACTGTAGGTCGTGCCACTCATGTATAAAAATTAACACACACGACATGAGTGATGTGAGAAGCTAGGCCGTAATCCTGACTGAAGGGTTGTAATGGAAAATTATGTATGTATGTATGTATGTATGTATGTATTTATGTATGTATGTAATATTTACTGTTGCCAAAAAAAGTTCTATTAGATTAGATTCTTCCCCAGACGAAAGTATAAGCCGATTTGAGATTAAATTTGTATTGAAATAACCAAATTAATGAAATTTTTAAGAATCAGTGAAATGATGATATTACAAAACGACCTTCGTCAATATTTACTCGTATATTCATTAGTTAATCAGATTTAAAATGCAAAAATTCTGGTTTTTTTTAAATTAATAAAAAATTTATGAAATTGTATTTGAAGTAGACATGTGAAACTTTAAAATTTTAAATTTTTTAATTTTTTAAATCACTATTTTTCTCTCCCTTTCTCTCTCTCCCTTTCTCTCTTTCTTTTAAAATGTTTATTATGCAAATAAATGATCATATTTACCATGAACGTAAATTAATTATGCTAAATTATACAGTATCGAGTGAAATTAATTTGCATTTGGAATCGTATTAAATATATTTTATTTCAACAAAATTAGGTATTCAATGAGGTGTTGTAAAAATAAATTCAGTATTTGACTATTGACTAAAATCCATAGTAAAGTTTTGACTGCTTAAGCAGAAAACAAAAAGTGTTGGTCATGGTTTTGTCGCACGGTTTTTTTTTTATTTAAAATAATTATGGGGTCTTATCCTCCAATGAATCTACAAAAAAAACTTTCTCTTTCTTCTCTAGTAGAGAAGATACCATCAACAATGAACATGTTGGTAAGGTCAGGCAACTTCAACTTTTGGAAACGCGTAGGACTTATTGAGCGCGCTCAGCCACCTCGACAATATAACCAATTTTTAGTGAGCCTTGTGTTTAGGCAAATATACGATTCTAGTATCAATTTAACCAAAAACAAAAGTAAATAATGGAACTAAAAATATGTTTAAAATTACCATGAAAAATTTTCTCAAAAATCTGTCGTTCCAAGTCGACGTTAAACTGTAGGTTCCACCACACATGTATAAAATTAGCGCACACAACATAAGTGCTATGAGAAGCTAGGTTATAATCCTGACGGAAGGCTGGTAATGACCAATTATGTATGTATGTATATATGTTAGGTAAAAAGAAGGTTAAGAATAAACTGTTATCGAAAAAGGAAATTTTAAAGACAGACTTGTTGGTCTATGCAATATATGACGTGTGAAAATGTTACTTTGCTTCGGTGGCAGGACCTGTGGGATCAAAAGAGATATTCTCGAGTATTAGCTGTATGGATAAAATTAAATACAGATTTAACTTGCCAGTGTATGATATCAGAGGCTCTAGTTCACTTATAGGTTATACAAGGGTAGACGTACATGGACTGTTGGTTGTATTTATCGGTCGCTGACCGATTGGAGTTCATGTCGGCAAAATGGCGCAACAGTTTAATAATCATTAACGCAGCAGTGACGCCTTAGATTGGGAATAGACAGTTTATCACTTTCTTTGTGGCTATCCAGGTCTTACAAAACCACTACCGTAGAATCTTTGGCGAGTAGCTTATATTGGGCATACCCTGCAAGGGATGTGTTGATCCAGAGTACAGTTGCATTATTAATAATAATTAGGAAACAAACATTTCTGTTAAAATATTGACCAAATGAACTCAAATATCTGTTAGAAAAATATATCCTTTTTATAAAAAAATATTTCTCAAATTGCCATGATTTTTCGAAAGACTATGTTCATATTCTTGGAGACTCTGAGGCATTAATACATCTCAGCAGAAAAGACCTGGATGCATAACAAATCCTGGGCAAGGTATTGTCCTTGTTCACACCAAGTACTATCTTGAAGTTTGCATTGAGGGTAGTAAACTAAACCGTATGGTTTCTGTGTATGTTACCTCTGCATGACAGTAATAATAAGACTACAACCAATGCTAATGTTTATATACAAATTTGTATTCAAATGTAATTTCTACCAAAAGACGTACTGGGGGAGCTTTTATAAATCAAAATTGAATTTGTAAAGTAAATCGGAAAGTAATAAATAACAATGTATTCCATCACTTCTCACCCGTTGGAAAAATGATGTAAGTAAAATCACTTGATCATTTATAAATTATTTGCACAATTTACAAGAATATTATCTTTCGTAGATTTGCAAGGTTGTTGTTTTTTTGCAATAAAATATTGTATAAACATAATTAAGTTTATAGTGAATTAATAATTAAACAAATATAAAATTTACAGTAACGTTATCGCATACGTACTTGTAATTAATGAGACAATTGTGCGAAAAGTAATAGCAATCACGTACAGTTCGTAAATTATAATTAAACTAGAACATGCCGTTATTGTGAAAAGAAAAAATAATTCTTCAACGTTCACTTTTAAATTCAGCAGTTCATTCGGAATAACTTTCCTAATCAAAAATTGTTGAATCTTTTAATTACAGTAACATATGAAATGTAATTCCTAGCTAAGCACACAATAGATTAAATGTGTTAATTTTTCTTCAATTGCAGAAAAAGTGGTCTTATTTTGCTACATTTAATTTTAGTAATTACAAGAGTTTTCCGGAATTAAATTCACCAACGCTTATGCCTATCTCACCAAATCAACGTTAAAATTGCTGGGTATTAACATAAAAAAGTGTTCAATTGTTTTTTTTATTTATCGCATCTGTGCGACTTAAATGTAATCTATACTTAAAAAGTCATCGTGTCTTTCGTATCTGGGTCGCTCTAAATCCTAATAATTTCAATTAATTTGTCTCTCTACCATAGTGTTTCATGCAACATTTACCTCTTGAAATTTTTTATCTATGTTACCCAGATCATTCGGTTCTTCTTTTCTGACTAATTCTTGATGTATAGATACCCAAATAAATCACAGCGTATCAACGGAAAAAGCATTAATTGATTCTTTTTAGTTTACCATCGTCCCACACCTTTTTTCTCCTTAGGACTCCTACATCTGCACTGGTAACTGTGCACAGTTTCATCCAAACAGGAATGTAAATCTGGCATCAGAGTAGTTCATCGTAATATCTATGTTTAATATTCTAACTGATGTCTTATTATTATGAGTATATCCTTGAAGTTGAAGTCGCCGTAGTTTAATAGGTAGTATGCTGGCTCAATAGACTTGAGCCGACGGTTCAAACCCCAGGTCAGACATCTCCAACAAATCGAAATCTGATAAAAATATTTCCTTTGGCGACTTCCTTTCAACATACTTCTAGCCAAACCTCTGAGAGTTATAAGAGAGAGACTTCCTCTCAGAAAAATTCAGAGAACCAATAAAATGAAAATTTGCCATGAAAAGTTTCTCAAAAAAATCTGTCATTCGGAGTCGTCTTTAAACTGTAGATTCCGCCACTCATGTATTAAATTAACACAGAACATAAATGGTGTAATCCTGTTTGGATTGCTTTGATACTAATTAAGGAAGTAAGTAAGTAAGTAAGTATATCCTTAAAGGTTGTCAAGGCATATATTGGTGGTATGTTATCTGGCGTCAAGTAATCCACTCCCGTATAGTTTGAAAGCCAATAGGCAAAATATTTATTTCAATAGCTATTTTGGTAAATAAACTATTTAAACAGACAAATTGGGTCACATATGACAAGATCTGATCAAATTAAGAGGCTTCATTTTGCAGATGACAGAAAATTGTGTAATGCATAGGTCTTGATCATCCGATCGTATTGATACGAAATCCTTATACTCCAACGAAATATGATATGGTGAATTGAATGACTTCCAAAACTCCCATGCTTTTATAAGGCACTTGTTTTTATTATAGAGTCCTTCTGTACGTGGTTGCAAAAAGTATTACGAATAGAATTCGGAGTGTCCCGATGGTCTACTTGGTATTGCGCTAACGTGTGTGAATGTTAGAACTGCCACCTATATATAGGTGCCCTCTATGAAATTGAATTAAAATGACATATTGGGTGTAGTAGTAACAAAATTCGTACTTGAATTTTTAATTTTTCATTGGAGGTGATTCTGCTTGACATTCCCGTGATATTCATTGTTGATGTCAATCTATCTGAGGGATCACGGAAGTGGAGTTTCTTAGATTGATTATTTGGAGATAATTTATTCGCTAAACAGTTATGCAAAACATCAACAAATACACGGTGTATCGTATGTTGCAGTCAATTGTGAACGGCAGAAATACTTTTTAACGCTACCAGTAGACGGCACAACACCTTTTATGTGAGTGCCTTGCACTTCAAAACAGATGTTATCGGTTTTTGGGTGACAGAAGATTTGAAGCTCTAGGCAAGGTGGCGAACGTGCCACTAAGAGAACTGTTCGGTTCCATCCGGAGCTCTTGGTGGTTTATACCCTCCACTAACGAATTATGGTAGGGGGCCTATTTCACACTTGTTGACACAATAGGCCATATGGGCCACCGAGTGAACTTGCTTGAGAAAGGCAAGTTACCCGCTAACTTAACCTAACCTAAGTAGTCAGCTTAAAACTTGTTGACATACGAAGGTTAGAGATTAGTTTACCTGCCGGGTGATTGACAGAAATTATATGCAAATATTAAAGGCTTAAGTTATTATTGTTTTGTAAGAACAGTTATAACATAACTTATATAAATTGTTACTACGGTTGATATTGCTATTTTATGCCCCAGTACTATATGCATTTATTGACTTGCCTTATCATCATAGGTGTGAACAAGTAATATTCTAATTGACATAAATTATGTAACGGTAATTTACAGCTATATAAATCTAATACTGTTACTGTTATCATTGCAAATAAAACTTAACACAATAATTAAATCTCAATCTACCATATATAGTATAAAGAGTTGTCACCAACATCATAACAAGTTTATATTTTAATGGTTATAATAATTAAGCAGTGCATTTTTGCAAGTTGTTACTATTTTTTTCATATTTCGATAATTTCCATTACGCTACGGTATGTGATAAAAATTGATATTACCACCTCACTTATCGCTAAAGCAAAGAGCGTGATATACACGTGAGTTTATTCTTGTTTTCTTGTTAAAAAATAAGAAAAACAAAAAACAATAAGCCCTGGTTTATTGTATTGAAAAATAAGTTTATTGTACATATAACGTGTAGTGTTAGGTATTTCAGCACACAAGGTAGGTATTTCGAGACACAATAAATTTTAACCTCATATCTTCATCTCGTGCACAATATAGTATTTTTAGGAACATAGAAATTTCTCCAATTGTTTTGTATGAAGATTATTTGACTGTTTTTATTATTGTTATCAAAACAACAAAATTATTTTGCTGTGTAAATAGAACAAGTATTTGTCAGAAACGAATTAACAATCATTATTGCATGTCAGTTTTCTTATCATTTATTAAAAAAAATATAGTTTATGTTGAACCCAGCATATGGTTGCTTAGGGATTTATTTTAATTTTTAATATCCAACACTTTTATTTTGTCTCGTACTACCTACCATATAATAAAAATATTTTTATTTTGCTTAAAATTGTTGACAGGATAAACTTATTAATCATTGAAACATTTTTACTTAATTAATTGGCCATTAACAACTCGATTAACGGATTTCGGCCTGCCGCAAGACATTCTTCTAGGCGTCTCTGCTTCATGTGCGCCTACGCCAGTTGGTCACACCAATCGATGATAGGGCTTCCTCGATTTGATCCTTTCAACGGATACAAGGTCGTCCTCTTCGCTGAATTCCGCAAATCACCGCATGCAAAAACCTGTCTCGCCGAAGCATTCTCCTCCATTCGAACGATATGGCTGAGCCCACGCAGCCGCTGGATGTTAATACGCTGCACAACGTTCTTACCGTTGAATAGCTCATTCAGCTCTTTGTTGGATCGCATGCGGAAATCATCGCTAACTCACACTGGACTGAAGATCTTACGTAGGAGTTTCCCCTCGAATACTCTCAAGGCTGCTGCATCAGTGCTTCAGTGTTCATGCCTCAGCGCTATAAAGAAGCACGGATAGGATGAGCGTCTTGTAGAGTATTAGTTTTGTCGTACGAGAGAGGTCTCTGATACCCCATTGCCTATTAAGACCATAGTAGCACCTGTTCGCAAGAGTGATCCTGCGCTTGATCTATAGACTGACATCATTTTTGGCGGTAACGGCGAAGGCAAGATAAACAAATTCATTCACTATAACGATAGTATAGTTATCGGCGGTAATCTGGGATCCAATACGTCGCATGTCCCTACTTGTCGACAACATATACTTCGTTTTGCGCTCATTTACTGTCATACTCATCTTAATAGAATCCCGTTCAATAGCACTAAAGGCAGCAGTAACATCTCGCCCTATGATGTCAATGTCGTCAGCATACGCAAGCACGGAACTCGCCGTAGTCTAGTAGGTAGTGTGTTGGCTTATTAGACGTAAAACCAGGGTTCGAGTCCCAGGCCAGACATCAAAACAAAACACAAAAAGTATTTCTTCGGCAACTTCCTCTTGGCAGATTTCTGATAAAAACTCTGAGAGTAAATAAAAATTGCCATGAAAAGTTTCTCAAAAATCTCTCGTTCAGTGTCGACTTTAAACTGTAGGTCTCGTTCAACTGTAGGTCCCGCAGCTCATGTATAAAATTAACACACACAACATAAGTGGTGTGAGAAACTAGGTCGTAATCCTGACTAAAAGGTTGTAATGACCAACTATGTATGTAGGTATGTATGTGGACGCAAGCAAGTGGACGCTTTATTGAAAAATAGTTCCATTGTGATGCACTTCCGCCTTCCCCAAAACATTCTCCATGACGAAGTTGAAGACTTCGCATGATAAGGGATAGCTTTGTCTGAAACCTCGCACGGTATCAAAAGGTTCGAAGAGGTCCATTCGTTACGTGGGAAAACATTTTTCAAAATTATAAGGCTTATTAGTCCTGCACAGTATACAGCTGTCAGTAATTCTTTCATTCTAAATGTCCCCTCATGAATCTTGAGTTCGACCAATAACCCATTATAGAACACATACATAAGTGGTCATTACAACCAATTTGTCAGGATTACAACATAGCTTCTCAACCACCTATGTTGTGTGTGTTAATAATGAGCGTCGGGACCTACAGTTTAACGACGACCCCGAATGACAAATTTTTGGAAAACCTTTCTGGGCAATTTTATTTATACCCAGAGTTTTTGCCAGAAATCTACTGAGAGATAGTCGCCGAAAGAAATATTTTTTTTGTATTCCATTTTGATCGAAATGTCTGACCTGGAGTTTGAACGAACCGTAAGTCTAATAAGCCGGAACCTTAACCTTACCTAATACTTTTCTTTATTTTTGGTTTTCATGCAGTAAAAAAATAAATCCATTTGAGATATTAAGTTATCTAGCTTGTTATCGTGGTAGTAACACAGCTAAGCAGTGCTATAAAAATTAGGGGGCAACATTTCCAAGAAAACTGAGCATTTTTTTTTAATTTTATTTTTTATTTACTTTATTTAACAATTTGTTTATGAATGCTACCGAATTTTAAAAAAATATTTAAATTTTCTAAAACACAAGTCCTTTGTTGACCAGCTAAGAAAGTAAAAAAAAAACAATTTTTTTTAAAATTAAAACAAAAATACAAACAAAATAAATAAATAAAACTAAAACTATGAATATCTGCTAGTGCTAGAATGTCTTGGGGCACTGCCATTCTTTTTAACGCTACTGCTGCTATCGTGATTCGTATTATTGTTGGTTGTTGTTGAACTGTTGTTGTTGTTGTTGTTGCCAATCAAAAGCGAACGTCTAGGGGGCATACGCTCATTGATGGCATCCAAACCTTTAGCTTCAGCAAATGAAGATATTTGCGGTGTGGCGCCTAGACCTTGTAATGCTAAAGGGAAATAGAAATTGCATGCAAGAGAAATTATTTATCACGAGATTACATATAATTTAGCACGTGTTAATCTAAATATAATTGTTTGTCTATAAACATAGATTTTGTAGCGTACATATGTATATATCGATGGCTTAATATAAAAAGGGCCTAAATCGATTTTTGGTTACTTTACAGGGGAAGAAAGAAACTTAATAAAATCCGTAAAATTTTAGATACAACAAAAATTTTAATACAATTTTTAATGAGACAAACAACACATTTAATCTCTCATTTCAAAATTTTTTATTTTTTTGTGCATCTGACATTTTTCTACCAGAATAAACAAAAACAGTATTTTGAAAAAAATTGAGTTAGGCCTTTTTTATATTAAGCCATCGATATATTGTACAATGATTGCATGTTGATTATTATTAAGCCTTTATTAACTTAATGATTACTTATCGCAATACACGTAATGTGTTAATAAAGTCGTTAGAATAGTCTCGTTATGAATATTAATGAACGTACCACTCATTAGAGAATCTTTGCCACCGGATAAAGCACCCATTGGCAATGCACCAGTTGGCGTAAGGCCTTTTAATTGTAAAACCGATTCCGATTCTTCTCTGTAATAGATGAGAAAGAAAATTTAATAAAAATATCTATTTCTACGTTCTTTTAAAGTGTTCTTTTTTTTCGTACCTTAAAACTGAGAATACCCTGGACATTTTACCAATAGCACGTATTTTATTTTTGATAACTTCTTTACGTAATGCCGATACAGATGACGCTAAAAATTAAATTCGGAATAATTAAAAAAATTATTAATAATACAATAACAATAAAAAGAAACATTCACAGTTTGTGTAATAATGTGTACTAATAAGCTTTAAATAAGCACGTTTAACATATAACGCTCATCTGTTAAGATTACATTTCATTAAAAAGCTTTTCAATTTACAATTTTATTTTGCATTGGTTTTAGTTTTTGCTAAATACTTTCATATACACTAAGAAAAAAACCTATGTAAGTTGTTTTCTACCAATAAGTGGATTATAATAGGAAATATTTTATACGTAGTAATTCTGAAACAGTAATTATTAGATCTTTCTTTAAAAATAGTTCCTTATTTCTATACATACATACATAATTGGCCATTACAACCCTTCAGTCAGTCTCACACCACTCATGTTGTGTGCGTTAATGTTATACGTGAGTGGCGGGACCTACAGTTAAACGTCGACAGATTTTTGAGAAACTTTTTCATGGCAGGTTTATTTACTCTCAGAATTTTTGCCAGAAATCAGAGGAAGTCGCCAAAAAAATATTTTTTTCATATTTCGTTTAGTTGGAGATGCCTGACCTGGGGTTTGAACCGAGGCCTCACGTCTAATAAGCCAACACACTATCTACTACACCACGGCGACTTCATTGGCAATACTTATGTCATTTTATTCTTTTACAAAATTTGGTATTTTATCTCCATTTAACGTAATGAATCAATTGACACTTGAGCAACATTGGGATTTATTGGACCAACGAGAAACTGCACTGTGATGTCGATTTTGTAAAAAATCATCCTTTAAGATGAACCCCTTTTTCATCTTGGTAGGTACGTTAATAACCAAAATTGTTGTATTTGGGACTCAGAAAACTTCACGTGGTCTTATAGAAACCAATGCATCCATTATGAGTGACTATTTCGTGCGGCTTGTGGTGCGGAGGCATCATTGGCCCACATTTCTTGGAAAATAGGGACGACACAACCATTATGGCCACCTTTTATGGAGACATCTACCGATTTTTTTGTTCGCGCTCTTCATGGTATTGGTGTGAACCATGTTTGGTGTCAACAGGATGATGCAACTTGCCACACATCTTATGCCGCAATCGATTTATTGCGTCAAACGTTTGATGGCCGTTTAATTAGCCGATATGGTGATGTGGTACTATGAGGCCAGTCGCGGCAGTCATATGAATGAAATAATATTCATTTTCTAATCGGAAAAATTTTAATTAACAACAAAAAATTAGTTTTGCAAAATTTTAAAACGTTTTCGTTAACTGGCCCACTCTATGTATTGGTTCCGCAAGCATAGGCTGCCTTCCAAAATCTTAGTTGCTTTGTGTTTGAACAAAGTATGGTGTTTCATAATACCGCTGTACAAAATATATACAATGTA
Source organism: Sarcophaga carnaria (assembly GCA_958299815.1). Classification (NCBI taxonomy): domain Eukaryota; kingdom Metazoa; phylum Arthropoda; class Insecta; order Diptera; family Sarcophagidae; genus Sarcophaga; species Sarcophaga carnaria. Next base: position 48,131,873 of record OY283150.1, read on the forward strand.
TTCTGTTTCAAAACGTCGTCGATGTGTATTTTTACCGCAGTCAAAAATCAATCTGGCATCGGATTTATAGTTGATGCATTGTTTGGTTACTTCGCATATCTACATAGTTTATATACAGCAGTATAACTGCATACAAACTTTGTATTGATAAATTTTGGAAGGCAGCCATAGTGTGTTATACAGCCGTACTTAGTCAACAAACTTTTGTATTTTTTGTACAGCGGAAATAATGAAATCGCCGTTGTAAAGATTTCTAATATCTTTGTTTAACTAATATTCTACAGTCTTGCGTTTATTTAGGGCTTTGAAAAATTTCACAGTAAATACTGTTGTTTAGTTAAAATTTTTGATAATCAACAGACTTTTGAATATAAAGGATCACGCATGATTATTATTATAAAAAGTTATTATAATTAATTATTATTAGCGCAGCCATAAGCAACTACATATTTTAGTTTTATATACGCCTGCAGGCAAAATTAAAATGCCTTTTATTTTAGAGATGAAACGTATCTTACCTTTCTTTGTTTGGGCATTATTTGTGTTCGAATTGACTGGTACAAGAACAATTTTCTTACGAAGTTCTAATAGAGGAAGAAACATACATACATAATATACATCACATGCAATATAAACATTTTACAATAGATTCAATAGATTCAAATTAGAAATAGAAGATATATATGTATATAAGTAGATACATACATATATACATAGATGTAGATCAAATTGAAATAGAAAATAAAATATTTATGATTATAAATTCACACATTTATAAATACAATAAATAAATACGTTAGATTGATAGAAAGATCGAAAGATCGAAAGACAGACAGACAGACAAACAGAGGGGCGGATAGAAAAATTAATAAATAAATTCTGTCTTATATTTTCCATTAGTTTGTTTGCTTTGCTTTCGTCTTTCATAGATTGTAAGACAGTTTGTTTAATAACATTTAAATACAATCATAAAATTAAAAAAAATAAAAAAAAAAATAAAATTTAAATACAATGTTATTACGACATTGAAAATCTTTTCGATTTAATTACATTTTCTTTAGAATTTGTATGTTTTTTTTCCGATTAATTTCTTTTTTCTTTCTATTAAATGACAACAACTATAAAAAATATACATACATAAATAGTGAAATAGTTTAATTTGTTTGTTTTTATTACTGTTTTGTCTTTGAAGTTAAAAGATTTTAATTGAATCATATACCATATATGTATTGTTAAAAATAATAAAAAAATATTCTTTACTAACCTTCTTCAAGTTCATCATCAGGACCACCCACCAGTTCTTCATCTGAGCATATGTTCAGTATATTGACCAGCATATCTGTAACCTACAATGGATTTAAATTTGTACGATATTATTTGATTAATTATTTAAAATTCTATTGTGCATTATTATTATTATTATTAGTACATACCTTCTCGCCAACAAATGGCAATGACCACGTAAATACATCCATAAAATTTGGCAGCCAATATGGATGAGGTGAACAATTAAATTGTCGTATATTCATAACATTATTCTCATATTTAAGTACAGCTGCCTTTTGTCAAATGACAATAATTTATTTCATTTTATTTTATTTTATTTTATTTTTTTTTTGTCGAAGAAGTGTAAATTAAACAAAAAAAAAAGGAAAGAAAATTATTAATGTTTTGTTATATTATATACCAGCGGACAGCAAAAGTCTTAGAACGGCAGTATGTTTTGACAAAAAAAAAAAAACCACACAGGATTAACACTTTTGCACAAAGTCCCGATATGACCTTAAGAGAGTATTTAGGACGGTTACGTAATCGTTAAACCTCAAACAAAAGTCAACCGAAAAACTTGCTCATGGTGCCACTAGAAAACACTAAACAAAACTTTAACATTCAATTCCAAATGGGTTAAATGGAGTGCTTGACCTTAAGGGATATTCTACTAAATACAAGGGATAACATTTTCATATATTAGGCCTTTGACTTTTAAATTTACTCAGGGTTCTCCTTGGGGGTACATATGGAGTCATCTGAAACTTTTCCTTATTTTTCTCTTGTTTTATGAAAAACATTAAAAAATTGTTTGTTTTATAATAAAACAGAAATAAATTAATAAAATAAATATATAAACTATAAATTTTTACACAAACTGTTGGTTAAAATTCATGGAATTGCTAAAATATATTGCCGTACTAAGACTTTTGCTGTCCACTGTACATATACGTATATAGGTATGTATATATGTTATTCTACAGTATGAATACAAATTCCATAATTTAATTGTTATTTCAATGAAACAAATTTTTAAATTCTTCTATCTTCTTAAATTGCAATACTTTATAAGGAGTGCACACTAAAAACTTTGGCCATACACTCTTATTTATACATACATACATAATAGAGCATTACAACCCCTCAGGCCGGTTTATGACCTAGCTTCTCACACCACTCAGGTTGTATTCTAATATAATAATTTTATATACGAGTGATGGGACCTACAGTTTAAAGTCGATTCCGAACGACAGATTTTTGAGAAGTTTTTCGTGGCAATTCTATTTACACTCAGAGTTTTTTTTTTTTGCTAAAAATCTGCTGAGAGGCAGTTGCCGAAGAAATATTCTGTCGTATTTCGTTTTGTTGGAGATGTATGACCTGCTGTTTGAATCGTAGCCTCATGTCTAATAATCCAAAACACTACCTACTAGACTACGGGGACTTCTTATTTATAAAAACGAAAATTATTTTTTGCAATTCTAATGCATACGAAATTAGGTTTGAAAACGTTTTCATTTTTTCTGGAAATTTCTTCATTAAAGTCCTTAAAGTGTGTATAGCGAATTTCTGGGTAATTATGTAGTTTGGCTTGCCTGTCCCACTCTATTATTTTCTTGTTATAGTGACAGGTGTCAAGCTCTGGCCAGAAAAATGAGGACACTCTGTGTTTATTTAGAAATGGTAAAATTGTTTCTTGCAGACACTAATTAGTAGTACATATTTTAGTTTTGTTGCACTGGAAATTTTCTTTCGACTTTTCTCCCCTTCACAGAATCCCTGTGCAGCATGCTGTTAAAAATCTCTCAATACATACAGTAATGCGAAAATCAATAAGGACATCAATGTGAAACTTACAGATTTGATGAGAAAGTGAGTAAAATGTGTACATTTTTGTTAAGTAACTGCACTTATGCTCAGAGTATATATCACGAAAAAAGTTTCATAACGATTTTATATTTTTTTCTTATTTTAAAATTTTTATTAACCCTTTAACTACGACAGCGAGAAATACGTCCCAAACCGATAAATTAAAAAATTGAATAACTAAAAACCAGTTGAGTGTTATATTATTTTTATTTATTTCTAAAGATGTGTATTTATGTCTCCGCTACTTTCGAAATATTTTGTATATGATATAATGGCCGAACACCATAATAGGAAAATTCCTCCAAACAACAATATTACCTCCACCATGTTTTACTTTGTTTACATTACATTTACACTGTTTTTTTCTAAAATAATTTATGTAAGGAAGTCGAAAGTCATCGTAGTCTAGTAAGCAGTGTGTTGGCTTCAATCGTCAGGTCAAACATCAAAATCAAAATATGAAAATATATTTCTTCGGCGACTTCTTCTCAGCAGATTTTTGGCAAAAACTCTGGCAATAAATAAAATTTCCATGAAAAGGTTCTCAAATATCTGTCGTTCTGAATCGACTTTAAGCTGTAGGAACCGCCACTCATGCATAAACTTAACGCATACAACATGAGCGGTATGAGAAGCCAGATCGTAATTCTGACTAATGTAATTTATTTAAGGAGACTGTATGGATTTTGTATTTACATTTACGTCCTACCATGCATATTCACACAATATTCTTCTCTACCACAGTATCCAAACTACCCTTACTCAATGGTTAAATGGCAGATAGAGTGACCGAGTGTAACTCTATATCACTAGAGTGACCCAGTGTAACTGACTTCTATCATCGAAGTTTAAAGTTCCAATTATTGTGTGTATTTTTCCACAATAACAACATTTTGCTAACAACACTATTATTGATACAAACTTCCTTTTGAACTTTCATTAAAAAAAATCGAATTAATTCTTGAAACTTATGGACCCTAACGCCAAAAAATGTTAATTATTTTCTTCTTTAAAATTTATGGTCCTCAACCAAATTAATTAATTGATTTGTAAACAATTTTAGAATTTTTAATTTTAAATACCTTATTATTGTAAACATCTAAATAATTGGGTGCTGAAAATATCGTAATCAGTGAGGGAAAGCCAGTCACTTGATTTTTACGATACATGCGATACCTAAAAGAGACAAAAATTATTACAAAAAACTTGATATTTTACCCTAAGCGTCTTCATCTGGGATAAAATTTTATTGTTTAATGCAATAACCTACCCCGCATCTTGTGCCTCGTGAGCTCTTACAACAGACAATAGATTATTCTTCTGTAGAAATTCACAGCAGGCTGCATAGCTAAAATAAATGCAAAATTTTAATTTAATTGAAGCAATTCGATGATTACACACAAAAATCAGCTTTGAATACCTGAAAAAATATGAACAACCACGTACAGAATTGTGTGAAAAGTAATCATTATTCTTTTCATTGCCAAAATCTTCTAGAGGATCCGCCCATAATAGATCGCACATGGGACCAAAGGCGGGTGGTTCACGGAATCGATTAAGCTGTTTGATTAATTATTTTCATTAAATTTTAATTTAATTTTTTTTTACTTTGGAATGGAATTGATTTTCGTTAGAAAATCATTGTATGAGTAAATGTATGTATGTATGTATGTATGTGGGGCATGATATGTAATATTTAATAAACAAATAATGCAATTATTTTAATGCATAATTCCACACCTTACGTATATCATCGAGCGTAAATATTTCCGGTGATAAACCGCCATGTATACAGAGAAACTGTTGATTTAGTAATGCAGCCAATGGCAGACAATCAAATGCCTCCATACAGGCATCATAGACTTTATCGGAATATTTTATTTGACCTAAAATTTAAAAAAGAAAACAATAAACAAATAATAATTTAGCTTTTTATTGTATACAAACAAAGTCTATATAAATAAACAGTCAGCGTATTACAGTCGGTTAAATCTAATTTAATTGGGTCTTACATCACAAACGTATGCTCAACGGCGGCGATGAGAACTTTTGAATCGTCAAACAACGGAAAGTGATTGAGGGGTTATGTATTAGTTATTGGAAGCAAATATTCATCTTAATTAGGTGATATTGATGTGGTTCTATTATAGACATGGAAAAATGTGGACCTATTACAAGGGCGCTAAATAATTTACAAAACTTGTAAAGATACATACATATATATGTAATTGGTAATTACAACCCTTTTGTCAGGATTACGATTAATTTTATACATGAGTGGGGAAACCGACAGCTTAAAGTCGATTGCGAAAGAAAGATTTTTTTGATTTTTTTTTCATATTTCGTTTTGCTGAAGGCATTGTCTCTCAATTCTCGAACAATAAATTATCTTGACATTTACATTGAACTCTGCCTGGCTTAAAAATGTCATAGAGAAGCAAAATTAGCAGCTTATGTACATGAACTAACGCTTGAGGTTAGTTTAGTGTACAACTCACTCTTAAAACCAATTTTATGTTACTCAATTATGGGGACCGGCCTCCATGTCTGGTATAGAAAAAACTTAGAGGCGGTAAAACATGAACTTTCTCACGATTATTACTACAGAACCACAGTACGCCTAAAATTCAAACAAACATATGGATCTCAATGTGCCTAAACTGAATACTCAACAAAATACTCGAAGAAGCTCCTATTGCACATAAATCCTTTGGTTTTTAACATCTCAAAAACTAGACAATGAGTGCAATCGTCTTAAAGAGGTCTACACTTCACACAAGTAAAAGTATTTTTTTCAAGTGGGATGATTATGTCTTCAAATCGTACAACTTATCCAATATGGCATATGCCGTGTGGCGGGTAGCGCCCTTCTTTATAAACCACATGTTGTTGGTATCCTGATACCAACTCATCGACCAATAATGGTCGTCGTTGGCAGTGATGGTTTAACCTATGTTGTTCTCAAAGAAATATGGTGTGATGATGTCGACTATGCAAAATCCTCGCCAAACGGAAATATCTTGGAATGCATTGTACGCTCTTATATCTCATGTGGATTGGTATTGTCACAAATTCGACAATTTTTTTTGTTCACGTACCTATTCATCCAGACACGGGCCTACTCACTGAAGGTGATTTTTTGCTGAAAGTAAGAGTCTATTGCCAACTGCAACAAAGCAGAAAAACCACAATAAATGTTCGGAAGTTCTTTGGAAGACCCCTATATTTCCAAATATAAGTCACGACGAAAATTGAATTTATTCCTGGCGAGTTCACTTGAAGACTGTTTGGTTAGAAATGTTCTTCCGTACATACATAATTGGTCATTACAACCCATCAGTTAGGATTACGACCTTTCTTTTAACACCACCCACGTTGTGTGCGTTTATTTTGTCCATGAGCGAACTACAGCTTACAGTCGACACCGAACGTCAGATTTTTGAGAATCTTTTCATGGCAATCTTGGAATCAACAAATACATCTGCGATAATTTACCATACCGTTGAAACCTAAATCCGCAATATAATGTAAGATACCAAAAATCGGAATATAAAACAACATTTACTGTGTGTGGTCCTTTACAACCGGACAGTCACTTAAAAATGCTGCATGGGATGCAAAACTTACTCATCCAGGCAGCCATTGCATATATCATTGGCAGAAAATATTCCAAGTAAGATTTTTCAGTAAGTAGATGACCTAGCTCTGTGTGGAATGCATTAGGAAGTTGTATTGGGTGCATTGGAATAGAATGCTACCTATTGAGATCGAATTTTTCTCTAGAGATAACGTAATGTTATCCAATTTGGGTGCCAGGGTTATTGAATGGATTGTTTGCTTGAAGGGGGTAAAAACCCGTTTCATTTTTTAAAGCCTGCCATGATGATAGTTTGATTTCGTTTTGATCTACTTAAAGCTGATATCTTTGCGTTTGTAGTCAACCACCTTAACCGCTATATAACGGAAGTTTCTAGTCAATTGCGATTAAAATTCTTACAAATGAGTTGACTTTGATAAAATTTCCGTAACGCTTCGTCAACTACAGTCTTTTAAGCTCAATTTAGTGCCTGTAACACAAGTCGCCGTAGTCTAGTAGGTAGTGTGTTGGCTTATTAGATGTAAGAAAACTGTTCAAACCCCAGGTCAGACAGCAAATCGAAAATATGGAAAAGTATTTCTTTGGCGACTTCCTCTCTCAGTAGATTTCTGGCAAAAACTCTGAGAGAAAATAAAAGTTTCTCAAACATCTGTCATACGGAGTCTCTACGATTTGTCCGATAATGATATAAATTATAGGCTTAAACATTATTATTTTTTAATTAAACACTAACAGTTACTTACACTCTTGTTTGAAAGTAAAATATTCTGTTAAATGACGGCACTCGTGATTGCCACGTAGCAAATGTAAAGTGTCTGGAAAGCAGATTTTCAAAGACCACAAATATAAAACACACTACAAATATAAAAAAAAATGTTATGATATATGTAGAGATGTGCTATAATAATTGATAACCGTTACAAAAATTCACCTCAATACTAAAATAACCACGATCTACGTAGTCTCCCAAAAACAGATAATTTGTAGATTCTGGTGGACCGCCAACTTCAAATAGCTTAACTAAATCGAAAAACTGGCCATGGATATCACCGCATACGGTTATAGGTGCCTCAACATCGATCATATTCTTCTCATTGCGCAGTAAGGCTGCTCCCTCATTTATAATCCTTAATGCTGGTTCGTCTTCGATGCGACCCTCTTTAAGAAAATGTTGCTTAAGGACATCATAATTTGGTTTCTTTGTCTTGGCATCAAACACTTCGTCCATGGTAAGCTTATGAGCAGGTGGTAGTGGAACCTCTATGAAAAAAGAAACAGAAAAATTCATTAAAAATCAACAAATATTTACGATAAATTCTATAATTTATTAAATTAATGTTTGTGAATATACATACATAAATACATATGCATATGTATAGGTACATACATACGTAAATATGAATGATCTGTTTTTCATTACCCACAGTAATTAATTTATTTCAACACATTTTTTTTTTGTTTTTGTTGTTTCTAGTCTAAATTAATAAATATTTATTGTCAGTCTCATAGACATTTGGCTGTGAATGAAAAACTTAATAATTAAATCTGGTGGGATTTTCTTTATCTACAAAAAAAAGCGCCATGACCGTAAATAAATCATAAAAAAAAATTCATTCATTGATTTGTTGTAAAGTGACTTCGTTTCATAAATTTATTTTCTACTTTTTTAAAATTTATTAATTTTTCAATTTACATACATACATACATATGTATTTGTGTCTTGAATTGGATTTGTTTTGAATGTGTATGTTTGGCTTAGAAATTTAAATTTTGAAATTTCTTGACGTTTACATTGAACTCTGCCTGGCTTAAAAATGTCATAGAGAAGTGGCTAATATACAGGAACTAACGATAGAGGTTAGTTTAGTGTACACCTCACTCTTAAAACTAATTTTATGCTACTCAATTATGGACACCGGCCTCCGTTTCTCGTATAGAAAAAACTTAGAGGCGCCAAAACATAATACGTCTAAAATGCAGACATGAATATGGATCTTAATGGGTCTAAACTGAAACTCTACTTTTACTCCAAAACAATACCGTAACGATCTTTAGAAGACTACTCCTTTTAGTTAAATTAATACGAGCTCAATGTATAAGTCAACTGATACAGGATAATGAGTTATAAAGGAAGATAAGGGAAAAACGTATGTATAAATAACTTGCTGATGAGAGCCTATCTATAATAAAGCATTGAACATATACGTTAGGGTGCCCCTTAAAATTAGAAGTCAGATTTTCTCCAGTCTCACCCCCCGAAGAAATTTAGGGGAAACCATAAAATTTAAGTTTCATGGCTTATAACTTCAAAAATATTAATTTTATTGAAAAATGTTGTAAGAGGAAGTTATTTCCTGTAAAGTTTTAAACTTTTTTTACCTCAACAACATTTTTCTAATTCCCAGCGTTGAGAAAATAAATTGGAAAGAAATAAATAAACTTGAGACTAGAAAAATTTGGAAAAAAAAATTTTCCATATAGCTAAGGGTCACTCTAATATACATACATACATTATTGATTATTACAACCACTTTGTTGTGTATGCTCAATTTAAAATTTAATTAAAAATTTTAGTTCTCATCATACAAATATATTCAAGGGATTTGCAAATTCGTTCAAGTATTTCTGTAAACATTTTAAAATCCTTGTTTTGACTGTTTGCATGTTGAGTTCCTTGAACTCCAAATTTTTGTGATCGTTTGTAATATCTAATCTGTTGTATACTATAAAACAATATTGATTTTGTAAGGGAATTATGTAATGAGATTTTCACTTATGCTAAGACTTATAGTTTGTAAATATACAGCAACAGGAGTTAAATTGATCATATTGTTACATGACTTGGACGGTTCTCATGTGGTTAACAATCAGTTTATCTTTCTCAGAACACTTGTTTTTTTTCGAGACCAATACTCAGGAAATGGACCCTATCCATTCAGTGAATTGTGTTGGAATACAGTAGATATCGTTTATTGAAGAGAGTAGTGCGTAGTGTGCGACAATTTTTTTAATGACCAGTGGACATAAATAACTTCGTCACTTTTTTTCGAAAAGAGCTTTTTTCAGGAATTATTCTGACTTTATTTTTTCTATTGTCAGTAATAATGTATAATGCAGATAAACAACCACAAACACCCAGAGTGTCTGGTGGGAATCGAATCCATCGGGCCTCGGCACATGAAGTTTAGCACACTACCAATTAGGTCATCGGGGCACTCAATTTGGTTTAAATATGAGACAGGTTGTTAATGGCCTTTGAGACTTAAATATTTCTCTAAGATATTTAATGTACTCCTTGACAATGATTTCTTGTAGGAGTATCCTGTTCTGTGGATACTCCATTAAACATAGACTTACGATGGATGAAAGGTGCATAACAGAGATCAGCAATGAATCATTTTTTCGCTACTCATGAAATTTTGAGTATGAGTGAGTCAACAGTATTGAAATTCAACTACTCTGATTCATTTGTACTCAGTACAACATTGATTTATAAGCACAGGTTGCAATGAGTATGAGTACAACGTTGATATCAAACTCATAACATTCGAAATATGTTTGATTCATACGCCTATTCATTCAGATTTATAAATTTAGAAAAATACTTATAATACTCATAAGTGATTCGAGTGAGTCGAAGTCTCAGTTGTTATTGCATTTACAAAAAAAGAGGAAAGAAAAAGACAAAGACAGCAAGCAAAGCACACACACAACCTTCTAGTGAGTATTGTAGTGTTTTTACGCGAATCATACTTATTTTGTGATTCTTGTAAATGTTGAGTACAGGAGAGTCGAAATCAACAACATCATGCGTATTGTTAAGTAGGAGTACGATGAGTACTTCAAACATTGAATATGAGTAGTATGAGTATGGTATTAAAATAAGTATGAATGCGTATAAGTATCAGAAATTATGAGTATGATTCGAATCTCTGTTGATAAGCGTCCTTTTTGCGATTTTTGTTAAAATTTATTTAACTGATGAATGCCCCTTACGAATCTTCCAAACTGTTATACTCTATTATAAAATCCAAGTGTTGTTGAATTTTTGTCTTACTTCGTTTAGTTAATTAGAAATTTTAACTCGAACAAAAAAAAAAAACCAAATACCATATGAGCAATTTTTTTTTGTTGATGTTACTCATACGTTTAAATTTTTTATAAATAAAAATAAATGAAAATAAATGAAAATTAATGTACGTGCCAGCTTTTAAAATTTAAAATATCATACTAAACAAGTACACGCTAAAATATATATAAATAATGTGGTAGGCGCTCAGTCTACTTTATAAATGTGTACTTGTCTAAAACGTTTCTTGTATAGTGGCCGCACTGGATGCTGTTTCGATTATTCAGCAGTACCATTTGGCAAAAAAAAAAATAAATTGAAAAATTAATATATTTTTAAATTTTATTTATATTTACTTTAGTCTAAAATAAGAATAACTTGTCTGTCAAGAAAACAAAAAAGAAAAAAAAACATAAAATAAAAATAAAAAATTAAGCAAGACAAGAAAAAGTAAATAAATACCATACAGATATACCACGAAAATGGGGTAAAAATCTTAAAATTAAAAAGAATCGATTCTTTGCCTTGTATTTGTAATAGCACATAAAATTTATAACAGATGGAGAGCGGGAACCGATTTATATTATTTTTTATATTTAATGAAATCAATGTAGTCAGTAGATCGCACTATGCGACAAAATAAAAAAAAATGAAATACACCTGGCTAATAACATAGTGTAGATTTTGAGTTTTGTTGAGTACAACTCACAAATATTTGCTTAATATATCTTGAACTCTCCAAACTTGATGACAAAAACTGTTTTTTTTTACTTTACGTACAAATTTATTGATTACGTAAACATTTCTGAACCAATGTCACAAATTTAAACTTGCTTCGAAAGGGGAGGTATGGGCCTTTAAAACGGCATACATAAATATATATACATATAAATACGGAGGGATGGAATGCATGCAAACAAGGTAAAGTTTCTGACTATGGTCAGCGTGGCGACCACCAAGACGATCCTTGTCTTGCTGTATTAAAGTTGACACGCAGAAACAATAGCCACGACATTAGCCTTATTTGTGCTCACGCCCCGACAGAACAAAAGGACGATGTTGTTAAGGGTGCCTTCTACGCTAAACTCGAGGATGTTTATTATAAGTGGCCGGACCATGGCGCCAAAATCGCCTTCGGAGATTTTAATGCGAAGGTCGAGCGAGAAGTTATCTTTGGCCCCACTGTTGGACAGTTCAGTCTCCAGTCGAACACTACCTCCAATGGTATGATCGATTTCACCGCGGCGCGTAACATAGTAGTATGTAACACCAAGTTTCAGCATCTCGACATTCACAAGGCCACTTGGATGTCCCCCGATCGATCAACGTCCAACCAGATTGATAATATTGTGATTGACGGAAGGCACATATCCAGTGTACTAGATGAGCGCACATTCAGAGGTCCAAACATCGATTCGGACCACTACCTCGTCGCAACCAAGTTTCGATTGCGCATTAGCGCCTCGAGGTCTGCGCGGTCTAGTGCTGCGATCAAAAAGGGCAGCTGATGCGTTCCCCATCTAACCTCAACGACATTGGCGGACATTGGGCCAACATCTCCCAATCCTTGCGCACTGATGGAGAAACAGTCCTTGGTTTCGAGCGCCCGCCCCAACGAAATCAATGGTACGATGAGGAGTCGCGAGGCGGCTGCAGCGAAAAATGCCGCATACAATAACATGTTGCAGTCAGCCGCTACGCGAGCCATTGTCGAGAACTATAGAGAGAGGAGAAGGAATGAGAGACGCCTTTTTAGACGCAAGAAGAGGGAGCAGGAAAGGCGTGAGCGTGAGGAAGTCGAGATGTGCAAATGTAGGAATGACGCTCGAAAATTCTATCAAAAGGTTAAGCGTCTAACAATAGAGACCTCTCTCGTACTTAAACTAATAATCTACAAGACGCTCATCTAACCCGTGCTTCTTTATGGCGCAGAGGCATGGACCCTATTAAGTACTGATACAGTAGCCTTGAGAGTGTTCGCGAGAAAAGTCGTACGTAAGATCTTCGGTATATATCTTGTATTCCTTATTTAGGAAGTTGAACCGAAATTACTTGGGTTTGTACTCAAGCAATTGAACCACCGCATTTGTTTTAGGAAATGTGTTTAAAATGCTTTTCTATATGGTCTACTGGAATGTTCTTTCTAATTTAAAGGATATAATTTCCAAAAAAAATTTTATTAAAAATAAATACAATAAAAAAATAATAAATAAATAAAAATGCAGGCAACATAATATTCACATATGTTTCTACATATAATAGATAATTTAATAACTACAGGAAGGAAACCACTTGTTTTATTTGATTCATTTCCATTAAGTGCATAGCAAATATGTTTATGGCTGCGCCGATTATGAGCTTCTTCTGAGATACAACTATTTTAAGCAATATTGTCAAGTAAGCAACGTATAATATTTGAATAAATCAAATTAGTTTTGTTATTGTAATTAAAATTAAAAATATACTATAACATGGCATTATCAAGAGGGACCAATAAATACATGATAATGACCAAGAGAGAATGGAATGTTTATATAATATTTCTTTATAGAATCTATTTTCTAGACTTTACATATACATACATACATATACAGAGATATGTATATATAATATAATAATAATAATAATATTTACCAGAAATCATACGTTCCTTGGTGTTTGTGTATTTACACTTTTGTTTATTTCCGGACATTGATGGAGACGAGGTAGAGGACGAAGAATTGGTATCGGTTGAGGCAGATGATGCTGTTGAAGGTGATGTCGCCGTTGATGCCGTGGGAGATCTTTTTATTGAATTTCGCGACGAAGACATTTTTTTCTTAAATGTATTCAGTTAAAAAACAATTTTTTTATTTTTATTTTTCTTTCTATTTTCCTTCTTGTTTTTGTGTATAAGTTTTGTTATTTTTTTTTGCAAAGTATTTTTCTTGTATTTGAAAATGCTTTCTTTTTTATATATTACAGCACCACTAAAAGTGGTTGAGGTATACCGGGCTAGAGCTGTTATTTGTTATTTATTAAATCATTGAAATACACGAATATCTGCATTACAAATAAACTTAAAATCACTATTTATTCGTTCATGTGTCTGTGTTTAACGTATAATCGAAATTTGTTTTGCATTTTTGCCAGAAAGTTTTATAAAATAATTTAAATCTCTTGATTATTTTGGGGGGTATTTTTTGAGCAAATAACTCTCGACTATGACCCATTGACACAAAGAGATACATATGTACATACACACATACATTACAACCATTCAATCAGAATTACAACCTAGTTTCATACAGCACTCTAGTAGTAGTATAAGTGAAAATATTTCTTCGTCGAGTTCCTCTCTCAGCAGATTTCCGACAAAAACTCTGAGAGTAAATAAAAATTACCATGGAAAAGTTTCTTTAAAATCTGTTGTTCGGACTCAATTTTAAACTGTAGGTTCCAATGCTCATCTATAAAATATAACACAGACTATATAAGTGGGAGTGAGAAGCTAGTTCGTAATCCTGACTGAAGGGTTATAATGACTAATTATGTACGTATGTATGTTATGTCTTTTCTATTAATTTTTCGAATTTGATCCCAACAAGAAGTAAAAAATGAAAAGTGTTTGCGGCAATAGTTCGATGCTGAATCAAGTTCAGGAGAGTAAAAACTTTACTCAGGAGTTAAATTGTGTAGGGGTATTAAATAGTCAGTTTTAATAGACTATAAGCTTTTTATTTTGTTTTCATTTTTCTGTAGGTTCACACATATAGATTTGTTATTGTTATATTAAATTTTTTTTTTGTTTTTATATTGTATTTTGTCAAGAATATATTTTTCACTTTTCTTCTTCATTTATATATTTTTTTTTTATATTTTTTTTAATAAATTATGGTTATTAATATTTATGTATTATTTCTTCTTTCTTTAATAACATAATTTATGGGCCGTAGAATTTATTTTTGTATTTTTAAAATTTTTCTTGGCTTTAGAAAATAATATTTGTTTAAAATATTTAATATTTTTTGTTTTTAATTTTTGGAAAATAAATATTTTAACAATTTCAACTCTTATTTTTATTAAAAAATGATTATCAAAAAATTATTTTCGTATTGTTTAAATTGTTTAATTTTATTTATATGACTAGTTTATGAGTTATTTATTATCAGGCAATATGTTTTTTGTTAATATTTTAAGCATTTCTATTAAATAAAATATAGTTTCTCAAAATGTTGTATAATTTGTAAACAATTTAAAAATAATTGATTAAGTGGGTTACACTATTTAGCACTAAAATTTTATTTTTAAAGTACGAATAATATTTATGGAGTCAGAAAATGCTTGTTGAAGTATTAAACTGGGATATAATTTGCTGGATTTTGTAATTGGTCATTACAACTCATTAAACAAGGTTATGCCCTAGCTTCTCACAGCTTATACAATGGACAGCAAACGTCTTAGTACGGCAAGATATATTTTAGCAATTTAATGCACTTTAGTCAACAGTTTGTATAAAAATGTAAGGTTTTTATATTTATTTTATTAATTTATTTCTATTTTATAATAAAACAAACAATTTTTTAATGTTTTTCATAAAACAAGAGAAAAACAAGGAAACGTTTCAGATGACTCCATAGGTATCCCCAAGGTGAACCCTGAGTAAATTTAAAATTCAAAGGCCTAATATATGAAAATGTTTTCCCCTGTTTAACACATTTGGAATTGAATGTAAAAGTTTTGTTTACTGTTTTCTAGTGGCACCATGAGCAAGTTTATCGGTTAATTTTTGTTTGAGGTTTAGCGATTACGTAACCGTTCTTTCAAATGATCTCCTAAATACTCTTTTGAAGTCATATCGAGACTTTGTGCAAAAGTATTAAGCCTATGAGGACGTTTTTTTTTGTCAAAATATATTGCCGTACTAAGACTTTTGCTGTCCACTGTATGTTATGTTGTGTGTGTTAATTTTATGCATTTGTGACGGGCTTTACAGTTTAAAGGCGACACCGAACGACAGATTGGTTTGAGAAACTTTCCAAGGCAATTTTTTATTTACTCTTAGAGGTTTTGCTAGAAATATTCCCCTCAATATCTGTGATTAAAATCGAAAACCGGGAAATAATTTAAGCGTTAGGATTTTGAACATTAAAATAATCACCAAAAATTCCCAACAAATTATGGAATATAATGAGGCATTAAGTGTATATTTGCCCTTTAATTTCTAAACCACGGTCAATCTTTTTCAACATTTCCACCAATGGCAACTGTAATGTTGCTTTCCAAAGTTTTCGGAACTTCAATTGTTGCTTTACATGAGAAACTTAAAGTATTTGCATAAAAATACTCTATGCTAGTCAAAGGCATGACCTAAAATGCAATTGGACGATCTTTAATTGCTCACTGAACTCGCCTCATAATAGGTTCGTGGTACCGTTTTAGTCGGCCAACGATTTTCTTTGGTTTTCTAACATTCTTTTCTTCTTGAGCACTCCTATCCATGATAGGATATTTTCTAAATGACTGAAGAGATTCATGTATGTACAGTAGAAGATCTTGTTTTTTTTCAAACTAAAAACAAAAATAATTTTGTAAACGCTGTTCTAAAACAAAGTAAATTCAGCTGAAATCATTGGCAGTTGGACAAGGTAAAATTTTAGTAAGGTAAAGCTCTTCAACCGCTATGTTGTATTAAAAGTATCTTTATGTGACCGTGGGTTGTCATGACAGGGTCGAATTTAGAAAAGCTTATATTTTCACAGTTCACAAATGGCTTATTTTTATAACATCTTTAAATCTACCCGATTATTATAGCATAGTTCTGCCGAAATAATAACTATTAAGACAGCCATGTGACGAATTCAGTGTTAGAGTATATTGAAAATGAATACAAGGGCCGGCAGTGTATAGTAATTCTATTAAGAATCTCTGGAGCAGATAACAAAATATGAATATATATAGGAATTTGATCCGTAGAAAATATGTGTTATTACGTTCACTCTTTCGAAAATCCAGTTAAGTAACATTAAAGTGGTTACAACGGTACACAGGACCTTGGGTAGAATCGTCCAAATTTTATAAATACTCCTACAAGGAGAGGAAACCCATGATTATTTTTCTATTTGATCCGGCAATTTTTGTGTATCTAGAATTTAAGCAATAAAAACCATTTACTATGAAGTTTAAACATTTGGCTAAGTATGCTGAATGATACCAAAAATGTCCGACTGAATTAATCTAATCTAAGCTTCCCGCAAACAATTACAAAATTACACAAAATTTGAAAATTTTGAAGGAAAACAAATTTTTGTTTACATTACTATTATTTTAGTTCGTTCAGTGTCTAGTAGGTAGTGAGTTGTCTTGTTAGGCGTGAAGCCAAGGTTCAAACCCCAGGTCACATTTCTTTGACGACTTCCTCTCAGCAGATTTCTGGCAAAAACTCTGAGAGTAAATAAAATTAACATGAAAAGTTTCTCAAAAAATCTGACGTACGGAATCGACTTTAAGACTGTAGGGTCTTGCCATTCATATAAAATTAACACACACATCATATGTGGTGTGAAAAGCTAGGTTGTAATTCTGACTGAAGGATTGTAATGACCAATCTAAGCTCCTTACAAACAATTACAAAGTGGTAGAAAATTAGATATTTACGAAGACCATTTTTTTGTTTACAGTACCATTATTCTGGTTTTCTCAGTGAGAACAAATGTCAAAT
Source organism: Sarcophaga carnaria (assembly GCA_958299815.1). NCBI lineage: Eukaryota > Metazoa > Arthropoda > Insecta > Diptera > Sarcophagidae > Sarcophaga > Sarcophaga carnaria. The sequence goes on from OY283150.1 coordinate 48,149,378, forward strand.
GTAAGCCTAAGACGCCATATAAGTTATTAAAGACATAAACCTCAGACAATTAAAGAACGACATAAAATATGACATTTTCGAGGAATAAATTTTTATTGATACACTATTACGTTCTTTAATTGAGAACAAATGCTAAATGTTAGCCTACATAAAGATTTAAAGTTATTAAAGACATAAACCGGATTTAAAAGAGACAATATCTTTAGAGAATTTCTTTAAAACAGATTTTTTTTCTTTGAAGAAAATTCTTCATTGATTGATTCTTTTTGTAATAAATAAATAAACATAATTTTTATATTTTTAAGTTATTTATTTAAATTTAGATTTATTATTGATGTCAACTATATTTCAATTAAATTCATTTGAAGCCAGAGCATACATTACAATTTATGTTTTTTAAAGGAATATTTTATTCACACAAATTTTTTTATATTATATTGGATTGGTTTATTATTTTAATAATTCATTGAGGAATTAGCAAGATTTCTATTACATTTAATTTTATTTATTTAAATTAAAATTTTATATATTTTTTTTATTATTTATTGTTACTTTTAACTCAACAATTTAGTATATTTTCATTTCAATTTTATATTTTCATTAATCATTTTGGTGCATGAATACAATTGAAATATTACATTCAACAACAATTAATTATTCAAACTATACGACAATAGAATTTTATCGTATTTTATTGTATTTTTTCTATTATTCTCAAAAAAATTTTTGTTTCATTCACATTTCTACGATATAATATAACTATTTGAGGTGTTGTCAGTATGATTTTCTGGTCTGTTGATAATTTATTTAATCCATCATGGCAAAACCATTGTTGTTAGAACATCCTTTACAAACAATTAACAATTGATGAGCGTAAAAACAAATGCAACACAAAAAATATTTGTATTTTAAATAAATCATTTATATTTATCGTACAGACACTATTTATTTAAAAATTTTTTTCTTTTTTAAATCATATTATTTTTTTATATCATATATGAAAACCAAATTGTTTTTTAAATGCACCCACTTAAATTTTGTTGAAATTGTTTCCATGAAAACAATTCTTTTGTTAAGACACCACTTTACGTTATTGAACTTGAACTTTTTTTCGTTTCATTTGTTTTTCCTCTTTTTTTGAAATGTGTTTTAAGAAAAAGAAAATTTGTTTTCTTTGCCTTTTATTTTACCTGCTTAATTTTTTTTACAAAATATTTTTAATTTTTTTGATATTTTATTTATTAAAAAAAATTTTTTTTTTTTCTTTAAATAATTATTTCGTTTGTTTCAACACGCACGCATCTCATTGACTACTCGCGTTTGATGTTTGAAAAAAATTCGTCGTGGTGCGTTTAAAATTTTCGCGAAAAAATTTCGAAAAATTCTAAAATAATTTTGATACTGATTTGCTCGCTCACAATGCCAACAACCGAAAAGAAAATATTCAACATTTCGTTGCCCTTGAATTGAATTCTATAAAATGATGCTCATTTTTATTCTCTTTACTTTTTATTTAAAAAAAAAAAAAAAATCCAATAAATTTCATTCTCTCGGAAAATGAAAGAGAAAATCGAATTAAAAATCTTATTGAGGACGTACATTCACATTCATTTTAATTACTTTGATTATATGTTTAATTATTATAATTATTGTGCATTAATATCGTTATGTTTCTCTTTCTTAACATTGACTGTGATCAGTTCTGTAATAAAATATTTGTTTTTTTAATATCAGAGAATTCGTATAACGTTGACCATCTGCTGTTGCTAGTCTACCATTTTCATTATGTCCTCTAAGTAATTAACTGCCTTGGCTATATTGATCTGTTTTTGTCCCTACGACACATTTTCATCATAGTTCCGCCGATCAATGTATTAAGCTAGTGCCAAAGCCACGGTTTCTGTGAAGGTTTTTTGTGTGTTGCACATAACGCCAACCTAACGTCCGCATTGCAAATACCATTGCTAAACATACATACATAATTGGTCATTACACCACTTTAGTCAGGACTACGACCACTTACGTTGTGTGTGTTAATTTTTTATACATGAGTGGCCTGTAGACTCAGTTTAAAGTCAACTCCTTACGACAGATTTTTGAAAAACTTATCGTGATTGTTTTATTTTCTCTCAGAGTGTTTGCCAATAATCTGCTGAAAGGAAGTCACCGAAGAAATGTTTTTTGTATTTCGTTTTCTTCGAGATGTCGGAGCCATGACTTGCACCGTGGCCTTGCAGCTAATAAGCCTGAGCATCTTGTGCTGTAAGCGGGTGGTCTATACCTAGATAAGTTAACTGTAGCAATTTATTTCCTTGGGGAAATCCTGGATTAATTTTTACAGTTCGACTAGATCCCCTTTGCGTTTTCCATTAAAGTTTCGATGAAGTGCTGACATTTTTCGTTGAAACTGTTCGATTGGTCATCCAACACTTCTGTTGTTTTTTCTTCTAAAGTTTTAGAGCCTTTTCCTTGCCATTATTCGTCTTTCTATTTCATTATAGCACTTCATGTTTTTGTATTCGTATAACATGGGTGTATAGGCCACATGTACATGTGTATACTTTACTGGACGCTCTTGAGGTTCAGAGGCTTAAAAAACTGATCGTCTCATCAGCCTACACATGAGTTTTGTTGTATTTGGTTTAGCATAAAGTGTAGTGGGAAATAACACATACGTAGGTTCTAACTAGGGAAGCCAATCAGGAAATCCCGAATCACAAAATCCCGGGATTTTCGGGATTCCCAAATCCCGAATCCCGGGATTTTTTAAAACTTGTCCGGGAATTTTCGGGATTGTAAATTCATACATATAACTTTATAAAGTAAGAAAAAAATTGAGTCTACGGCATTGTTTTTTATTTAATATTACATTAAAGGACACTCATGTAGTTTTTCAAGTGTATTATGCAACAATTAAGTGAATATTTTATATCACTCGACATCGAGCTGATTAAGAACCCAACTTATATTGTTAAAAAGTTAAACGTTGCCCTCGAAGTCCAATAAAATCTGTTAATACAGCTAATGGTTTAGACAATCAACTTTCTAAACAAATAGATTTGAATGAATCACGAGGTGTTAGAGGTGAATAGTTACATATATTCTGCATATAAATATTGTTCTTAAAAGGGTTGGAATTTGTTTCTTCACTAATGTGTTTATACATATACATATGTATGTATGGAGACACAGATGAATTATTTTTATTTTTGTTACTTTTTGTTCTATTTTTTTATTTTATAACATGTGTATTGTGATAAGGATCAAAAATTAATAAAATTTTTAATAAAACAATTGTTTTTTAGCTTTTTTATTAAGAGAAAATCCCGAAATCCAGCGATTTTTCGGGATTTTTGGAACCCGAATTGTCCCGAAAAATCCCGGGATTTCGGGATCGGGATATCGAATTCCCGAATCAATCCAGTTTGGCATCCCTAGTTCTAACTAACTAACTTTATGACACTCAATGAGGAATTATGCTCCACTGCCAGACTAACATGGCCAAAGATGGATACGGGGTATCCATCAACTACTCATACTTGATCGCAATGTCATCTCGATCTCTATGGCTTACAGCTCATTGCGTTATAGGCAGGCACGCGGAAAGACTGCAGCGACCATCAAACGACTTTACCCGAGGTTGTGGGTATGCTGAAGAGAAGGAAACTGGTATCCACTATCTTTGTCACTACCCATCTCCTGCAAGGTATACCTTTAAATTCAATTCTTTGAACCACATCTACGACCTATTCATTTGTTAGCTGCAGAAAGGCTAACAGATATCATTACTGCTTAAAAATGTATTGAACAAGTCTTACACAATGAAACAGTGTAGATGTAGAACTTTACACGAAGGATAAAATTCTAATGATCACCAAACACGACTTAAGGAGAGTGCCCGAAAAAATGTGACAATAGTTCGCGATTTTTTCTAATTTTGTTTTATGTGAATTTTAAAAACTGGCAATGAAACTTAAAATTGTTTCATACAAATAACGGTAAATTATTAATGTATATTATTTTTAATGTACAGTTTATTTTGACGCTTACTGTACATTATCGGCTTTGCTCTTATACATATGTAAGAGAGCATGTCTGTCTAAACAGAATTATGTGGGTGTTTAATTTGCCTAAAACTGCTTTTCTCCTGCCTGTATTATTTTTAAATTGAAAAGAAAAACCAACAAAAAAAAATCAAATAATTTTCATGTGCGATTATTGTTCAGCCACAAGAGTAAAGTAGTCTCCCACAATTATTTAGCGTTGGTGTGGGAAATGGTTCAATTCGCTTGATGAAATTATAATTTGTGACAATGTCACTGGTCTGTTCAAATATTTTTTTTCATTATTTTTCATTTTCTTCTAGGTGTCTTTTAATTTTATTTATTTATTTATTTTCTTTTTTTTTTTTTTATTGGGTTGTGTTGACATATTTGTGTTTTTTTTTAAAGGGAATATACTGATTTTAATTATTGTATAAAAAAAAATAAAAAAATAAATAGAGCGAAAATAAAAATCAATAAAATAATAAGTTTTTAATAAAATATAATAAAAAAATGTTAAAATTTCATTCACATACAAATATGAATTGCAAAAATTTAAAATTAAAAAAAAAAAATTAATTTTTATTTACTCAGAATTTTAGTCTACTTTTCGGTATAAAAATAAAATAAAAAAATAAAAAAAAAACGAAAAATGAAAAAAGATCAATGTTTGTCTGATCTGCAATAAAATTAATTTGGCAAAAGCTCGGAAATGCTCACATGTCTAAATTTTTTTTGTATATATGTCAGTATATTGAATATATTTGTGTGTTTGATGGTTTGTATTGTCAAAATTTGCACACTGCGCAACAATCTTTATATTCGTTTCGTTATAACGTTTACATAAAAATGATATAAAAAACAAACAAAAAATAAAAATAAATTAAAATGCAAGTCACACGACTCATTAACGCTTTTATGTTTAAGTGTAATAAAATAATTTTCACCATTGGTTTTACTATTAAAAAACAAAACCAAGTGAAAGTATTAAATTATTATAAATTAAGGATTTACAAGGATGTGAAATTCTTAGTTCTTTATAACGCCACTGTAAGTCAACCATTTCACACAAATGCTGGAGTAAAACAAGGATACCCCCTATCACCTTCAGCTATCCATCATTGTACTGGATGATGAAGTCTATTCTGGGAGAAGCGGAATAGCATGGAGTCTCTTACGCCAACCTGAGGGTTTGGATTATGCGGGTGATATTTGTCTACTCTCGCACAAAGTTTCCAACATGCAAACAAAGCTGAATGAGTTAGCTAAAAATAGCCTTGTAGCCAACCAATCTAATACGTGGATAGCTTCCGCTATCTGGCCAATATAGTGACAACAATCGGCTGCGCAGGAATAGATGTAATCAACAGGCTCAATAAAGCGAAAACGGCATTCGGGCGACTACAGCCAATATGGAGAAGTGTAACGTATTTATTTATTTATTTTAATAAAGTGCACTCAAGGAGCACTATCAAATAAAAAGATCAATAGTTTTAACTAAGTGCAGCTGAACCGCACTATTTGGTTAAATTTTATTGATTGACTTCTTGAGGGAAAATTTCCCTTCTTTTATACTAAATTTTGGCTGATTTGACAATTCCAAATCAAACCCTTAATTCTAATACAATTTTGTATTGACTTAATACTATAACATATGTTTGTGTGTACATTATATGTTTAACTATATTATATTGGTTTGTGTGTGTAATAATTATGGGACAAGTGGATGTTATATGACACGCGCCTATTATCCACAATAATTCCCACGGTAAAGTGTAAAGAGAGCTACACACGATCACCAGCAATGCCATACAACAACAACTACATATTATATGCAAACCAATGCAGTCAGCGGCTTGACAACAAAGTGTCAAATGATCGTTGCATGTGCGCGACGGTCAATAACATTAAGTCAAGTGGTCGCTGCTCATATGCAATTGGATATTCTTTTGTTTATGCATATGAAATGTTGTGCCAGTATTGACAACTGTAAAATCATGCTACACCTCCACCCTTTACAAGAATGTTCATATAACTTTTGTTCTATGGACATTCTTTTACACAACACAGTACAATGATTTTACGTCTATTTCAAATTATATTTTATTAGTGAACTTAAAATGTAAAGTATTTATTTAAATGACTAATAATGTTTTACATATTAATCTTAATTTAACATAATCCAATCTTAATATTATTTCTTATTTAATTTTAATATTTATTTTGTTTTTAATAAATGTTTAGTGATAAGTTTACTTATGTAGTTAAAAAAAAATCTTGTCTTAAAGATTATTATTTCACTTTTCTGATCAGTTTAGTGTTATAATTAAAACTTATTTATTATATAGCTTAAGTCTATTTTTATGAACTACTTGCTCTTTATTATTTTTCTTATCAACTATAGTTACATTATTTCTTAAATCTATATTTTTAATTTTGTATGGACCTTTATATGATTCCTCTAGTTTATGTCCTGTATTATTTCTAAGTAAAACTAAATCTCCTATGTTAAAATTATAATCTAATATATCCTTATCATAGTTATTCTTCTGTTTGATTTTATTTATTTCTAATAAATGTTTTGCTCTCTTAAGTGCAAGTTCTAATCTAAATTTTGCCTCTTTGGCATAATCGTCAATATTGTATAGTGGAGTAACTGTGTCTACCTCATTGAAATCTTTGAAACTGTTTGGTACTTTGCTAAATATCAATTCAAAAGGACAATAATTATGTACAGTTGATGGTGTTGTATTAAAACAATATGTGAAATACCTAATCCATTCATCCCAGTCATCTTTTTCTACAGATATGTAAGAACGTACGTATTCATTAAAAGTTCTGTGACTTCTTTCTATTGTACCTAAGGTTTGGTGATGATGTGCTGTTGATGTTAGTTTCTCGATTTTCAACAAAGTGCACAATTCGTTTAATATAGAATTTTTATATTCTGTACCCATGTCCGAAATGAAGGTCTTCATTGGGCCATAGGTAAGTACAAAATTTTCGAATATCGCTTTTGCGATCGTCTTAGCCGATTTATTTGGTATAGGTATTGTTACCAGGTATTTAGTTAAGTCGCATATTAATGTGATTGCGTACTCATTTCCATGTATTGATCTTGGAAATGGTCCAATTGTGTCTACATACACTGTATCAAACGGTTTGTTAGGTGTTTCTGTTATTATCATCGGGCCTTTAACGTGTTTGGTAGTTTTCGTTATTTGACATTTGTGACATGCTTTTACATATTTGGCTATGTCCTTTGTCATATTTTTCCAGTAGTAGTATCTTTTTATTTTTTCTGCGGTTCTATATATGCCGCAATAACCCCCTTCGATAGGGTCATCATGATATTTCAGCATGACTTCTAGAATTTCCTTAGAATTCTTTATATCAAGTATCTTTATTTCATTTAAAAGCGCTATTTTAATTCTATTTAGTACCTTATTGCCCATATTTCTAAATTCATACTTTGAGACAAATTCGAAAATTTTCTCACTAGGTGCTACTTGTAGTTTATTGATATTTAATTTACTGGCCGCTTTCTCGAGCCTAGAGAAAAATTGTCCTAAGTCAAGTTCCTCTTTAGTAAATATATCATTTATATTTATGCTAGCTAATATTGATTTTCCCTTCTTTATATAGCATTTATTGGGATAAATCTTTAATTTGTAATACTTTCTGACGTCACTATTCTTAATTGGTACATATATTTTGGGCTCATTTAATACATCTGTTTTATTTGCTCTATGCTGATTATTTATCCTACTACTGTCTTTTTGCTTAGTCACTGACCTTGTCGTGACTCTCAACACGCGTGATACCTTTCTATTCATTTCCTTAAAATCTTCTATAGTAATTCGCGATAACGCATCCGCGATATAATTGTCCTTCCCCCTAAGGTATTCAACTGTAAAATCATATTCTTCCAGATCTAGTCTCATTCTTGTTAATTTGGAACTTGGGTTTTTCATTGAGAACAGATAAGAAAGAGGTCTATGGTCAGTACGAACTAAAAAGTGTGTTCCATAGATATATGGCCTGAAATGTGTGATAGCCCAGTGTATGGCAGTTAATTCCTGTCCAATGGTTGATTTATTACTTTCACCCTTTGTAAATGTCTTTGAAGCGTAAGCTATAGGAAGTTGTTTACCCTGATGTTCTTGAGTTAAAACAGCACCGCATGCATGCTTGCTTGCGTCCGTTGTTATACAAAATTCCTTAGTGAAGTCGGGGTACTGAAGCAATGTTGGACTAATTAATGTTTTCTTTAAGTATTTAAATGCAAATTCGCAATCTTCTGTCCATTCAAATGGCACCCCTTTTCTGGACAATCGTGTAAGATGTCTAGAGTATTCCGAAAAATTTTTGATAAACCTTCGGTAATAATTACAAAAAGCGATGAACCTTTTTGCGCTATCCGCGTCCTTGGGTGTCGGATAGTTTTCGATTATCGAGTATTTACTATCATCTGGTAGTATTCCCTTATCAGTACACTTATGTCCAAGGTAGGTTACCTCTCTCATAAAGAATGAACACTTTTCAGGGTTTAGCTTAAGATTGTATTTACGACAGAGATTAAAAACATCCTTCAAATTTGAAAGCATATGCTTTTCTGAGCATCCCAATACGACCAAGTCATCCATATATAGAAATGCTTGATCCGGCTTCAGACCACTGAAAGCAATTGTCATCATTCTTTGGAAGGAATTTGGTGCTATCTTTAAGCCGTAGGGTAGTCTAGTAAATCTGTAGGAACCATTGCTCGTAGAGAATGATGTCAAATCTCTGGAGTTTTTCTCTAATCCTATCTGGTGAAATCCCGACATCAAGTCTAAACAAGAAAAATACTTTGCTCTGCCAAGTTGGTCTAGAATATCATCAATTCTAGGCAATGGGAATTTATCCGATAACAATTTTTTATTTATTTGCCTGTAGTCTATCACAAGTCGCCATCTTTTCTCATCCGAACCTGGAAGTGATTTCTTTGGAACCAATAAAATTGGACTATTGTATTCCGAAAATGATGGTTCAACTATTTTATCATCTATCAGTTTTCTAACCTGTTTGTTAATTTCATCCTTATGCGAATGTGGTATACGATAGTTTTTTATGTATACCGGCTGTTTGTCATTCAATCTCAACTTTTGCTCATAGAAATTGTTAGTAGATATTGTTTCCGTTTCCAAACCAAAAATGTCACTATATTCTTTGCAAATTTTCGTTAGTGTTGGTTTAAATTGTTCTGGGAAGTTTTTCTTTAAAATATCCATAACCTTTGATTGTCTATTTTCATTTTTGTTCAACCTTTGTGTAATTACATTATAGTTAGAGATGTTTTCGGTTTTAATGCTATTCTGTTTGATTGAAATTATACTGTCATTAGTATTTAAAAAACGAATAAAAGCTTTGTTGGATTTAACTAGAATATTTGGTATAAAAACCCCTGTTGTTACTTCCTGATTTGGTATCAATATTTCATTTTTAAGATTCTCAAATTTAATTTGTCTTATTACTTCTGACCTTGGTGGTAGTGTTATCTCATTATAATTATTTGTTATTGGTATGTCTATTGTATGTTGCAGATTAGAGGGTCTTAGAACAAGATAGTCATGTTCTTCATTGAAATCCAATAAACAATTATATCTTTTTAAGAAGTCTAAACCAATAATTCCATCACAAGGTATGGGAAAATTGTTCTGAACCACCTGAAAGTAATGTGGTATTAAAAAGTTTTTAAATTTCATTTCCAAGAATATTTTTCCTATGGATTTCAGGTATCCCTGTCCTATACCAGTTATTGTTCTAGTAATGTTTTTATTTATTTGTTGGGGTTTGAAAAAATTATTTTTTACGATTGAAATATCTGCTCCTGTGTCCACCAACAACGTTACTATGTGGTTAGTGTTATTAATTTCCATATGCACAAAAAAACTCAAGTTGAGATTAAGGTTGTATATTTTATTATGTGTTGAGCTTATCTTAGGGGGTTGTCGGAGTTTTCCGAACCGTTTTCGTATGAGTCAGTTGCTCTTACGTAGTTTCCATTTCTACGTCTATTGTTGAAACCTTGCCTATTTCTGTTATTTCCTGGTCTTTGTGGAGGTCTAAAATTGTTATTAATGTTGTTATTGGGAAAATTATTATATTTTCTTCGATACTGATTATTATTTCCTCTGTCAATAGGTCGATTATATTTCCTACCCAAATATAGCAACGCATTTTGCTGGCCAGTTGCTTCTGTGCAACTGTTAACAAATTTAGTAATTGCCTCATTCATGTTGTTGAATTGGCCTGCCTCCATAATAAGTTTTACCCTATCTATGGTACAATTTTTCGTTAATGCCTTAACGGCAACTTGCGTTGAATACTTGTTTGCTAATTCACATGACAAACCGTCTGATATATATGCGCTTTCCAATGATTTTGTTAAGTTTTCTATTTCACTGCAGTAATTGTTTGCAGTTTTATTATTTTGTCTAGTATTCATAATTTTAGCTGTCAGTACTTCTACCGACTCGCCCTTGACCGTAGCGCGCAATTTACTGATTATTTCCAATATTGTACCTTCATTTTCAATCAGATTCCTAGCGGTTTCTTTTAATTTAGTCTTTATTAAAGACACTGCTATCGCTTCATTGTCACCTTTAATTGTATTCAGCAATTGCAAGGAGTCTATAAATGCTCTCAGGTTTTCTGACCTGCCATCAAAGTCGATTACGAGCTTTGATGCTGTGTTTAGAAATTCTACTATTGTCTGGGTCATGTTTGTTGAAATTATTTCAGGTTTTGTTTCCTGATTATACAATAGAACCAATGTTTCGTTAGATTTTTGGTCTGTCGTTAGTTTATAAGATACTTCCTCATGGAATGTAGTTGGTAATTCAATATATAAACCTTTTTTTGATAAAATGCTTATTAGCCTACTCCTTACATCAGAAAAGAAACATTCGGCTGCTGCTTTGTGGGGTGTTGTAAGCTTACTGTAATTTACATTAACAACTACTCTGATTCTTTCGAATCTATCAAACAAAGTCCTCAGATGCTTTACTACCGTTTCGTCCTTTATATTTCTTTCTAAATTTAAACATTTATATGATTTGTCAAAATCGTCTTTTAACAGTCTTAACCTTTTAATTATTTCCTGCCAGTCCATTTAGATCTTGTCCAATTCATTGGCTCTACTTGAATATCTCTTTCTAAGTCTTCTAGTATGCATACTGTATACCTTTAATACAAAATTCAATCCTAACAAAATTGTTACTATAATCAAACAAATTTCAATCTTATCTAAGTTTATTTTATTTTGAAGTACTTCTACCTCATTTATAACATTGGCCGTTGGCCTATCTAACTTAGTTTGTGTCTTGCACATATTCAAAGAAAAAGGAAGAGAAAAGAAATTATTAAATTTTAAAATGTCTTAACATCCTAATTGTTTCTTCCTATGTATTATTAAAAATTTTTCCTTATTAATAATTTAATGTATACTAACTTATTGATAAAAATCTAAATATATGTAAGTATTATTGACAAATCTTATATTAAAAGTCCATGTATATGATTTCTAATTGTAATATTATATTGTTTCACTTGGAAATCATAAATATTGTAGTTAAAAAAAATGTTCGTAGCAAGTTTCGACTTAAAATTTTTTTTTTTGTATTAATTTTGCCTCGAGCGGTTAACGCTTATAGGCCCTGCCAGTGCAACCCTTGAGGAGCACGTTGGTTTAAATAAAAAATTTTTTTTTTTTTTATTTTTGTTCTGCAGCGGCGGTAGAGATTCTGTTCGACCTTAAACCACATGCGGGTTGTCTTCTTCATGTTTTTGTTCTTTTTGGTCCTTGATTCTTGAGGTCCTTGGTGCCTCTTGGCCAGGCGGTACTTCCTTCAACGGATCCTTGGCTGTCCGTCAGGATAAGCAAAATTTATTTTAGGTGCTTTTGAGCACACCAGTTGTTGTTATATATTTTTTTTTGGGTCCTTGGGTGCTTTAAATTTTAGCACACCAAGGTCCAGGCAGGATTGACTTGCTTTTTGGTGCTTGATAAATTAGCACTCCAGGATTGGCAGGATCACTGTTATATTCTAGGTGCTAATAACTGGAGCACTTCTAGAATAGTGGCAGGATCGTCATGTAACGTATTTATTTATTTATTTTAATAAAGTGCACTCAAGGAGCACTATCAAATAAAAAGATCAATAGTTTTAACTAAGTGCAGCTGAACCGCACTATTTGGTTAAATTTTATTGATTGACTTCTTGAGGGAAAATTTCCCTTCTTTTATACTAAATTTTGGCTGATTTGACAATTCCAAATCAAACCCTTAATTCTAATACAATTTTGTATTGACTTAATACTATAACATATGTTCGTGTGTACATTATATGTTTAACTATATTATATTGGTTTGTGTGTGTAATAATTATGGGACAAGTGGATGTTATATGACACGCGCCTATTATCCACAATAATTCCCACGGTAAAGTGTAAAGAGAGCTACACACGATCACCAGCAATGCCATACAACAACAACTACATATTATATGCAAACCAATGCAGTCAGCGGCCTGACAACAAAGTGTCAAATGATCGTTGCATGTGCGCGACGGTCAATAACATTAAGTCAAGTGGTCGCTGCTCATATGCAATTGGATATTCTTTTGTTTATGCATATGAAATGTTGTGCCAGTATTGACAACTGTAAAATCATGCTACAGAAGCTCACACATATGCAGAATATTCGATGCATGTGTAAGTTCGATCTTGTTGTACGGAAGTGAAACCTGGTTAGTATCAAAGACCATCACGCTAAAACTACAGGCATTCATCAAGTGCATCAGAATCATACGCCTAATAACATCAGGTACCCAAAATTAAATCGTACGTCATCTCTGAAAGAATACTGATAGTATAACAAGAATGACACTTGAATGGAATTCGCAAAGCACAAAAGACGTGGCCGTCCAAGGCACACCTGAAGACGTTCGATTCTCTACTACTCTATGATACGGGCAAAAATAACAGCAGTCAACCGGAAAAGATGGAAATGCTTTGTGAAAGCCATATAAGAGAGGCAATGGAAAAATAATTAAAACTACTTTAATATTATAAATAATAAAAGCAAAGTTGCACTGGAAAACCTTCCAATAGAGTCTTTCAAACTTTGATTGTTAATGACGGCTATGTGGTTAAAGCTACATCGATCAAATCACTTATCATTTATTAAGTCTAGTTTGCTAAATCACTATTGACGACCGTGAACTACAACGTGGGATCGCTGAATGAGCTTTAGAGCAGTTGGCAAATGGTCTTAATTTTTCAATGAAAAATTATCTTCAGCTGTAAGGCTCAGTTCTGGCTAAATGGGTACGCGGACAAACAAAATTGCGAAATTTGAAGCGACATCTATCTACATGAGATCCAACAGCAGTAAATGCTTCCAGAAAGTTACTGTTAAAAACACATGCCTTTGGTGTTAAGATCGTCAAATTCAGGCCAAAAGAAGTTGATACTTATCGCCCTATAGTGCTAGCAGTCAACAGAAATGGGGCGGGGGGGTGCAACTTCGTTCTTAAAGAAATATTGACCGATGACGCCTCCATATCAAAGTTCCCACAATTTGACAATTTTGCTTGTTCACGTATCCATTCACTAAAGATGATTTTGCATCAAAATTGGGTTCAGACAGAAGTACGTCCTGATAAGACAATTTAATTACTTGCACACGAATTTCTATGTATGGTGATTTGGCATAACAGACCCTCAAGTACTCCATTCTGTTTTCTTAGAGTCCTCTATACCGTCACATTGGCTATTTCCTTCATACATCCGCACAGATAATTAATTACTAATTCTTAAGCTTCTTTGTAGATGTCTATAATTGGTCATTACAAACCTTCAGTCCGGATTATGGACCTAGTTTCCTACACCACTTATGTTGTGTGTGTTAATTTTATACATGAGTGGCGGAACCTACAGGTTGAAGGCGATTCCAAACTACAGATTTTTTGAGAAACTTTTTCATGGCAATTTTTTTTACTCTCGCAGCTTTTACGAGAAATCTGCTGAGAGGATGTCTTTTTCATATTTCGTTTTGTGGAAGATGTTTGAAGTTAGGTTTGAACCGATCCCTCAGGTCACTAGTCTACGGCAATGTTCATTTACGTTTCCTACGGCATTTGCGTTTAAAGATATCGTTGTAATGTTTTAGAAAACTAAGTTTAGTTGCACAAGTTCTCGGCCTATTGAGATCAGGCTTTACTAGTTTATGTTGTTCCATTGTACGTCAGGTCTCAGCTGACATATGCATATATCTCTTACCTCAGTACCGACCGTTTTCTTTACACTGCAGAATTTTCTTAGTGGACTCTTTCAAGCTGACTTCAAATAGTTCTCATATTCATGCTATGGTAGAACATTTTGCCACAATGCTTCGGAATATGTGAACGCTATTATTAGTTTTTTTTTAATTAAGGGACGTAGAGATGGCACGTGTTGCTATTTCGTATTGCCACTAGTTTAATTGCTATTCCTATAAATCTTTGGTGCTGATTGTCATATGTGCATCCAGATGGTTGCTTCTTTTCCGTTTGGTATTTATATTTTCTGTTCTATGGTTAGGTGTTTTGTTGCAAAATTTTTTAATTTTATTTTAAATTAAATTAAAAGTGAATAGGATGGAAAGCATATGCTTTACCGGGCATGTTGTAGTAAAATAATAGGTTTTAAAATACTTGAACAATTTTGTGATGAGTATAATTATTTCGATCGATATTTATGGCAGTATTTTAGACATTTTGTCTACTTCACTAGGTTCACTTTTATTTTTTTGTCAAATTAAAATTTTTTATATGAAATTAAAATACTTTTTTTATTTAATATTTTTAATTTGTGTTTCTATAAACATACAATTAATCAGACATACATATACACTAAATTATATACATATACATATATACATGAATATATAAATGAATATACTTAGGTGTATGTATATATTTAGAATAAACAAAAACAAAACACAAAAAAGAAAAGAAAAAAATTAATAATAAAAATAAAACTTCTAACATTGACCGTTCGACCGACAAATCTCTGCCAAAATTTTTTAAAATGAGAAACTAAATTTAATTTGTAAACTAATTGGGCCCAAATAGACAACACACACCTCTCTTTTAGCCTCTTATGTTTAAAGGCCATTCATACAAAACATATGTATGACCACATGTAGTTGATATAGCGGCTGGGCTGTGTGCGTGTATGTTGGTGTTGGTGTTGTTTGTTCGGACCCATTGATAATACCTATAAAAAAAGTATCTCATATCTTAAACGACTTGCGACTCGTACTATCTGCCTAATCTGCACACACAGTTTTACATGTCCGAGTGGCTAAATCATTTGTTAACAAAAATCTAAAAGAAAAAATAATAAAAAAAAAAATAAAAAACAAGAAAATCACAAGTGATTTGTATAAAAGAGTTGAAAATAAAAGAATTTAAAATAGAATATATTTGTTGTTGTATATCTATCGTATGTACATATGTATATACTGTTTATATGATCATTAAGTATAAACGAAGGCACTACAATTTTATTTAACATCTGTTAACCATATAAATCGTATAAAAAAAGTTATTGTCTTAAATTAGCCATGTTGTGCATTTTATGAGCAAAAATAAAACAAATATACATACATACATACAGATATGTTCTGAGTATTTATAATGCAAAGCAAATTATTTTTAATAGCATTTAATATGACTGTCAGAAAAATTTGTCTATTTGTAAATTTTATAGTATGTCTCAGTTTGTATTAAATTATTTGACATCAGAATTAATTTTTTCTTAAATGTCTTGTTCTGAAACTCTAGCTATTCAGATTATAAATAAATATTACATTTTTATTACAATGTAAACATATACGATTTTTTTCGAAACAAAGTTCAAGTGATCAGTTCATTTAATTACAGTTTATTTCATATTTTCCTTCCTTTGTTTTTTTTAAGAGAATCATTTTTTTTTGTTTACTTAGTTGTTTTATTGGTCATTACAATACTATAATGAACACTACAACCTAGCTTTTCATATTAATTTTATCCACAAGTGGCGCTCGAGACATGGTGATTAGTTTATTCTCAAATCATTTACCAGAATATTGCTGAGAGTTGGAAGCAGTGTTGAAAAATTCAGTACTTTAGTACATTTTTTAGTACTTTTTCATTTCAAAAATACAGCAGTACCCCCGCAATGCTTCCAGTACTTTTATATTATGAAATATTTTATTTTATTATGAATATAATATGTCTCTATTAATGCATTATCAACAGGTTCAACGTAATGCTAAAGGTAGAATTAGGCTCTAGTTTCGGTTAGCAAAGCCCCTAGGGAACGTACGTTTAGAATACGCAAAGGGATGCAAACGCTTGCCGAACTGTTATATAATTTCAGTAAGCATTTGCATTGCTCTTCATAACGAACGTATATTGCATTACGTTCCACCGACGTTTGACTAAACATGGCTTTTACGTTGTTACGTTCCGAATCAGTTGTTTTTGTATTGTATGTGAGTAACACGAAAAAGTCGTCAGTTTTTCTGTTCCGTGTCGTATATGTACTAAAGATAAATAAAATAAAATATAGTGTGCTGGTTTACTAAAGCTGAGCTTGCGGTTCAAACCCTAGAACAGAAACCTGTTGAGAAGCAGTCGCCGAAAAAAAAATGATTATTAAATTCAGATTACTTCTAAATACTTACGAAATACTTTTTCTTCGATTGACTGCTGGTTGACTGCTCTTATTTTTGCGTTATCCCATGTAAGATTCCACTGTCCTAAGTCTTAGAGTACCGAACGTGTCCAGATGTTCCTGGGCCGGAACCAACTTCAAGAGCTATTCTTGTTATACTATCAGTATTCTTTCTGTTATTATGGCCGATCCATGTCCATTTCTTATGTTTTAATTGCGTTGCTCTCAATACCTTAGGTTAGGTTAAAAAGCATAACTGAATTGAGTCCTATTAGCTTTCGTTGTAATACCGATTATTTAAATTCATTTTATCATTTATCTGTAACCCTTGACTGACATTTCTTAACTATCCTGATAGTTTTTGGAAAGTGTAAATGTTATCCACATTACAGAGAAAATATTCTATCGTCTCCTTTTCTTCTTCATATTAAACAACTTTTGCGGAAGTTATTAAAAGCTGTTCGCAGAGGACGATGTGCTGTTCTGATTGCTTCAAAGTTGAGTAGGTTTAACTTTTTTGTTTAGTCTCCATATAGATACGTTCACTTTCCTATCTTCGCTTTGTAGATATATAAAATCTGTGTGAATTTCCCAATTACACGTATGAATTCGAATTATCTGTTGTACCAGTTGTGTTGTTAAGTGCCCAGTAACTCTTATAAGGGTAATATATCGCTATCACCTTCAGCGATACTCGACCGTTTTGTACAATCTTAGATGGAGTGCATATCCTCTCTAGATATCTAATAGTAGCAATTCTGTTACTAAATGTGCGTCTCTACTCGCTTTACTCTGATACTAGATTTATACAGAGACAACGTTTTTTGTGATTTACTGGCACTCAAAATTTAGAAAGAATTCTTATAACCGTTGTTTAAGGCGTCTTCAAAAATAAAGATTACTAAAGATCATTGTAACGATGATAAGTTAACATAATAATAATAATGGGTCGGTCTATCATGCTAAGAGCTTTTAGGCATTAAAAGAAGCGTAGAGGTGGATGAGAGAAATTATTTACAGGCTCCAGCGAAATAAGTAAAATAACAAAGATTTTATCATGGTTCTGGAAAATTTATGACAGAGGAACACGAAGTGAATAATGATCTCTTTCTACTCTTTATCACTTCAACTACTATAGAAATTATAATCTCCGTAGCAATGGTTAGTTGAGAAGACTATAACCATTTCCAAGGAATCGAATTTGTTGTGTCAAAGCATAGAGGACCTCATACTGGAATCAAATGATGAAGGAGAATCAAAAAAAAAAATTGCTAAAGAAACTTATAAATTCTCTTAAGTCTTTTACTTGGATTAAAATCGATTTGAATTTATTGGGCGGTTAGCAATGGGCGTGGCAAATTCCAGTCTTTTCTTTTCTCCAAAAACTTTTGAAATAATGTTGCCCAAAAAATAAAATTCCTCGTGTGTTGTGTTAAGAAACTGATTTTAAAACGCTTAAACTCTGCAAAGTGCCGAACAGATATACAAAAATAAATATGCATACAGTACCAGTGTGATATTTTTGAACAGAGGTC
Source organism: Sarcophaga carnaria (assembly GCA_958299815.1). Lineage (NCBI taxonomy): Eukaryota > Metazoa > Arthropoda > Insecta > Diptera > Sarcophagidae > Sarcophaga > Sarcophaga carnaria. Next base: position 48,167,703 of record OY283150.1, read on the forward strand.
AGAAGAAAAAGATGTTAAGTTCAAATATTTAGGCATTATGACAGATTTTGGTGGTAAAACTCAGCTGTATGAACAGAAGCAGGCAAAATGTCATACGAAAAGAATCTGATAACATCGCTTTGGCAGCTTTAAAATATAATAGACAGGTAAAGTTGGGTAGCGTACAACTAAAAATAACGTGGCGTAGGCCAGTATTTAAGGAAATATTAAAATTCTTTAAGAACCAAGATTCATAGCAGGACAAAAGCTACAGTGGCAATAATGTTTAACAAATCTTTGCAAACAGTTGTAATAACTAAAGTGGGCCATATGGACTATGAATCGAGACTAAATGATATTCAATATCTAATTTAATGGTATTCATTTTTTACGACCAAGTTACGTCAGAAGATCACTGTGCCTTTTATGTGTCTAGAGGCGTAAACTTACTCTCCTTAAAAGCAGTCAAATGGTATGATTCCCTCCTTCGTAGATTAGTAACAAATCATTATCTTTAATGGTGACAGTTGTAGTTTTTTTTGTAGTAGGTAGAGTGTTGGCTTATTAGACGTGAGGCCACGGTTCAAACAGTTCCAATATATTGAATATGAAAAAATATTTCTTCGGCGAATTCCACTCAGCATATTTCTGACAGTAAATAAAATTACCATGAGAAGTTTCTTAAACAAATCTGTCGTTCGGAGTTGACTTTAAACTGTAGGTCCTGTTACTCAAGTATAAAATTAAAACACACACATAAGTGGAGTGAGACTCTAGATTGTAATCCTGACGGAAGCGTTTTAATGACCTATTACTCGTATGTACATATGTATGTCTGTCCTAGTTGAGATGTAAATAATTTCTAAACGTAACATAACACTTCTGTCAACGTTCTTTTTGTTACAAGCATCACAACAAACTTGCTATTATTGCTTAATTGTCAACAGTGGTGTAGGGCTTACATTGCAATACATTGTAACAGAAAGAAATCGGTATTCATATTTCGAATTGCAAAATGACAAACAAAAACACAAAAAAGCGAAAAATTTAAATAAAAAATAATTAAATTTTTAATAGAAGACAACATGTGCTGTTGCCTTTATGCACCTAAATAGTGAAAAATGCTTTTTTAATTAAACAACATGCAAATGTGACGTTTTGACAGCGAATTTCAATCAAACTTAGAAATTTGCCAAGAAAAGAATACTTAATTTTTAATTATTTTATTTTATTTTATGTTTATTTATATTGTTGTTGTATTGTTATTATTTTACCAAAAAATAAACAAAATATTCACTTATTTTTTCTAACAAAAAACTTTGAATTAATTTCACGTACTTTTACATGGATATTGCTTTAAGTGTTAATTATAGCAACATTTGTTTATTGTTTCAAATAGAATATAAATAAATAAATAAAAATGTTAATAAATATGTACTTTTAATTGTATTTCAAATGGACAGCTCTTTGTTTTCTTAAAGTTTAGACAAAATTAAACAAATCACGTTACCTTGCTTTTTATATTCATGTTCGGTTTGTTTTTGATGTTAATGATGGATGCGTTGATTTGTGCTTAATAGCTTTGGGTAAAAAACTTAATTATTTTTTTGTGGTCGTATATTAAGTTCTTTTAAAATATTTTTTAAAAAATTTGCTTGCTTGCTTTATTTCCCTCTATTGCCTTATAAACTGTATACAACGCTGTGGCTAGCGTCCTATTGCAGTTTTACCTTCAGTTTTATCTTGGACGATGGTATATAGAATTTTATATATCGACTTAAGGACTGCATAGTCTCCATTTGAGGCACGTGATTATCTGTAACACAGAACAGACAGGAATGGAACACACCAGAGCTGGGGTTACCAAAATTTTTTTTGTCGTATATTAGTGAGTAAGAGAGAGCAAATAAATTGAGGGAATTTAGTTATTTACGGTCAAAGAAAAGTGTTAGTAATATACGCTATTTTGATTTTCATTTCATCAACATACATAAAGTTATACATCATCGACTCAAAAATTAGGGAATGTTTTTTAGATATTTGGTGGGAGCTACTTTTAGTTCATAAATTTCCTCACCTAATAATAACAAAACTTTTAATTTTTCCAAAAAAAAAATTGCTTTATGTCTACAACAAAGCTGTTCCCTTTCGTTATCATTTAAATGTCTTAAAATGTCGTTTTAGAATATATGTACAAGGAAATGTTGTTGAATCCAGTTATTGTTGCACTCAGATCAAAGCATTATCAACCGATCATTACAAATTTAATCATTTAATACAGCAGTTGAGTCCTTTGAATTGTGTCACAGCAATACGTAATATTTTTATTATTATTTGGTTTTAATGGACCTAATTGATCATGAATTTCATTTCGCTTATATGAATTTTTGAAGTCGCCATAGTCTAATAGGTAGTGTGTTGGCTCATTAGACGTAAGGCCACACAGTTCACACCCCAAGTAGGATATCTCGAACAAAACTAAATAAGAAAAAATATTTTTTCGAGGATTCTGAGAGTTAATAAAATTACAATGAAAAAGCTTTAAACTGTAGGTCCCGTCCAATGGATGAAATTAACACGCACAACATTAGTGCTGTGAGAAGCTATGTCGTAATTTCTGACTGAAGGGTTGTAATGATCAGTTATATATATATATAATATATATATATATATATATAATATATATATATATATATATATATATATATATATGTAATATTCACATATTTGCTGACAGTAAAGTGGACTTTGTATCCATAGAAAGTATGTTAAATAAAAATGCAGGATATCTCTGTAACATATAGCTAGAGATTCAACTGATAACCTTATGGATATGACAGATAGGATGTATTCTTGACGCAAATTTTATACAAAACAAAAATTGAAAGGACTCATATATAAGTCTTGCATTCCTTTGCTGTCCACTGCAATTATTCCTCAAGATGCATGACCATGACTGCATATGATCAAATTTACATATATGTGTTGGTAATATTCCTTTGGCTTAGTACGGCAACACATCAATATTATACTTTCAAACTTCATAGTATAGTTGTTGTGAGAATCAGAAAATATATCATTTCTGCAACGCTGGTAGTAAAAATCAAAAATACTATGATGTTTTTCAAACTCACTTCGGCCTATATGATTGAGTATTATTTACTAAACCAATCACCTTAAAGGTGATTTTGATCTGATGAGTTTGATTTTATTTGTGGCCGGGCAACATTACAAATTTTAATTTTTCGCAAAAGAAGGATAGGAAACTAAACGGTTTTGTATACATATCAGAGAATTATGATCTGCTGAGGATATATGTACGTAGAACAAAGCTTACGTTAAAACTAACGAACAACAGAAAGTTTTGTAGTGATTAAGTCGGTCGATCACAAAAAAGCTATAATTAAAAGACTTTAATTTTAATTCAATTAATAATTCACCCAGTAAGATTTCTGATTTCCCAGAAGGCAAACAGCACAAGCGCACATCTATGTCACCTCTTGGATAAAGTAATATTTAATCCTTACCATTATATTCAACAAAACAATCCAATATATTTTCATAAAAGAACGAAAACACTTGCTTAAGTGTACAAGCAATATGTGTAAACTTGATAAAAATAAAAGGATAACCGTTAAATTGCCGGGAGTGGACGAACCGAAAGTGAAGAGCCTCCGTTGAGCTAAAGCCTACGTTGAGGTGAACTATGTTTGCATGCAGTGACTCTATTGCTCCTAATCATTGAATTTGTTAGCATCAAATAAATCTTTTGCCTCTGGTTACAATATTATCTAAAATATACGTAACATTTAAGGGGGGCACAAAACTTTCTCTAATATAAGTGAAGGGCAGTGTGTAACTGGTCTTAAATGACCTGATTACTGCTTGGCAGTCAGAGAAATTTGAGACGCTATTAATAAGACTTGCTTGGCATCAACATTACTGTGGGATAGTCAGTTTTTCGGCATTTATATTACATTACATATTACTGTTACGTAGCAAGTAATGTATTGATCTGTTCTAATGACGAATAGACCATTTGTTAGAGAAGATATATTTAGTTCGTTATGAGTACTTTCAAGTATTTCCAGTGTTTAAGAACACTTCAATTATTTGCGGTGTTCCTCGGTATCAGGAGATAAAGACTAGCGTTAATTCACTCCATTTCTTTGGTTAACATCTAACTTACTATAATCAAAAATTAAAAAATGTCTGAGTGATTACAACTGTGTGTTGTAATAATAACTTCTGCCTACTTTACAATCCAATGAAAAATCCTTAAGGTTTATAGTTTTTCAAATAAAACAACTTTTTCATCCTTTGTTGTTATGAAAAGTAAACAAATAGAAATAATACTAAAAAATACAATTGTGAGAGTATCTGTTCTACATACAATTTCCAATAAACTTTTCAACAAAAGGTTTGTGTATTTGCTAAATTAAAAGCAACACCATCCATTGACAATTACCTATTATTATTACCCATTTAATAATATTCTAACTATAAATAAATGATTCTACTTTAAGAGATTTATTAAGTTTAAATAATAACAAAAAGTTAATATTATAAAGAATTAAAAAACATAAGTCTTGCACTAAAAAAATCTTAAGAAATTTAAAATTTTACGTAAATGAAAGCGCTCCAATTTTGTTTGTAACTGATTATAGACGTTTATATTTTGAATTAATTTACACGGTAATAAGTTGTATTATTAGAAGGTAGCATCGAGTTCAAAGTCTTTTGACGTTTTAAAAAAGAAGAGGTTAGGTTAAGTTAGCGGATAGCTTGCCGTTCATAGGTACCTAAGTTCACCCGGTGTCCCATATGGATCATTGTGTCACCCAGTGTGAGGTAAGCTCCTTTGTCATGATCCGTAAGTGGTAGGTTTGAACCACCTCGAGCTCCGGAGGAAACCGGAGCGATCACTCAGTATCACATTCGCCACTATGCCCAAATTTTGAAACGTTTTAAAACAGTGAAGGACATTCGCATAGAAGGTGTTGTAACGATTACATTTTCTCCATATCATGGCAGCTTCTGCTGTAATCCTGGTGAGGCAGAACGTGGTTGTCAGTAAAACTGCCAATAACGCAGTGTCCCGTCAGAATTCCTGTTGTTGGACTCAAGAAGAGAACACATACATACATACATACAACCCATCAGTCAGGGTTACGACCTAGCCCCTCACACCACTTATGTTGTGTGTGTTAATTTTATACATGACTGGCGGGATCTACAGTTTAAAGTCTACTCCGAATGACAGTTTTTTGAGAAACTTTTTCATGGCAATGAAAATAATATGGCTGGACACAGCAGTTTTGAAATTCGGCAACCAGGTATGTTGGACCAAACACGGTTTGTTGAATGCCATGCTGCAAAAAGTATTTTTGTGTTGCTCATATATATTGTCTCTTCCTCAGATCCCTTCCGTGCCAGTTCGTCCACCTTTTCGTATCCCACTACCCCACAGTGACCCGAAACCCAGTAGAGGTGGGTGTTGTGACGCCGTATGCGGTGCACAACTCCTGACGTTCTTTGATTTGATTGCTGCTTGACTGTCTACACATATGATCAAATTCGATGGAGGTAGGTCACCAATTTCAACTATATGTGCAGCTTGTTTAATAGCAAAAATCTCCGCCTGAAGTACGCTGAACATCTTGTGAACATCAATCACACCACAGATGCATTATAGCGAGGCTAATCTCCGTTACTTTTAATTTGTCCCGATATTTAAATAAATGCCGGTTTCTTTATAATTTAATCCAATAAATAAAAAAGTTGAGGAAGATTTTTTTGTGTAAATCTTTAATTGCGATGATCTACAAGTATATGCTGTTTATGTGCCAGCAAAACGTTCAAATGCAGTGTATTCGCCATCAGTTTACTGTTAAAAATTAAACAAACTGAAATGAAATAAAATGAATATTGGCTGGATGAATAAACTCTGCTGGTTGCATGAATGGCAGACTATTTGGCCGATTGCCCGCTCTCTGCTAACCAATACTAGTGCAACAATAACACTTTGACTCAACCACTTTTCTTTCATAATTGGGTCAGTGCAAAGTGGCATGATGGTTGATTTATGCTCGAGTTCATTCTGAAATAAATACCATACTAAAGAAAACTAAAATGTAAATGTATGAAACAAAGAAACGAAGGAACGAAATGAAGATAAATGAAAACCACAATTTTACAACAAAAAAAAAAAAAAAACCAACTGAAAAAAGCAAAAGATAACTTTGGATTTTGTAAATAATAAAAATTTTATTGTATATTTGTGTAAAGGAATAGAATTTAAATATTATGAAACAATTAGAAATTATTAAATATACAAAATGGTTACATGCAGATGTAAGAAAAAAACGTTTAAAAATATTTCAAGTTGAGTATTTATTTACAACTCCTTGATTCAGAATCATTTTTCTTCTTTTTTATTACATGCAATAAATTGGTCCATGCTACTCGCCGTAGTCTAGTACGTAGTGTGTTGGCTTAGTAGACATGGCACCGGTTCAAACGGAACATAAGAAAATATTTCTTCGCCGACTTCCTCCCTACAGGTTTCTGGCAAAAAAAAATTGCCCTGAAAACTTTCTCAAAAAAATGTCATTGGGAGCCTTTAAGCTGTCCAGCAGCCAAAGATAACAGGACTGTAACAGATCTAAGTAGTAGAGCTCATGATACCCAACAGGTTATCAACATCAAGTATTTTCCGTTTTACGAATAACCCCTTCAATAAAAATAATTTATGTGCTGAAGGTAAGGTCATCAAAGGCTGGAATTGTCGATGCTATACAGCAGTTTGCACAAATGCAATTCCAAACAGTTGTTTAACAGTTAAAGTTCCATGGCGACTCCAGTCTGATTCCATAAAATATAGACTAATACATGAATACGTGATTGGCAAATACAACCCTTTAGTCAGGATTATAACCTAGCTTCTCACGCCACCCATGTTGTGTGTTTTAATGTTATACATGAGTGGAGGGCCCTGCAGTTTAAAGTCAACTTCGAAAGACAAATTTTTGAGGAACTTTTCATGGTAGTTGTATTTACTCTCAGAGTTTTTGCCGGAAATCTGCTGAGAGGAAGTTGACGAATAAATATTTTTTTCATATTTCGTTTTATAAAATTTTTCCATCTTTTTTGACGTGCAGCAATATCCTTAGGCTCTCCGATTGTTCTGAAACGTCTTAGAAGAATGCAGTGTGAAATTTATTTTATTCACGGTGGAAGGCCTTTGCATGTTTTCGATCGACTAGGTTTGATTATTAATTTTTTTCTATGAATATCGATGATAAAATCTATTCTGATCGAAATCTGCTCATCCTCTACGGTGCGTACTTAAATATTTTAAGAGTTAATGATTAACGACTTCTGCGATAAACTAAGATGTATAGATAGTGGAGAGAATTTTGTAGTTCCTTCGCCTCTATACACATACATATATAATTTGTCATTACAGCCTTTTAGTCAGGATTACAACCTAGTTTATCACACCACTTACTATGTTGTGTGTGTTAATTGCTTACATGAGCGACGTAGACCTACAGTTTAAAGTCGACTACGAACGACAGATTTTTGAGAAATTTTTCATGGTAATTTTTTTTATTTACCTCAGAGTTTTTGCTACATATCGCTTCTGTATTCCCTCACTAATTTATTAACATTTTAAGAGAGTACTTTATTAAATAGAAAAGAGTGCTATTCTTCTGTACAATTCTCTGTGTGCATTCTCTTCAAATAATTTCGGTTTTTTTTGGGGGTAAAGTATGAAACATAAGTAAAAGAATAACTCCAATATCCGCTCATGCGCAGTCCCATATAAATAATTCAAGGATATTTTTGCCGGCACGTGATTACATTTGTTTACAATATATAAACTTAAATTACAGGGTAAAACTACAATGTAGCTACAGTAACAGATCAACAGTTACGGTGGCAGCAATTAAAACAATAGCAGAGCAGTATAGTAAAGGATTTTGAATTTTAAAAATTTCGTTTTAACCTGCATACATAGATACCTAATTGGGCATTACAACTATTCAGTCAGAATTACTACCTAGTTTCGCACACCACTTGACACCACAGATTTGTGAGAAACTTTTCATTTATATTTTATTTACTCTCAGCGTTTTTAACAGAAGTTTGCTGGGAGGAAGTCGCCGAAGAAATACCTTTGTTATATTATCTTTCATTTGAGATGTTTAGACTAGGATTTGAACCGCGTCCTTACGTCTAATATGCCAAAACATTACCTACTAGACTATCTTCCCATGATAGGGTACCAAAACTTTTGATGCAATCTAGGATTTTTAAATAGAGGCTGTTCCACTAATATCTTAAAGCTATTGACGTGGTCGACACATAGCTTTGCAGTCCGAAAAGCTGTTTGCTCTTGCCTTTATTCATCACTTAGTGATGGATCTAGCCTTTCAAATTGTTAACTATGACTTTTTATACGATACTTAACTACGTTATCGTTCTCCTGTTTTCACAGATTTCACAGTTTACAAGATTTTTTGTTAATTTTTAAACAACATACATACATAATTGATCATTACAACCCTTCAGCCAGGATTACGACCTAGTTTCTCACACCACTTATATTGTGTGTGATAATTTTATACATGAGTGGTGGGACCTACAGTTTAAAAAAATCGAATCGGAACGACAGATTTTTGAGAAACTTTTCAAGGTGGCCGAAGCTCTTGCCAACAGGTGCTACTATGGCTTCAATAGGCAATTGAGTAGTAGAGATCTCTCTCGTGCGACAAAACTAATAATCTACAAGACGCTCATCCTCCCCGTTCTTCTTTATGGCGCCGAGGCATGGACCCTATTAAGCAAAGAAAAGTCGTACGTAAGATCTTCGTTCCAGTGCGAGTTGGCGATGATTTCCGCATCCGATCCAAACTGACATAGACGTAGGCGCGCAAGCAGCAGAGGCATCTGGTAGGATGTGTTGCGGCAGGCCGAAATCCGTTAATCGTGTTGTTAATAGTAAGTAAATAAGTAAGGGATTCCTGTATAAAGACTTTAGTGATCAATATAAATACTGTACAGCATAGATAACATATTAATTGAAAGACTATGAAATCACAGAAACAGTTGTAGAAATAAGTACAAGCACATGTATGCAGATGTAAAATTTTCCTTTTACTGTCGAAATTAAAAACAGTGTCCCATAGTATCACGTATGAATATTTAGTACTTATGCTTATTGTATTAGTCGCTTACTTATCCAGTCACTTTAAAATATTACTCTTGCGGACAAATCCTTACGCCTTAATATCGTGGTCGTAGTGGTGATAATCTGGATGCTCTGCTCTGATGTCTAACCAGATGCGGATAAAATTATACCATTGTAGGAAACGTATATGGGGTGGCGTTATAAATTATTTGCATGCCGCAATGAGTTCAACGACAAACTAATTTGCATGGTGTTTAAAGCCGAATTATTCATTTAAAATGTGTGGATTCGTATGAAAAATGGTTATGCTGATTGACGATTTGGGACGCCATTGTAAGTTTAAATTTAATGTGAAAGAATAGATACGAAAGTACATCATAAGATTAAAAATTTGATTTCTCTGCCTTCATAATATTTTTTTAATATTAAAAAAGGGGTTGGAAACTACGAAGAGTGAAACTATTGTATACAATAGCATACGCATAATAATCTAATATCACATAAAGTTTTAAACACCAATTTATGAGTAATGCTATAAACACAATAAACGTAAAGCAGCAAACGCAGCAATCTGTCGTTGAATACATGGGTGTATATGGAGGTGATTATTTTAAAGGCAGCGCGACAACAAGCAAAGTTTCTGCTGCTTTGCTTTTAGGCTAATTTCTATTATTATTCGCAGTAATGAGTGAATTAGAACTCGCAGTGAGGGGATATGTGATGCATGAAATAGAGGTTTAAAAAACGCGACCTATGAATATAATGGAAAAAACTTTTTAGTGGCACCATTTATAAGGACATATTGAATAGTTTCTTTTTTTATTTGTTTTGCTAATATTTAGCTGCTGCTACCTTTATCATAATTAATGCAGCACGCAAGCAGCTTGCCTTTGGCAGCAATTGCAAAACTGTTGTGCTTGCTGCGTTGCGTTTATTGTGTGTATAGCATTGTTTTCCCAAACATATTTTGAACATTACATTATTCCTTCATTCATTCTTTGAACATCACATCGTTTTCATATTTTAAAGCATATACAGAGTGTAGTTATGAGCAGATACATACATATATGTATGTACTTATGTAATCAAGTAATAATTGACAATATGAAAGATGTAGTATTTCAATTTTGTCCAATTGAAATCGATTGTAAAATTGTAAACCGTATACCATTGCATCTACATCGACTTTCTTATGAATGTAATATTTGCTGCAATACAGTACAATATCTTAGTATTGCTGTGCCTTCATAGTGATCAATTATGCTGTACGAAATTCAATAGTTTTTAATTAAAAGAACTTCAAACTGAGAACTCAATTGATATTGTAAGATATACCGAGATAGTGGAGTATTTGAGTAAAATTGCCTGCTTTTCATAATTGACTTCGTTCAGTTATTGTTATGCGTGCATTCATGTGTTTGCTGTACTTTTGAAATATTAGTTCGAATTATTTTCTTTCATTAATGTAATGTTTGACAATGGTATTTTAGCATTTTCATGATATTATAGATAAGGTTAAAAAATGCAAAATTTTTAATTAATGTAGTCATCGTAAACTAGTAGGTAGACTGTTCAAAAGCCAGGTCAGAAATATGAAAGAAAATATTACTTCTTGCAGATTTTAGAAAAAACTCTGCGATTAAATAACATTTCTAAGATAAGTTTCTCGCTAATCTGTCTTTCGGAGTCGACTTTGAACTGTAAATCAACGCACTCATGTATAAAATTAACACACATAACATAAGTGGTATGAGAACCTGGTTGGATTTCTTCACTTTAGAGTTGTAATGACCAAATATATACATACATATATATGTATGCATGTATTTTACATCTGATTTACTAAGTTACCCACTGTAAAACGTGTACATGTTGTATAAAATTGTTAAAACATTGCTTATGTGAAAATCGTTTCACAGAGAGTAGTTTTCTAATCTGGTTAAATTTGATCAAATGCAACAACTGAATAAAAGTTTTGGTTTAAATGGTTCCATTAATTTTTAACACATGCATATACAAGAGTCCTTACACATTATATAGCTTGTCGTAAGTACAAATTTCTTAAGCTATGTAAAGTTTAACGTACATATGTATATCAGTTAACTATTAAACAAGACCTTATTATTATCTGTAGTGTATCTAGGCCTGATCTTTGACTCCAAACTTAAGTGGAAAGCCAACCTGGATGCTAGGGCATGTAGAGAGGCCTGCTCTGCTCACTTCTGCAGAAGAGCAGAGCAATTTTACACATTGGATCTATACTTCAGATATCGAACCCAACTTCCTATATGGATTTGCTTTCTGCTGGACTGCTCTAAACAGACAATATATTAACAGACTCTTGACAAGGCCAGAAAATCTACAACTATTTATGTTACAGGTACTCTACGCACCACTCCCACAAAAGCTTTGTTCGCAATGCATAAGTGGCTTCCCACTGATCTACTTGATAAACAATCAACCAAACTTTCCGCGACCGGACTCATACCTTCTGGGCTTTCTTCTGTTTTACAAGTTGATCCCCCAGCCCGATCGCACATCGAAGTTCTCCTTCTAGAATATTGTTTGGACAAAATATTTCTGAGCAGGGACGACTCGTTCTCAACATGCTCATCACCCCGGAACCCTTGTATATATATATCGATGGCTCCAGGCTTCACCCTATTGATAGCGGTGTCTTTTCCGTGAAAATTGAAATTGACATTTCCTCCGACTCACTGTAGCTTATTTCACCAAGCACCTCATTCCATCCTCATCAACGGCGCTTCCTAAACCTGTATCTTAATTTTTAGATAGGCGTTACGATCAACTCCAACTTCGTCAGTGAGTGTTTCAACATTTTCTCTGGGCGTTTCAGTGTCTCACTTGTTTGCGTCCTAGAGCACAGAGACAAGTAGTATGTTTATGTATGTTCGCGACCAATCCCTCCATACGAATTTGGGATCATGCCTACGCTACAGTCGGTAGTGTTAGGTTAGTTGATAGGTTTGTAACATATAGATTGGACGGACAGAATGAGTGTGTGTGTGTGTGTGTGTGTGTCATTTTTAAAGTGTGTAGGTTCGTCTCGAGTCTGAGTTCATGATTCCGATGATCCCCGAGTGCGTGATGTAGGGTACCGTAAACTCATGTTGTGGACTTGTGCAATGTTATGCTTTTGTTTATTTTATTTTTTAATGTAAACAAATTTTAAAACGCTTGACTCATATTACAGTTTTTAATGTAAACAAATTTTAAAACGCTGACTCAAGAAATATGCAGCTGTGTGCACGTCTACATCGTATACCCAAATAGAAACATGATTATGCATGTTCATTCTATTTGTGTTAATATGAGTATATATGAGTGTGTGCACGTACATAAGATCAAAAAGAACATTTTTTAAAGTAAACAAATACAAAATTTTGGGATGTGGTTATGTTTAATAAATTTTTTTTTTTTATGATTCAATGCGATATATTTCCGTTATGTGTGGTACTTTTCTTGTGGACAAATGTGGGATAACGACATATTGTTGCTGTAAACAATAGCAGCACTTTGTTATAAATAAAAGCAGCGTGACTCCTTATCGTTTCTTACTCTTAAGGATAAGATCAATAAGAATATTTATTAATGTAAACAAATTTTAAAACGCTTGTCTTATATTACAGTTTTTAATGTAAACAAATACAACATTTTGGGATGTGGTTGTGTTTAATTAATTTTTTTTGTATGATTCAATGCGATATATTTCCGTTATGTGTGGTCCTTTTCTTGTAGACAAATGTCGGATAACGACATATTGTTGCTGTAAATAATAACCGCGCGACTTCTTATGATGTCTTATTCTTAAGCATACGATCAATAAGAATATTTTTTTTTTTTTACTGTAAACAAATTTTAAAACGCTGACTCAAGAATTATGCAGCTGTGTGTACGTTTACATCATATACCTAAATAGAAACATGATTGTGCATGTTCATTTTATTTGTGTTTATATGAGTATATATGAGTGTGTGCATGTTTCCTCATCTACATCCCAGAGTATAAATTGACTTGTTATCAGGATTTAGAAGTCATTCTTGAGTTAGAAATTGGTAGCAAGTTATATTTTCAAGTGCAAAATTTAAAAAGAAAAAATGTCTGGATTTATTTGTGAAGTTTGTAAAAAAGTATTCACTCTGAATACAAATTTAAGAAGACATCATAGATTGTATCATGATGGACCATCCACATCATTTAAATGTACACCTTGCAATAAGTATTTCTCAAACCAACTGAATTATCAACAACACATCTCACAACATTCAAAGATTGGAGATGGAGGAGAAACTTTTAAGGCTGTTAATTGTACGGACTGTAATCAACATATTCCAAAGACAAATTGGCATCAACATATTAGAACAAATGCTCACAAACTTAATTGTGCTAATAATATCCTAAATGATATTAATGGTGTTGATATTGATGACGATGAAGTAAAATGTGTTAGATCAGTGTTTAATAATCGCATCATTACATATTTGATTGCAAATAATAAGGAAACGAATTTAATACCTGAGAACTTTTTATCGGGAATTAAATTCAAAGTGGTTAAGCTGTTAAGTGATGTGATTCAGAAACATGATAATATAAAATTCAATCTGGAGATTTTTTGTGAATACATGCTGGTAAAAGAAGAGGAGGATTTACGTTACATCGAAGTGAAATCACATCAAACTAAAATGGTTATAATTAATCTCTCATCATCAACTGCAGAAGATCTCCTCAATATTTACAAAGCACAATGCGATGTTATTGTTAAAAAAATGAGTGAATTCCAGGAACGTGATAGCGGTTGGACATTAATACAAATATTACGGATAGAAATTAATATAAATAAATATCAGTGTCTAAAAGGTTCGCAGTATATCCCTCTACCAACCCCAATACAGAGAAAGTTTGCATGCATCAATGTTCAAAATAACGATGAGTATTGTTTCAAGTGGGCTGTTATATCAGCATTGTATCCGATTAATGTTCATTCTAACAGAACCACATCATATAAAATTAATAACATTAATGATGACATTATCACTTTGGAAAATGGCATTGTTTTAAATTTTGAATATTTGACTTTTCCGCTACCAACGAATAAAATCAAAAATTTTGAAATGAAAAATCCCGATATTAGCGTGAACGTGTTTGGTTTGAATGACAACAACGAGATAGTCGGACCCTACTATTGCAGTATAAAAGAAAAAGCTAAGCACGTTAATTTGTTATTACTAGAAGATGGTGAGAGATTCCATTACGTATGGATTAAAAATATTTCAAGGTAAATCAATAATAATTTTATGCTAAAAAAATGACATTAATATAAAATTGATTCACTTTCCATTTGATTACAGATTAATTAAAAGTCAATTAACTAATCACTGTCGACAAGTTTACATATGTAACATTTGCTTAATACATTTTCATAGTGAAACGGCGCTGATCAAACACAAAGATGAGTGTAACAAAATTGTAACCAGACTACCCTCTATAGATAATAATATCGTAAGTTTTAAAAATTTCAAAAAGCAAATGGATGTACCTTTTGTAGTCTACGCTGATTTTGAATGTATTCTAGAGACAATTAATATTCAAAATTCAGCTAATGTTAAGTCAATACAAAAACATATTCCATTTGCTTATAGTTATTACATCAAATGTTCATTTAACAATAGTTTAGATAAATTTAACATATACTGTGGTGATGATGCACCAAAACATTTCTTCGTAAATTTAGTTAAAGATTGTAAAGATTTATATGTGAATTATTTAAGTATCGTAAAACCAATGAATACCTTAACACCTTCTCAACAGATTAGACAGAAAGAGGATACAATTTGCCACATTTGTAAACAAATTTTATCTCCTGTAGATCGAGTAGCCGATCATTGTCACTTAACAGGTAAATATAGACGACCGGCCCATAACAAATGCAATTTAGCGTATCAAATAGCAAATTTTATTCCTATATTCTTTCATCATCTTTCATCATATGATTGTCATTTGTTCGTAAGAGAACTCTCTTCTATTGAAGGTGAAATAAATGTAATTCCCTTAAACAAAGAACTATATGTATCTATATCGAAAAAGATTAATATAGATGAAAAAAATACTATCGAACTACGTTTTCTAGATTCTTGTCGGTTTATGCCATCAAGTTTGGAAAAACTAGCGGGATATTTGTCAGATAATGATCTGTTGACAGTAAAATCAAGTTATCAAACTCCCAATGAATTTAGTTTAATGAAACGTAAAGGTGTCTTTCCATATGACTATCTAGATTCAGTCAACCGTCTTGAAGAAACAGGACTACCACCCCGATCATGTTTCTTTAATAAACTTACTAATGAGTCGTGTAGCGCAGATGATTACGAACATGCTGAAAAAGTTTGGAATACATTCAAATGTAAGAAACTTTTAGATTATCTTGTATTATATTTAAAAGTTGATGTCCTATTGCTTTGTGATGTATTTGAAAATTTTCGTAAGGTTTGTAAAAACATTTACAATTTAGACCCCTGTCAATATTATACTACACCAGGTTTATCCTGGGATGCAATGTTGAAAACAACTGAAATTGAGTTGGAATTATTGACAGATATCAGCATGTACAATTTCTTTGTGCGGGGTATTAGGGGAGGTATTGTTCAATGCAGTAAGCGACATGTGACAGCTAATAATAAATATGTTAGTGACTATGATTCAACAAAAGAATCAAATTATCTAATGTATTTAGATGTAAATAATTTATATGGTTATGCAATGTCTCAATATCTCCCCTATAAAAATTTTAAATGGCTTGATGATTGTAACGACTTCGATGTAACTAATGTAGAAGAAGATTCAGAATTTGGTTATATTTTAGAAGTGGATTTGGAATATCCAACTGTATTGCACGATCACCATAGTGATTTTCCATTCTGTGCTGAAAATAAGAAAATTGAGAATATGAAACATGTAAAATTAATAACAGACTTAAATGACAAAAAGAATTACATAATACATTACCAATTACATAATCAATTACATAATCTATTACGGATAGAAATTAATATAAATAAATATCAGTGTCTAAAAGGTTCGCAGTATATCCCTCTACCAACCCCAATACAGAGAAAGTTTGCATGCATCAATGTTCAAAATAACGATGAGTATTGTTTCAAGTGGGCTGTTATATCAGCATTGTATCCGATTAATGTTCATTCTAACAGAACCACATCATATAAAATTAATAACATTAATGATGACATTATCACTTTGGAAAATGGCATTGTTTTAAATTTTGAATATTTGACTTTTCCGCTACCAACGAATAAAATCAAAAATTTTGAAATGAAAAATCCCGATATTAGCGTGAACGTGTTTGGTTTGAATGACAACAACGAGATAGTCGGACCCTACTATTGCAGTATAAAAGAAAAAGCTAAGCACGTTAATTTGTTATTACTAGAAGATGGTGAGAGATTCCATTACGTATGGATTAAAAATATTTCAAGGTAAATCAATAATAATTTTATGCTAAAAAAATGACATTAATATAAAATTGATTCACTTTCCATTTGATTACAGATTAATTAAAAGTCAATTAACTAATCACTGTCGACAAGTTTACATATGTAACATTTGCTTAATACATTTTCATAGTGAAACGGCGCTGATCAAACACAAAGATGAGTGTAACAAAATTGTAACCAGACTACCCTCTATAGATAATAATATCGTAAGTTTTAAAAATTTCAAAAAGCAAATGGATGTACCTTTTGTAGTCTACGCTGATTTTGAATGTATTCTAGAGACAATTAATATTCAAAATTCAGCTAATGTTAAGTCAATACAAAAACATATTCCATTTGCTTATAGTTATTACATCAAATGTTCATTTAACAATAGTTTAGATAAATTTAACATATACTGTGGTGATGATGCACCAAAACATTTCTTCGTAAATTTAGTTAAAGATTGTAAAGATTTATATGTGAATTATTTAAGTATCGTAAAACCAATGAATACCTTAACACCTTCTCAACAGATTAGACAGAAAGAGGATACAATTTGCCACATTTGTAAACAAATTTTATCTCCTGTAGATCGAGTAGCCGATCATTGTCACTTAACAGGTAAATATAGACGACCGGCCCATAACAAATGCAATTTAGCGTATCAAATAGCAAATTTTATTCCTATATTCTTTCATCATCTTTCATCATATGATTGTCATTTGTTCGTAAGAGAACTCTCTTCTATTGAAGGTGAAATAAATGTAATTCCCTTAAACAAAGAACTATATGTATCTATATCGAAAAAGATTAATATAGATGAAAAAAATACTATCGAACTACGTTTTCTAGATTCTTGTCGGTTTATGCCATCAAGTTTGGAAAAACTAGCGGGATATTTGTCAGATAATGATCTGTTGACAGTAAAATCAAGTTATCAAACTCCCAATGAATTTAGTTTAATGAAACGTAAAGGTGTCTTTCCATATGACTATCTAGATTCAGTCAACCGTCTTGAAGAAACAGGACTACCACCCCGATCATGTTTCTTTAATAAACTTACTAATGAGTCGTGTAGCGCAGATGATTACGAACATGCTGAAAAAGTTTGGAATACATTCAAATGTAAGAAACTTTTAGATTATCTTGTATTATATTTAAAAGTTGATGTCCTATTGCTTTGTGATGTATTTGAAAATTTTCGTAAGGTTTGTAAAAACATTTACAATTTAGACCCCTGTCAATATTATACTACACCAGGTTTATCCTGGGATGCAATGTTGAAAACAACTGAAATTGAGTTGGAATTATTGACAGATATCAGCATGTACAATTTCTTTGTGCGGGGTATTAGGGGAGGTATTGTTCAATGCAGTAAGCGACATGTGACAGCTAATAATAAATATGTTAGTGACTATGATTCAACAAAAGAATCAAATTATCTAATGTATTTAGATGTAAATAATTTATATGGTTATGCAATGTCTCAATATCTCCCCTATAAAAATTTTAAATGGCTTGATGATTGTAACGACTTCGATGTAACTAATGTAGAAGAAGATTCAGAATTTGGTTATATTTTAGAAGTGGATTTGGAATATCCAACTGTATTGCACGATCACCATAGTGATTTTCCATTCTGTGCTGAAAATAAGAAAATTGAGAATATGAAACATGTAAAATTAATAACAGACTTAAATGACAAAAAGAATTACATAATACATTACCGCAATCTTCAGCAATGCATTCAACATGGTTTAATTTTGAAGAAAATTCATAGAATTCTGCAATTTAATCAATCGAATTGGTTAAAAAAATATATTGATGTAAATAACCATCATAGAACATTGGCTAAAAACACATTTGAACAAAACTTTTTCAAATTACTCAATAATGCGGTCTATGGTAAGACTATGGAAAACGTGGATAAGAGAAAAGACATCAAAATAGTAATTGGATGGGAAAATAGAAGAAAACGATTAGGAGGCAGATCACTAATTGCGAGACCAAATTTTCATAGTTGTATTGAAATTACTGAAGAAATGGTTGCCGTTGAAATGAGTAGAGTGCAAACGGAATATAATAAACCCATTTATATTGGTTTTTCAGTTCTAGAATTATCAAAATGGAAAATGTATAATTTTCATTACGATTATATGAAGCCAAAATATCTTGATAGTATTAATCTTTGCTATATGGATACCGATTCATTTATATATGATGTGAGAACAAATGATATGTATGATGATATTAGAAATGATATTCCAACACATTTCGATACATCTGCTTATTCAAGAGAAAATTCATATAATTTCCCCTTGATGAATAAAAAAGTATTGGGTATGATGAAAGATGAATGTAATGGAAAGGTTATTAGGGAATTCATTGGTTTGCGAGCTAAAATGTATTCCGTCAAAATAGATAGAGTAGACAAAGAAATTAAAAAAATTAAAGGCGTTAAAAATAGTGTAACATCTAGGCTAAGTATTAATGATTTTAGAAAAGGTCTACTAGAGAAAAAGCTGTATCATGATTCTATGTATGTGTTTAGATCTAAGATTCATCAAGTATACACACAATATATAAGTAAATTAACTTTAAGTTATTTAGACGATAAGAGATTTATATGTGAAAATAATGTTGACACATACGCCTGGGGACATTACAAAATAAATTCTCCATCAACATCATCATCATCAAATTTAAATTCATATAGAGAATTTTTGCAAGACGATAATGATCAAATGTTATTAAATTTAAATTCATATGTAGAATTTATGAAAGACGGTGATGATGAAATGTTTTTAAATTTAAATATATAGATTAAGTAGTTGATAAGAAATGTAATATATAAATAATATGAATTAATAAATAAAGAATCTATTATATGTATATAAATTAAACAATTTTTTTAATTTCATTTCAATTAATATTTATTGAATAAAAATTTTAAACACAAGTGCCCACAATTAAATGTATTCAATTTTTGTTTTCGTTCATAATTATATTCAATAGGAAATTTTAAGTAGTTGACAATCCCAAGTGGTGGTTGTAAGTCTCCAAAGCTATCAAAATATTCTTTATAGTTGTGGTTTTTATAATATGCTACCCAATGTGTTCCCATACCATTTGAATCATCTAAATTAACAATGCCGCATTCTTGCTTGAGTGGTTTTTTAGGTAAATAATCACGCATGAAAACACCCCTAAAGTATTTAAGATGTTTTCCATATTTATTCAAATCCAAATCTGTTAATGGGCGCATAGGTAGGTTATCTAGTAGTTTTTTGGAGCTGGACTATAGTAGAGACCATATCCAGTTTTATATGGTTTGAGATATACCCCTTTACCCATTGCAATTGATTCCATATATCTATTGTGACGGTTAGCTTCCGCCAATTGTTCTTTTCCATTTTTTATAGCATTTACTGCTTTGGCAATAGCGGATCCACCACTTGCTAAACCACCAAGCGCTGACAATGCCGCTAGTACGGGAATAAGTGGAAGAAATCCTCCAATTTTCGGTACAGGTATAACTCTCGGTATTATAATGTCTGCTCGCTTTTTCCCTTTAAAATTTGAATGAATAGTCTTTTGAGCTATTTTAACAGCATCATTTATATCAAGGGGTTTCTGTTCTTTCAATTGTTTCAAAGTTTTTCTCACAGTAGCAGTGAATAATTTCTTATTACATTTATTCATATTTCCTTTTCTCGTTCTTTTTGAATTCTTTCTTTTCTTATGTCTCTGCTCCTTCATACCTAATCCAAATTTCACTTTAGCTTTCATAGTGTTTGTCACAAACCACGCGTCAGCACGTTCTTTAATATCACTATCTTTAGATTTAACTCGTTGCCAGGCTTTTTCAGCTAATATTTGATCTGCTTGATGTCTTGTGTCTATACCTTTTGATTGTGAATATGCAATATCGTGCTCTTTACAAGCTGCGTCTAACAAATTTATACCCTTATCTCCTCTTGCTAAACGTTTTTCAAGTTTTGTACCTGATAACCAGGCAAATGTAATTCAACAGGTAATTTATTTATTAAGTTGTTTACAAGTCCTCTTCTCATCTTACACTGACTGGGTTTTTGTTTTGATTGTAGATTATAACCCTTTTTTCGTTAGTTTTATACCTCTCGCAAAAATATCTGAAATCAAGACGATTTCCTATATATACACCAATTTATACGATCACTGTTTCAGTATGTCAGTCAACATGAAGCTAGTTAAACAGGCAAAGCAAATTATTATAAGAAATATTGATGAATCATCTCAATCAAGAGATAAAACAGTTGTACACAATACATTATTACCGAATTCGATTCGTGCATTAATAGTGGGACCATCGAATTGTGGTAAAACTAATGTAATGATAAGTCTAATTGAAAGTCCTAACGGATTGAGATTTAAAAACATCTATTTATACTCGAAATCATTATATCAACCAAAATATTACTATCTAAGAAAATTAATTAAACCGATAAAAGAAATTAATCTATTTACGTTTTTGGAAAATGAAGAAGTTCTAACTCCAACAAAAGCGTATCCACATTCTATAATAATATTCGATGATGTTATTTGTGAGAAACAAAATAGTATAAGAGACTACTTCTGTATGGGAAGACATAAATTTATTGATTGCTTTTACCTGTGTCAAACATATACTAAAATTCCAAAACATCTAATACGTGATAATGCAAATATGATTATAATATTTAAGCAGGATGAAATGAATTTAAAACATATATATAATGATCATGTTATTGGCGATATGACTTTTAAACAATTTGTTGACCTTTGCAGTGAGTGTTGGAAAGATAAATATGGATTTCTTGTTGTAAGCAAGGATGATTTAATAAATAAAGGACGTTATCGAAAAGGATTTGATAGTTTCATACAACTATGATATGTTATTTGATATTAGATAGCAAGCAGATCGTAACCAGATATAAAGCAGATCGTAACCAGATATAAAGCAGTTCGTGAGCAGATAGCAAGCAGATCATAACCAGATAGCAAGCAGATCGCAACCAGATATAAAGCAGATCGTGAGCAGATAGCAAGTAGATCATAACCAGATTAAATCAAATAAAAAAATTATTATAATGTTTAAAAATTAACATAATAAAATGTTAGAAGATCTTGTGAAGACAAGAGCTGTTCTAAAGGAAAAGTTAAAAAATATTAAACTGAATCAAATAGATAGAGTTAATTTATTAGAAGATACCTTTCAACCAATAACAAAACCACTTAAAAAAATCATCGGAAAACTTGAAGATAAACATAAGGATATGTATATAGACAACACTTTTGGTGGCGAGGATGATAATGATGATGTAAATGGTGATAATAAAATCATCGCAAAACTTGAACATAAGCATAAGGATGTAGACAACACTATTGATGATGATGATGATTATTATAACGTAAATGGTGTTAGTGACGATTTTCAATATGGAAATAGGTCAACTGATGATAATGATGATGAACAAAACTATAACCCTAATAGACCTGTGTCAAGTACATATATCAAAAAATTGAAAAGAAAACAAAGTTTAAAGCTAACGAAAGACTCTGCATTATTTGAAAATATTCAATTACTTATTAATAATAAGCAATTGGATAAAATTTATGGTCTTAATCAAGATGAATACGGAAATTGGAGATATGGCAAGGAAAAATTAATATTTAATAGAGATAATACTATGCGGATAGGAAATATGAAATTGAAAATGACACCTGGATTATTTGAATTAGTATTTCATACAAAACCTCTCCATTATACTAAAAATGATTTAAAGAAATATAAAGAGATTTTAATTCATACCAATGCACATAGACGTCGTTATGAATCTAAGGAACAAGTGAAAGGAACACGAGCCTTCAAATATAGACGAATAATTAAACATTTATTCAAAACAACAACAAAAATTTCAACAAAAGGCAGTGGATTATTGCTAAAATCACTAGATAATCGGAAATCAAACTATATATATTGGGATGATCCTAATGAATTAGTTGACAGACTACGTTTACTTCTCTCATCGGAAGGTGCTGGTCACAACAATCATCAAAACGAAATAATCTCTATTATCGAAGAACTTAAAGAATCTAACATAATTTATTAGAAGAGTGAAAGAGATGTCTTATATTAATAAATTTGGAGAAAGTTTTAATAAATATAATTATAAAAACAAAAATATTGTAATCAAAACATATATAACACAAATATATGATGATCTAGTTGATCAAATAAACAATTTAAAAAGTGAGATTGAAAATGTTTATCTAAAGCATGACAATGAAATGAAAGTATTCGAAGATAATCTTAATACTTCAATTATACACAATCAAGAAATAATGAGTAATGATGTTAAAAATAAAATTAGCGAACAATCTGTAAAAATTGAGAAAATAAAAGACTATATGGAGAAACTTGAAAAAGCTCTTGATAACTATGTTGAGAAGGCAATAATAGATTCTAAGCAGGAAAACTATAATGGAAATATTGAATACAGAAATAAAATTACAGAGAAATTCAATAAAATTGAAAGTGAAATGAAAGTGTTTAACGAAGCTTTCAAGAAAATTGAAATTGAAGTTTTAAAGAGAATTAATATCTATAATCAAAGGTTAAATCATATTGAAGAATATCTATTCAAAACACTCACTCAAAGGAAAAACTAAAAATCGAATAAAATATACTTACACACACACACACACACACATATACATACACATATAAATAATATGGATTTGAATGCAGACAAAAGACAAATAGTAGAAG
The DNA here is from genome assembly GCA_958299815.1 of Sarcophaga carnaria. Classification (NCBI taxonomy): domain Eukaryota; kingdom Metazoa; phylum Arthropoda; class Insecta; order Diptera; family Sarcophagidae; genus Sarcophaga; species Sarcophaga carnaria. The sequence continues at coordinate 48,191,179 of OY283150.1, forward strand.
AATTACACAAACAAGCTAGAAAAAATTTCAAAAGAAGACGAGTTGTAGTGAAGGGAATTGATGATTTATGGTAAGCTGATCTGGTAGAAATGGGAAGCTATGAAACATATAATAATGGATATCGTTATCTTCTAACAGTTATAGATACTTTTTCAAAAAAAGCCTGGGCTGTTGCTGTTAAAAATAAAGGTGCACAGAACGTAACGGCTGCTATGAAAAGTGTATTCGATACAGCAAAGCGAAAACCGAAAAACCTGCAAACCGATGATGGTAGAGAGTTCTTTAATAATCAATTCCAACATTTAATGCAATCTCATAAAATTAATCACTATTCAACATATAGTTCTTTGAAAGCATCAATAGTTGAACGATTTAATAGAACATTGAAAGGGATGATGTGGAAAGAGTTTAGCTTTCAAGGAACTTACAAATGGATAAACATATATCAAGAACTAATAGATAAATATAATAATACACTTCATAGAACAATTAAAATGACACCAAATGAAGTGAACTGTTTCAATGAAAAAACTCTTTTGGATACCGTATACAATAACTTAAAGGTTTTTAGGAGACCTAAGTTTAAAATTGGTGATCATGTTCGTATAAGCAAATATAAACATGTATTTGAAAAAGGATATACACCAAATTGGACTACAGAAATCTTCAAAATCAAAAATATAAGGAATACAAATCCCAATACTTACATTTTAGAAGACTATCGTGGTAGTGAAATTAAAGGTGGATTTTATGAATATGAACTTTTGAAAACAAAATACACTCAAACATATTTAGTTGAAAAAGTATTAAAGAGGAGACGAAATATGTTGTATGTTAAATGGTTGGGATTTTCATCAAATCACAATTCTTGGATAAATTCAAATAATACTTCAGCAGCGTCATCAATATCATTATAAAAACACTGTAATATTTGAAAATTATTCATTCTCAAGGTATACGTTAAGATGTCCATAACATTAACTCTGAACGGAAATACATTAAAACTAGTTGCTGACTATTTTCCACCCATTGTGCTTGAATCAAATTATGTTTGCGGTCTAATAAGTTTTGATACATATCACTCAATTCCGAATATTGATTATGATAACAATTTGTTTCATATTGGTAACCATATTATAGAAATTCCTGTGGGATCATATGAATTTTCAGACTTAGCTGATTTTCTATTTAGAAAATATAAAAAGTTGAATGTAAAAGGAAAACTTAATGTTCAATCAAATTATAACACACTACAAACCTACATAGAGAGCTCAATTGATACGATATTTTTCGATAAAGAGAGATCAATTGGAACACTACTTGGATTTAGTAAGAGAGTTCTAAAGCCTGGTGAAGAGCATAAATCAGACAAAACAATAGATATTACAAAAATAAACACTATTTTAATTGAGTGTAATATTGTCAGCGGATCCTATATAAATAACGTTTCTGCTCACACTCTACATCAATTTTCGCTTAACGTGAGTCCTGGCTATAAAATAACAGAAGCACCAGCAAACGTCATTTATTTACCAGTTAATGCTAGATCAATCAACACCATTGTTCTAAAAGTAGCCGATCAGGACGGAAACCTTATTAATTTTCGCGGAGAAAAAATATCTATTAGATTACATTTGAAACCTCTGAAGGAATGATTATATTTAATAGTAAAAACAATTCCTACAACAACAACAACAATTTATTATCAGTATCACAATCAAAAACGTTACACCCATCTCCAGCAATAAAAACAGCAACAAGATCTGAAGATTTTAAAAAATTATCACAAATAAAAAAAATACACAAAAACAGAGGACACAGAATCTCAGTAGACATAATCATGAATTTCTAAAATAACTTGGTTTCAAACTAAAACAAAAATGAGTATAATTTACATACTACAACAACCAAATTTTGATAATTCAATCATCAAGAAAGAATATCATAGTTATACATCATATCTACAATCATTTAAGAATAACGATGAAATTCGTATATCAATTCAAAACCAAGATTTGTTAGTTCTACCAAGTGAAAGTTTTCTATACATAGAAGGATTTGCAACAAAAGACGATTCTACAGTCTCTCCATCATTAAAACTCTTAAACAACTGTATGTCCTATCTGTTCGATAAAATTCGTTATGAGATAAATGGTGTAGAAATTGATCGTACACGTCATCTGGGTATAACAACGGATATTAAGAACTATATTTCATTAAATCAATTCGAAAGTGATGCATTAGTAAATGCAGGATGGTCACCAATCAATGAATCTGATCTTTCGCTTATTACTGGAGGTTTTAATTTTTGTGTTCCATTAAAAATGTTACTCGGATTTGCAGAAGATTACAATAAGATAATAGTTAATTCCAAATACGAATTAATTCTTCTCCGATCTAAAGATGATTCTCAAGTCTTTAAATCAAATATATCAAGTGAAAAATGTAAACTATCGATTTTAAATATAACATGGAAAGTACCACATGTTCTACTTTCTGATGCCTATAAACTGGAAATGTATAAAACTATCAACAGTCGTCGACCTTTGAACATATCGTTTAGAAGTTGGGATGTATATTATTACCCCTCTCTTCCCGAAAGCAATACAATATTATGGAATGTTAAGCTTGCTCATGAAAATGAAAGACCTCGATTTCTGTTAATAGCATTTCGAAATAGCTCTAACAAATTTATACATTGTGATCTAACCGACGTTAAAGTTCATCTCAATTCAGAGTCGTATCCCTACGATGATTTAAATCTTAAATTTGATAGAAATCGGTTCGCTCTACTATATCATATGTATTCAAGATTTCAAGAAAGTTATTATTCACGCCCCTCGCAACCCTTACTAAAACGAGATAGTTTTAAGACAATTGCACTAATAATTGTTCTAGATGTAACACATCAAAATGAAGCCGTAAAAACTGGACCTATTGATATACGAATCGAATTGAAGACACAACAAAACATACCACTTAACACGTCTGCATATTGTTTAATTATACATGATAGAATGTTTGAATATGTACCTCTTACAAATGAAGTAAAGAAAATATTGTAAATGTATATGTAACTCTGAATATTTTATATGTTATATAAATAAAAAAGAAATAAAAAAAATAAAAAATATTCTTTTAATTTCACAATATTATGAAATTTTAAAATTTGCGTAGGTATATAAAGAGTAAATTTGGTTTATTGTCTAACATTACTGTGTGTCCATCTTATCGTACAGAAGAGATTAAAATATAAATATCAACCTTAACATCTACTGTTTTCAGTACGATCCCGAACACGAGAGGGATATAGACACCGGTGCTGAAATAAATAACCCTAAAGACGAGAGGAGTTATCTTTTACGAGCGATTTTAAATCATATAAATATTAAAACCATCAACATAAAATGATTTTAAAGGATATATACAACTTTTTAAAATCATTCTCACACATAATGTCTGATGCAGATAAAACTAAACTGATCAACATACAAACACAACTGGAGTATGTAGGCAACCTGAAAAGAATAAAAAATAGGCATGGTGAACATTTCGAGGATTGCGAATGGTCGAATGAAAACAGCACATGCGGTCCTGACACATGCCCCTGTATTTTTTATAAACATAGACTATATCAATCTGAAAATGAAGTTAAAAATATAATTAATTTTTATAATCTTACTAAATGTAAAAATTGTGCTTTCAATAAATTGTAATTTTCAATAAATTCAAACGAAGAAATTATATAATAAATGAAGAAAAAAAACTTAACCACATCTGAATTCTTATTTTTAAAAATAATCACCCCATCGCTATAATAAAGAGATTAATTAAAACAAAATAGTTTTTTTTTCTTACGTGTATTTTATTTCAGTTTTTTTTTCTTTGTTATTTTGTACAATACAATACATATATCTATGGAACATAATAATAGTTAAATATTCGTTTATACAGATTGAAAAGTTTTTGCGTTATCATATATTTTTCATAAAATGTTTGACATCGACAAATGTCAAAAGATTCTGAGTAAATTTTTTCACAATAATACAAATGTATGACATTATTAATACATAAAAATGGATAACTTATTTTACTAATATTGTATAGCCTTAGTTCATTGATAATACTTAAAAATAAATCAACATGTTGTTTATCAATTTGATTACTATATCTATATAATATATCCTCTAACTCAGCTGATGTCACTATTTTTTTCCCCTTCTTTAAAAAGTCGATAGCAGGTCGTGTTAGTGCGGGACGATGTACTCTGAACAGAGAGTAATGATTAACTAAACTAGTTAATATTTTCAAATCTTTGGATAGAGTTTTCTTTATTAAGAATTAACTTTACAAAATTTCTAAATAAAATGGTATTTTTTCCAGCACAAATTCGATCACAATTATAGTGATTTTCACAAGTATTTAGATTAGTATAAGATTTATATAAAGTTCTTATATTAGGACAGTTCAGTTCATTTAAATTAATTACACATATTTCTATTTCTTCTTTAAGAAGATCTATTAACCACTTAATTTTTTCATTTCCTTTTACATATATGACAGAGTATAGTTGTTCCCTTTTTTTCAAAGTAGTTGTTAAGTAATCTATCACATCTTGTAGTGCAGAGTAACCTTTATTCCAATGTATGCCATGAAAATTGTTAAATAGCCAATTATTGACCTTAATATCCTTATTAGTTAGTTCTGAATGTTTTTCCAACGTTGAAATGAGAAACGTTCGGATTTCAAAATCTGATATTGAAACGCAGACTTCTTTTGCATGAAATTTATCCCCAATGAAAATTCCTTGCACATCAACAATTATAAATCTATTTTGCTGTTGCGGATCTTGTTTTATAGATGTTGTCATACCCCTAATAAAACTGGAATAATAACAAATATTGCTTTAGAGTTTTATTTTTCTATTTGTATTCTTTATTTAAATTTCATACATTCCAAATTGTAAAGTATAATTAGTAATTCCTTGTTTAATTTTTTTAAAATAAAAATTGCCTTTACAGAGGTTTTCAATTTGATCTCCTGTCATCCTTAAATATTTTTGAGGGAGAAAGACCACATTTTTTTCTAACTCGAGCATTATCCTTTCCCCGAATTTAGTATTCACTCTATTACATTTAATGATTGGATTGATGTCATCTATAGGTATATCCTTTAAACATATTGCTTCCTTCTCGTACTGCTTCAAACTTAGTTTATTAAGACCAGACACTGTGTTCATTTTTTAGTTTTTTTTCCTTTTTCACGTTTCTAGAGGAACTGCTTTGTATGTTTTCACTATTATTTTCAAAATACGACTATTGAAAAGTTCCATTTAGAATCCCTATTTATATTAAATATACAGTTGTATAATAATTAAAAATCATAAAAAAAGCTCACAATTTATACTGTGGTATGTAAATGAGGAAACATGCACACACTCATATATACTCATATAAACACAAATAAAATGAACATGCACAATCATGTTTCTATTTAGGTATATGATGTAAACCTACACACAGCTGCATAATTCTTGAGTCAGCGTTTTAAAATTTGTTTACAGTAAAAAAAAAAAAAAATATTCTTATTGATCGTATGCTTAAGAATAAGACATCATAAGGAGTCGCGCGGTTATTATTTACAGCAACAATATGTCGTAATCCGACATTTGTCTACAAGAAAAGGACCACACATAACGGAAATATATCGCATTGAATCATACAAAAAAAAATTAATTAAACACAACCACATCCCAAAATTTTGTATTTGTTTACATTAAAAACTGTAATATGAGACAAGCGTTTTAAAATTTGTTTACATTAATAAATATTCTTATTGATCTTATCCTTAAGAGTAAGAAACGATAAGGAGTCACGCTGCTTTTATTTATAACAAAGTGCTGCTATTGTTTACAGCAACAATATGTCGTTATCCCACATTTGTCCACAAGAAAAGGACCACACATAACGGAAATATATCGCATTGAATCATAAAAAAAAATTAATTAAACATAACCACATCTAAAAATTTTGTATTTGTTTACTTTAAAAAATGTTCTTTTTGATCTTATGTACATGCACACACTCATATATACTCATATTAACACAAATAGAATGAACATGCATAATCATGTTTCTATTTGGGTATACGATGTAGACGTGCACACAGCTGCATATTTCTTGAGTCAGCGTTTTAAAATTTGTTTACATTAAAAACTGTAATATGAGTCAAGCGTTTTAAAATTTGTTTACATTAAAAAATAAAATAAACAAAAGCATAACATTGCACAAGTTCACAACATGAGTTTACGGTACCCTACATCACGCACTCGCGGATCATCGGAATCATGAACTCAGACTCGAGACGAACCTACACACTTTAAAAATGACACACACACACACACACACTCATTCTGTCCGTCCAATCTATATGTTACAAACCTATCAACTAACCTAACACTACCGACTGTAGCGTAGGCATGATCCCAAATTCGTATGGAGGGATTGGTCGCGAACATACATAAACATACTACTGAGACATTCCAGGCAATTGTAGGGCTGATGAGCTCATTAGAGCAGGTACACTCCTTTCGAAACCGTGGCCAATCGAATTGGTTAAATTAACCATTGGGAAAAAATGAGGAATCTTGCTCCATTGCTAGACTCACTTGGCCCATGAGGGATAGGACAAACCAACCAACTACTCGTAATGTCAGCTTGATTACAGAGGCCGTGCTTATAGGTCATTGCATAATGGAAAGAGACTGTTATCCACTTTCTCTGAAAATGCCCATTCAGCACTAATTTACTGAATCTTCTACGTGCTGCATATTTTATGATGTCAACAAATTTAATCTTTGTTTTAGGACACCCCGTTTAAACGGGACTTTTGTATAAAAAGGTAAAGGACAGGTATGTATTAACCTAAATTGTGATTGAAAAATAAAATCTTATTGTTGCTACTGTTATTGTCAGTATTATTGTTTTTTTTTTAGAAAAAGATTTTGTTTTCTATTTGATTTCTTTTCTTTTAACTTTTTTGTATTCATCTGTGGTGGGTGGATTTGTGGTTTGCTAGGTTGACAACACATTCCTCTCTAAAGGATAGAGAGTATAAGTGTTTGTGTATTGTTTGGTATTTTAAATAATACATTCAAATGTTAGTTCTTCTATTTGTTTTTCCTATTTTTGTAAGCAAGTTTTTCTTTTCGAATACTCTGCACTCTTACCTCCATCATTGTCAAAAGTTGTGTGAATCTTTAATGTTGTTTGGAAATGTATATTCATGGAATTGTCAACCCCTAAACCATTTACTTAATTACATTGCAGCTGAATGGTCACTATTGCGGGATTGTAGGATTGACGGTAGAGTTTTTAAAAGATTTTTAGGTTTTTAAAAAGAGCTCAATCGAAGAGCTCTGTTCTCTTTATTGTATTCAATCCGAATGAATTTGATTTGGGAATTATTTCCTCTTTTATACAGTTTTTTAGCTGATCCGACAATTTCGAATCAACTCCCTTAATTCTATATAGTTCTATACTTATTACATATGTTTGCTTAAATGTTCTAGTGACCTATATTCTATCAATTAATAATACATTTGTTTGTGTGTATGCAACACGATCCAAGCCTTCAGCCCAACACCAGTAATGCAAACAAAGCATAATTCCCACGCTAGCCAGCGGAGAATACACAACAACAACAACATGCACATAATGTATTGACGACTTGAGCACGCGTCAAAAGCAGCGAGAGTCAATGCCCAGAATTATGTTAATGACACACTCGCTTATGTTATTTGATATTCATTTGTTTATACATGTTGTGCTGTTAATGATCATTAGCTTATACAGAACATTGTGTTGGCATAAACGGCAGTGGGGTCGTGCTACACCTCCCTTTTTCGGAAGAATGTTCATATAACTGAGAGTTCTATGGACATTCTTTTACAATAATTCTTAAAGTAAATTTATTATGTACTATCTTTTAATTTCTTAAGTAATTTTAATATTTATTTTGTTTTTAATAAATGCTTAGTGATAAGTTTACTTAGTTACTACTAACAAAAAATTATTTTAAAGATTATTATTTCACTTTTCTGGCCAGTTTAGTGTTATAGTTAAAACTATTTGTTATATAGCTTAAGTCTATTCTTATGTACAATTTGTTCCTTATTAGTTATCTTATCTACTATAGTTACATTATTTTTTAAATCTAATTTCTTAATTTTATACGGACCTTTATAAGATTGTTCTAGTTTGTGTCCATTGTCATTTTTGAGTAAAACTAAGTCACCTATTTTAAAATTGTAGTCTAATATATCCTTATCGTAATTGATTTTCTGCCTAATTTTATTTACATCTAATAATTGTTTTGCTCTCTTAAGTGCTATTTCTAATCTATATTTTGCCTCTTTGGCATAGTTATCCACATTGTATAGTGGTGCAACTCTATCTATTTCACCAAAATCTTTAAAACTATTTGGTATTTTACTGAAGATCAACTCAAAAGGACAGTAATTGTGCACAGTTGATGGTGTTGTATTAAAACAATATGTAAAATACTTAAGCCATTCATCCCAGTCGTCTTTATCTACTGATATATATGAGCGTACGTATTCATTAAAAGTTCTATGACTTCTTTCTATCGTACCTAAAGTCTGGTGATGATGTGCTGTTGACGTTAGTTTTTCAATCTTGAATAAGTTGCAGAGTTCAGTCAGTATAGAATTCTTGTATTCTGTACCCATGTCCGAAATGAACGTCTTCATCGGACCATAGGTAAGTACAAAGTTCTCAAATATCGCTTTTGCGACAGTTTTTGCCGATTTATCAGGTATTGGTATCGTTACTAAATATTTTGTTAGGTCACATACTAGCGTGACTGCGTATTCATTTCCATGAAGTGATTTTGGAAATGATCCAATTGTGTCCACATAGACCGTATCAAATGGTTTACTGGGTGTCTCTGTGATAATCATTGGACATTTAATGTGTTTATTTGTTTTTGCTAATTGACATTTGTGACATGCTTTAACGTATTTAGCTATGTCTTTTGTCATATTTTTCCAGTAGTAATATCTTTTTATCTTTTCAGCGGTTCTGTATATCCCGCAATGACCTCCTTCAATAGGATCATCATGATATTTCAGCATAACATCAAGAATTGCCTTGGCATTCTTCTTTTCAATTACAGTTACTTTGTTCAATAGCGCTATTCCAATCTTCTTCAATATTTTATTGCCCGTATCTTTAAAATCATTTATTGAGATAAATTCGAAAATCTTCTCACTAGGTGCTACTTGTAATTTATTGATATTTAGTTTACTGGCCACTTTTTCAAGCCTAGAGAAAAATTGTCCTAAGTCAAATCTCTCTGAAGTAAACGTATCATTTATTTTTATGCTAGCTAATATTGATTTTCCTTTCTTTATGTAGCATTTGTTAGGAAAAATCTTTAATTTATAAAACTTTCTGACGTCACTATTCTTAATTGGTATATAAATTTTGGGCTTTTCTATTTTATCTTCTTTATGCTGATTATTTATTTCACTACTGGTTTTTGGTTTAGTCATCGATCTTGTCGAGACTCTTAATACGCACGATACCTTTTTATTTATGTTTTTAAAGTCATCAATTGTAATTCGCGATAATGCATCCGCGACATAGTTATCCTTTCCCCTAAGATACTCAACTGTAAAATCATATTCCTCCAGATCCAGTCTCATTCTTGTTAATTTGGAACTGGGATTTTTCATCGAAAACACGTATGAAAGTGGTCGATGGTCGGTTCGGATCAAAAAATGTTTTCCGTATATGTATGGCCTGAAGTGTGTTATAGCCCAGTGTATGGCAGTTAATTCCTGCTCAATGGTAGACTTATTACTTTCTCCCTTGGTAAACGTCTTTGAAGCATAAGCAACCGGTAGGTGCTTACCCTCATGTTCTTGAGTCAAAACAGCACCGCATGCATGTTTACTTGCGTCTGTTGTTATGCAAAATTCCTTGGTGAAATCAGGATACTGAAGCAATGTTGGACTCATTAATGCTTTCTTTAAGTATCTAAACGCCAATTCGCAATCCTTTGTCCATTCGAATGGCACACCCTTTCTGGACAATCGTGTAAGGTGTCGGGAATACTCAGAGAAATTTTTTATAAACCTTCGGTAGTAATTACAAAAGGCAATAAATCTTTTGGCACTATCCGCGTCAGAAGGCGTCGGGTAGTTTTTGATCACCGAATACTTGCTGTCGTCTGGAAGTATTCCCTCATCAGTACACTTATGACCAAGATAGGTTACCTCTCGCATAAAGAATGAACATTTTTCAGGGTGTAGCTTCAGATTGAATTTGCGACACAGACCGAAGACATCTTTCAAATTGGAAAGCATATGTTTTTCGGAACATCCCAATACGACCAGGTCATCCATGTACAGGAATGCCTGATCTGGCTTCAAGCCGCTAAAAGCAAGCGTCATCATTCTCTGAAAAGAATTCGGCGCTATTTTCAAACCGTAGGGAAGTCTAGTGAATCTATAAGAACCATTGTTTGTGGAAAACGATGTTAAATCTCTGGAGTTCTTCTCCAATCCGATCTGATGAAAACCGGACATTAAAATTCTTTTTAATTTTATTACAGATTTATTGACAATAAATGTAAAAAATATGTTTCATGTTATGTTTTAAGAGAAAAGAGGGTACTGTCCTAACTAATTATTAAATATTAGCAAGAAAACATGCTATTTTCCGATAATAAAATGATAAGTATTAATGGAATTGTTAATATTTTATAATTCAATAAAAATCAGATTTTAGAAAATTTCCTTGTTTTTTATTTCAAGAAACAAAAAAAAAAATAAATCGTAAAAAATAAAATGTTTTTCGGTAATTTGTTACACTAACCCCTTACGTTATGTTTGTCGTTGTCTTTATAATATTTAGGATTAACTACTTTGGGTTTTATAGACAGTTGTTTTTCGCCATAGCACCGCTTTCGAATTGAAATGTCATTAATAATAGAGGTTCCGTTGAACGTCTTCGTGATTGATATTGAAAAAGTTAGAAATTGTTGGTAGATGGCTGTCAAATGCTAAACATACATAACTGGTCATTACAACCCTTTATTCAGGATTATGTCCTGGTTTCGCACACCACTTATGTTGTGTGCGTTCATTTTTATACATGTGTGGCGGGACCTACAGTTTAAAGTCGACTCCGAACGACAGATTTGTGAGAAACTTTTAATGGCAATTTTATTTACTCTCAGAGTTTTTGCCAGAAATCTGCTGAGAGGAAGTCGTCGAAGAAATATGACCTGGGGATTGAACCGACGACTCACGTCTAATAAGCAAACACTCTACCTACTAGACAACGGCGTCTTCAAATGCTAAAACGAAATATAAAAAATATTTCTTTCGACGAATTTAGAATTTCTCTCAGCAGTTTCTGTTACTTAACTGGTCATTACATTCCTTCAGTCAGGATTACGACGTAGTTTCTCACACCACTTATGTTGTGTTTGTTAATTTAAACGTGACGTACAGTTTAATGTTGACTCCGAATTTTTAAGAAACTTTTCATGGCGATTTTGTTTACTGTCAGAAAAATTTACTCTGAAAAAATCTTTTATGAATTTTCATTGTTAAAGTGTAGAAAAATAGGTGTGGCGTACTTTCCCATGACACACACACATTTATGGTATATTTATACGTATGTATACATGTTTCATTATACAGTATGAGGTATATGTATAAGCGTTAATTATTCTGCAACATTAGTTTAATAAAACAACAACAAAAGCAATTATATAAAGAGTTTAATTTGAAATACATATGAGAGAACGTAATGAGAGCTTTCAAAGTTCAATTATTCGGAAATTTTTAATAACCCAGTATGATGTAAAATTCATCGATACTATTACCATTACTATTGCGTATAATTAATAGGTATGTATAATAGAATGAGAGAAAGGGAAAAGCAGTATTTCAGCTTATTTAAATACATACGCATAGTAGCAGTTGTTGTTGTATTAAAGAGTGCTGAGAAGAGCGCATTTTAATGTATGTATGGAGTATACAGTTGCCGTTATATAATATTTAACAACAATTATGGACAATATTGGCATGTTGGCACATATTTGTATTGATTTCATCTTATTTTTTTTATTAATTTTGCAATAATAATGCAAGTCTGATATCTCTCATGAAAATATTTTTAAGGTTCAAAGAATGTAATCAATGTAACTCAGTAATATACACTATAACACTAATTTCCCCTTTTATTCCTGTTCTACTTACACAATTTATTTCGTGTGAAAATTTTAAACATATAATTTACAGCCCGATTTTATTTCTAATTCAAATGTTTAAAGTACAAAATAACATGCAGCGCCAGCAGGTGATCAAAACTACAATTGCAATATTGTATGCAGTGCACTGAAATAAATTCTTTTGGAAGAATAAATTATGATAATAAATATAAAATTGAATGCACACATTGGAAAGAAAGGAAAACTTCAAATGGTTACAATAAATGGTGGCAAAGGTAAAAGTAAATTATAAAATTTATTTTATAGGTATTAATTTAAAACATACAAATCAATTTTAAAACCAAGTAAAAGGCTGTGCTTGCTTAAGACTGTGTACGATATAAACCCACTTACCATTCAATTTATGTACTTTAGCTATATGAAATTCAGGTAAAAAATTTGCTTGATTTTTTTTAAGTCCTCTTGGCCATTACAACCCTTCAGTCAAAGTTACTAACTAACTTATCACACCACTTATGTTATGTGTGTGTTAATTTTATTCATAAGTGGTGGGACCTACTGTTTAAAGTCGACTCCGAACAAAAGTTGAGGAGAGTAAGTCGCCGAAGAAATATTTTGTCATATTTTGTTTTGCTGGAAATGCCTGACATGGTGTTTAAAGCGTGGCAACACGTCTAATAAGCCAACACACTACCTACTAGACTACGGCAACTGTAATAAACATACGAGTGAAAAATTTAATTTATAAAAAATATCCACTAATTTGTAAAAAATACTTTAAAGGAAAAATCATGGCCAAATATTATTTCACAGTAAAAGATGAAATTTGAAAAGTTGAATTGGCTGGGATGATAATAACAATAAAAAATTATTTTTATTCCCAATTCACTACTGTGCGTTGGTGCGTTTACGCAACATAATTCAATTTTTTTTAGAGCCATACATATTATGTATACGTACCAGTGCCTATGAAACTGTACAAAACGAAAAAAATATTTCAAAACCATTGTAAACAAGATTATTTTAATATCAGCTAAAATTATGACGATAATTATTTTATTATTGTTATCATTTTGATAATATAGCAAGAAAGTAGTAGTAAAGAATTTGCCAAAAATCATTCCAAATTAAAAACAGTGAGTGCAGTTTTGTTACAAGATTTTTTTTAATTTGTTGCGAAACCATAAAGAATTTTTATTACAAATATATCAATATTATTTTCCAGAAAGTCGCTGTGGTCTAGTAGGTAGTATGTTGGCTTAACAGACGTGAGGCATCGCTTCAAATCCCAGGTCAGGCATCTCCAACTAAACAAAATATGAAAAAGGGTTGTAATGACCAATTATGTATGTATTTGCAGTATAGTTACATCAGTCATTTACAGTTGGTTTCATATTATGATGCAAACGCCAACCACCATTGTTAACCTGGTACTATTACTCAGCTGAACTGACTGTCAGTTTAATTGTTAACATATGTTTATTAATAAACTGAATTTTTTATTGAGTTGAAATAAATAAATAAAAATATAAAAGTAATTACAACAACAATTACATACATACATAATTGGTTATTACAACCCTTCAGTCAGGATTACGACAACCTAGCTCCTCACACCACTTTTATTGTGAGCTTTAATTTTATACATTTATTTTATTTTGGTGTTAAAAACAACAGCACAAATACGTTACTAGTTAGTAAAATAATGTAAGATCAGCGTCAGTCAGCTGGCGTCAACACTTATTTCAAACATAATTGAGCTTAGAATTATGAAAAATCAGAATTGCCTCAATGTTGAACGGAGTATTTTACAAATAAAATCTAAAAAATAGGCTCCGATACAATCACCTCCGCATTTTGTCAGTTCTTAATATAAAATTGCTGCAAGTCTGGAAATAAAATTAAAATAAAAATATCCTCAGTCATATCGCTCAAAAAATTATTTCAAAGTAAAACTAATGAAAATACCATAAAAAATTTTTATTGTGATTATTCCAATAAAAAGAAGTAATCGTTAAATACCTTCTACTTATGTTTATAGCATTTAACATTTAGAACTAAAAATTTATATAAAAAAAAATATTTTGTGCGCTTTTATTTATTTAATTCTTTTTAAATTCAATTTTGCGCCTGATGTTTTATACTTGGCCCTTCTTCTCTGAAGCCTTTCACCGTTTCTTTTATTGCGCTAAGGATGGAGGGTGCAAAAATCATCCTTTTTTTTTAATAATATTTGAAAGAAAAGTTATCCTTGGTACTTAAAAAAAACGAAATCCGCTTAGTTTTATGTTTTCACTTTTCCTATCGTTTGATTTATGACTTTGCAAAAGAAATTTGTAAAATTTTTGTACTTCATATTTGCATTTAAATTTTTTTTTTGCATTAAGAAGTATTAATCCCCACCAATGCTATTTGGAATAAAATTGTATCCTAAGCAGAATTATGGTCGGGATGTGTCATTTAAAACGACTTTTTCTAAAATGCAATTTAAGACTCTGAACTGAATGGAATGTGGTGTCAATAAAACGGCGCCACGGGCAACGTTGCGTGACCGATTTTGGCTTTATTGCATGATATGTTTCCAGAAAGCCTAATTTTACGTTTTAGAAATGTTTTTAGACTACGAAGATCTTACAATTTAATTGTAGTATAGAACTAGTATTCGCCGTAGACTAGCAGGTAGTGTGTCAGCTTATTAGACGTAAGGCCACGGTTCACATAACTGGTCAGATATCAAAACGAAAATATGAAAAAAATTGATGTGGCCACGCCCAATTTTGGTGAGTTTGTCGTTATCGACTCTACGAACTTACCCACCATATTTGATCAATATGTACCTAAATAATAAATTTTAACCTTTTGGTGTCCCTCACACCACTCTTTCTGTGGCCCTCACACCACTCTTTCGGAGTCCCTCACAGCACTTTTTCGGTGTCCCTCACATCACGTCCTTCACACCACTTTTTCGGTGTCCCTCACACCACGTCCCTCACACAACTCTTTCTGTGTCCCTCACACCACGTCCCCCACACCACTTGTTCGAAGTCCATCACATCAACTCGTGTCCATGTGTCCCTGACACCACGACCCTAACACCATATCCCTTACACCACCGTCCGGGTCGGTGTGAGGGTCGGTGTGAGGGTCGGTGTGAGGGACGGTTTGAGGGCCGGTGTGAGGGACGGTGTGAGGGACGGTGTGAGGGACGGTGTGAGGGACGGTGTGAGGGACGGTGTGAGGGACGGTTTGAGGGACGGTGTGAGGGACGGTTTGAGGGACGGTTTGAGGGACGGTGTGAGGGACGGTTTGAGGGACGGTTTGAGGGACGGTGTGAGGGACGGTGTGAGGGATGGTGTGAGGGACGGTTTGAGAGACGGTTTGAGGGACGGTGTGAGGGTCGGTGTGAGGGACGGTTTGAGGGACGGTGTGAGGGACGGTTTGAGGGATGGTGTGAGGGACGGTGTGAGGGACGGTTTGAGGGACGGTGTGAGGGACGGTGTGAGGGACGGTGTGAGGGACGGTGTGAGGGACGGTGTGAGGGACGGTGTGAGGGACGGTTTGATGGACGGTGTGAGGGACGGTGTGAGGGACGGTGTGAGGGACGGTTTTTTTTTTTTTTTTTTTTGTCTTGAGCCGGAGGTGGGAATCTTCGAAAGACACTTTTGTTCCAACAAAAGAGTGCACGATTCACCATCACTGGTGCCTACGTACTAAACCCACCCCCTACACACTTCAACCACTCTCCCTCCGCGGGACTGCCGTAAGGTATTACTTCGCGGAGAGCTGGTTAGCTTGAAAGCTTTATCACGTTAATTCAAATTTCGCCTCCGTTCCTCCAGTCTTCGGAGTACTATCAAAACTTCAGCCATTCTCTGGCTATATTGACTCCATAGAATCCTACGATTCAACAGCTCTTCCATTAGCTGGTTTGGTCTTAAACTCGTTTCCCCGGGCCATCTAAATCTGGGACAGCATATTAGAATATGCTCCGCATCTTCCTCCTCATCTACACAGTTTGGGCATATAGGGGAAGTGTCATGACCAAATCTGTGCAGGTACTTCCTGAAGCACCCATGACCAGTTAGGAACTGAGTCACGTAGTAGTTCAGCTCGCAATGTTTGTTATTCATCCAAAGGGTTACATCAGGGATAAGGCGAAATGTCCATCTTCCCTTTAAACTGCTTTCCCATCGTGACTGCCACTTGTGCATGGAAGTCCTTCGTTCCTCCGCTTTTATAGCTGCTATTCGTCCCGGGTGCTCGAGACGGCGAAGGTATATCCTCCTCATCTCATCCGCCAATATATCTATTGGTATTGTTTTTGCCAACACCAATACCGCTTCATCAGACACTGTCCTGAAGCCACTTATCCGTCTAATCGCGCTTAGACGATACACCGAGGACAGTATCCTCCTTGTCGTCCCCACGGAGAGTGCCTCCGACCATATTGGGCAAGCATACAGCATTATCGACGTTATTACCGCCGAAATTATCCTCCTTTTGAATGGACGGTGTGAGGGACGGTGTGAGGGACGGTGTGAGGGACGGTTTGAGGGACGGTGTGAGGGACGGTGTGAGGGACGGTGTGAGGGACGGTGTGAGGGACGGTGTGAGGGACGGTGTGAGGGACGGTGTGAGGGACGGTTTGAGGGACGGTGTGAGGGACGGTGTGAGGGACGGTTTGAGGGACGGTGTGAGGGACGGTTTGAGGGACGGTGTGAGGGACGGTTTGAGGGACGGTTTGAGGGATGGTTTGAGGGACGGTGTGAGGGACATGGTGTGAGGGACGGTGTTAGTGACGGCGTGAGGGACGGTATGAGGGACGTGGTGAGGGACGGTGTGAGGGACGGTGTGAGGGACGGTGTGAGGGACGGTGTGAGGGACGGTGTGAGGGACGTGGTGTGAGGGACGGTGTGAGGGACACGTAGTGTGAGGGACGTAGTGTGACGGAAACATGGTGTAAGGCACGTGGTGTGAGGGACGGTGTGATGAATGGTGTGAGGGACGTGGTGTGAGGGACGTGGTGTGAGGGTGTGGTGTGAGGGACGTGGTGTGAGGGACGGTGTGAGCGACGTGGTTTGAGGGACGTGGTTTGAGGGACTCGTGGTGTGAGGGACACGTGGTGTGAGGGACGGTGTGAGGGACGTGGTGTGAGGGACGGTTTGAGTGACTTGTTTCTTTTCTTGCAAAATATCTAATTTGTTATCAAACTTTGAAAAGTTCTTGAATAGTAATTATATTTAGAAATCTTGTGACATAATTTTTTTAACTTGGAATGATTTTTTTTCAAGTCCTTTACTACTACATTTTGAAAACGATAACAATAATAAAATAAATATTCTCATAATTTTAGCTGATATAATAATTTTGAAATATTTAAATTCGTATCAAATGTTGATAACTTAATGTTAAGTTCAAAAATAACAAGGTAACAACAGTTTAATAGGCACTGGTACGTATAAGTAATGTGTGGCTCTAACAAAAAAGAAATATGTTGCGTATGCGCACCAATGTACACTAGTGAATTTCGATAAAAAATAAATTAGTTTTATTCAATATTTTATAATACACAATTGGTTTATTATTATTATTATTATTATTATCATATGATCATGTCCTTGGTTATACTGGTTCAAACATGATCATATTGTGTCAGTTGTTGTAAACTTTTTGAATGTAATTTTTTACTATGAAATAATGGCTTACTTTACCTTAAAAGCATTTTTGGAAAATTAGTAGATATTTGTTTTATAATTATAATTATTCACTCTTAGGTTTATTACAATTTTAGCAGCGTTTTCTTTTATAAATTTAATGTATGTAATGTAATGCGTGTATGTAATTGCAAGCCAGCCGCAAAATGTTTGTATTTAGTTATTAGCCGTTGAAACAAAAACTGGGTTTATTAGGTAAGAGCAAAATATTAATTACCCCTCATATTCTCATGACGTCGCCGTAGTCTAGTAGGTAGTGTGTTGGTTTATTAGACGTAAAGCCAATGTTCAAACACCAGGACAGATATTTCTATCAAAACTAAATATACAAAGTATCTCTTCGACAACTTCCTCTTAGCAGATTGCTGGCAAAAACTCTGAGGTCATCAATCATCTCCAACAAAACAAAATATGAAAAATTTATTTTTTCTTATACAGCCTCTTACCAGATTTCTGGCAAAAACTCTGAGAGTAAATAAAATATCTATAAAAAGTGTCACAAAAATCTATCGTTCGGGGTCAACTTATGTATAAAATTAGCACACACAATATAAGGGTGTGAGAAGCAGCCTAACTGAAGGGTTGTAAAGAGCCAGAGTTATATAAATATATTCCAAATGTGGTAAAACGCAACAAATAGAATAAAAAATAAATAATTAAGCCGGTTTACATTGATTTCAGTTGAAATTTGTCTTATGTTTAAAGTTATCATACTAACCCTGGGTTGCTATTAAACAAACGATTTTAGGCAATTGACAATTTCTATGTAAGGAATTTAAGTTTATTTGAGTATTTGATCTAAATTAATATGTAAAGCATATTCCTTCCAAAAAAGTATTTTTTAGTCTTTTAATTTTGAAAAAATTTAAAAACGGTTCATATTTGCATTGAAGCCAATTTTAATACATGAAGAAATGTTTTCTCAATTTAAAATTGAAATTTTTTTTCTTGTTCGTAATATACGCGCCTTTTAATTTCTTTCAGTTTTTCCTTTTAATATTTAAATTAATAATAAAATATAATACAATTTATTTAAGAAACTGCTTTGTCCTTAAAACAGCTGCATTAAATTAATTAATTTAAAAAGTACTGAAAGTACTTATTTTGTACACAAGAAGAAATTTTAAAAAGGCTACACTTATCCTTCAGTAATACAAAAGACCGAAAGGAATACTCTTTAGTATATTTAATAATCAACTCTTTTGTGTAATTTTTATTTCTCTACGGTACAAGTTGCTTTTGAGTTTTTTTTTTCGCCATACAATCTGCGGAAATTCATCAACAAATATGGTTTAAAGGCTGTCCTGCCCATTCATTTGCCTGTAACGTTTTTTAAGGATTTTTTTGTATCTATTTAGTAAATGAAAATGTTTAATTGGGCAACCGAAGGGCAAAGAAAGTCTTACAATAAAACATGAAATTGGAAAACAATAAGAAATACCGCACAAGCAAAGGTAATGGAAAGAAATTCGCAGGTACAGTAATATAACCTTTTAACTGCAATAAAATAGTTGAAGTCCCAATGGTCCCAAGTGGAATAAAAACAGGAATAGGAAAAGAAAAAATTATTAATTAATTGAAACGTTTGAAAGCAAAACAAAGCATATGTTTTCGACAAGTAGAGACGTGTGGCGTATTAGAACTCAGATCACGGCCGATAACTATACTTTGAGACAGTCAAATAATTTATTTATCTTGGCTCCGGCGTTACCACCAAAAATTATGTCAGTCTGGAGATAAAGCGCAGGATAACACTTGCCAACAGTTGCTGCTATGGTCTCAATCGGCAATTGAGTAGCAGAGACCTCTCTCGTACGACAAAACTAATACTCTATAGGACGCTCATCCCCGTGCTTCTTTATGGCGCAGAGGCATGGATCCTATTAAGCAGTGATGCAGCTATCTTGAAAGTATTCGAAAGAAAAGACCTACCTACGATCTTCGGCCCAGTGCGAGTTGGCGATGATTTCCGCATCCGATCCAACAAAGAGCTGAATGAGCTATTCAACGGCATGGACGTTGTGCAGCTTATTAACATCAAGCGGCTCCGCTGGCTCGGCCATGTCATTCGAATGGAGGAGGATGCTAAGGCGAGACGGGTATTTGATGCGGGGGTCTACGAAAATCGGCGTTGGAAGGACCAAATCCATGAACCCGTGTCATCGCCAACTGGCGTAGGCGCGCAAGAAGCGGAGGCATCTGGAAGGATGTATTACGGCAGGCCGAAATCCCTTAATCGGGTTGTTAATGGACAATTAAGTAAGTAAATAAAAGTAAATCCGCCTAAAAACCATTTCTGTAACAATTAGAAAAAAATATTGAAAATGGAAAAAATAAAAAATTCATTTGTTCCTTAAATAAACATTAAAGTTAATAATTTATTTAAGTAAGTCAACGTTTTTATAACGCATGTTTCTGTTATGCACAAATGCTTCTTATATTATTTTAAATTCCATTTCAAAGTCTAGTACTCACTTCAAAAAGAAAGGAAGGACGGCGAACCAGTATCCAAATATTTTCCTTAATTCATTTTAAACTAATAATTTTATCCAATTGCCCTTTCGTAGTGCAAGTAAATATGCTTCCATTGCGAATAAAAACAAACTAAAAAGGCATTCTATCAGGAGTAATAAAATTTATGGTACATAAAGGATAAACGTTAAAAATTACAGCAAAAGTAAAAAAAAACATTCTCAAGTTGAAACTTTTGGTAATAAAAAGCAACTGTAATAATAACGGCATTATAATCTCTTGAAGTGATTTGAAAACGTTCTTTCTTGCTTTCTTTTTTGATTTCCTTTTTTTATACTTCATGGTTGTTATCATCATACTACAATTATATATTGATACGACAATTAAAATAACTGATAATAATATCGCGACATATGCAGGGATGCATTATCCTCGTTATCTTTACATATCCTTTGCAATATGAAAACAAAATACTGTTCAATATTTTCAATATTTATTTAAAACGTCTCATTCCAACCAATATTAAGTCAAGTAATAGCATTCTCTGGATAAGTCGTGTCTTTCGTTGATATAATTCTCCAACTTTAAATGGGTACGCGGAGACTTAAGTCATGCACCAGACTAACCCGATGTGACCGATTTTATGAGATATTTCATTGTAAATTCAAGGAATACTTGCACAGAATGTAACTCAACGTGTAGACTCTGTGATAATGAATATGAATCATTAGAAAATATACTGCGTATTTACGTATTACTTCCGTAATACATATCAAAAGGAGAAACCTATGTGCATAACAAAGTTTTGGACAGAGAACGGCTTCTTGAAGTTTACTAGAGTAATAGGCTTGAATGTTACTTAGTGGGCTTTAAATGAGACCGTATAAACAGAAGAAAACAAAGAAACCAATTGAGGTTTCCATGGCGGAAAGAGGTAACCAGTGGTGGGCACGAGCTAGAGAGAAAGGTAGCAAATTCTATGAGTTTTATTTATAGCATATTGATCGAATAATTTACATCCTTCAGTCAGGATTACTACGTAACTTCTCACATCACTTACATTGTGTGTATGATAAGTGAAGGGACCTACAGTTTAAAATCGACTCCTAACGACAGATTTATGAGAAACTTTTCATGGCAATTTTGTTTACTCTCAGATTTTTTGCCAGATGCCGGCTAAGAGGTAGAAGGCATCTGACCTGGGGTTTGAACTATGCGTTAATTCCAAATAAGCTAACACACTACCTATTAGACTACGGAGGCAACTTATTCCCTCACACAACTTCCCATTTCCAATTTCATACTTAAGGGTAAGGGTTTGATAAGTTGCTCTGAAATCTCGGAAATTCTGCACTACAGAAGATCCATCTATATAACCAGGTTATTCATCTATTTCCCAAATTCCAAATAGTATAACGATTGTTTCTTTCTTGAATTTATTAATTTATAAAAGCTAATAACATTCTCTTTAAAGTGTGATTTAACAGCGTCTGTAATACAATGTTTAAAATTTCGAAATAGGAATTTGCACTATGTTCCAGCACATGAGGGGCAATTAATATTTGGCTCTTATCTAACAAATTCAGTTTGTGTTTCAACTGGTAGTAACTAAATTCAAACAAACATTTTTCTAACTGACTTGCAATTACATAAACTGCTATAACTCTGCTATACTTTTAATATAAGTATATACGAGTGAATAAATTAATTTATAAAAAAATATTTACTGATTAGCCAAACATAACTTAAAGGAAATATCATGGGCAAATATTATTTCATAGTAATGAATTAAATTTAGAAAGTTTAAAACGGCTACCAAAAGTTGATTAACTCTGAACTAGAATAACCAAAAAACATGGTCATATGATAATAATATAATAGTAATAAAAAACTCAATTGTATATGTAGTCTGTATGGTGTACTATTTCTTATATGTTCGCAAATGGCCAAGTCAAGAGAAGTTTCATATAATTTTTGGCCAAAAATTAAAATTCAAAATCTCGAAAATTAGTTCAGCTATCCCACTACCACGGTTGGAAATCCTGTATGGTTTATTATTTCTTATATGTATATATATAAATGGCCACTGATCTTCTAGAGATTTTCCATACATTTTTGGCCAAAAATCGATTTTTTTAAAATTCAAAATCTCGACTCACAAAATTTGTTCAGCTATTCCACTGCCACGGTTAGAAAAGGGGACCCTCTAGCCTACCATTTGCATATATCTACTATTAAATGTTAAATAAAAAATGTATTTTTGATCGCAATTCGCTAGTCGGCATTGGTGCGTATATGCAACATATTCGAGTTTTATTTGCAGTCACACATTACGTATACGTACTAGTGCCTATGAAATTGATGTTACGCTATTCAACATTTTGTACGAAAAGAAAAAATTATATTATAGTTCTCATACATTAAGGGAGTAGTAGTAAAGAATTTGTAAAAAATCCTAGCTGTAGTTTTGTTACAAGATTTTTTTTGAATTTTTATTTGTGTGCATACAGTATTTTACAGTATAATTACATCAAGTATTTACAGTTGCTTTCACATTATGATACAAACGCAAACAACTATTATTAACCTGAAACTATTAATCAGATGAACACAAGATTGCTTGAAGCTATTAAATACATGATGTTGTTGCTCATTTGTAATGTTAAATGATTGTCAATGTCATGTTAACACAAGTTTATTAAACGAAGTGGATTTTTTTTTGAGTTTAAATAAATCAAAAATTATAAAAATAATTACAACAACAATTATAAACAATATGTATGTAAATATTCAAGAATTTATTTCAATAATTTTGCTGACTTAAATCACAGTATAATGCCCTTAGCATTAGGATTTAATCAACAATGGAAATAAATATTTCGTATAAACTTTTTCAACATTTAAAAATGCTTTTTTTATTTAATTTTTAACATCTGCTAAAAGATAAATTTTGTGGTTTTTAATAAAATAGAGATATCCATGGATATGAGAATAGTGGTGTTGGAGTTTTAAGCTAAATTGCTTATTTTTCAGACCTAATTTTCATTGAGTGTTTATTGCGTGGGAGTACATTTTAATACGATTTTAGATTTTGTAGTTTGAAACACTGTCAAACTCTTATAGAGGTGAGAGTAGATGGATTAGTAATTATTTAGGTACTTTGGATAGTCGCCGTAGTCTAGTAGGTAGTGTGTTGGCTTATTAGACGCAAAAGCCTGGGTTCGAGCCCCAGGCCAGGCATCAAAGACAAAATACAAAAAGTATTTTTTCGGCGACTTCCTCTCAGCAGATTTCTAGCAAAAACTCTGAGAGTAAATAAAAATTGCCATGAAAAGTTTCTCAATAAATAAAAATCTGTCGTTCGGAGTCGACTTTATACTGTAGGTCCCACCACTCATGTATAAAATTAACACACACAACATAAGTGGTGTGAGAATCTAGGACGTTGTACAATGGGTTAATTCGACCTCCGGGTACTGTACTTGTCTTAATTGACAAGTACACGTCCTCTAACCTAGCCTAACCTAATCTAGGTACTTTGGATTAAAGACACATATGACTTTGAAAAGATGACCAGCAGTTCGATACAGTGAACTGTAAATAACGTGCATGCACTCGTATTAACCTTACAGACATAATCAACTGGCATTGCATATTATCCTTTAACTTAATTTGAATAAAGTGGTGTAAAGCTTAAAAAAATCACCCGTTACTTTTTATAAATATTAAATGTAGCCATTGTTCGCCCTTTGCGTTTTCTTCAATTTTCTTAAAATACAAATATACTTCTGTCATGTAATTGTAAGAAAAATAAGAAATTTCTACAGATAAATGCTGCAATTCCATACAATATCCACCTGCATTTATCCCGAAATACCTGTAAGCACTCAACCAACATGCAACCCCATATTACATTGAAGCAATATAAAGAACGTAAAATAATGTTTTTGTATGAAATGAAAGACAGTTTTTAACAAATTTATACACATGCACTCGATAATAAACATTCAATTTACAAAATGTAATTTTTTATTAAAGTTTTAATATTTTATTTACTTTCTGGAAAAAAATTAATTTAAAAGATTAAACATTTTCAATTTAAGCGTTAGTAAGGTCATATGTAGAGTTACGTTCAGACTGATATGAAAATGATTTGCAAGTAATCGATTAATTACTAAATCTTGTTAATTAATACATTTAAATTTATTTTGGCTTTAATTCATAAGCTTACGTACAAATAGTTCTTGACTTAGAAAATACAATTCAATATTAAATCTACTTGGAATGAAAGTATTAAACAATTCTAGTTATCTTCTACTTTTGAGAGAAAACGTTAAATTTTCAATCGTCTCTTCATTCTTATATAGCCTAACCACGTAACAATCTGGATAATTTGTAAAATGTGAACTAATAATACATACATAAGTTCACACATATTTGGCCATTAGAATCCTTCAGTTAAGATTGCATCCTAGCTTTACACAAAATATTGAGGATAAATATGCAGATCAACATTCATATTAGAGTTCTCCAAAAACACTTAATATTCAGCAAATGTATAATACACGTTATGGAGTAGTGTGTTGGCTTATTAGACGCAAGGCCACGGTTCAAACCCCAGGTCACACATCAAAAGGAAATATGAAATAATATTTCTCCGGCGACTTCCTCTCAACAGATTTCTGGCAAAAACTCTGAGAGTAAAGAAAATTGCCACGAAATGTTTTTCAAAAATCTGTCGTTCGAAGTCGACTTTAAACTGTAGGTCCTGCCACTAATGTATAAAATTAACACACACATTCAGGTTGGTGTGAGAAACTAGGCCGTAATCCTGAGTGAAAGGTTGTAATGGTCAATTATGTATGTATGTATGTGTATGTATAGTACAAGTGCCTCATAAGTATAATAATTTTTATTACGATAAAAACGATAACAATAACAAAATAAATATTCTCAAAATCTAAGCTGATATTAAAATAATTTTCTTTTTAGAATAATTTTGAAATAATTTTTTCGATTCGTATCAAATGTTGATAACTTAAAATAAAGTTCAAAAATAACAACGTAACTACAGTTTCATAGGGACTAGTACTATGCGTAATGTGTGACTCTAAGAAAAAAGAAATACATATGTTGCGTATACGTACGAGGTAGTGAATTTCAATAAAAAAAATTTTTTTTATTTAACATTACATAACACACAATTGGGGTTTTAACATTTGGCAAGTGTGACGATAACAACATACTACTGACAAGACCAACACCCAAACAAAAATACTTTTGCCAGCAATTAAAATATTTATTAAGAGAGAGAAACAATAAAAAGAACTACCAAATGTACATTTAAAATAACAATAGGTATAGATAGAGAAAGTAAAAAAAGATAGGTAGTGAGAGAGAGACAAAGATTCCCAGTAAAAGGTACCAAAAACCAAAATCTTGTTAAAAACATTAAATTGGCTTTTCAACCGAAATTTACATGTTTGACACATGAATTCCTTAAACATGGGCGAAAATGCTTTTAAGCATAATAGCAATTAGAAAATGAACAGAAAGAAAAACTAAAGTTAGAATATGAATACGGATGACTGTGTGTGTGTGTCTGTTGAAATCCTATTATGGAATCAAGCTCTTGATAACTTGGTATGCATTACATATGCTTGGCACATGCAAACATATATTCAAAGAAATGCTTTCTGTTCAACGTTAACATCACTCTTTAGAACACCCTTTTAGATATATTAACGGTTCTTTTCCTTACATATGTACATATTCTCATCACTTTTTTATTCTTGATCTTTCTCATATTCATTGCTCTAACATAAAACTTTTTTTGCCTAAAAATCTCTCTAGTTTTGACAGTCAAACAATTAACATTACACAGTGTGAACCAATACAAAAGAAAAAGACAAACATAAATTGAAATTAGACATAATCAAACAAAACCAAATATTTCTGTGAATAAAACAACAAATAAATAAGATATAAAAACTTTTCAAATTGAATTTCAAAATTAAAAATCAAACATTGTATTAAATAAACTAAATAAAATAAAATTACAAAAATATAAGACAAACCAAAATTTTGTAAAACAACATAAAAAACACATAAACATTAAACAGTGAATTTAATAAATAACACAAATTAAAATTGCAAAAATAAATAAAAGCATTTTATTTAAAACAAAATTAAAAGGAACAACAAAAAACGAACCAGCACAACATCCATCATTAAACATTTTTTGGTCACTTCGAACCGTATGCAGTGTAATTTACAAAAACAAAAACTTGCTAAAAAATTGAAAAAATATTAAGACACAAAAAATAAGCAACGGTTGAAAACAGTTAAATTTTTTGAGAAAAAATAGAATCCACAGGCAAAGTGGAAAAACAAAAAAGAACCAAAATTACAGCAAAAGACACAAGCAAGAAGAGACCCAAATTAGAGAGCAACAGCTTAAACAAAGACACAACAACGATAAGTAAGTACTAAAAATAATAAAAATAAGACAATAAAGAGAAACACAAAACTCTTTATTACAAGTATACGCTCTTATAAATTTTTGTCGCGGTTGAATAAAAGAAGAAAGCGAAATAGAAAAACGAAAAGGGTTACCACCCATACTTCTTTTAGTAATTTACTGGGGAAACAAAATATACCCAAATTAATAACCAATCGAGAAATTAATTATTATTTTTGATAATTCTTGCTGTGAAATCGCTAGCAGGGACTTTTTTGTTTAAATTTGATTCTTAATTTGATCGTTTTAAATTTTAATTCATCGGTAAATAATGGCATTCGATAAATTTGTAAATTGTACAAATGACCTTTTGGACTTTGAAACAGAGTACACACAAAGTGCGGCCGAAAACAACATTCACTCTCTTGAGGTACTTCGGGTCGAACTCGATTCTATATGGACACAAGTCAAAAGGACATATGAAGAGTGTAGGGACACAAAAGAGGATTCAAAAGAAAAACCTATTGATAAAAATAAGCTTCGTGATCGTTACAAAAAAGTTCTTTCTGCCTACAAAACGTGTTTAGGGTCAATTAATGCGGAAATTCAAGCCCTATCGAATCCAAAGAAGGAAGAACGGATTTTTGATGTTGAAAGTCAACCAAAGGAAAATCATGACATCTCATTTGTACGGTTACCACCTTGCGATACGGACACATTTTATTGAGATTTTTTGACATGGCCTACTTTCCGCGATCTATTTACAGCATTATTCATAAATAATTCTAGACTTAGTAAAATTGAGAAACTTTTTCATCTGATACAAAAGACTGGAGGAGATGCTAGGAAAATAGTTTCAAATGCCCCATTGACAAATCAAGGCTTCGACATAGCCTGGAAAAACCTTGTAGCCCAATACGAAAATAATCGGATCCAAGTAAATGAACAATTAAAAATTTTATTTGACCTTCCGAACGTAGCTGAAGACTCAGGCTCATCGATTCAAAAACTTCAGCGAACAGTTAATGGATGCATTCAAGCGTTAAATGCTTTAGGTATAGAAACCGCCACATGGGATCCATTCCTGGTATACATTTGCTCAACAAAACTCCCTCGGACTCTTTTAAAGGAATTTGAAAATTCACTTAAGGAAATTACAAAAGTTCCGACTTGGGAAGAATTCAATAATTTCTTGACGCACAATTCTAAGACTCTAGAATCCATAGCGGCCATCACACAATCGAATCCAAAATTAGAACAATCGAGAAGAGATAATTTGAAATTTAAGCCAAAACGAGTTCACACTTTTCACATAAACACAACCCAAAATGAAACTGGGTCGAAAAACATAAAACCTTTAAACACAAATAGGGCACAGAAAAATGACTCAAATTACAAATGCCAACATTGTAAGGAGTCTCACCAATTGTGGTCTTGCCCCAAGTTCTTAGAGAAGAACGTTAACGACAGAATTCACATTGTAAAGGTCACAAATTCATGTTACAATTGCCTCTCTATTGACCACAGTGTTAAGGACTGTAAAAGTAAATTCAGTTGTAGATTATGTAGACAAAGACATAACACTTTGTTACATAAGGGATCAGAATCCCATACTTTAGTTCCGAATTGTGACGCGACCCAATCTAGTAGGAGCATCGCAGCACAAAACACCAATATACAGTCCACATCAACATCAAACTTTTCGATACCAAATATCACTTCCTTGACACTGCAAGAGAGCAAACATCTCGATCAATCTCCCAATGAGAAAGAGACCTTGTTATTTACTGCAATTGTACTGATCGAAACTAGAGGCGAAAAGTACCAGGCAAGAACAATCATCGACCCTGGCTCACAATCAACTTTTATGTCAGAAAAGTTGAAAAATCGTTTAAATTTGCCCACCAAACGAAATTTAGTTCATGTTACAGGCTTGAGTCAAACAGTTTCAGAGACTTCAACCAAAGCATGTTTATTCAATCTTTGCTCCAAGGTGGATTCACAATTTAAATTAGAAGTCTGGGCACCAGTCCTAAAGACTCTTCCATCTAATTTACCACCACAGACTTTAGATTTGCAACATTTCAATGAGACTGCTAAATTAGAACTTGCAGATCCTCAATTCAATCAAAGCAGACCCATCGACTTGCTTATAGGCCTCGACTTGGGCCACTCAATATATTGCATGGACACACCGATGCGGTCTATTGGATCCCTTTTGGCACAAAAAACAGTATTTGGCTGGATTGTGGGGGGACCAATTTCAACAACGACACAACCTAGTACAACAGTGTCATTACTCAACACTACGTCCCTTGACCGAATCCTCACACGCTTTTGGGAGGTGGAGGAAACCCCAAAACGGGTTTTGAGGTCAGATGAGGACACATTTTGCGAGAACAATTTCATGTCGACAACACGAAGAAACGACACAGGAAGGTATATCGTTACCCTACCCTTTAAAAATAGCGAAGAAATCGGAACTTCGAGAAACATAGCAATGGCGCAGTTCTTGAAAATGGAACGCATACTTAGCCAGAGTACCTCGAGTTAGGACATATGAGGAAAATTTCTCCCCTGGAAATCAACACAAACCCAAATTATTACCTGCCACATCATGCAGTAATAAAACCCGAAAGGCTGACAACGAAACTTAGAGTAGTTTTCAACGCTTCGAGCCCGTCTTCAAACAAGAAGAGTTTGAATGACATATTGTATCCAGGACCCATACTTCAACAGGACTTGGTGCTTCTGATATTGAAGTGGAGATTCTTCCGTTTTGTGTACAATGCAGATATCACAAAAATGTATCGACAGATACTCATTGATCCGAATCAAACCAAATATCAAAGGATATTATTTCGGCAATCAGAAAAGGACCCTATTGAGGATTACGAACTCCTAACAGTGACTTTTGGAGTCAATTGCGCCCCGTTTCTGGCCATTAGAACCCTTCTTCAACTAGCTGAAGATGTAAAATCAACTCACCCTCTCGCATCAAAAACTCTACAACAAAACATGTATGTGGATGATGTTTTAGCAGGTGGTCACACATTAACCGACGCCATCAAATCAAGAAAAGAACTTACAACAGTTCTAAAATACGCTGGATTTGACCTGATGAAATGGACATCAAATGACCCACGAGTTGTACAAGACTTACCAAATGAGACTCTACTACCTCTCGATTGGTTAAATCTGTCAGAAAGCACTGGAACAAAAACTCTTGGGATCAAATGGAACATTTCTTCAGACGCATTTACATTTACAGCACCAGATGTCAAATTAAAAGAAAACTACACGAAAAGAGAAGTTTTATCGACAATTGCCAAATTCTTTAACCCTTGTGGATGGATAGCTCCAATAATAGTTGAAGCAAAACTAATTATGCAACAGATTTGGTTGGATAAAGTCGACTGGGATGATATATTAAAACCCTTGACTTGTTTACAGTGGCAAAAATTCATAAAAAACTGCCCGGCAATAAACATATTGAAAATTCCCTGTTGGATCCAATTTAGCCCGAATTGTAATGTGGAAATTCACGGTTTCAGTGACGCTTCAGAAAAAGCCTATTCTGCGACTCTTTATGTTCGAATACAAGCAGAAAACTCAGTATTCACATTTCTTCTGGCTTCAAAGACCCGTGTAGCTCCCATTAAGCAAATATCTTTGCCCCGCTTAGAACTATGTGGATCCGTATTATTGGCAAATCTTGCATGTGGACTTATACCAAATCTTCAAATTCAAAACATCAAGGCATATTATTGGACCGACTCAACAATCGTGCTGTCCTGGTTAAAGAAACCCCCTTGTTCATGGAACACTTTCGTTGGAAATCGTGTTTCTGAAATCCTGGATAAGGTTGGAAATCAAAATTGGCAACATATCGACTCAAAGGATAACCCAGCAGATGTAGCCAGCCGAGGATGTACTCCACAAGAACTGGAAAACCACAACTTATGGTGGTTTGGACCCTCCTGGTTAAAATTGCCTAAAAATCAATGGCCGATACCAACACAAACAGGTGACACAAATCTAGAAGCAAAAACTGTAAAAGCATTTACAACCACAACACGCGAAGACCCATTAAATCGATTTTCAGACCTATCACGAGCTTATCGAGTACTCGCTTATGTCATACGATTATGGAGAAATACTGGAAACAACCGAACCCATCTTCGCGTATCTTCAGCAGAAATCACCCGAGAAGAAATAGATTTCGTCAAACATCGACTCATCATATGGACGCAACAAAATCATTTTCCAGATGAGTACAAACATTTAAAACTCAAGCAGAAAATATCCCCAACCAGCAGTCTTTTGACCTTAAATCCTTTCATGGATCACCATGGCATTATTAGAGCCAATGGGCGAATAGCGCAATCACCTGCATTAACGTACAATGAACGCTACCCAATATTGCTACCTCATAACTCGAAGCTATCACAGCTACTAGTGGAATTTACACATAAAATTACCCTTCATGGAGAAAACCAACTAATGGTTCGAGTCCTACGCACAGAATATTGGATATTCAGATTGAAACCCTTGGTCAAAAGCGTAATTTACAACTGTAAAACGTGTGTTTTGTACAAAAAACAGACGCAAAATCAAATAATGGCTTCATTACCACCAGAACGTACAACATTATCAAGACCCTTTGCTACAACTGGATTAGACTACGCAGGACCTTTTGACATCAAAAATTTTACAGGCCGAGCTTGTCTTATTACAAAAGGGTATATTTGCATATTTGTATGCTTCGCCACAAAAGCTGTACATCTTGAAGCAGCAAGTGATTTATCGACCCAATCGTTCTTAGCAGCATTTTCCCGCTTCATAGGAAGACGTGGATGTCCCGCACTCATTTACTCAGACAATGGAGGAAATTTCGTCGGAGCAGCAGAACTACTAAGAAAAGACCGTCTAGAATTCATAAAAACTCTTCAAAATCAAGTGATCCATCATTTTAGTCATCAAAATCTTAATTGGAGATTTATTCCCCCAGGAGCCCCACACATGGGCGGCATTTGGGAAGCCGGTGTAAAATCATTCAAAACGCACCTCAAAAAGATGATACCGAACATGAAATTCACATTTGAAGAGCTATCTACAATTCTTGCTCGTATAGAATCGTGCCTAAATTCTAGACCCTTAAGTCCTGCTAGCGATGACCCAAATGACCTTAATCCATTGACCCCTGGACACTGCCTTATTGGTAGTGCATTATTGACCCCAGCTGAACCAGATGTAAGCAACGAAAATCTGAATCTCATCAACCGCTGGAAACGCCTAAGGGTCATCTACCACTCATTTTGCCAAAGATGGAAGTCCGAATACTTGATTGAATTTCAACGCAAATATAAATGGAAGATTCAGAAGGACAACGTTAAAGTCAACGATCTGGTAGTCATTAAAAACAACAACTTGCCACCCAATGAATGGCAAATGGGTCGAATCATCAAAACATATCTTGGACCTGACCAAAACTGTAGAGTTGTAGATATCAAAACCAAAAATGGAGTAATCACCAGACCAATTACAAAAATTGTGGTTTTGTTTGCAAATTAGTATAACTCCTAACCAATTACATACACTAATATTGTTCTAATTTTACACTTACAGGTATGGCATCCCAACAACAACAAAGACCCGAACACTGGCAATATTCATGTGGAGTTTGTCTCAAGGACCACCCCATACGCACTTGCAGAAAGTTCTTGAGCTTCAATCCATCAGAAAGATATGACCTCATGATCGTTAAAAAATATTGCCTGAACTGTCTTGCACGATCCCATAAAACAGAAGAGTGTAAAAATGAAAAAGGGTGTCATATCTGTAAAAGAAGCCACAACACACTGCTTCATGATGCAATGCAGTTGAACGAACCACAGCCATCAAGAAGAGCCGACCCACAGCCATCAAGACAAGCCGACCCACAGTCAACAAGACGAGCCAATCCACAGCCATCACGACGAGTAGACACAGAAATGCCTTTCTTCAAGTGGAATTTGGTTTTTGTTCCAACCGCCTCCATTAAGGTTTATACTGGTAATCTTACTACATGGACCAGCACACGGGCTATCATCAATAGATCCTTAACAACGTCCAGAGTGTCGAAATCATTCGTAGAAAAATACAAAATTAAAACAATCATGAGGTATGGGCATAAATTTGCTGTCTTCGAGATACGATCGCACAATGACACCAATAAATGGTCTATCAAGATAACAGCCCTGGTAACAGATCTACTGCCAAAGAAGCCCTATTCTGGACCCATTTTAACCGACCCGACAGAGGATTTTTAACCTAATTCATTGGCTGACCTTGACCCTTGTTCCAATACTACTGTTGAAGTTGAAATTGGCAGTGACATCTATAGTGCTATTCGTCGCGATGGAGCCATCAACACAGAAGTCGGCCAAGTCGTAGCTGAAAAAAGTGCCTTGGGGTATTTATTTTCAGGACCCGTTCAAAACCTGTGGTAAATTTCACCAAGTCATGGGGGCCGGAATGTTCAACGTTAACATCACTCTTTAGAACACCCTTTTAGATATATTAACGGTTCTTTTCCTTACATATGTACATATTCTCATCACTTTTTTATTCTTGATCTTTCTCATATTCATTGCTCTAACATAAAACTTTTTTTGCCTAAAAATCTCTCTAGTTTTGACAGTCAAACAATTAACATTACACAGTGTGAACCAATACAAAAGAAAAAGACAAACATAAATTGAAATTAGACATAATCAAACAAAACCAAATATTTCTGTGAATAAAACAATAAATAAATAAGATATAAAAACTTTTCAAATTGAATTTCAAAATTAAAAATCAAACATTGTATTAAATAAACTAAATAAAATAAAATTACAAAAATATAAGACAAACCAAAATTTTGTAAAACAACATAAAAAACACATAAACATTAAACAGTGAATTTAATAAATAACACAAATTAAAATTGCAAAAATAAATAAAAGCATTTTATTTAAAACAAAATTAAAAGGAACAACAAAAAACGAACCAGCACAACATCCATCATTAAACACTTTCTACCCTGTATCGTTTAAATACTTGCTTGTCTATGTAGTTAAACTATTAGATACATTTATACATTCCTCTTACATACATACATACATACATACATAATTGGTGACTATAACCCTTCAATAAGGATTACGACTTAATTTCTCACACCACTTATGTTGTGTGTGTTGATTTTATAAATAAGTGCCGAGATCTGCAGGTTGAAGTCGACTCCGAATGAAAGAATTTTGAGAAACTTTTTCGTTGGAGTTTTATTTACTCTCAGAGCTTTTGTCAGTGATCTGCTAAAAGTCAGTCGCCGAAGAAATATTTTTTCATGTTTCATTTTGTTGAAGATGTCTGACTTGGGATCTGGCACATACTTTAGCAAAAAAAGGGGTCTCTTTAACAAATTATTCGAAATTTATCTGAAAATGCCTAAAATTATGATGTGGCGAAATTATATTATTACTCGTAGATTTTTAATGAAGGTACTATTAAATTTTGTTTAAATTAAATAATTTTTTTGAAGGATACTCTAATCTTTTTAATAAATTGCCGGCGGTTTTCTTTTTGGTTTAAGAGTCTGAGTGAGCTGAATTTTGTACTTCTGAGTGTAAAACACATTTGTCAAATTTCGCTGTCTAGTGCTTCGTGAAATTTGAAGGTGTATTGTACAGTACATACTTAATTGGTCATTACAACCCTTCAATCAGGATTACGACCTAACTTTTCGCACCACTTATGTTGTGTAAGTAATTTTATATACGAATGGCGGGATCTACAACTAGAAGTCGACTCTGAGAGATAAATTTTTGAGGAAATTTTTATGGCAACTATATTTACTCCCAGAGTTTTATAGAAGACATATTCTATATTTTTTGTCTTCCATTTAAAGACAATTTTTAAAAAATATATTTGCTTATAAAGGTACACGTTTCACCAGCAACAAATTAACTTTAAGGCAATCTATTACTTTCATTGTTTATTTATCTTTTTAACTTGCTTATATTGTTTTTGTTTCTGTCGTTTAACAAATTCTCAACTTTACTTAAATCTCATTTAACTTGGACCTGTCCACTTGGGCAATCCCACCTTTGGTTAATTCAGTAACCAAACACTTGGGCAGGTCTAAGTACAGCATGAATAAAAAACAAAAACATGCACTTTTGAGCTTTAAAATTTCAAGAAAAACAAAAACAAAATTAAAATATTCAAAAACTTTAATAACAAAGTTCTGTTCATTAAGTTTTGCTGCAAATTTCATCTGCCAGGAGAGCGATAACATTAGTAGATGCAGAAAAAAAACCATCCTGGTAGCCATACTTTGCAATAATTTTTTGCATCCATTCGTCAACGGTATCGTCAGGAAGAAGAAAAGTTTTGTGGTTTTAAAAGCTTAAGTTTATTATCGTGTATTCATTAGCCAGCTGGAATTTTATGCTAGGTAGTTAGGCAGAGTTATTTTTTTTAATTTAAATTTAAGTTGGAAAATTAAACTCAAAGATATCTTCTCTGACATGATTTCGTAATTTTTTGTACACAGCTTTTATGTGACTTGAAAACATTTCCATAAACAGTGATATCCAAGACATGCCTATACGCATGCAAAACATATTATTCTCCCAAGGGGCGGGTTAATATTGGGTCTTCTATTTAAATAAATTAATTGGCTTTATTAACAACTTGATATATACAATGGATATAATGTAGGCGTGTAGACGTGCTTAGGGCTTAGAATTTCCCAATTATTAAAGAAGGTTTATGTATGAATATCATTACTGTAAGCGTCTGTATCAATTGCAATACATAGTCATGGAAAGGAAAAAGCTCAAATGTTTTGTAACCTGTTTAAATTCAGGCATCATTTGCAAATAACCATTCAATAAGTCCTTAGTGAATCCAAGCAAAAAGCCTACAGATTGTATTAATTTCCATACGTAGAAATCTCAGCATTAGATTTCAATACGTATAAGAGGTCTGTTTGGAAGATCTTTCCACCGTTCCAGTGGCATGCTTTATAATAGGACCAAAACTACTGGTGAATGGACACTTTAAAAGGCCAAAAAGAAAGAACTTAAATGTTCTGTTAGGCGGGCGAAGAGTTTATGGTGGAGGAACTACTGCGCGAGCATGGAATCCTTTGTCGAAACAAGCCGTCTTCGTAAACCACTAGGTTTCAAACATAAATCTCATGACTTCATCCAATGGCCCGACGGCTGCTGGACTGGGTCTCGTTAGAAATGCTTCATCTTTTTCGTGGCATTCACTTTCCTCTCTATCAGATCAATGAGCCTCTGTCTGGAACTTACTCTCCCCTAATTCTAATTGCAAGCCAAGTACATTGGGTTGTTCGATCCTTTGAACATTTCTGGACTCCCATCCAACATGGGGAAGAGCTCATTCTTTATTGGATGCTCGCCATTTATAATGCTACTCTTAGACTCTTTTATATCCCTTGAAACCGGAGACTATCTAAGGTGATTTTTATTCACAAAACCGAGTAGCCGTTTCTATACTAAAGCTAAGGACTATAGACCAATTACTTTTTGTTCCTTTCTTACTTCGTCGGTCCACCAAGGCCATCAACAATTCTTTTCACGCTAAGTCCTGAAGAAAATTATCTCGGCTTAATCCTAGACTCCAATTTCGACTGGAAAGCAAACCACGATGTTAGGGCATGAAAAGCATCCTGCACTGCTATCTGCTGCAGCAGAGCAGTTAGATCTAGATGGGATTTCCGTCCCAACATCACCTGTTGGATCTATTCTGCAGTCATCCAATCCAACCGAAGCTACCACTTCGACCTAACTTAACAAGATCTGCTCAAATTTTGCAAGAAAAAAAGAAAATAATCAACGAATTTGTATCAAATATTGTGTAAAAAATGGAATTAAGTACACAAAAACTCTTTAATGTTGACAGTGGCGTATGGTGAGGGAACTCTAAGTCGAATGATGTTTACAAGAGGCACAAGATTTTCACAGAAGGCCGAGAAGATGATCGCGTAATATTAGTCCTGTCCGATATCTATAGTATCTATACCAGCTTCCCTGTTAAGTCAAAATTAAGATGCATACTTTCGTACACATATGCTATAAATACGACTCTGACTTGAGGGACAAAATACATTGCTCTTTATTTTACCAGTTGAGGCTTTTGCCACTAAAACGGGGCTTAGTTAATACTTAGACATGTTTTGTTAGTAGTTGTCTAACCAAGCTTAGCTCACTAATTTTAGAATAGCAATAACATTTTTATAACAATCCTTTCTTTTGTACATATAAAACATTTTGGATACAGTTTTGCTGACTTCATTCCCAATCGTCTTGCGGAACATTATCCAGTTGCGGCCCCTAATGGTGTCGTATAAAAGAGTTCTGTACTATGTCGTACTCATCTTTCTACAACATGTTCTCAAACCAGACATATTTCATCGTATTTATTTCACATCTAATAGGCGGATCCACAGGTAATTTTTTAATAGTCAAACAGATTGTAAGCACAGTGCATAGAGGTATGTTAGCAGAGAGATGCAATTTATGCTTCCACTTCCACTTAGCAACAATGAATTAACGCAAGTGTTGAATATATCTCGTGTGGTTGCCGTGGTCTAGTAGGTAGTGTGTTGACTTATTAGATGTGAGGCCTCGAT
The DNA here is from genome assembly GCA_958299815.1 of Sarcophaga carnaria. Lineage (NCBI taxonomy): Eukaryota > Metazoa > Arthropoda > Insecta > Diptera > Sarcophagidae > Sarcophaga > Sarcophaga carnaria. The sequence continues at coordinate 48,228,782 of OY283150.1, forward strand.
TCAAGCCCCATGTTAGACAACAAAACGAAATATGAAAAAATATTTCCTCTTAGCAGATTTGTAGCAAAAACTCTGAGAGTAAATAAAATTGCCATGAAAAGTTTCTTAAAAATCTGTCTTTCGGAAACGACTTTAAACTGTAGAACCCGCCACAATTAAGTGGTGTGAGAAGCTCTGTCGTAATCCTAACTAAAGGATTGACATGAACAATTATTATGTGTTACGTATGTTGAATATATTTCATAGTCGCCGTAGGCTAGTAGGTAGTGTGTTGACTTATTAGTTGCGAGGTCACGATTCAAACCTCAGGTCAGATGTCTCGTACAAAAAATATTTCTTCGGCGACTTCCTCCCAACAGATTTCTGGCCCAAACTCTGAGAGTGAATAAAAATTGCAGGAAAAAGTTTCCCAATATATAATCTGTCGTCCGGAGTCGAACTGTTCGTTTAGTTAGTTAATTTTGTGAAATTAACACACACAAAATAGGTGGTGTGAGGAGCTAAGTCGTATTCCTGACAAGGGTTGTAATGACCTATTATGTATGCAATTTTGAAAGGTTATGTAGTGATACATTTACAGAAAGTATCAAACATTATCAGCATGCTTCGCCATCCCTACAGCAAATCGATGACTGGGAGTTGTTTCTTGGCAACGATGGATAACAAATCTGCGTTTCTGCCACAGTAGTCAGTTGCTTATGTGACTCCAGTCCATTCATGTAACTGACTAACTAACACAGAAAAAAGAAGTTTTATGATTTGAGAAATATAAGATGAGGAACTTGATTTTTTATGGTGATGCATAGTAAACATGACAATCTCTATTGTGGTGTATGAAAGTAATTCCATGTTTCAAAATGTTAAGAACAATTCAAAGGCTGTTTAAGAAAATTTCAATCTTCTGAGGCGCTGCTGGCAGTGAAATGTAAATGAAAAATGGATTTAGTTTCAGTTTTATTTTCAACTAATAAACTAATTCAATAACATTTATATTTGCATAGGATCCAAGCCTGAACGTTTAGTAATAAAAGTCTTTGCAATTTTATGGGCATTTGTCACAACCGTGCCGATAGTATTAACCAAAGTATTCATATATAGGCCGCAATTAAGAGCGACTGCATAACCTTGAATCACTTCGCCAGCATTTGGGCCTATAAAATGAATGCCCAAAACCAACTGATTTTCTTGTTTGGTTATGATTTTGATGTAACAGAATTCGTTTACCTTTTCTGGCAGAGAAAACTCTAAAGGACTGTAATGAGAGTGATAGACTTCTATGTTGTCGTTGCCATATTTCTGCTTCGCAAATTCTTCAGTTATGCCCACATAACAATACTCCAATGGAGTATACATGCATATGGGAATATTTTCATAATTCATGACTTCTGTTGAATTACCGAAAAGTCTTCGAGCAAGATATTGGCCAGCCTTAACAGCTACGGGTGATAATTGCGGACGTCCTTTGGTGACATCACCAACAGCATAAATATTGTCTATATTTGTGCAGTCCATCTTATCCACTACAATGTTGTCATTTTCTATAAGCAAATTGATTGCTTTTACGTTCAGGTCTTCCAAAGGGGCCTTACGACCAATGGCCCACACAACGGTATCATATATTTGTGAGTGTGTAGTTTGGGTTTTACAATTTTGGTATGTTACTTTTAAGCTGCCACTGGCTAATTCCTCGACTTTAAGAACTTTATATGGTATTATAAATTTAACGCCTCGCTCTTTTAAAGAGTCCGTTATTATTAGAGCCATCTGTTCATCGACATCTCTTAGAACCGTGTCACGTACCATAACTGTAACGTCGAATCCCAATACACGTAAAATTCCAGCACATTCTGTGGTTACATAGCCTGCTCCCACAATCAGGGTTTTGCCAGGAGGCTTTGACAAATTAAATAAATCATCACTTGTAATGCCATATTCTCGGTCTCCCGGTATACCTGGATAAATGGGTCTTCGGCCAATGGCTATGACAATGTATTGTGCTGTTATTTGCATCTCTTGGCCATCCTTGGTTTTCACTAAGATTGTATGCTCATCGACAAATGAAGCCATACCGTTAAAATATGAAATTTTTCGAAGACGCAAATCCACTTTTGTCATCCAGATTGTCGATTTGATATGATTCTGAATTTCGGTTATCAACTGTGACCAACTTAATATAATATCCTCCTCGTTTGGTATCTTCCAACCATAAAATGTGGCATCGTGTACGGCATCACTCAAAAGGGCCGCTGTATGCATCAGTTTTTTAGGTATGCAACCGACATTGATACAGGCACCACCAAGACCCCAGCTATTACCTTTAGGCGTTGGCTTAACATAATCCACACATGCGACTTTAGCACCCAATGTGTTGGCCTCCTTGGCACAAGACAGTCCTCCCGAACCGCCACCAATAACAATAAGATCAAACTCGAATTCCTTTTTAACGGACATTGTGGTTTTTGACAATATTTTTTTATATTTTTCTGTTGTCGAATTTTATTTTGTACAACAATACAGAAAACACAATGGGAACATAAGTGTAAAATTGCAGAGTGTGTCGTATAAAATGAATTAATTTCCGTAAATCGTAAATTCTTTTATGCTTTCCCCTTGATTCAGTAAAATGGACAATAAATTCCTTTTCTGCAAAAACTTAAAGCATGTTTAAGTTCGTAATGCTTAATTTTCGCAGCATCTGTGTTTTCATAGATTAGGTTAGGTTAGGTTGGATTGATTGCTTTGATACCTAAGCTCACTTGAGCACGCATAGTGGCCTGTTGTGATTCTGTTTTCGTAACTTAGCAGACAATTTAATCAATATTATAAATATACTCGTACATACATTATTACTTCTACTTTTTTCTTTATTTAAATTTAATATTTAAATCACATTCGTTTTGACCCTTAATCAAAGGTCAGTCGAACATAAAAATAATGATAAAATTTTATGATGATTGGTTTGAAAAAAATTCTTCGCATCAAATAAATTGTATGGCCTGTAAGCAATATTTTAACATATTTGACAAACATTTGTATATAAAATGTGACCATGGCATATAAAAGGGGAAAATAAGTATAACAAGAGAGAGAGAGAGAGAGAGAGAGAGAGAGAGAGAGGGAGAGAGAGAGAGTGTGTCTATTATACAAAATGAAATAATTTGACCTCTGACTTCAACCTCAAATTGAACATGAGTAATAGACGGAATGTTGAAATATTCAATAAAAAAGGAATTGCATTTCCTATTTTCCTCCCCTTTATAAATACGTTCAATATTTCAATTTTATTTTCTATATTTGTTTTGGGACAAGATATCAAACTAGAAAGCACAAAACAATATATTGGGTTGTTCGGAAAGTAATTTCGTTTTTTCCCAACAGAGGATTTAATTGTATTTTTTTTTGCACCCAACTTCCTACCTAAGACGTATAATTTTTATATGCTTTGAGAGCTCATATAGCAAAGCTTGTATGTGAAAAATTTCAATTAACACTACGCAGTAGTTTTTGGTTGGTACCCTTTTTAAATATACAGAAAGGGTAAAAATGCTGTTCAAGCCAGAAAAAAATTGACCGAGGTGTATGGAGAAAGTATTTCGATCCGGCAATTTTAATGTCGAAAATGCACCACGATCGGGAAGGCCGTTAGAAGCTGATAAAGTCGTGATAAAGGCAATAGTTGATGCGAACCGGCGAATAACAAAACGTGAGATTGTATTCAGGTTAAATTTATTAAATTCAATATAATTTAACTGAAAAACTGTCTTTCGTTTTCACAAAAAAAACTAAATTACTTTCCGAACAACCCAATATATTGTTGTACGGCCTTAAATTTATAGAGAGTTTGTAAGAGAAAGAGAAACGTTTTTAAACGTACATTTTTTAAATCCTATAATTTTTGCCAAACTAGTTTTTATTTCATTTAAAATTGGACATACTTTTCGTTTTTTATGTTTTATATGAGATATAAGTCTAGTCCATAACCAACGAGTTGTATGGAGTTTGCTTACTAATCCATCCAAAAGCACACCCCTCTTGATGGTGCATACAGAATGCTCTTCAGATATGAGGCCTAGGAATACATACATACATACATAATTGGTTATTACAACCTTTCAGTTAGTATTATGACCGAGTTTTTCACACCACTTATGTTGTGTGTGTTCACCTTATACGCGAATGGCGAGACCTACAGCTTAATGTCGAGTCTGATCGACATATATCTTGAGAAATTTTTCATGGCAATTTTTCAGTTAGGATTACGACCGAGTTTTTCACACCACTTATGTTGTGTGAGTTAATTTTATACATGAATGGTGAAACCTACAGTTTAATGTCGACTCTGATCGACAAATTTGTTGAACAATTTTTCATGGCAATTTTTTTTACTCTCAGAGTTTTGACCAGAAATTTGCTGAGAGCAAGTAGCCGAAGAAATTTTTTTTTATATTTCGTTTCGTTTGAGATGTCTGACCTGAGGTTTGAACCGAGGCCTCACGTCTAATAAGCCAACACTTTACCCACTAGACTACGAACTACCGCAGAATATAATTGTAGTTGCTTACATAATGACAGAGAATTTTATAGAAAATGAAAACAAAATTAAGTTACTTGTGATACAAAAGGCGATGCTCTGATAAGTTTTACAATGGAATTTTTTAAATATTCTAAAAAACAAAAATATTTAGTTTTGCTACATAAATTGTTTGAATTTGTAACAGTTTTAGCAATTGTTTCGAATGAGAGAAAAATCTCCATTACGAGTCAGACTTCCAAAAGAAATTGCAAAATAAAAAGCAAAAAAAAAATACAGTCATTGTATTCCTTATGGAGTCTAAGTTCAGTGTGAAAAAATTTTGGAACAAACGAATTATCTGAAAACAAGCTTGTCTATTGATATGATATCTTTAATATCTTCAAAACTTTTCTGAGATACATTGTGACAGATTTGTGAAGAAAGGGTTGAAGCCACAGGTCGAAACGAAATATGAAATAAATTACTTCTGTGACTTACTCTCACCATTTTTTTTATATATCAAAAACTCTGAGAGTAAATAAAATTGCCATGAAAAAGTTTTTCAAAAATTTATCTTTTTAAATCGACTTTAAACTGTAGGTTCCGCCACTCATGTATAAAATAAACACACACAACATAAGTGGTGAGAGAAGCTAAATCCCAATAATGACTGAAGGATTGTAATGACCAATTATGTATGTATGTATGTTTGGTCTTGGATTTTAAGTGTGTTCATGCAGAAATGATTTTCTTGGATGAAGATAATTTTTCTATAAAAACTAGGCACAGTTTCCAACTGCTTCAGAGGCCATTCAGCTAACACACATGCTCCGTGGTGATTTGTCATAACAAGCTAAATAACAAGCTAAACAACTAATTCGATAATGTTCCTATTGGAAGAAATTATATTACTAAGAATGAACCTCTCCTTCGTATCATGTCCAATAAGCAGTACATATGCATCTAAAATAAAAGCAAATATAGAAGAGCACGTTTGTGTACTTGTTTCCTTTTCTTTGCAATTTCTAAAGCAATACAATTGGCCAATCCACATGACTTGTATCGTGTATGTTGTATTGAATACACTAGGTTGTTTGTGAACGCTCAATGCTATGCTGTGTTGTGTATGTCGTATTCTTCTTCATAATTTTTGGCATTCAAACAATTTAATAGCACGAAACCAACATAACTTATTAAAAACATATGAAAACATATACACATTTTTTTCATTCACACAATTTGATAGCCCGAAACCAATACAACTTTTAAAAACATATAAAGAAAATGTGTATAAGTGTATCGGATTTTTACATGAAAATTATCAACAACAAGTATACACTGTTGTATAGTCGTCCAACAATACAATGAATACAACGATACAAGGGCTTATGTGAATTGACCAAATGTTTTTATTTCCGGTTTGTATCGTAATTTTTATTTCACTTCACTTAGGCGGCGTTAACAATGAAAATAAGAAAAACTAACAATTTTAAAATTAATTTGTTTGCAAAATGTGGTATTCACGTACGCATGTATTAGGAAGATTGTAGTTAGGTTTTGTACGTATGTATGTATCCATTTTAGTTTATTTAAAGCAAATGGATTTTCAGGAAAACTTCACAAGAAATGTAAGAAATGTTTTCTTTCGTACTAAAAACCTTGCTTTTTTTTTAGCAACAATTACTTCAAACTCTAATTTCATGTTTGAATATTAAATTCCTTTATTTTTTTTATTTGTTAAAAAATTTGCCTGCATGAATCAACGAATGATTGCATTTCATGTGATTTCTTAATAATGTGCTCTACAACATCTTTTAATAGACCCATATCTGATACAATTACAATTGAGCCAATTGAGCCAAAGAAGTTTTTATTCTTTTGAAATAAAGTAATAAAAACCCACCGTCAATCTAGAATGTTGAAAAGATTCAAATGCGATAAAAAAATAATCCAATTTTTTTGCTCACTACGGCGTACGCAATGAATGCAAGTTTATTGTAATTGATGTTGGGCAAGCACGAATTTAAAGAACGCTACATAACGATTGACTAAAGGAGATTTGAAAGTGTCTTGTGAAAGTAAGATAAATTCAATCCAATATGCCTGTAAAAATAAGAATAAAAGAACAAGGTTTACTTAATTTAAAAATGGCACCCCCAAAATAAAGATGCCGAAAGGAAATTTGTCGACCACGGGGTATATCTCTGTAATATTAGTGCTACAGTTTGTGTAATAAATGTGTTATCTCGGTAAAGATGCATTTTAATAAACTGCATGGAGGATATTGCATAGCATACCAGATTATATCAATTTGCATAATAAAAGGAAAATATTTTTATGCAATTGTCTGTCCACATATGCGAATATAATGTTTTCTTTTCAAGTTGTGCAGAAAAACTAAAAACTTTATTCCGTTGAATGTGTGTATCAATGCATAAGAATAAAACATTGTTGATGATACATCCCATAGACATGATGGAAGAAAAAAATAAATACAGTGGCATAGATTGTGTAAAAATTATCATTTTTTAAGAAAATTTAACGAAAAATTAAAAAAAGTATGAATTGAAAAACAAAGCTTAGTAAATTTAATTGCATTATTTTTGCTCACAGTAATTTTAAATGTTTTCCAAATCCTACTCGTTATGCCTACTGTCGTTTTCATCTCTTAACTACCTATTCCTTGTACGGATAGAGGAAAATACTATTTTCACTTGAAATTGAAAACAGCAGTTGCACATATTTTCTGTGTAACATACACACGTTCTTCCTTATTGTGCTTTATTCAAATTCGCAGAACTATTTGAACGTTTGCTGCCACAGTGAAAGGCCACACAAATAGTTTATTTAGATTGTCTACAGTCTGCTTAATATTTTCCTAGTATTTTCGTAACTGTGAACCAGAAGTATAGTCATAAAAACATAAATATTATTGGTTAATCCATCTAAATGTATACTCCACTAAATTTTACCTTGTATAAGAAGCAAATTAACAATCTTTTGGATATTGTGAAATATGTACAGATTTTCGTAAACATATGCCACCAGATTATAGCTTTTTGTCATTATTGGATTCGATTGTTCTAAAAGTTTTTCTTTGGCTGTCTTTATAGCGTATCTTCCAACAGGGCCCTTTAACTTTGATAGTTGATAATGGTCATCTTGTTGAAGCTACTTATGGGTGGTTTGGGTAGTGTGCTAGACTATTAGCGTAAGGGTCGTTGGTTCGATTTCTACCAGAGACTCTGGCCTTTGACACTACACCGAGCAGCATAGGAATTCTGTTTGACCCCAATTTTCATCGAAAAATTATCCGCCGCAATGAGGCTCAATTCTAAAATAATTGGGTACGTGAACAAGCAAAATTGACGAATTTGGGATAATATCAACCCATGTAAGATTCACGAGCATCAAATGCAGCCCGATTAGTGTGGATTTTGGGCTGGCGGGGTTGTCGGTCCATAATTCTCTGAGACAGATGTTGGCCAGGCCGTCATAGCCAATGGCGAGTACTATAGGCCGATGATTAGCAACTTTTTTGCCCTGAAGTGTATGATCTGGACTCCAACAGAATGGAGCTCATGTCATGTTAGATATTTCGCATGAGCGATTTTAGTGCAGGGTCATCTCAAGTCGAGGTGATGTGAACTGGTCCACGAGAACCCGTTAGAGTTTTTCTAATGGGTTGGTCTTAGGTTTTGTTGTCATCGTAGTATGGTAGGTAGTATGTTGGCTTCCTAGACGTGAGGCCACGGTTCAAACCTCCAGTCAGACATCTCCAACAAAACTTATATGAAAAATATTTCTTCGGCGACTTCCTCTCAGCAGATTTCAGGCAAAAACTCTGAGTGTAAATAAAAGTGCCATGACAAAGTTTCTCAAAAATATGTCGTTCAGAATAGACTTTTAACAGTAGGCCCCGCCACTTATGGATAAAATTAACACACACAAGACAAATAGGGGGAGAAGCTAGATCGTAATCCTGACTTAAGGGTTGTAATGACCGTTTATGTATGTATGGTCTTAGGACGCAGATATATGTGTGAATAATCCAAAGCGATCCTGCAGCCAACATAACCTATAACTCAAAAAATTTGTTTTATTTAAAGGTATGTGAAGGTATGTGCATAATTTCTGTAATACGAGTACTTTCCCCAAACTACAGGGAATTTCGCTACTCCTGCATTAACCTGTTAGTACCTTATTTTTTATGAATGTGATTAAAATTATCAAAGTTGAGAACGGTATGAATACCCACTATTTTTTGCAACATCTAGAGTTGAACAATCTGGTCAGTAGCAGGTAATACGGTTACTATAGGGTTTGCTATAAAGATATCTCTTCTAATAGATTGAATTGTATAGCGATTAGGGGTGAGTAAGCTTGTATGTGTTATTCAGACATTTTACACGTATCAATGTGCTTTTTTTCAGATGGCAGGAATATAAACATTTAATAGCTGTTCGTCTACACGCAAGTTAAGTCTTTAAAAAACTGACACAAAAGCGGTTAATATCAATAACTTGTTTAAATATGCTTTATATTCAAGATCTGAATGAGGGCTCGTGTAAATAAAATATATGACTTATAAGTGTTACAGCACACTGCTTAAAATCTTTGATGTACTGGAGAATCTGAAGGCCTTGCTGCTCTTGGCATGAGAACCTATAATGTATGCAGACAGGATTGGTCGTACATGGTATATATTTTTCTTCTAAAAAAATTGAAATCTAATGTCCCTTTCTACAACTTATTTTTCTAGTGCCTGTAGAATACTATGTATATAAAAAGCAACCATAGTCTGCAACATTGTCAAAAAATTTCCATCAAAACTATTGTGTACACATCCTGTAATAATCTGGAATGACGGTGGTAAACTTATTGCATGTTGAAAAGCGTTTCAATGCAATCGATATATTCTTATCGAAATTTTTCGATTTTTCTATGTAAGCTGTTTTGTACGTTAATGGCACAAAAAAGAAAATAACAAGAATTTAGAAAATACCACATGCCATTGCATTTTTAAACACATTCAATACGATAACGATTGATGTGAACTGATAGTGGTAAAATGCAATTGATAGAGTCTTTCGGTTTACGGTGTTAATTTCACTAAAAATGATAAAAAACATATTTTTCTGTTTTTTTAATCATTTTAGATTTACTTTACCCAGTAAATTCTTGTTGTTATCTCAATAGATGTAATATTTACAAACATAATATTCATCACACGCCTGTAAATAGAACATATGCTGGCTATAAAATGCTGCGAATTTCGACAAGAGGAAATATTTTTTGCAAGACCCTGTTTTATATTTGCCTTTCAATTGTCCTTTTTTGTTTCGATAAATTGAAGCAGTTTTCATTGATTTTGAATATGCTGAAGGAATTGAAAAAAAAATTAACTTTTCACTGTTATCGATAACCAATTGCTTAAAATCTTAACAATTTTGTGAAATGATTGTTATCGCCTCATGGTCGAATTAAACAAAAAATTGAATGTAAATATATTTTTTTTTTTGGTTTTTGCAGTTTTAACACAATGTAATATATGTATATATATATATATGCGTACTGTTTATATTTGTATCGAATAAAAAAAGAGCAAGCCTTTTATCGTGTAAGTGTAAATAACTTTACTTTCTCTCGTTTGAAACATTCTGTATTAAAAATTATGCTCAAATAAAATTTAACGTTTTCAAAAGGCAAAAATAAATAGTCTTTTGTATCCGGTCGTACAACAGAGACTATCGAGCTTAACATATGATAAAGGACATCTTTTTGAAGCTACGTCTGTCAAATTAATTGTCATTTGTTCAAACTGTTTTACCAAATCATTAGAGATAGATACACCAACAAAATATAACAAAATGGGTATTCTGTTTGCTATTCGTTTATTTTACAATCGCCATAATAGTCCTACCGAAAATATACCCACACGTCGATGAAAAGCAAGGTTAGCCGAATACATTAACGTTCTCCAAATTTGGTCTGTTGCAGACCACAATTTTTGCGTTGTTATTTGGACTTGCCCAGTCGCTTAATGGACCCTGGAACTAAAGATAAATGACGACAGACGTATGTTCGCTGAATAAGGTCTGGAGCAGTTCGCTCTAATTTTCATCGAAAAAAAAGTCCTCAACAATGAGGCCCACTACCGAGTGAATGAGCATGATTGGAAACAAAATTGAAGATTTTGGGACGATACCAATCCACATGAGTTCAATCATCAAGGTATGATGTGGATCATTGGTCCATATATTTGAGTACGACTTCGATTAAGACTGTCCCTGTTAGTGGTAAACACTATGGGTTGGTGGTTACCAACTTTTTCTGGCCTAAATTGGATTATCTGGAAACCTACGGAAAATGCTTTCAAAAGGCCATATTGCTCGGGCTATATTGAATATTCTATACGAGTGATTTATGGGCGTGGTGATGTGGAAGTGATGTCAACAGGCTTCCTAGATTGTGTTATTTGATCCCAATTAGACTTTGTCTTGAGAGGTTTCTTTTAACTTGCAGGTGTCTGCAAATAAGCCACAAATCACAGCGGTCCGCACAACCTTCGGTTAAATTTAGACTGATTTAAGCGGATATTTGAACGATGTTATATTCCACACATAATGGCATCAGCAGGTCTTTCAAATGAATAAAAAATTTCAAGGATATCTCACACATACTTTGTTTTATTTGGATTTAAAGATAGAGAGCATAGGCAAATTTATTATAATCGAAAATGAGCTCAGGAGTATATAATGAACACAATGGTTTTATTTTTCAATGCACAATACAATTTTCATAAAATTTTAATTTCATTATAACATTTCATTAAAAGTACCAAAAACATGTGAAGTTTAATTTTTTTTTATTAATCAACAAATCTATACTCATAGATTTTGAAAATCACATTAAAGAAACAGAAGGAAAAAGGAAAACATATGTATTTTGAAATAATTTTAAATTTCCGTTTTCATTTGTTGATAACTAACACCCATAATATTCATCTCCTGATGTCGTATTACCACCTATAGCACACTTACTTGTTTGAACTCTTCGAAAATGTTCAACATTCCTGTGTGATTGTGTATGAAAATAAAAAAACAACAAGAAATTCTATTCCACGAATACATGTCATCAATATTGACGATAACCGTTTGTTGTTTCGCTTAAAAAAACGGATGTTTTCCATTATGTTTTGGAAATAGAAATCATAACAATCGGAAATTATTGCAAATGAAAAACAAAAAATTTAAAAAAAAAATCTGTAAAATTTGTTGTGTTTTTTCTAGTAATTCAACGAAGTAAAAATTGTTATTTTTTATGGCAAAAAAAGAAGAAAAACATCAGAATAAAAATAGGAAAATTTAATACATTTAAAATATTGTGATATTAGTATTTTATTGTTTTAATTACATTTTGTCAAATGATTTTAAATTTAAGGATATTTATCTGGGATTGCTTCACACTTAAGGAAAAATAAAACTTGAGTGTCTAACAAAAATTTCTAAACGGAATCACTGATAATATTGAAAAATTTCTTTTCAGATTTTGATGCGGTCCTAGTGAAAAATTATAGAAATGTTTAGATTGTGTACTTTGTCCAAAATATTAGAAAATTTACTCACTTAAATTTTGAAGACAATCGCCATTTGATTTGGCGTTTCATTAAGATAAGAGTGAAACTCACTGTTGTGTTGCTGCAATAGATACAATACAGTGTTCAAATGCACTGAGACACTGTATAATCGTTTCATGATTAATAATTTTGAATTTCTAAATCCATAAACTCTCACTCTGTTATTTAAATAAATTGCCACTGTGTTGTGTGTCTAGCTGTATAGTTTCCAAACAGGCACTCTGGTCTGTTACATCACACCAAACATATTAGTCTAAGGCACTCCGCTCGCAGTAATTAAAATATAATTAAAATTGCATTGTAATTGCTAGATAAACAAGTAAACAAATAAATAAATGAATATAACTGTGTTATTGTATTTTTTATAATTTCAATTAAATATGAATAAACAATTAATTACAATTAAAAATGTGTTCGATATACGTCGCAGATGTTAATGTGTTTGTATATCCTGAAAAGAATATTAAAATATAAACAATAATAATTAATAAAAATAAACAAATTGATACATTTTAAACCATATGGGTACTTAAAATAAACATACAAATATTAAAACTGTAGGTTGAATGTGATCCATCGCATGTTTTATGAAGGCTTGGAGGGGCGCGGTGTTCTAAGGTACAATGGAATCAAATTGGATAGCCTCGGTGGCCAGTTAGCATTACATCAGCGTGAAATGACCACGCCACCAAATCTCTCCTTCAGAATATCCAATGAAGCAGGACTACTAAGCTAATAAGCGCCACGGTTTCAGGACACGTGTTTTCAACAGGACGGCGCTATATTCTACCCAGATCATTCAATATTCTGCACGAGCGTTTAGAGGGTGTGATCTGAACAAAACACTTAGATCGAAGGACTTGAATACATTTTTCTTATGGGGCGTTCTTAAATCACAGCTGTACGCGAATAAACCAAATATAACAGCAGTCCTTGAAGACAAAATAACCCCTATCATCGGTCAAATTGAAATGTGTTTTATTTAAATTTAAAGATACATATCGACGCCTCCGTTCTATAGTACTCTAAGTCGAAAAAGTGTGTTTTGAGTTATGAGCTCTTAAAGTTTTCACGCGATATACGACTATATGTGTATTCTAAGTAGATATTTCCCTATAACTTCGAAACGGATCGGCCGTCTTAACAAAATTTAGACAGTATTTAAGTTAGAGATCGTAGAATTTAAAAATGCAAGAACATTAAAAACGTTCTAAGTACACACACTAAAACGTTATAGAATGGAGGCATCGATATATTCGTTCAGTTAGGATTACGACCTAGCTTCTCACACCACTTATGTTGTGTGTGTTAATTTTATACATGAGTGTGGAATCGACTGTAAACGACAGATTTTTGATAAACTTTTCATGGCAATTTTATTTGCTTTCAGAGTTTTTGCCAGAAATTAGCTGAGAGGAAGTCGCCGAAGAAATATTTTCTCATATTTCGTTTTGTTGGAGATGTCTAAACTGAGATTTGAACTTTGGCCTTACGTCTAATAAGACAACACCATTACCTACTAATTTACGGCGACTACTAGACTCAGATCGTGAGATTTAAATAAGTTTTTCTCACTGGGTGTTCTTAAATCACAGGTGAATGCAAATAAGCAACAAACCTCAGCAGTCCTTAAAGCCAAAATAAATCATATCATCGGTCAAACTTCAATGTGTTTTATTTTAATCTAGGAAACTTGGAGTAATGAAAGAGGTGATACAAAAAAGACGAGAGATTCGTATGCCATATATTTTCAGAAGAAACAATTAACCCTGTCACATGGATCCTTCAAAGGTAGTTCCTGTGTCAGACTCAAATGCAACTATGGAATGTCGGATGGTTTCTGTCTGTGGTTGCTAAAGTGTGATGTAGACGATGTTGCCGTGGTATAGTAGGTAGTATGGTGGCTTTTAAGACGTGAGGCCTCGGTTCTAACCCAAGGTCGGACATACAAAATAGGTCAATTACAACCCTTTAGTCAGAGTCGAAAGTCGAACTTCGAACGACAGATTTTTAAGAAACTTCTCATAGGTATTTTATTAACTCTTAGAGTTTACTGCATGAAAACTTTTCATGGTAATTTTATTTACTCTTAGAGTTTTTACCAGAATATTACTGAGAGGATAGTCGCCGAAGATATATTTGTTCATATTTCGATTTGTTGGAGATGTTTGACCTGTCGTGAACCGTGATCTCACGTTTAATAAGCCAATACACTATCGATTCGAAAATATTTATAAACAATATACACACGTATATTGAATTGTATTTATTGTATTGCATTAGTTTTGCTTTTAGTTTAGTGGTCCTTTAAAAAAGTTTCTTTTTGTTTAACACTTAGGCATCCCTACACTTTGCTCCTCATGATGCCTACGTCTTTTCAAACTTAGTAGAACTGTTATCATTTTGTTCAAATTCTTCATAGAGCTGAAGTGAAAACTTTTTCTTTATTCTAGTTTTTCAATATTGGTTGTTTTATTATAGGATTTGCATATTTTGGGTCATCTATCGTCTAAAAGTATCATTTCAATGATACATCACCTGAGAATTTTCATTTAAGCAATTTGACAGTTGATCAAAAACTTTCTTGGCATGAAAGCAAATCTTTTTGTATTTGAAAACCATATTATTCTGAGGCTATATTAAACTGGTATTCAATTGTTTTTTATTTAAATGTCTTCTCGTATAGTCAAACTATTCTAGTAGTAATTAAGTTGATAAATTTGATTATGAATTCATTTTTAATTTAAAAAAAAATTTAAATACTTCTAGAAATGTTTATGTGCAATTGTTGGAAGAAAACAATTATTAAAGGAAATCGTTTTAAGTTTTGTTTTGACATAAGTTTTGCCTATTGTTTTGACTGCATTGCAGTTCTGGGTGATGTTTAGAAAAAGTTTTCGAATCTTCCTCTTCTTAAGTAAATATGTTAGCAAAGTTGCAAGAAGTTAAAATATAACTTTTCCTGTTTCTATTTCTCTCTCTCGTTTTGTGCCAAACGGTAGTATTGAAAAATTTGTCAAATTATGCAGATGCAACTACGTTAAATGCAGAATAAGTTTATAATTAAAATGCAGATATTAGAGAATAAAGAATTAAATGTGCTAAGCTCTCTGGAAAAATGTTGACGAAATAAATATTTTTACAATAATTGAATAAAATATTCTACTTGAGATCAAACAATTTTCCCATAGTCTAGAGCAAGACCGCTTGATAGCATATTTTATTTGACAGGCATTTGCTACCAACAGAACAGAACGTCTTATAGCGTTAAAGCCAAGTAAAGGCATATGTTCACCACCACATAAATGAAGCAAATAAACTGTGATGGCACTGGTTTGGATTTGATTGGTTTGGGAGGACAGTAGTCAAATACAGATCTGCAAACATAATTTTTAACGCTTATATTCAAAAGGAAAAGGAAGCCATGGTTAGTACTCTGTTAACGTAATGCAAGAATGAAATAGGAAAAATAAGAATAAAGGAATATTGAATTGGATGAGAAGGAAACTGTTTTTCCATTCAGACAATGATCCTACTTAACACCTAGACTTTAGTGATGGCTAAAATCACCGAATAAAAGTTGAAATAAAACATTTTAGTTGCCTGATTTTGCACCCCCGAATTATACATACATACATAATTCGTCATTACAATCTGTCAGTCAGCATTACGTCCTAGTTTCTCATACTATTTATGCTCTGTGTGTTAATTTTATGCATGAGTTACAGGACCTATAGTTTAAAGTCTATTCCGCACCACAGATTTTTGAGAAAATTTTACTCTCGGAGTTTTTGCCTGAAATTTGCTGAGAGAAAGTCCCTGGAAAAATATTTTTTCTTATTTCGTTTTGCTTGAGACGTCTGACCTAGGGTTTGAGCCATGGCCTTACGTTTAATACACCAACACACTATTTACTAGAATAAGCACGAATTATGGATGCATGTCCGAAATAGAGTACATACTCCATGGTAAAAGCTTTGAAGTAGAGTCTGTGTTTAAGATCTATTTTATGGAGCATAATAAAGCCTTGAAAACGCCGAAGTCTAGTGAATAGTGTGTTAGCATATTAGACACAAACCCGTGATTTAAGTTCCATTTTCGACAAACCGAACAAAACGAAATATAAAAAAATATTTCTTCGGCGAAAAGTTCTGGTAAAAGCTCTGAGAGATTAAATAGATAATTATAATATAGAGATAAAGAAGTTTCTCAAAAATCTGACGTTCAGAGTCGACTTTAAACTGTATAAAACTAAACTCCAATACTCATGTATAAAACTAAAACACACACAAAATGTGTGGTGTGAGAATCTTAATCGTAATTCTGACTAAAGGCTTGTAATGAACAAAGCTACAAAACAATGAAACATAGAGATTAGGTTGAGAATTAAAAGAAAATTTTTCCAAATATGCAGCATTAACCTTTTATGTGTTTAAAATTTAGTAACGCAGACTGATTGCACGTGGATTATTTCTTACTTATTATAGTGTTTGATAAACTGGTTGATGAACTTTGGACAGGCAGTTGTATTGGTTGCGTAATTCATCAGGGAAAATTAATAATAATAATAATACTGTTCCCATAAAGATCTAATTATTTAATAATTTGTTATAAACTTTAGTTTATACTGTAAAAATTGTCAAATATTTAAAAAAGAATAGCCGGTATGCAAAACCTAATAAATAATAAATTTTATTCTTATACTTTTTGCTTTTGTCGGAATTCTTTAGTTAGTGAACTTTTATGAAAATAATATTGTTTTTTCTCTTTAGCTGTCATTAGCAAACGAATGAAAAATAAAACATTAAAAAAATTTATAAAATCACCTCGTTTTGAATATTAAAAACAAATAAGAGTTTTTCTTTGAAAAACTTCAGACAAAGATTCCCTTCAAGTGTTCGTCCCTTGAACAGTTGAAAGGAGTTGCAATTAGAGGACAAATATTCGTAAAGAAGATGGACGTCTAAATAAAAAGAAAATTTAAAAAAGAAAACGTAAAGTAAATATTTCCGTGTAGACAAATATTATTTCTATTTTTTTTCTTTTTTACTGGGAGTAAAACAAAAAAAAAAATAGAAATTATTTGGATTTGAATAAAAAGGAATAAAATACTGTGCATGCAGATGAATTTTCCACAAATATTTAAAAAAACATGTTTGTTTCGGTATCTTTGTATTATTATTAATTTATTTATTTATTTATTTATTTATTTATTACAATACAATTACAAATTATATTCTAATTATATATGAGCGGAGTAACTTGACCATATACTCGGTGTAGTGTCACAAACCAGAGTCTCTGGTGGGAATCGAACCCATGACTCTCACTCTAATAGTCTAAACACTATCCACTAGACTAGTTAAATTAAATTAAATTTAATAATTTGTTATTAAATCTGATGGAATTTGACTTAATTTAGTACAACGTTGTACACATACAGAGCGATTGGATTAAGGTATTGATTATAAAATTAATATTCGAATTCGAAACATTATCAAAAATTTGTTGTTGTTGTCTTCCTCAGTATTATAACCAAAACTTCTTATGTTATAATAAATAACTGCCACGTGGTTCCTTTAGATTGTATGGACACGATTACTATATTCGCAATTTATTTAGCAACAACGTTTTCTATTAACATTATGCTAAGAAAAGTTATGGATCCTCTAGTTGCTTAGATATATCACTTTAGTTGCCTAGATAAATACGGGAACATGTCACTTTACCGCTCTAATATATGTAATCACCCATTCATCGTTTGAAATTTCTGGGCTTGGTTTTGAACTGCGATCATTTCTAAAAAGCAAATATCATTAAATTTGTAATTATATTCTAATTAAGAAACAATTACGGTGATAATATGGTTGTTAAGAAGGCAATCGGCCAAGCCAGATATTTTGATTTATTAGGCAAATGTATTTATATTAAAATTCCTATATAATAATATTAAACAAATATGTTATATAAAATCAGACTATAATTTGTTAATTACAACATACTTTTTAGTAGGACAACTACTGGGATTGAATTACAAGATGAATTAAATTTAGATAACTTAAGCACGTCTGAGGCAAGTTATAGAAAATCTTATAATAAAATGGCAAAAGTTCTAGATTTAGATAGATAGCTTAATCTTCGCTAAAAAATGTATGTATTCAGTATTGAAAAGTTAAGAAATTTATCATGGCATATTGCCAGACCACTATATAAATTATGGCGATTTTGGGAGCAGTTTTAACAATGGTTGTGAAGAGTTAGGAGATAAGGGACTTGAAGACGAACAGGATTATTAACCCCTGGTCAAGACATCTCCAACAAAACGAAATATGAAACAATATTTCTTCGGTGAGTTCCTTTTCAGCAGATTTCTGGCAAAATACTCTGGAAGTAAATAAAATTGCCATGAAAAAGTTTCTCAAAAAAATCTAACGTTCGGAGTCGACTGTAAACTGTAGGTCTCGCCACTCATACATAAAATTGACACACTCACTATAAGTGAAGTGAGAAGTTAAGTTTGAATATTGAATACGAACGAATACGAAAAAGTTTTTATCACTTTTTTACAAACTTTAAAAAGTCAAGTGGTTTCAAATTTTCCGCTACTAATTCATACAGGAAGTCACTTGATCAGAAATCAGCTATGAGAATTCAAAAAGATGAGTAGATTCGAATCATTCTCATAATTTCTGATACTTATTTCATACGTTATTTTAATGTCATACTCATACTACTCATATTTAAAGTTTGAAGTACTCGTCGTACTCATACTTAACAATACGCACGATGTTGTTGATTTCGACTCTCTTGTACTCAACATTTATAAGAATCACACTGAAAATTTCCAGGAGTAGCGAAAAAATGATTCATTGCTGATCTCTGCTCCTGATACACCAGAGACGATATCATTAGCAATGATCATTATGAGAAAGTCTGGACTACATGTAATATAGAAATTCAGGAAGGGATTCGTTTTAGGCAACGAAAGGTAAAATGAAACTGATACAAAATAAAGAAATGATAGGAAACTCGAGATAATATTTCTTAAAAGAATGCATGAAAATGGTTTGGTGCCAAAATATTAGATGTTAAAGGCATTTTCTTCTAGAAGTCGCCGTAGTCTAGTAGATAGTGTGTTGGCTTATTAGACGTAAAGCCAGGGTTCGAGTCACAGGCCAGACATCAAAACAAAATAAAAAAAGTATTTCTTCGGCGACTTCCTCTCAGCAGATTTCTGGCAAAAACTTTGATAGTAAATAAAAATTGCCATTAAAAGTTTCTCAAAAATCTATCGTTCGGAGTCGACTTTAAACTGTAAGTCCCGCCACTCATGTATAAAATGAACACACACAACAAAAGTGGTGTGAGAAACGAGGTCGTAATCCTGACTGAAGGGTTGTAATAACCAATTATGTATGTATGTATGTAAAGGTATTTTCACTATCACGCAAATAGATGGATGACTAAGCGTGAATAAATTTGCGCACAATAAGTTTGGAGATCCAAGTATATTGTTTTGGATGAATAAGCGACAACAAAGACATATTAAGTGTCTCTTGTTTTAGAATTGTTGTGTAGGAGAGAAGTAATAATTATTTAAGAAAGATTGGTGCAGTGGTAGAAGAAGCTATAACTTTCTAACTAACAAACAGCAGCATTTGTTTGTATATGTATATATTGTTCATACTTCTCTTTGGTAACTCTGCTTTTGCCTAACAAACAAAACAATTATAAAATGTATGCTTGAATAACTAAAATACTTTATTTTTATTCGTTTTTGCTTTTGTGCATAGTTTACAGCGTTTTTTTTTTGCCTTTATTTTTATAGTCTGCAGAATATTTTGTTCAATTGTATGATAAGTAGATTCGAACTGATGTTCACTTAGACTGGTACAGTATTAAAGACACACGAAGTCCTAATTTTTTTTTAAGTTTATGAAATTTGGTTCGACTCTTTATATCGTCGTCGAAAGTCCAAAAGTACGTATTATCCAAAAAAATTAAAATCGAATTTTTGATTGAGTATGATTCGTAAGATTATCTAACATATCTCTACCAATTTTTAGATTTTTGCTACCAAAAATAACGTTTTTATATTAATAATTCAAAATATGAAAAATATATAATAAATAAATATAAAAAATACTTCATATATAGAAACAATTGATGGAATATGGAATTAAAACAGAACAATTAAACTATTCCATATTCCATCAATTGATTCTATATATGAAGTATTTTTTATATTTATAACGTGTTTTGCTTCTCCTGTAAAATTAGAAAAAGTGATGTTACGTACTTTTGGATTTTCGACGACGATATGTAAATTATAAAAGTATTCTAATCAAGGAGATTATGTTTAAATTTTAATGCTTGCTCTGTCGAGAGCCGACATTAGGTATCTCCATACATTCATGATTACGTTGAACTGTTTGAGAAGTGCTGATGCCCTAGGTTGTTTGTTTGTGGTTGTGGCTTTTGCTTCCTCCATAACCTACCTCTTCGCCTTTTCTATTTTTCCTATCTCTTTAACGATCCTCTCTTCTAGGACGTATTTACAATGAGTCATTATGGCTGTTGTACTTGTCCCAGTGATAAGCACACGTTCTCAAACGTAACCCAATCTAGCTTAACCTAGTACACATGTACATACTTTAAGTGTTTCTATTAGTAGAACAAAAATGTTCAAGTTATTTGAACCCTTTTGTTTCAATTTAATTACAATAAAAGCCTTTTAATATAACTTTTAATTATAACCCACATTCCTTTATTTTTGAACAAGGCCATCGTTTGTAACAATTAAATAAAATGAAAACCAGTAATTCTGATTAAAACGTTTTTATTGTTTCTGTTTCGTTTGTTAGTAAAAAATGTGAATGCTTATCTTTACCTGAAATGTTTTACTTAATTAAGTGCTCTTATGCGTATGAGTTATATTAATTTTAATATAAAATTTAATATTTGGTATACGCTTGTGACATATTCCAAAAATTAAACGGTCAATTTGTTTTTAAAGCACTTAGGACAAGCATTTAAAGCAACTAGAAAGAGTTTTCTGAAATTTAATAGTAATTAACAAAACAATTATTATTCAGCTGATATATTCCATTCGTGGCATTTAATCGTATTAAATGCTGAAAACAGTTGAAAGTATATCACTTGAATATGGAGAGATATTATGTGAGAGTTTCGGTTATCTATTGAATGAATGAAGTCGCCGTGGTCTAGTAGGTATTGTGTTGGCTTATTAGACTTGAGGCCTAGGTCCAAACCCCAGGTCAGACATCTTCAACTAAACGAAATAGGACAAAAATATTTCTTCGGCGACTGCTATCAGCAGATTTCTGGAAAAATCTCTGAGAGCAAATTAAATCGCCATTGAAAGTTTCTCAAAAATCTGTCGTGAGAAGCTAGATCGTAATCATGACTAAAGGGTTGTAATGACCAATTATGTATCTATGTATGTATTGAATGAATGTAAAATTGTTGTTAACGGTCAGAGATTGCTGAGAGGTTGTATAAATTCCAAATTTCTGCAAAACATAGTTTAAAAATATTCACTGTTTTAAATAAAAAGAATAAATGAATGTATGTATGTACTATATATAATAATAAGTCCCGGTAGTCTAGTTGGCAGTGTGTTGGTTTATAAAACGTAAGGCAACGGTTCAAACCCCAGGTCAGACATCAAAACGAACATAAGAGAAGTTATTAATATGATATGATAAGCTGATCAGTATAAGTGTGCTACATACGACCATAAACTTAGTTTTGGACACACGTTTCTTGCTTAATTAGCTTTCCGTAGACAACTATAATATTCAAAATTTTTTAATCGATCGCCTTCTCAGGGTGCAGCGCATCCGAAATGTCCAATTTTTCATGATTCTGGAGCATAGGTAGGTAGGTAGGTATAAGCCGTCCTCCCAAATGCATTGGATGGACGCATTTAGGCCCCATGTGTCGCATTGTGATTCGCGTTAACTATCCCCTAGTCCTGGAACCACCTAGAGCTTACAATGAAGCGACTCAAACTGCCGACGTCAATGTTCGACAAATCACTGAGATTGATATAGTAGGCACCAAGATGTCTCTTTCTCCTTTAACATAGTGCCTTGCATGTTCCTAGTAGATAAAGAACCGTATATTCTTCCTCCTCCTGCCTGCAGCTTCTACATATACAATAAGGACCACCTTTTTCGGGATGCATTGGACGCTCTTGGATGTAATTTAGTTGTCACCATCCAAAATATAATAATTTTGTTTATTTACTCACCACTTCATCGAGAAATTGGTTCTATCGCTAAAAACAACTCTTGTGTGAAAACTTGATTCCTTTGTCAACTACTTTTCATTCAGCGAACACACAACGTTGTCTATCAGAGTTCGTAGGTTAATTGAATTTAGTGCGCCTGCAATTTCAGAGCACTGCTCAAAATTCAGTGTAGTCTCACTATCAGATACAGAACAGCGGCGATGTGTTTGTCAAATCTTTAATTTTGTTGATCGAATAACAGGCACAGTGCGCTGAATGTTGCCACAACAAAACACTCATTTTAATAAAACTATTATATTATTTCAACGTGTTGTTGGTAAAAGAGAATGAATAAATGATAACTAATTTGATTGTTGTAGCATCAGCAAGATGGCCATTCTATGTTTAATGTTAGAAAAAAAGTATTTTTTTTATTTAAATAGTGTCGCGTGTTTCCAGCTGACATGCTACTATAACATGTCTATCTGATGTCAATAGTATGACAATGACTAGAGAAGTGTTATGACAATAACCAAAGTGATGACAAATGAAAGCTAATGAAAGTGAGTACTACCACTTGAAACTGTAACACAATAATGACAAAACATCGAGAGCAGCATTTTGTTAAAAACATGCTATAAATGGATGTTAAAAACTTTTCAATTTATACAATTTTTAATTGCTAACGACAATTGATATTAAAAAATTGAAAGTCTCGAAAAGACACCGAATAACTTCTGGCAAAAATTCTGAGAGTGAATAAAAATTGAAAACAAAATTTTCCAAAAAATCTGTTTTTTGAAGTTGGCTTTAAACTGTAGCTCCCGCCAGACATGGATAAAATTAACACCCACAGAATGAGTGGTGTGAGGTTGTAATCCAGACTGAAGGGTTATAATGACCAATTATGTATGTATGTATGTATATATGTATGTACATATAATAGAAAATAAAATAAAATCTTCCGTTTTGTTTTAGTGAAGACAAACGCTTAATTGTACTCAACAAATGTCTGAGAATTGCTTATAACTAAAGAAAATCTTTTCTTTATTTCACTGATATTTGTTTAATTCTACTTCAATTCATTTTTGCACCTGATGTTCTTTTCTTAACCTTCAGTATACCAGTTCACCGTTTCATACCTTAAACATTTAAAATAAAGAAATCGTTTTATTTTTATTTTTTCCACCATAATTCACGCCATGAATATATTTCAAAGAAAAAGTTCTTCCTGTAACCATTCTATAGCTTATACTTTTATTCTTTCGCTGTTATATTGTTTGATTTAAGATTTGATAAAATTTTTTTTGTATGGCATACATACATACATAACTGCTTTAATATTTTTGTATCCTGCTTTAAGGAAAATTAACCCTTAATTTTCCCAGCCTTGAGGGTATTCGAGAGAAAAGTCCAGCGTAAGATATTCGGTCCATTGCGAGTTGGCGATGATTTCCGCATCTTATCCAACAGTGAGCTGCATGAGCTCCTCAACGACATAGACGTTGTGCAGCGTATTAAAATCCAGCGGCTGTACTGGCTCGGCCATGTCATCCGAATGGAGGAGGATGATCCGGCGAGATGGATATTTGTTGCGCGAATTTGCTGAAGTCGGCGGAGAGGACTACTTTGTTTGCTTTGGAAGGACCAAATCGAGGAAGCCTTATCATCTATTGGTGTGACCAACTGGCGTAGACCATCAAATTTAAATAAAGCAAAGTGGATGTGATATCATCGAAATTTTTTGAGTTCCTTTGAAAGTCCTATTCATGTCATTACGTGTGGAATAAAGTAGCGTTTAAATGCCCACCACAGGCCTCTGTAGGTGGAGCACAACGGAAAGGATTAATTGTTCATGATTCTGACTCACAAACCAGGTTGAATTTGACCGATGTCATGGCATTTGTTTGCCTTAAGGACTGCTGTGGTTTATAACTTATTCACATACACCTGCGACTTCAGAAAAATCCCTTATAGAAAGTCTAATGGGGTTAAATCGCATGAACTCTATGGCCAGTTCACATCACCTACAGGTGATAAGACTTTGCCTTCATCCTGGCTCGTGTAGAATATGAAATGTAGCATTAGCTCTGTGGCACCTAGACCCGCACCGGACCTATCTTCTCTCACCAGTTACGTTGAGTGTGCTTATTTTGTCCATAAGTGGCGTCACCTAACAGATTTTTGATAACTTTTCATGGCAATTTTATTTACTCTCAGAGTTTTTACCAGCTACCACTTAGAGAGGAAGTTGCCGAAGAAATAATTTCTTTTTTATACGTTAGAGTAGCCCTTTAACATCACAATAGGATTAACTTGTGGCCTAAGAAATACAATACATTTCAAGTAGCATCTGCCACCTAGCACGAACTTGGTACTCAGTAATGTAGTTGAATTAGGAAGCTTAAATAGGTGGAACTATGCTCATAATACTTGTGAATCTGTATAAAGTTCCAGAAATATGTATCCCAAAATGTTTTGTTTAAACTTTAAAAACTAAACCAAACAACTCGCTTCGACATGTGGCAATTGTTTGTTTGTCTCATAAAGCAAAATCAAATAAAAAGAGAAAAACTTCGGAGTATGAATAAATCAAAATGGCTTTAATGATTTTATGTTACAGATGACCACTTTAAAAATCATTTAAAGTCCTTACAATAGCAAAAAAAAGTCCTTAATAATAAGAAGAAAGTAAAAATAAATAAATTTAAAAAAATTAAAATGAAAATGAAGAACAAAAAATATTTTTTTTAAGTATTACTTGGCATCAGCATAAACATTCGAAAGTAATCTTAAGTAAATATTGAGGGTAGAATAATATGATTATCATAATTTTACAACAGAAAGTCATACATTCTTTTATTCATTTAGATGTGAAATCATGAAATTGACTCGAGATATTGTAGTTAAAAAATGGCGCAAAAACATTTTTAAAACTAAAATTTAAATTCAAACAGTGACAAGTTTTAATTTTGGATTAGGTAACCATGACGAGTTCATAGTTATTTTTTTGAAATTTTATGAAAAGAATGCCAATCCATATTTAAAAAAATGCATCATTCTACTGACGACTAATTTGAAATCAAATTATGTTGATAAAATGAAACTGAATTCAATTCTTTCATGCTGAAATATTTCTTTGGCCATTTTATTTTATATTCGAGAGATTCAAATTCAAATGTTTTATTATGAAAGCATAAATAAAATGGAAAATAAATTCATTTATGAAAATTGCACAAATAAAAAACCCTGCTTCTAGCAAAAAACCCTGCTTCGTGTTATAAAGCATGCAACATTCTGTGATTATTTAACACATTTTCCTCAACTCAGCCTTTTTTACTTTATCTCGCTGCCAGAGAAATGTTTGTTTAATATGCTCCACTACAATATGTTGTTTCAGATGATGTTGACAGCAATTCCACAAATAATATTCAACAAATTTAGTTTGCACCACGGTTTTTATACTTCTGTGTTATTTCTCACTCAGCAGAGGGAGAGAGAGAGGGAGACCAACTGACTATGTTTATATTAAAATCCTTATTGTTGTTAGTGTATGTGTGAACTACAACACCTGTGTAAATAGTAACACCAACTACTGTCGCCAAAGTTAGAAAAAAGAACACAACAATAATATCATAAGTTGACTGTTGTAGCTGCAGCTGCTGTATCTAACTAATTGCTCACTTCATGGCTTCTTTTCTATAGAAAAACCTATTCAAATGGCACCGTTGACAGTAGGAACAATAGTGGGTAAATAAATTTAGGCCTTTCGATTTTGCAGTATACCTACAAAGTGATAATATTGGCTGGTAAAACCAATGTTAGTTACAACCTTTTGGCATTTTTAAAATAGCTCAGCCTAACATACATACATACCTAATTGGCCATTACAACCCTTCAGTCAGGATTACGGCCTAGCTTCTCACACCACTCATGTTGTGTGTGTTAATTTTATACATGAGTGGCAGGGCCTACAGTTTAAAGTCGATTACGAATGACAAATTTTTAGAAAATTTGTTCATGGCAATTTTATTTACTCTCAGAGTTCTTGTCAGAAATCTGCTGAGAGGAAGTCGCCGAAGAAATATTTTTTTCATATATTTTACGAAATACTCAAGTTTGTGTTATTCACTAAAGCTGTTAAATTGCTAAAGAGAATTTTGTTTTCATTATTTTAACTTCAATTTGATAAGTAGGGTGCCATGCAACCATGCTCATCCAGTGATAAATTTCTTATTTATTTTAGGCTTATTCTATTGAAAAAAATTCAAAAAACGACTTTTAATGGCAATAGTTTAGTAAAATACAGTGTGAAGGAACTAAATCACAAAACAAATTGAATGGTTAAAAAGAGAAAACAAAAAAAAAAACTATTTTTAAATAATTTAATAATAGTAGCAGACATAGAATTCATAAATAAAAACGGAACTCTTCAAATTGTAGCATTTGTGCAACCTTTTCAAATATTTATAAACATTTCTGCAGACAACAAGAACAATAAGACGAAAGTGTAGATAGAATGTGAAGTGCAGTTTATTCAACTTTTGTGTATCAATTATATGTATGACGTGTGATATCTTCTAAGGATACACAGAGACTACTAGAACATAGAAATTGGAATTGAATGGAATTATTTAAATAATGGATTTTAGTTGCTTTTATATAAAATCGAAGAGGAAAGATTATTGAAAAAAGAAAAATAAAACTCTAGAAATTTTTTTTTAAGAAATCATACATACATACATTATTGGTCAAGGAAATATAAAAAATAAAATTTTTGTCTTCTATACAAATAAAATCAATGCCGCAACGTCTTGTTAGTATTCACCTTCTAAAGAATGTTCAATTTTATTGATTGATTGGCATGTTATGATCTGAGATTTTTTAAGACATACTCCCGATTATTTAATAACAAACACGTTATTTATATGTTCACATATTAAATAGGGACGACTTCAGTCCTTATAACTAAAATTTACTGCTACTGCAGCAGAGAAATTTCCGCATTACGAAAATTAAATACATTTTATGAAAATAATAAAGCCAGAGGCGTACTAAGGACATAACATTTGTTTATTACGTTACATAAAAACAAACATAAAACTTCTTTATCAATTTCATATAAAAACGGCTTTTTGTTTAAGGGATGTTGAATTTTTTCATTACAAGTTACATAACCTTTGTGGTTACTCGGCGAACAGGACCACTCTAAAAGGATATCTCTACGGTTGGCCAATACTTTGCCATATAAAAACTTTCCAAACATCGAAACAATTACAGCCAGAGGGTGTAAAGGCAGGGCTAAACATGGAAACCTGATAGGGAAGTACAGTCAACCTTTGACTTGTTATCAAAGGTGTTTGACTTATTTTCTAATGATAAAACAGTTATTCTGTTGTTAAACTACGTTTATTCGTTCTTGATTGTTTAATTGAAACGATTGATTTGGGACCAGCAGAGATCAAATTATGGTTTTTGAAATAATTCACTTCCAATTCCACTAAACGCATCATACATAACTTCTTTGTCATTAATACCGACTATGAAGCAGGCTACACATGTTGTGTAAGTTCACTATCTTTTACCCTTTCATTCAATTAAGCTTTCAATGCCCTCTATATCCTCTACTGTGTTCCACTAATTGTTATTCATTCAATAAAAATTTATGTGTGTCAAATCAAGCACTGAGCTTTCAGTCGTTTCTAAATTATTCTAAACTTCGCTATTTCTTGTCAGGCCATGGTTGACACACCAGGATAGGTATAACGCCACAAAAATTATTGCCAGACTCCAAGACAAGCTGCCAAATCACTAGGCACCTACTACTGCAGCAATTTAAAAATGTTTTCAAAAAGAAAATTCATAAAAATACAAGAAAATTGGGTGCAACATTTGCTGATTGCATGATTTTATATCGATGAAGTGCTATATGAAACCCCTAAAATGATTACCCGAAAATACTCATTATTCCGATAATTTGTTGTTCGAGAAAATGTATAGTCCAATATAAATAGCACCCAGCTAATTCTCTACACTTGATGGAATTTTGATCGATAAAATGGCACAAGCCTCTAAAGTAACGCTCTACATTTGAATGGACCAGAAGGACTATATTTACTACGGGCTACCTAAGTTCTCGTGCATAAAATATTTTCTCATTTCTGAAATAGTATCGATTCGTTTTAGAATTCAGCAAAATTCATTAGCAGTCCATCTGGAGCAGAATTCAAAAAAAGACGAGTTAATTTTTCTGTCAACGTGCCCAAATTTTGTATTTTGTATTTAAATTTGTAATCGAGGAAAGTCTGCACAGAGCACTTTCTTTTGCAAACTCTTTAAATAGAGAAAAGACAACGGCCGCTGAATACAGGACGTGCACAAACATATTGATCTTTTTTATATTTACAGGACAGGCTATGTTTGTAGAAGTAAAATGTGACGTATAAGTTTAAGATATACGAATTTAGGCACATATAGAAGAAACGCCGTAAAAGAAAACAATACATGAAAAAGCAATCAAAGATGACGAACCTTAAATTCCATAATAAATACTTTTCATAATTAAATTAATTTTGCCAAAAATTAGGTTAATATTGACATATAGAACATGTAAATCATATTGTATTGTTACAGTGTTTATCAATATTAAATTCAACATAATCGTCTGAAAGCATAGCCGCATCCCTGTTTAGCATTCAAGTCATCCACACACATTTACTACTAACGGTAAATACCAACATATCTTCATTCAACAAATTTTAAAAGTCGTTCACCTCTAGTGTATATAAATTAAAAGGTGACCACATGATCACATATTGAGGAGTTTCATGTAAAACAGTGCGTATGAGTCATAAAATAAATAAACTGAATTAATGTTGCGTATACGTACACATACACTTGAAGTCGGCGTAGGCTAGTAGGTAATGTGTTGGCTTAATAGACGTGAGACCACATTTTAAACACCAGGTCCGATATCTCCAACAAAACGAAAGACAAGAAATATTTCTTCGGCAACTTCCTGTCACCAAATTTCTGCAAAAAAAAAACTGTCTCATATGTACATACATATGTATGTACACACATGCATACATACATACAGACATACGTAATTACTCATTACAACTTTTCAGTCAAGATTACGACTTAGCTTCTCACACTACTTATGTTGTGTGTGTTAATTTTATACATCAGTGGCGAGGCTTACAGTTCAAAGTCGACTCTAAACGATAGATTTTTCGGAGAAACTTTTCATGGCAATTTTATTTACTCGTAGAATTTTTGCCTGAATTCTGCTGAGAGGTAGTCGCCGAAGAAATGTGTTTTCGAATTTTGTTTTGTTGGAAATGTCCACCCTGGGGTTTGAATCGGGGCCTCACATTCCATAAGCCATCACATAAGTGGGTAGTAGCAGACTACGACGGCTAGGTCATTTGAATATTTAAATTTTAAAAGCTTTTCAATGAATTTTCTTCAAGTTTGTTTTGTACTGTCCAATCTCTTCCTCTTTATTAGAATAATCTTACAATGGACGAAAATATAAATCCATGTTGTCATCAGAAACAGTGAACTTCTTTCTTTACTCTTAATGCTCTTACTACAAACAGGTTAAGTTGAGCAAAGCTAATAATGTTCTGCTTTTGATTTGCAAAATTTTCTAAAGAAAATGTGGCTGTCAATCAAGACAAACATTTACCTTTATTCATGAAATATAAACTTCAACAGAATTACAAACAATTAACCTACAATTGAGCTACGAGACGCAAGTTCAATGTGTGACAAACACAACATTTTCAAACTTCATTTACAAAACCGACGATAACGTGAGAAGAAGAAAGAAAAATTGAATGAAGTCTTGTTTATTTGCTTGCTGACAGCAGTGTATTTGCAGAAAATTAGAAAAAATTCTTTATTTGCATTAAATTAAGCGTAATAAGTTTAAAGAAGACTTAGTACTAAAAAATATTGTATAATTTTCTTCATAATACTCCTTAAATTCTGTATTACAGATTTCTCTTCGTATTTATTATTCGAACATTCATGCTTTAAGGTGAACAAAACTGAAAGCGTAGAGTTTAGTTGCGTTATTCATATTTTTTATTATGTTACTTCATAAATGAATAATATGGTGGTTTTGTATGCATTCCCGGGAAAGTCTGTACAATAGTTGGATTCGCTGTTTTTGAGGGCAACGAAAGCGAAAACGTAATTTTTTGTGCTTATACGGGAATGCATACTCGAGAAAAATGGCACAAGACTATAGTGTATTGGATTATTAGACGTTAGGCCATGGTTCAAACACCGTCTAGCTTTTCTAACAATTTGAAATATTAAATAATATTTCTGCGGCGACTTCCTCTCAGCAAATTTAAAATTGTAGATCCTGCCGCTCATGGATAAAATTAACACACACAACATGGGTGGTGTTGAGAATCTATGTTGCAATCCTGACTAAGTTATGTATGTATGTATGCTTAATATTTTAACATCTGAGTTCACATGTTATCGCTTTCCATTTAATTTTCCTTTATTTCAAGTAAACTTGTATCTTCTTTTTCATATTTATTAGTTTCTTATTCTATTTAGATTTCTCATCTTCGGCTTATATCAGGTCTTCCAATTGGGCCTACCGAATTTGTTGAATATATATCGGCCAAATTGGTTATTACATGTCGTTTTAATAAAACTGCTCACGCCATACTGAATATTCTGGAAGAATGATTTCAAGACTTGGTCATCTCAGGTGGAGGTGACCGCGTTAGACTTTTTCTTGGGGGTTTTTATTAGTTGGTAATATACGCGGCTAAGCTATTAGCTACAATGGTCCTCAAAGCTAACATAACCCATGTCAATGGTCAACTTTCGCCCGATTTTTGTATCAGTTTCAGTATAAATTGAACATTTTGGATGCGCTCCACCCAGAGAAGCAATGGTCGATATTTGAACGTGTCATATTCCGCCAATCAATAGGATTAATAGGTCCTTGAAATGAATAAAATATTTCTATGATATCTCACGCACACTTAGATTAGGTAAGGTTATGTAAGCAGGTATCTTGCCGTTCACAGGCAAGTTCACTTAGTGGCCCATATGGCCAATTGTGTTGCCCAGTGTTCCCTAAGTCACCTTGTCATGATCCGTTAGTAGTGGATTGAACCACCACTAGCTCCGGATGAAACCGGTCAGTTTTCTTAGTAGCACGTTCGCCACCATCCCCAGACTTTCAAAAGTTCTGTCCCCCAAAAACTGTTGACGTCTGTTCTAAAGTGCAGGGCACTTGTATATTATGTGTTGTATAGGTTCGATTTCTTCCACATGCAGTAATTTTGGCGGAGCGAAACTGTGATTAGCGTAGTGTCCTGTTAAAATTCCTTTTATGATGCGAATCATTCTCTTGTCGAATCACACACACTGTGTTTTATTTAAATTTACTACTTCGAAGCGTTAAATAGACCCCCCTCCTTTCAATAATGGTAGAATTTCGCATCTAAATTCTAAAGCCTATTCTCGCCATTGGCCGCATATGCAGGCTTAAACACAAATGTTTTACTTTAAGACCTTAGAGTGCCAGTGTGTGTTTTGAAATTAATTGCCTAACTACCGGATTGTAAAACGATACTGATGTATGTATGTATATTGTTTTTGCAAACAATAAAAACATTAAAGTCTTTATTTTTTATTTACATCTTCATTTTGTAATTAAATGCACATTACCGAGCAGCTTAAATACGTTTCATTGCCTTTCGTAAGCCGCTTTTCATTCATAAGTATTTAAACGTTACAGTTACAATTGGTTACAAATCGGTGTTATGTGAAGCGTTAAGGTGTTTCTGTTTTTGTTTAATTTAATGCTACCTAACGGTATATCAAAATTTTCCTAATTTTTTATTTTATTTTCACTCACTTTATGGTAATTTTTCATAACAATGATGAAGCGTAAATGTTTCACACCTACTCTCTAAGCAAAGAAAAAAATTGTGATTCGAAATATTTAAAGGGCAATAAACATGCAATGCTTAACTCAACTTAACTGAAGTAAATGCGTTAACCTTTCTTTACAAATGAAAAAAGTTTTAACCGCTTAATTTGCCATGTCTTGTAATAAAAAGAAGGTTAAGATTTCTAACGGTATGGTCAAATTATGAAAATACATGACGAATAAAATTAAAATAATACAAAAAAGAAATTTTTGTTAAACATTAGGTTCCTCTTGTAAGTAGAAATAAGAAGAGAACAAAAGCTCATACAATAAATTCAGATTTATTTTATACATTCTTCCCAGGCTTGCTTCACAATCAGAAAAAAGTAACATTTTTAAGAAAAAACTTTGAATAGAATATGTCGCGTTTTATAAGTGTAATAAGACTACGTCAGTTAGTCTTAACAATTTTGTGCTAAAAACTTCCTTTACTGCTTAGTGGTTACATATATACATACATAATTGGTTATTACAACCTGTCAGTCAGGGGGTTACGACATAGCTTCTCACGCCACTTACGTTGTGTGTGTATTTTATACATGAGAAGTGGTACTTGCAGTTTAAAGCGGACTCCGAACGACAGATTTTTAAGAAAATTTTCATGGCAACTTTAGTAACTTTCAGAGTTTTTGCCAGAAATCTGCTGCGATTGGATCTTTCATTAAACGCTTCCTATATTTAAATTTAATAAAACAAAATCTGTGTTAGACAAGTCGTCGCAGTCTAGTAAGTAGTACTAGACCGAGGCTATAGATCAAACTACAGCTCAGATATCACGAACAGGACGAAATATTAAAAAATATATCTTCGGCGACTTCTTTTCTGCAGATTTCTGGCAAAAAATCTGAGACTAAATAAAATTGATTCTCAGAAATCTGTCATTCGCACACAACATGGGTAATATGAAAAACTAGGCCTTAATCTTGATTAAAGCGTTGCAATGACCTGTTAAGTAAGTAAGTAAATTTTGTGTGAGAAATCATAGAAAGACCTCTTGATGCCATTATATGTAAAATATAAACATCGATTAAAATTTTACTTATCTGGATGGAGCAAGAAATGTCCAATCTCCAATGCCACTACCGCCTAAATCACATTGTATCTAACTGATTGCATAAATCATATTGGATTTGAGTATTGCTGCGGTTTTGTGAATTATTCGTATACACCTGCGGCCTAGAAAACACCACAGAAAAGTTCTAATGTGTTTAATCGCTCTTGTCGCATTCAGTACACAGTTTATATCTCCTCAACATGAGGTGGTCATACCGGCAAATCGTTCGTGCCGAATATCCAGGCTAAAACAAAGTTATAATCATCGACCTATATTACTCGCAGTTTACAATGATGGCCTACTCAACGTTCTTCTCAAAGAAATATGGACCGACCTTCAAAAGTTCTTTTCTTTTTTTTTTTTTATTTCTTTTTTTTTCGAAAAAAAAAACAACGATATCGCAACCAAGGCGGTAAACAGTGTATACTGCTGATATAGTAACAGTCAATTCCAGCAATTTCGATTAATTTTTGAAAGACAAATGTTTAAAGCGTTGATAAAATAAAAAAAAAACATCTATTTCAACTTTCTTTCGATGACTGCTCGGGTAAGCCTGGATACTATATTAGTTCTATGCATGAATGAATGAATGATCAAGATCAGTTCATGAAATTATCTAATTTATAGAGTAATCCTATGAGTTCTATAACTTGCATTCATTTAGGTCTAAGGCCTGGAACAGAATAAAGCAATTGTAGTAGAAGCGAATATCGTCAGAAGAATATTTGCCAAATAACCTCTTCAAAATTTACAAAATATTGCAAGAAAATTATGCGAATATTATTTACAATATGTATTTGCAAACTATATTAAAAATTCATATCCAACTACGAATTTCTTTTCAGCAATATTAGATTTAGTGTTTCAAATATTTAATGTTGAAATTGTTGGAAAATAAGAGAACCCAGTTTAAAATTTATATTTGCCTTGTAATAAAGTTTAAAAATACGAATTTTACGCTTAATCATCTATTGCGCCGACTGCTACAACTAGGCATTCAATTGATATTACTTTGAATAGACTTTTTTAACTTTTGACACCTTGCAGAGCCTCGCGTTCTGTTGTACTACAGCGGCTTTTCTGTTCTCTATATAAAGTTGTGTTAATACAGTAAGACCCCGCTTAACGTTGTTCCGCTTAACGCTGTTTCAGTATTACGCGGTATTATTTTCGTTCCCTATATCAAACCAAGATCGGTGCACTATATAGCGACGGTGTATACTATATATCTTTTTCAACGCTCTTGTATTAGTCTGTCCAAAATAAAGATTCCAACTGTATTTTCCGAAGTGGCAATCACAGCATGAACGCATCTTTCCTGCGTCACAGTTGACTTATTAGATGCCCCGTTTAACGCTGTTTCGTTTAGCGCTGGAACTTATTAGAACGTTAAGCGCGGTCTTACTGTGCTTTTTAACCAGCTGTTTGAAATGCTTAATATTAAAGAAATATTGAATATGCCTTCATTAAAGAAATTACTTTAATTTGTTAAACCATTATGTTTATCCTAAATTAGCGTACAATTAGTTTAATGCGTAATCATTTGTTGGATGTCGTTTAATTGGTGTTTTTTTATTTATATCCTAAATAGGTTTTCCCTTTTTTCCAAATATGTTTTACGTATGTAGGATATTGTACAAAGTACTTTTAACCTTGCCGAAGAACGACAGTGTACGGTTAAAAGTTGTAGTTCATTTTAGGGTTTTTTTCACATTTGGCCTGGTTATTACTTTTAATTAACAACACCTGCTTTGTAAGTTATAAATTCTATTTTCTGTTAATCATTTCGAAGCAATTTAGCAAATGGCTTCGAACACACGTAACACAATTTTAGAAAGTAAGCGATATTACATGATGATTAAAACATTTTTATAAGGCTTAAAGCAAAAGCAATATTTACATTATATTTGGTTAGAGTTTAAAAGGAAAGAAGGATTAGTAATAAGGATTAGTTAAAACAGTGTTATGGTTTTTATTAAGAACTAAAAATATGTAGTATTAAATAAAATCAAAAACTTATAGGAAGTTATTATTAATTTATTAATTACAATACAATTACAAGTTTAAGACGCCGTAGTCTAGTAGGTAGTGTGTTGGCTTATTAGACGTAAAGCCAGGGTTCAAAGGCCAGACAACATACAAAAAGACACAAAATACAAAAAGGATTTCTTCTGCGACTTCTCCTCAGCAGATTTCTGGCAAAATCTCTGAGAGTAAATAAAATTGCTATGAAAAGTTTCTCAAAAATCTGTCGTACGGAGTCGACTTTAAACTGTAGGTCACACCAATCATGTATAAAAATTAACACACACACAACATGAGTGGTGTGAGAAGCTAGGCCGTTATCCTGACTGAAGGGTTGTAATAGCCAATTATGTATGCATGTATGTATGGGTGGCATAAATATTGATGAAGCATTTCATTTCATTTTACACTACAACATGTAATTCAAAAGCAGCCAATGCAAGTACTTGACTCCAACTATAGGTGTCTTAGATTTGAAAATACCAGAAGAAAAAACTGTTGATCATGAATTTATGGCGGAGTTAAATTGTCAACCCCCCACATACTATAAATCCGAAATCGTTTTATTCTTTCAGAGCAAACATATCCTACATAACATACATACATAACTATTCATGACAACTCAATACTGGTTATTACTAACTTCAGTCAAGATTACCACTTAGTGTCTCACACCACTTATATTATGCTGTTACGTTTTTACCTTTTAAAAACGTTTAAAAAATGAGGTCGTAGATCGCAAATAAAATAAAAATAAATTGGTGTTTAGTTTTATTT
This sequence comes from Sarcophaga carnaria, assembly GCA_958299815.1. Taxonomy (NCBI): domain Eukaryota; kingdom Metazoa; phylum Arthropoda; class Insecta; order Diptera; family Sarcophagidae; genus Sarcophaga; species Sarcophaga carnaria. Next base: position 48,265,021 of record OY283150.1, read on the forward strand.
AAAATTCTTTATTATTCGCACAATTCTGTGTGCTGTTCACAACTTTATGTAAACAACAACAATTCCTTGTTTGTTATTCCTCTGTTTATATCCTTTGCATAAACAATAACAATTACTAAACAATTATTCGACCAATCTTTGTAACGGAGATCTTAAAACCACGATTACTCTATTCAAACACACCGCGTCTTCACACATGACTGACTGAACTTCACTAACACAATCGCCTGCTTTGTCTTGCCATTTATATGGCAAAGTAAACAGTCTGATGAATGTTCTTGAAGGCGATCGTTCATAACTTCGCCTTCTCAAAATCTCTATAAATGTAAACATCGTTGTTTTCACTTATTCATGCTGGAGTTTGTTGTTGTATTTTTGTTTACTTGTTAACCATTTTTTATGCCGGTGTTTGTTGTTATATTAAGCAGGTTTGTAAACAGGTTTGTTTACTGCATTGTTTTGTTTTTGTAGCTTTTGCTTAGAACTTTAATAATCTAGATTTCCCTTTTCGTAACAATATGTGTTAATTTCTTTCCATAAATGGAGGGACCTACAGTTTAAAGTCGACTCCAAACTACAGATTTTTGAAAAAATTTTCACGGAAATTTTTTTTTTTTAAATTTTTTTTAAAGGTTTTGATTATCTTTTGAAATAGCTTTACTTCACACAAATCGAGTGGCTATTATTGGGGGTATGGACAATTTTTTTAGCCAGTGTAAGAAAACACAAATTCAAAATGAGTAAAACAAAACAATTAATAATTTGACAAAATTTAATTATAATTCTGATATCATTTTAATTTGTTGCTCTTAACGTAACGATTACTAATCAATCACAGTCTAAAATCCTCATTGAATTTGCAATTCATATGAGCGCTTTTAATGTTCTTCATGAGATTAATAAGCATTTTAAAAGCCTTTATTGTTTGTTAGATGGCATTCGAAAAAAAAGAAAAAATGCAACGAAAAACTTCCATTTAAAAGTCATTCATTACTCACTAAAAAAACATTATTTTGCGGAATAACAGAAAATAATGCACAATATACAGTCAAAGAAAAAAGTCTGCATACAACACTGTATGTAGACTTTTTATATAATGGTGTATGCAGACTTTTTTCTTTGACTGTATGTAACATAGAGATTGAGGAATACATAAAACATGTTATAATTCTCTAAAATCAGAACTGAAAGATTGATTGACAACCATAATGTTTGAGCCAAGAACACATATTTAAATTGATGACATTGACATCAAACTTATAACGTACATATGTACGTGTACGTACAAGTGCTTCGAATAAAAACAATGAACAACAAAATGAAAACGATGATAATAATGATGATTAGATGATTGTATTGAACAAAGAAGTGTAATAAATGGAGAAAAATAACAAGTGTATGGTAAGTGATGATAAGAATATGAATGATGTTATTTGTGCTAAAGGCATAAAATGAAAAAATATTGAAAATATTATTTATAGACGACAGGCAATGGTAATGAATAAACTGGCAACATTTAATACATTAAGTGCTATACATACATAATTAGTCTTACAACCCTTTTGTTAGGATTATGACCTAGTTTCTCACACCACTTATGATGTGTGTGCTAATTTTATACATGAGTGGAGGGAACTACAGTTCAACATTGATTCCGAACGACAAATTTTAGAAAAACTTTTCATGGTATTTTTATTTACTCTCAGAGTTTTTGCCAGAAATCTGGCATACGGTGTATAAATGCCCAGAAAAATAAAAATATCCGAAAAATTAAGAACATAACATTGCATGGAATAGAATATCTAACGATTAAAGGAAGCAAAAAGGGAGAGTCGTAACAGAAAATCAAACATTAACGTAAACTATTGCCATTGCCATCAATCACAGTCTGTTACAAGGGTGTTAAAGCATGAGTTGCCATAAAAACTGCAAAAGACAGCAAAAACTAAAATGCCAACGAAATGAACAACGAGAGGGGATATAATAAAATTGTGTGCAATGTGTAGACATTTCCATGAAGTTTTCTTGTTAACACTGCAAAATACAAATTAAAAAAATTTCATTAGGGAGACCTGGTTTCGTTCAATGAAGAGGAGGCAGATCAGGTTTGGTTCACAGAGAATAATGGTAGCATCAACTATTTTTAAAAACTTTATTTAACATGCGATAGTTAGGTTGAGCCGTAGTCTAGCATGTAGTGTGTTGGCTTATTAAATGTAAAGCCCGGGTTCGTATCCCAGGTCAGGCATCAAAACGAAATATGAAAAAAAAATATTTCTACGGCGACTTCCTCTCAGCAGATTTCTGGCAAAAACTCTGAGAGTAAATAAACCTACCATGAAAATTTTCTCAAAAATCTGTCGTTCGGATACGACTTTAAACTGTAGGTCCCGTCACTCTTGTATAAAATTAACGCACACAACATGAGTGGTGTGAGAAGCTAGTCCGTAATCCTGACTGAAGGGTTGTAATGGCCAATTATGTATGTATGTATGTAGTTAGGTTGAGCTCGGCATAAATTAGATATGGATAGGATATTTCAGACACATTTACACTTCGTTTAGATGTCATTTATAAGCGCTGTAGTGATAACCAGCGTACCATGACAAATTCTTATCATCATAATCCATCTTGGGTTACACCTGCTTCCCTTGGCTTTAGTTTTCGAAGGATAAAATAATCTTTAGCGTGACTAATTTGTTATTTGTGGAATGCCGATAAACTATATAGGTAGAATAGAACAATAATCGAAAAGACGTTTCACCACCAAAGTGTGAAACCACACTTTCCCTTCAATTCACATTATTTCAAAAGACGGCAAACTGTTCTCATTATATAGTCTTAGGTCTTAGGCCTTAAGAAGGAGTGGTAGCTTTGATTACCAAAATTCACTTGAGCACGCATAGCAGCCCGTTGTGACGCCACAGGTAAACGCAGTCCCTGTACAGACCGAATTTCACTAAACTAAGGGGGAAATTGGCTAGCGCAAAGGCCGCACATTAAAAGCATCACTAACCTACGCTGGTTTTCCTGCGTAGGTTGTAAGTACATGTTACTAATTTGTTGTTGAAGTATTTATTCTTCGATAATATCGATGTAAATAACATTCAAGTAAATGAAAATGCAAGTGAAAGAAACTTTTTAATGCTAGCATTGTTAATATTTAGTTCAGGGTTTTATGTTGATTTCTTATCAGCTTTTATCGAAAAAAGTTCTTTTCGTTACAGCATTCAACGTATAGTAACGTTTTTGCAGCTCTTTTCATTATTGTCAATAGAGTTGCTGGCGTTCTGTCGTCAGGGTACTAACTTTTATGTCTTCTTTTACCTTTATCCATTGTAAACAAATGTGATCACATGCCGGCTGAAGGACCTTGAATTTTTAATGTAGCAATTGCGCATGAGAGGACACTGTATAATGCGAAAACCACTATATATGATTTTCTCACTCCATTTATAGTGTCTCTTTACATTTCTTTGTTTTAAGAGTGTTTATATTAAGAGTACTGTCATGGTAAAACGTATACCATATGAAAATTTTGGTTTTTTTTTAGTATAAAAAATAACATCAAATATACAAATAATTTGTTGAGCATACCAACATTATTATTACAATTATTTACAGAAACTAACACGGTTTGGTATTCATAAAGCAATATGTTAAAGGCTAAGAATTAACATCACAAAAATCCAAGTCTTAAGAAACAGCAAAGGTAGACTCTCGAAAACACGAAGATAGTATATCTACTGTACCTTCTGTTATCTAATCAGTTTTCTGGCTGAATCAATTGCTTCTACTGATGGCAATAATAATTGTATAAAAAATTTAATATTTTCACTTGACATCCTTACTCCAATAACCAATGTCCTGCATAAAAAAATTTAAACGACTTGACTTTGGGCGTTCTAAATATTATGTTGACACATCCTTTAGCACAATAGTATTTAGTTTTAGAGAATGTTTGAAGAATCATTTTTAGGAAAGTATAATAGATTTGCGAACTTTAATATATGTATGTATTTAAGCATATACTGTTTCATTTTATCTAAAATTATAGTGTAGCGAGATTATATGATTCCTACATACTATATGGTATTACTAACTTACTTACTTACTATTAGTCGTTACAACACTTCAGTAAGAATTACGACCTAGCTTTTCACACCACTTATGTTGCGTGTCTTAAGTTGATACATGTGTGGTGGGACCTAAAGTTAAAAGTCGACTCCGAACTACAGATTTTTTGATGGCAACAAATTTTTTGAAAAACTTTTCATGGCTATTTTCTTTACTTGCAGAGTTTTCAGAAATTTTTTAAAAATTTTTGGGAGCGTATCAATATTCAAAAGTCATTCAATCTAATATAATTGATTAAATTTGTTTCAATTAAATAAATGGATTATATGTATTATATTATATGTATTATATATTTATATATATATTTTTTAAGGTATGTTAATATTAATTTATTTTTTATATTTACTAAAAATTGTTTATCTTTTCGCAGTCAAAAATCTGAAAAAAGTTAATTTCGAAAGACATGTAAATACTGCATTGCCGTTTTCTAAAATTATAAATGTCTTTACATCTGCAGAGTAAGCATGTTATTCAAATGAGTAGAAGTTTATTTCTGTTGTTTTTCTACCAATTGCAAAAGGATTGTCAAACTGAATACATTTGCAAGTGAGTAAAATGGTCGTTTTGGTAAATGAAGGAAAATATGTAAAGGAGTTTTTAAACTGTTAAATAATAAAACGGTCACAAACCATGGATGTATTATAGAAACAAAGTTTTGCAATAAAAATATTAAAAATTTGTTTTTGTCAAAATCACGTACATTTCCTTAAAAAATGACACAATGCTCAATGGCGACTTTAATTAATAAGCAAACAGAATTGGTCATTGCAATCCTTTAGTCAGGATTACGACCTAGCTTCTCACACCACCTATGTTGTGTGTGTTAATCTTAGATGGCGAGACCTACAGTTTAAAGTCGTCTCCGAACAACTGAATTTTTGAGAAACTTTTCATGGCAATTTTATTTACTCTCAGAGTTTTGCCAGAAATCTGATGGGAGGAAATTGCTTAAGAACATTTTTTTATATTTCATTTTGATTCTGACCTCACTTCTAATAAGGCTACACACTAAACAGTCCTTGGAAATTATCCGCAACACATAGAATTCGATTTTTTATAAACAGATAGATGTAGATTTTATTTTCGCCGAGTTATGAGACGCAGAATTACTTTGAGATGTAAAATACATTGCCTAAGCCCGCCTTTATGTTTCCACTCTCTTGGAGTTCTTCTTTTATAGTAACCACCCTTCCATATCTAATCTGCAGTTGGATCAAAACTGTAAAATGAGGATTAGGGCTTTATTGATATTTCAGATGGAAGTATGTATATTCTCTCCTGTGTAATGTTACGGTGTGGTGGGCTGTGTTGATTTCATTTGCCTTCAAAATGACTCTAACCTTTAGCACGTGCTTGCTTTAAGGGTCTAGCTCGCCGGATGGGGTGGGGGTCTTGTTAGGTCACCTTGAAACCTCACTACAAAAGAAATATCACGTGCTAACTCTTTCAGCTGTCTCAAATTGGTTTTACTTCAGATTCGGGGAAATTAGATGTTGTATTTCCATATGCCCTATCCCTACCATGTTACCATTCATCCAAGGGAAATATATTGGTAACCCAAATGCAAATCAGAAGTGGTTTGGTTACATTAAGCTATTTAACAAATTTTTATTAATAATTCATATTTATCAAAATTTCAGAAAAAGGTTTTATAAAAGAATTTAAATCATGTCGAACATAAAAGTTCATTATAGTCTATAGTATAATTCACATTACAATTAATTTACAAAAAAAATAGTACCTACAAATTTCTTTCAGTGTATCGATATCTCAGGCCTTTTAGATAATTTCTTTAAGAGTACAATAATAATAATTTTTTTTTTTTTTTTTTTTGTGAGAATTTCAATATTAATTACAACAACTTAAAATAAAGCTAAATTACAAATTTACGTACTTATCTATGTAAGTTGCTTTTGATTCATAATTCCATTCTCTCACTCATGCTTTCATAATGTTGAAGGAGTACAAATAAACGAAAGTTCTCTTTAAGTAAGAGCTGATCAAAATGGATCAATGAAATGAGACAAAGGAAAGAATAAAATTATGAATGAAAAGCAACTTACTACAATGTAATTTTTGTTTCTCTCTTTTTTTTTTATATTATTTTAAACTCAAAGAAAAGTGTTTGTTATTCGAAACGTGTTAAATGAGAATTTAGAGAAAGTTTAATTAAATTACTTATTTACAACTTTTCATATTATTAATTAAGTATATAGGTTCTTGTCTTTTATATAATTCAAATTCTTTTCTTATTTAAATTTCCTTTTTCTTTTAAGATTATTATTTTATAATTTAAACTTATCTTATCTTAGGTTAAATTGAATTACTTCATAATTAAAATGTGGTATTAAATAATTTAGATTTTTTTTCTTTTTCTCAAATATTAAGAAACTGAATCTTTCACGTGTTATGACATAATGGGTGAATGTGAGGTTATATTCAACTTACGGTTTTCCTTTCTTTTTCCTCATACTACCGTTCTAGAAAAGTTAGCTTTCCGAGTTCTGTCCAAAGAAAAGTTTGGAGCAAGATGTCTATTGTCCCAAAAGAAAGGTGAACTACGATGTATTTTCTCCAGGAGTAATAATGGAGTACCAGGACTTCTGTCCAATAGTAATGTGGGACCACGAGGTCTTTTGTGGATATCGGATAAAAATATCCTAGGACCAAATATTCGTTATTGTTCACCATACTCTTGATTGGAATATTTCCTTACCTTCCACAATTCAATACCAGATGAAATTATATGTATATGATGAGGTCACTTTCTATTATAACTTTTGGGATGATAATCACCGAACTTTATTTATATAAAAGCTTAACTAACTAACTGAATTTTTATTTTTTTTTTTTAATTTAATTTATTTCGCAAGAAATAGTACTTTTCACTTGAACAGTTTCTTAATCAATGAGTTGATACCCTTTAATGGAAATTTTCAATGAAGTTGTTAAGATCAACTTTGAAGAAAAAAAAAATTTAGAACAATTTCATTGATGGAATTGAAACAATATAACGGGATTATGAATGAAACCAAATTCCATTCATAACAGAACAACCTTGAAAAGGTTACATATCATTCAGTAAAAGAAGTATGAAAAAAAAATCGACTCGTTATTTAAGAGAGGTTTGGATTTAAGAGAAAGTGGAATGATAGAAATTAGTAATTTAGCAACTGTGATTACAATTTTAGCACAACCGTCACAAAACAGAAGATTTTGAATTAAAAATTAATTTTTTATATGAAAAATATTCTGGAAACGGTTATATTAAGTTGGGTTTTCGAGTCGGTGTGATTTTTGAAGGTCCTTAGCATGATAAACCCCGACATCTTTACCATTCATGTCTACTATCCTATAGTTACAATAGCCTATTTTCTTTGAGATCTTGGATTTTAAAAATTTAGGGGCTAATTTGGCGTTATATGCTAATGCTTTATTACTTAGAGAAAAATTACGTCTGTACACTATTTCGCCCTCAGAAAAATTATTGGTCCTAGTCCTCATATCGTATAACCTTTTATTAGTCTCGTAAGCTTTCTCCAAATTTTGTTGAATCTTCTGTCGAATAAAATGTAATTTGTCCTTGTCATCTATGGTATCTAAACCTTCCTCCAGTGTATCTAGTTTCCTGAAAAGTTCATAAGATTTGGCATGAGTGACCATCTGCTGTCCAAATAATACAAAATAGGGTGAAAAGCCTAATGAACTGTGATAGGAACTTCTCAAGGCTACTCCAATCTGACTCAGATTATTATCCCAACATCTATGATCTTTGCCTAGATATGATCTTATTCCTGATATTATTGACCTATTTACCCTTTCCGAACTGTTGGCTTGAGGAGAGTAAATGGCTGTGAATATGTGCTTTACACCATATTTTGTCAAAAAACTTTCAAATTGTGATGAACGAAACTGGGATCCGTTGTCTGTTACAACAGTTTCTGGAACTCCAAACAAATGGAAAACACTATTCTCCAAGAATTCTATTACGGACGACGTTGACATATTACGAAGAGCTTTAAATAAGGGATATTTCGTGTAGTGGTCTAGAACTAAGAAAATGGCTACATTTCCAGATTTGGAGCGTGGATATGGTCCAATAAAATCCAAATATAATCTTTGGAATGGTCTATTTGATTTTGCTTGTGAACCCATTGGTGGCTTCAATATGGAATTAGGAGCTTTACTCTGTTTACATATTTCGCAATTTAAAACAAATGATCTTACTTGAGATGCCATATTAGGCCAGTAAAAGTTTCGCCTTAGCCTTTCGAGCGTTTTGCCTATTCCTCCATGGGCAAACATAGGGGGGTTATGAGAGCGTTCGATCACACAAGAGGTAAGTCCCTGTGGGACCCACAACTTCCATGATCGAGCCTCTGAAATATCGTCACGAGAAAATTCCGTGCGTTTATAGATGAATCCATCTACTATTTTCACATCTGGTAAACTACTTTGCCTATTCTCAATTTCCTTACGTAGTTTAATATATTGTTCCGAAGCAAATTCTGGAGAGGATAAATCTATCTCAGGTTCTAAAATGTCTACACTCTCAATATCATCAGGAACTAAACTATTCTCATTTTCAGATGGTAACCGCGATAAAGCGTCAGGTACTACATGCTGGCTTCCTTTACGATGGAAAATGCTAAAATTAAAGCCTTGAAGCTTTAAGGACCAGCGCGCGAGTCTACCATTTAGATCGGATTGACGCATCAACCATTTTAACGACGCGTGATCCGTTATAACGCTAAACTCGTGGCCTTCAACATATTCACGAAACTTTTCTATACTCAAAACTGCGGCTAAGCATTCCAATTCCGTTATTGAATAATTTTGTTGAGCCCTATTCAATTTGTGGGAGAAAAATGCAATGGGTTTTTCAACACCACTGGCATCTTCTTGTGCAAGTACACCGCCCACTCCCGTTTTACATGCATCGCAAGAAATTATAAATGGACGATCAAAATCTGGAGTAACCAGGATTGGAGCTGTCGTTAACTTTTCTTTAATAAGGTCAAAAGCCTTTTGGGCTTCTCCATTCCATTGAAAGGTTTTAGACTTTTTCGTAAGGTCGGTAAGGGGACTAGTTAAAGATGCAAAATTTTTTAGAAATCGCCTATACCAACCTACTAAACCTAAGAACTGGCGAACTTCTTTAACTGAACGAGGAGGAGATAATTTCTGAATAGCAGATACCTTGTCTTTATCAGGTTTAATACAACCGTTACCAATAATATAACCGAGATATCGTACTTCTTTTACACACCACTTACACTTGTCAATATTCAATGTAAGACCAGCCTTACGCATTACATTTGCAACTTCAAGCAACAATGACATATGCTCTTCAAAACAATCACTAATTAAAAGCAGGTCGTCTAAATAGACGAAAACTCTGTTTTTCAGGTTAGGGGGGATAATGACATCCATCAGACGACAAAGCGTCTGAGGTGCATTCGTTAAGCCGAATGGCATTACCTTGAATCTATATAAAGGTCTATTTGGCACAGTAAATGCTGTCATATCACGAGATGATTCCTCTAAACTCACTTGCCAAAAAGCATGTTTTAAGTCTAGAGAAGAAATGAATTCCGCCTTCGGCAATCTTGATAAGATACCATTAATTTTAGGCTGCGGATAAGCATCTCGGACTGTCACACTATTAAGCTTGCGGGAATCAAGGCAAAGTCTGAATTTTCCCTCTTTTTGCACACAAGCTATTGGACTACTCCACGAACAAGTAGGTGGAGCTGGTTCTATCACACCGAGTTCTAACATTCGATCTATTTCCTCATGTATTCTCTTTTCCACGGCAGGAGATACAGAAAAATATCTCTGCTTAATAGGTTGGGTTCCTGGCAACACTTCAATCTTATGTTCCAACACAGTCGTTTTTCCTAGTCCCTCTTTAAGAAAATCCGGAAACAGTGATACCATTTTAGATAGAACTTGTTTCTGATCATAAGTCAAAAAGTGTTCGTCACAAGCTTGATTAAGCTCTTCTATTTCACCCGTAATATTTCCAAAGATCCTGCTCGTTAGACCAAATGAATGCCAAAAGTCAATACCCAAGTATAAATCCTGTTTTAATTCTGGTATAATGTATAATCTTACTAATTTAGTTGCATTTTTGTAATTGATATTCGTATCTACATAACCAAGGATTCTATATTGTTGGCCACCTGCAGCCTGTACGAAATTAGACAATTTTTTATAAGGACGATTTTCCCTAAGAAATTTTTCAGCTGCTAAACCACTTAAACACGACAATGAAGCACCGGAATCTAAAAGTCCTAGTAATTTCATTCCAAAAATGTCTACTTGAATATAAGGTCTAATGTCAGATTCAGATTTTCCTATCGCTTCAAGGCATGATTTGAATTTGAGTCTATTCTGTTTTAAAATTTTATAAAACTGTCTTATTCTTCGTGTACTTCTTCTAGGAATTCTTCGCTCGATATTATTATGAAACGAACTATCTATGGATTCACAAAATATTCTTTTTCTAGCTAATTCATATAATCTCAATCTCTCGTGGTATGGTTTTAATGGAAACAATATTGGTTTATAATTATCATCTCTATCGGGTAGTGTTTGTGTCTGAGTACCAGAATCCAATTTGTAATCGTCCAAAATTTCACTTTTCCGGGCCAAGGTTTCCCTTACAGGTGGTAGGTCTATTGGATTTTCGAGCGTAAGCTGATGTTGTTGCTGACGCTCACTTTGGCGTTTCCCTGACATTTCTCGCACTGGGGTCTACAAACACCAACTAACCCGCAACCGTAACAGAATATGGTTCTGTCTTCCAAACAATCTATATATCTATGGCCATCTTTTCTACAGTTCCAACAAATTGTTTTCTTGTTTTTCTCTCCTCTTCCTTCTTCTCTTTGTTTTCCAATTTCACATACGTCCTCGAATAACTTATCATCTTCCAAGTTTTCGTCCAAATCCACCTCATTAATTTGTCTTCTAAATACTTTTTGATTTCTATCTAATTCAAGGCCCAAAGTTTCTCTTCTCAAAATCAATTGGCGTAGATGGGAAACACTGTTTATTTGAAGATAAAATAATTCCCTTCTCAAATAAGGTTTGAGGTTTCTTCTTAAAATTTTTACCATTTCATGTTCACTTAATGGATATTTTAGTCGATCACATAGTTGTAAAATAGAATGATAAAAATCATCGAAACATTCATTCAAATTTTGCTTTCTTTCTCTTAACATTTCTCTAACATCAAGATCTGACAGGTGATCATTAAAATGTACTCTAAGAGCATTACATAAACCATCCCATTCTATTTGACCTACACTATTCCGATGACGCCAATACCATTCCTTTGCTTTTGACGTAAATAATATGTGACTGTGTTCGCATAACAACCTGAAATTTCCACCCAAACAATCTTTTGTTAATGAAGTTATCATATAAATGAATTTTTCTACAGGCATGTTCGATCCACTAAAAGTAATATTCCAGCTTGTTATTAGACTGGCGATCTTACTACTATTGTTAATAGTTGTAATAGATACAGAGGGTCTCTCACGACTTACATTTATAGAAGACGCTGTTGATTGTGGTACATTTGAACGTGGAGGAGGATTTTTGTATTCATTTTGAATAATATGCGCAGAGGCTGCTGTTGAACTTTGTATACCTGAAGAATGAGAATTTACATTCTGTCCATTTGCAGGTATTTGAAAGTGATCCCTAGGCCATTCTGGCTCTCTAGCTCCATGTAAATTAAGGTCAAGAAATTGCTGCGACAACCTTTCTACCACATTCTTAAGTTGAACTAGTTCCTCATGTAAACTACTCTGAACACTAGAACGAATTCTGTTTTCCAACATAGTCATTTCCGAGTTAGCAAGTACTCCACCTTCTCCAATACTATTATGTTGGCCTGAAATGTTCCTATTGTCATTAAATTGCCTACTAAGCTTCTTTCTTCCTGATAGTATTCTTTCCTCTGGTCTATTTATGGTTCCTGTATCCTGTCGTATATTCGCATTGTTTCCCTGAAAAACGAATTCTAATAAACTAGTCTTTGTAACTGCACTTTTGCACTTTGGACAATTAGGATTTGTTTTTAGAAACTCTAAAACACACTCACGATGAAATACATGCTTACATCTTGTTGATACTAAAGTACTAGATGAATTATAATTTATACCACAAATTAAGCAAATATTGCTTTCAGTTTGCAAATCTGCAACTAAATGATCCGGACTATGTCTAACTGCCATCTTTAATTATTTAAATATTTAACAAATTAAATTAAATTATGTATATTAAGGAAAATTATTCAAGTTCAAAACTAGTCGCACCCACGAAATTTAAGTTTTCTTCTTTTGAAATTTGCTAAAACATAACTTAATATAGTGTAACCAAACCAAAACTGTAAAATTATCTGAATTGTAAAACACACCCCAAAATAAGTATTTTCTATCTTGTGATTCTATAATCTTTTTACTAAATGATTGAAAACCGTCCTGTAGAGTTAATTCGGACAAGTCACCAGTTCCTTAAGAACGAAATTCTTGTATTCCAGAGATTAATCTTCTAGACCAAATCATTGAATAGCATCACTTGATAATATTAATTTGAAAACTACTTAAGTGATTGTAAACTCTCTAATCAGCTCTAATTTGGTACAATGTAAATAGTTCAATAACTTATTTAATTATAATTCCGAAGCTAAAGACTTGATAGGAGTCCACAGGCACGAAAGTGGTAATTGTGGAACAACATATGGCTTTCCCGGTGCCAAGATGTTTGTCAATACATAAAAATGTATATTAATTGGTGTGGAATGTTGAACTGTCCCATATTTGCCCCACGTTGGGCGCCACTTTTGTAATGTTACGGTGTGGTGGGCTGTGTTGATTTCATTTGCCTTCAAAATGACTCTAACCTTTAGCACGTGCTTGCTTTAAGGGTCTAGCTCGCCGGATGGGGTGGGGGTCTTGTTAGGTCACCTTGAAACCTCACTACAAAAGAAATATCACGTACTAACTCTTTCAGCTGTCTCAAATTGGTTTTACTTCAGATTCGGGGAAATTAGATGTTGTATTTCCATATGCCCTATCCCTACCATGTTACCATTCATCCAAGGGAAATATATTGGTAACCCAAATGCAAATCAGAAGTGGTTTGGTTACATTAAGCTATTTAACAAATTTTTATTAATAATTCATATTTATCAAAATTTCAGAAAAAGGTTTTATAAAAGAATTTAAATCATGTCGAACATAAAAGTTCATTATAGTCTATAGTATAATTCACATTACAATTAATTTACAAAAAAAATAGTACCTACAAATTTCTTTCAGTGTATCGATATCTCAGGCCTTTTAGATAATTTCTTTAAGAGTACAATAATAATAATTTTTTTTTTTTTTTTTTTTTTTTTGTGAGAATTTAAATATTAATTACAACAACTTAAAATAAAGCTAAATTACAAATTTACGTACTTATCTATGTAAGTTGCTTTTGATTCATAATTCCATTCTCTCACTCATGCTTTCATAATGTTGAAGGAGTACAAATAAACGAAAGTTCTCTTTAAGTAAGAGCTGATCAAAATGGATCAATGAAATGAGACAAAGGAAAGAATAAAATTATGAATGAAAAGCAACTTACTACAATGTAATTTTTGTTTCTCTCTTTTTTTTTTATATTATTTTAAACTCAAAGAAAAGTGTTTGTTATTCGAAACGTGTTAAATGAGAATTTAGAGAAAGTTTAATTAAATTACTTATTTACAACTTTTCATATTATTAATTAAGTATATAGGTTCTTGTCTTTTATATAATTCAAATTCTTTTCTTATTTAAATTTCCTTTTTCTTTTAAGATTATTATTTTATAATTTAAACTTATCTTATCTTAGGTTAAATTGAATTACTTCATAATTAAAATGTGGTATTAAATAATTTAGATTTTTTTTCTTTTTCTCAAATATTAAGAAACTGAATCTTTCACGTGTTATGACATAATGGGTGAATGTGAGGTTATATTCAACTTACGGTTTTCCTTTCTTTTTCCTCATACTACCGTTCTAGAAAAGTTAGCTTTCCAAGTTCTGTCCAAAGAAAAGTTTGGAGCAAGATGTCTATTGTCCCAAAAGAAAGGTGAACTACGATGTATTTTCTCCAGGAGTAATAATGGAGTACCAGGACTTCTGTCCAATAGTAATGTGGGACCACGAGGTCTTTTGTGGATATCGGATAAAAATATCCTAGGACCAAATATTCGTTATTGTTCACCATACTCTTGATTGGAATATTTCCTTACCTTCCACAATTCAATACCAGATGAAATTATATGTATATGATGAGGTCACTTTCTATTATAACTTTTGGGATGATAATCACCGAACTTTATTTATATAAAAGCTTAACTATTCACTGAATTTTTATTTTTTTTTTTAATTTAATTTATTTCGCAAGAAATAGTACTTTTCACTTGAACAGTTTCTTAATCAATGAGTTGATACCCTTTAATGGAAATTTTCAATGAAGTTGTTAAGATCAACTTTGAAGAAAAAAAAAATTTAGAACAATTTCATTGATGGAATTGAAACAATATAACGGGATTATGAATGAAACCAAATTCCATTCATAACAGAACAACCTTGAAAAGGTTACATATCATTCAGTAAAAGAAGTATGAAAAAAAAATCGACTCGTTATTTAAGAGAGGTTTGGATTTAAGAGAAAGTGGAATGATAGAAATTAGTAATTTAGCAACTGTGATTACAATTTTAGCACAACCGTCACACCTGTAAATATTCATGTATATACGATGCAATGAGAACTCAGTTGTCTTTTAAATTTTAAACAATTGAGGCATTGATTTAATAACATACTTGAGGAGCATGCTGCAGTAGCTGTAGGTTTCGAAAGTGGAACAGTACGAAGTAGGTGGTGCGCCGACAAATCCAGTGAAGAATTAACTTGAAACCAATCTCTGGAATTATTTTTTTTTTTACTCCAAAATTACTAACTTCTGAAAACCGCTGTGTATGGAAACGAAAGTGAGCTGCTTCACACTTGATGTAATATTCAACCTCATTGTAGGAATCGTACCAAGTAGAACTCGACTTTCAGGAGTACCATGTCTTGTTTGGCATTGCAGTCGCGGTCTGACAGAAAGCGTGGTCCTAGGGGCTCATAGATTAATGTGTACCTACTTACATATATACATATATATTGCATATTATGGGAGAAAACTGTCATTCAAAGGATACTTGTGGTGCTCGATTGATGTGATTGTGATTGATGTCATTCAAACAAAGCTTAAACGCTGGAACTTTTTAGTTTTTAATAGTTTAATTAATATAATGTATACTCTAAATGAAGCATACAATTGGCTTACTTTGTTATAATTTAATTTAACATTTTGAAGCATTACTTGCCATTTAAGTTTAATTGATTTTAATATTTAAAGAGGTTTGATTTACTGCCTTTTAATGTTTTATATCCATAACAGTTTTATATTTTCATTTTATTTTTATTTTTTTCACAGTAAGTTTATTTTCCCATTGATTACGATGACTTAAAGTTAATCACTTTGTGAGCTTGTAAGAAATATTATTGAATTATTAAATAGGGATTATGTTTTAATAACAAACAAAATCAGTTAAATGCGGTAAACACATGGTATAATTAATTTTGAAAATGTTTACATAGGTGATATACATACATATCTACATTCATAATTGTTCATTACAACCCGTCAGTTTGGATTACACACCACTGATGCTGTGATTGTTCATAATGGTGGGCCCTACAGTTTAAATTTGATTCCAAACGTTAGATTTTTGAGAAATTTTTCATGGCAATTTTATTAATTTTCAGATGTTCAGATGTTTGACCAGAATTTTAACCGGGGCCTCAGAACTAATAAGCCAGCAAACGACCTACGGCAGCTACAACTTCACTTTGATCACAATAGCATCACTTAGATATAAGAAGACAGCGGTGATTGTCATTGGCTCGTAGGGTTAAAGGCTTTACAATTATAAAACAAAATTCCAGTGAAATTAATTATCAGGTTTTAGGAATAGTTTCTTCGATAGGAATTTTTTAGCAGTGCTGTAATATATTTGTATTCACCAGGGATTATTTCCACCAAAAAAAAAAAAAAAAAATAGGTATTCAAGCATATTCTTCGCAGACGTGTATATTATTCAATTTTGATTTTTATATTATATAACAATAATGTGTCCTATTTTCTATCGTCCAGTTTAATAACAATAGGAATCATATTTGTTAATAACAATGTGGCTCTGTAACATTGTTCAACAGGTAATGTAGCATTTAATGGTCACAATTGAAGAACTAAAACGTATTTTTGTCGCCTCCATTTAAATACCCCAATCTCATAAATCCTTCAGAGCCATGCAGAGTCAACACAAATCAATACATGATTGAGGGTAGATATGCCAAAAGCAACGGCAACGTGAAAAGAATTAATATTTTATAAAAAAAAACAAGTATGCGAGTTTCATTAAGACATGTTCGATTTCATGTTACCCTGCTTTACAATTTATTTTCTGTTGAAATTATTTTCGTTTAACGCTTAAAGAGTTTTATTGCACTGTTATATTTAATTCTATTTTTATTAATTTTTGATTCAATAAGCAAAACCTCTATTATACATAACATAATTGGTCATTACAACCTTTCAGTCAGGAATACGACTTAGTTTAGTTTTAGTCACACCACTTAAATTGTATGTGTTAATTTTATACGCGAGTGGCGGGACCTACAGTTTAAATCGTTTCCGAACAACAGATTTTTGAGAAACTTTTCATGGCAATTTTGTATTTACTCTCAGAGTTTTTGCCAAAAATCTGCTGAGAAGAATTCGCTGAAGAAATACTTTTTGTATTTTTTTGATGTCTGGCCTGGGGTTCGAACCCTGGCTTTACTTCTAATGAGCCAACACACTACCTACTAGACTACGGCGACTACAAAAAAAAAAAAAAAACATCTACAAAAAAAGAAAAAAAAATATCGAAACTGTTTCAACACTTTTCTTTTAATATAAAAATAAATATTCGTTATAATAGCCAATTGATTTTGGAAGTGTGTAAGCAATTTCCGTTCTTTCCAAGATGTGTAGAACCAAAAATAAGCGAATAGAGTCGCCAATTGACACGTACGTGCAGTTTTTATTTGAAGTAAATCTAATAATATTAAGTAAAATTGCAATAACAATGATAATAAAAATCATCTAGAACATCAAGCAATAGACAACAGAATACTGACGAGAATTACACCCACTCTACAACATGCAGACGCTATACAGGAAATCTTAGAATACATAGAGTATACACACACCTAAGTCATATAAACATAAAAACTTTTTTAAAAAACCCATGGAAACAATAAATTCGAGAAAAATATTTTCCTTTCCATATATTTTTGTTTTCCCACAATTTGTACTCCAAAATCAAATATCCGAACTACAAAACATGCTATGGGTGAAACAGATTTGTGGCAATCACAGAAAATTCAACGTTGCATGTTAAGGACAATTTAATGTTGTCACTTGTACTGGTAAATATTGTTGTATCAACATAGAATTTTCTCTGCTTTCGTTGCGTGCGTATGTGAAAGTGTTTTTAAATTATAGAGCACTTAAATCAATTTACCGTTTCATTTTAGCAGTTCAGCTATCATTATCAGTTTCTCTTTCTCTTTTTTAGTTCAGTGAAATAATTAAAAAAAAAAATTAAAGCCAGTGTGATTTATCATATTTTAATCAAAAACTAATAAACAACTTTACCATTAAAAATAATTATTTATAATTAAAAAAGAAATATAATTATTTTTAAAAGCACTAGAAATTAAACAATAAAAATTATATTCTCCATGCCAGTCATTGATTTAAATATCGAGTTTCTTTTACTACAATAATTCGGTGTATATAGTTTAAATAAAGTCGCCGTAATGAGTTAGTAGTGCATTAGCTTATTAAACCCCCTACTTAGACATCTAGAACAATACGAAATACTAAAAAATATTTCTTCCAGCAACTTTCTTTCAGCAGTCTTCTGGCAAAAACTCTGAGAGTTAACAAAATTTTCATGAAAAGTTTCTCAAAAATCTGTCCTTCTGTTGGTTCCACCACTCATGTATGAAATTAACATTCAACTATAGGTGGCGGAAGAAGCTAGGTCGTAATCCTAAATAAATGGTTGTAATACCAATTAAGTAAGTAAGTAATATTGTTTAAATTTAGACTGAAGACACAACACATCCGAATAAGTTCAGAATATTTATTTGTTTATTACAATGCAATTACAAAATATATGAAAATGTTACGAGCTATGTAACTTAGACTTTAATGATCGGCATAGTGTAAGAAACCAGTGTGTCTGGTGAGAATCAAACTCTCGACCCTCTCACTAAAAGTCTAAAACAGGACCCACTAGACTAGCAGGGCATGTAAATTAAGAATAATTCATTGAATATTTTCGGAAGTCTACAGTTTTGCGCATTTTTATGACTCTTTTTAGAAAGGGTGGGCCATTTAAAAGTTTAAATTTAAAAATGCGCCATAAAACAAAAACCGTTTGAAATTTTTGCCAATTTTTTTGTTGTTGTGAAGTACAATTGTTTCGGTTAGAAATGAAGTATTATTTCATTCATAAACCTACCGCGGCTGGCCTCACGGTATCCCGGACCAATTTTTGGGCACTTTTTCGAGAATGTGGTTCGTGTCACAGCAATGACAATACGAATGTTGGACTTAAAATGCTCAATTGTCTTTGGTTTGTCGGGGTAACACTTTACTTTAATGGCGCCCCACAGAAAATCTCCCAAATGTCCAACGATGTCAAATTGTAGTTTCTTGGCAGCCAATTGACATCACCATTTCAGCTAATTTAACGGCCATTAAAAATTTGATGCAATAAATCCATTGTGGCATGAGGTGTGTGGCACGTTGCACTATCTTGTTGAAATCAAACATCGTTCACATCAATACCATGACGAGCGGGTACAAAAAATTGATTGTCATGGTACGATGGGTGTCTCCATTGATCGTAATGGTTGCCATTTATGAACCAATGTTGCTTCCGCTCCGCTGTTTGTTGATCTCCAAGTTCGGCAATTTTTTAATTTAATTTTGCGATTAATTTTAGCCAAAATCGGCATTACCGTGAAGTTTTTCGTTGAAGTCCTTTATGCCTCAGATTTTCTAATTCGCATGGTAGAGTAACTTTGACAGTGTTCACAGAAAAGTTAGTGAAATGTTCAAACTACATAAAAGAATATCTTAAAAGGGTCGTCGACAACACTGAACGGGAATAGGGACCAAAGAGATGGTAAAATTAACAAGTAGGGCACCAATACTGATGGGCCACCATTGTAGAACAAGGAAATGTAATGACTGAGGGGATAAATGTTGCATAGTTCGAATCAAAGTGTTTTTAATGTTTTCAAGAAGAAGAAAACTAATTTACATGAAGCACCAGCACTATTTTCTTTTTATTTTTGTATTGTGTACACACATTCACACATACATATCTTGCCATGACAATCCTTCAGTCAGGATTACAACATAGCTTCTCACACCACTTATGCTTATGTGTGTTAGTTTTACCCACAACTGGCGTGACGTATATTTTAAATTCGGCTCCGAACGACATATTTATGAGAAACTCATTCGAAGCAATTTTTATTTACTCCTAGAATTTTTGCCAGAAATCTGCTGAGAGAGTCGCCGAAGTGATAATTTTTCATATTTAGTTTTGTTCGAGATGTGTGAATGGGGGTTTGATTCGTGGTCTCACGTCTTATATGCCAATACACTAGCTACTAGGCCACGGCGACTATTTTTTGTATAGTATAGTCATTGAATACTATGGGTTCATATATAGTCCCTTATTTTCAAATCAATTGTATTCGATGCCTTGTGATTTTCGGCTTAGTACTACGGTCATACGACTTTGACATTAATTTTGCCAGTTGGACAGGGTCACATGCAATTTCTTTTCATTCATGGTTAGACACAAATTTTGCTTCAATTCGAACAGGAAAAATCGCTTACGAACATGTTTTATTAAGAACGGAGTAACCAATACTATATGTTCGGTATAGTATAACAGACCAGAGTCTCTGGTAGTAAGCAAACCTAGGAATTGATACGTCTAGAACACTACCCACTAGACTTCCAAAGCACTCACAAAATTTCCAAGTTTCCTAAGTGTAATTTGTAAGCCCCATTGGCTCATAAAGTAGATTTTTAAACCATGTGAGGACAAAAATGCATCGTACCACAACACTTCGATTTGGGGCAAAACTTTAATCCCAGGAAAGCAGCATGTCTGCATCTTTTTCAAAAGTCTCAATTGATTTAAATTTCTTTAAATTACATTACAACGCTGTACTTCAATAGATTAATTGATATGGTGGAGTATACTTAATAAATAATTTCCATCTATTTAAACATACATACGTCCAGATAGACTGCAATGTTATATTGTAGTTGAGCATGCAAGAAGCAATTCAAAGTAAAAATTTTAAAAATTTAATCAATGCGCATGAGTTGATAATTTCAATGTTTTTCTCTTCCACTCTTTTACTTCGCTCTTCGCATCGCATTTTATCCATTATTTTCATTTTTAACATTTTCTAATTTCTCTAGTGCCCAGCTTTAATGAAGCACGTAATTGTTTGAGTAAAAGAAAAAGAATCAGTATCCGCAATGAAACCACAATGAAACCGCAATAAATTATTTATGGAAACTGCAAACTCACACAGACTTCTGCAGGTGCAGGCTAAGATATACTTTTAAACATTGCTGATATTATTTCATACATAAAATACGAGAAATTATGGCTCTGGTTAGTAGAAAATTTATATTTTGTATTTTATTCGCCAAATTAGTAAACGCAAGCCGGTAGAGCGTATTACAGAACATTTTATTGTGCTTAGAAATTTAATCAAATAATCTTTAGAGTTTTGCTAAATTTTGAAGTCGATATTAGAGGTTAGATAGCAAGGTTTGAGTGAAAGCTTTGATACCAAAAGCTCACTTTAGCACGCATAGTGGACCGTGGTGATGCCACAGGTAAAACACAGTCTCTGCACTTGCAAAGTCCTATCAAATTAGGGAAGAAGAAGAAGTTGATCAGAGCAAGGGCTGCACATTAGTCGATATGATAAAGGCAGACAATTTTACGTTAAAGAAAAGAGACAATTCAGAATTTGAAGGCGAACATTCGCGATGTCAGAGCCGAGATACAACCCCACATACTCGAAAAATTCCTTGTAAATTGATTCGATCGAATGAGATACTGTTAGGCCAGCCGTCGCAGCCATATGAGTGAAATAATATTCCATTTCTAACAGGAACAATTGTACTGCACAACAACAAAAAATTTGGAAAAATTTCAACCGTTTTTGTTTTGTTGCATTCTTAATTTTAAACTTTTAAATGGCCCAACCTTATTTTCAGGTATAAATAACAATTATTTTTGGTACTTTAAAGAGACAGAAGACGATATATAAGTATGCACTTTTGTATTAAAAAAAAGTATTTTACATACATATGTTGCGTATGAGTAATATTTCAAAACAATATTTAATCATCATACGCAATGGTGGGTGGTGGTAGTATGAGAATAAACTTAAAAACTATTGCATACCCTGCGGAGTTAGAAAGACGCGTTCAGAACAATTGTACTTCACAATAAAAAATAAATTTGGCAAAAATTTCAAACCGTTTTTGTTTTATTGCGCATTTTTAATTTTAAGCGATGATGAAATGTCCCTTATTGGGACGAAGATATTTATACGCAAATAAACTTGTATAGTCTCAAATACTGTCGAGATGACATTGCGAAAAAATCTGTGAAATGAGTTCCCCCTGTCATTTACGTTGTGTATTCAAATAGCCAAATTTATGTTGAGTCACCATGATCAAGTAGTTAGTGTGTTGAGGCCATGGTTCAAACCACTTAGGGCAGACATCTCCAACAAAACGAAAAATTAAAAAATTTTTCGTCGGCGTCTTCCAGCAGATTTCTGGCAAAATCTCTGAAAATAAATAAAAAATAGCCAGGAAAAGTTTCTAAAAAATCTGTCATTGGGAGTTGACTTTTAACTGTAGGTCACGCCACTCATGTATAAAATTACCGCTAGGTCGTAATCCTGACTGAAGGGTTGTAATGACCAATTATATATGTTATGTGTGTTATAAATTTAGTAATTATAGGGTTTGATCACATTATATTACTCAAAACCAATGAACAAAACTAAAGTAATTTAAAAAAAAATATTTCAATTTTTCAAAAACAAAAAAAAAATTGATAAAGTGTTCGAGTGCAGCAAGTATGCTACTGATGTTTTTATTCTACTCCGTTTGGTTAAACCTCACAATATCAATGCAGGCTGTGCATACTTTACTGAAGTCATACCATTTTGCGTTGTAGGTGTTGCTGTCATTTAGTCTTTCTATTGCTTTCATTGCATGCATAAAATTTCCCTGTTTTTCTTTGTTTTGCTCTGTTTGTTTGAATACTTTGCTGCACTTAAAAAGTACCTGTATACCATGAATAACTACGCCAACATAAATCGTGTAAAAAATGTTGCAATAATAACACTTCTGTTTAACACCTGCAGCCAAAACTGTAAACTTTCACAATTTCTGTTGTTGTTGTCATTTTATGGTGTAACAACTAATTGCTCACTTTATGTTTTTTTTTTACATAAAAAACAAGCTTCTTTAAACGAAAATGGCAACAGAAGAAGCATTTGTTACAACAGCAATATTCAATAAAAGGATATAAAAAAATTGAGGAATAAAATGGTTTCTTTTTTGCTTTTTTGAATTTTTTCGTACTTTTTTTCTATTATGTTGCACAATTAGAAGAATTTCTAAGAGAGTCTTAACAGACAGATAAAATGTATGATGTTTCATGCAAATGGTTTTAAATAATTTAATACATGAAGTCATAGAATTATTCTGTAATTTGATGAAGTGTTCATAGATTTCAAACTAAATATTGCTTGCCTTTCATTCTCTAACCATTTTGAGCTTTTCTTAGTTCTTCGTAGAGGTCAAATTCATTACATTTAAGCTTTTAGTATGCAACAGTTGTATATATTGTATACAAAATGGTTTCCTGTAATGAAATCTGACGAACCGTAAGAAGTTTTCTTGACGTCTGGGAAAAAATGCGATGAGACATTAGTTCTTCAGTGAAGTAATGTCACAGTACGATTAATACAGAATATTGAAGTCATATAAAGGTGGGCCATTTAAAAGTTTCAATTTAAAAATCCAATAAAAGGAAATCGGTTCGAAATTTTGAAATTTTTTTTTTGTTGTGAGTATAATTGTTCCGGTTGGAACTGTGGTTATACCCGCAGTACCACATTCCATCGGACCAATTTTCGTGAACTCTTTCGACTGTATGGGGTGGTATCTTGGCAATGACATCATAAATATTGGCTTTCAATCCCTCAATTGTCTCTGGTTTGTCGGTATAACACTTTCTTTAACAGTGCCCCACAAAACATAGTACAACGTGTCAAATCGCAGCTTCTTGGCTAATTAAATGGCCTTAAACGTTTAACGCAATAAATGATTGCGGCAAGTTGTACCTGTGTAAAAGAAATCGGTTATCATTGACCGTAATGATTGCGCCGTCCTCGTCTTAAAAGAAATATGGGCCAATGATGTCCCCGGACCACAAATCACACCAAACAGTAACTCGTGATGGGTGCATTGGCTTCTGTAAGACCACGTATGGTTTTCTGAACCCCAAATACGGCAATTTTGCTTGTTAACACACCCTCGTTGGCCCAATTTCCAATAAGTCCCAACGTTGCTCAAGCGTTAATCGATTCATTACGTTCAGTGGAGATAATATACTGAATTTTGTGACAGAATAGAATGACATAAGCATTGCCATACTCGAAACAACCGTTGGCTCAAATTTAAACCGATAGATAGCCCACCTGATAGCTCTCCTCTTTACAAGTTCATATGCCTGCTCATTGCCGTGAATTCCTATATGATCTGGAATTTAGCAGAGGGTAACTAAATTTTTCCTAAAAGCTGATTTCCCAGACAGACAAATGCGGATTGGCTTCATATAGTATTACTATTCTTTGTATCTTCTATCCAAGTTAAATTGTCATAATCTTTCAATGGGAAAAACTTTTGCTTGGAAAATACTCGCAAGTTTCCTCATGTGTTTCGAATACATATTTAATTCTGGGACTATAAACTCCCGCTCCTGTCCCGAGACTGTTTATGACCAATTTGTATATCACAAAACTGTTTCTTTTTTATCACGAGCTTAAAATGGACAAAAACTCACAGTCCCCACTGAGTCCATTTAACCATTAACTGGACTAACTATATAACATACAACATTCCTTTATTCCTTTCTAAAACAAAACCAAACCATCATTCCATTGCTGCAGCCATACAAATAAATAAAACAAAAAAGGATTCAAATTCTCGGTCAAATTATGTACGTGACTGAAATGTTTAAATTTCAAACTAATAAATTAAAAAAATAATAAAAAATTCAATGTCGTTTTGCAGAACCCTCATACATGTCGAGGTAACGCTCGTAAAATTTAGAATTATTTTTGAAAAACATGCATGAGGACACCGCATGTAAGACTGAATGCTGTTGTGCTCACTGAGTGCTTATATAATTGTGAAGGATAGCCAGAGTGAGTGAATTAGCGAGTTGATCATAATAAATTCGGTTCAGTTCATATATTTGGTGATTAAATTTAATTATGACTCATAGAGAATTGAAAATGAATGGACAGATGTATATAAGTAAGCAAAAGTGGGACGAATAACTTGATACCAACAAAATGTAGAACATAAATGTTGCTTGTAAATGAAAATTCTAAAAATTATACAACACACAGAATAATATTTTTGAAGCTGTTATGCGCCAAAGAATGTTCCACTTAATGAGTAACAATTTAATTGTAATAGCTTTGCACATTTACCTAATACATACAGGCATACTTAATTGATCATTATAAACCTTCAGTCAGGATTACGGCCTAGCATCTCTCACCACTTATGTCGTGTGTGAATATTTTATGCATGAGTGGCGGGACTTACAGTTTAAAGTCGACTTCGGACCACAGATTTTTTGAGAAACTTTTCATGACAATTTTATTTACTCTCAGAGTTTTTTATTTTGCCAGAAGACTGTTGACAGGAAGTCTCTGAAGAAATATTTTTTCATATTTCATCTTGATCGAGAAAATTGACCTGGGGTTTGCATCGTGGCCTCACGTTTAATAATCCTACTACCTACTAAACTGCGGCGACGAAAAAATATTTTCATTAAATAAGGCCCAGAATTACCAAATTTGTGACGATACTACACCACATGAAAAACAAGGGAGCCTAATGCATACTAAAAAATTTACTCTTTGATGTGGATTTTCGGCGGACAGAGTCATCGGTTAGAAGTCGCCGTAGTCTAATAGGTAGTGTGTTGGCTTATTAGACGTAAAGCCCGAGTTCGTAACCCAGGTCAGGCATCAAAACGAAATATGAATAAAAAATATTCCTTCGGCGTTTACCTCTCAGCAGATTTCTGGCAAAAACTCTGAGAGTAAATAAACCTACCATAAAAAACGTTTCTCAAAAAACTGAGATTCGGGGTCGACTTTAAACTGTAGGTTCTGCCACTCACGTATAAAATTAACGCACACAACATGAGAGGCCGTAATCCTGACTGAAGGGTTGAAATGGCCAATAATGTGTGTGCAGAGTCATCAAATTAAAAAAGAATGTTACTGCTGCCTTTAGTGCTATTGAACGGAAGTCTATTAAAATGGGTCTGACAGTAAATGAGGGCAAAACGAAGTATATTTTGTTGACAAGTAGGAACACGCGACGTATTGGATCCCAGATTACGGCGGATAACTATACGTTCAATATAGTTAAGGAATTTGTTTATTTGGCTCCGCCGTTACCACCAAAAATGATGTCAGTCTGGAGATCAAGCTTAGGATTAATCTTGCCAACAGGTGCTACTATGGTCTCAATAGGCAATTGAGTAGCAGAGACCTCTAGCGTACGACAAAATTAATACTCTACAAGGGGCTCTTACTATCCGTGGTTTTTTATGGCGCAGATACATGTATACTATTAAGCACTGATGCAACAGCCTTGAGAGTATTCGAAATTTGTTACCGAAATCCATTAATCGGGTTGGTAATGGCCATTTGAAGTAAGTAAGTAAATTCTGTATTCATATTAAAAAAGCTGTTAGCAGTTTAAGGTTTTCATTTAATACATGAAGTACCTGGTTTTATAGTAAATTTTTTGAATTATTATTTTAACATCACATTAGTTTACCACATCATCTTCATTAATGTGCCACAGCATTTGTGTGACTTTTGTCGCCTTGATGTAAATAATCTTTCTTTCTGTATTATTGTGTCGAATAAAACTTTATGGGACTGTTGTATATAAAGTATGTGCTATGTGAAGACATAAATATTTAATTCATTCAAATTTTAAATAGGCTCCTAAAACTTTTATGACTTTGTCTCATGAATATTTATAATCATTTTCATAATGAAGAGACAACAATAAGGAAAACATTAGGAAAAAGCACAATGAATAAAAATTTTAAATTTAAATAAAATGATTTTAAAGTGAAGTTGAGTATGATATTAAAAGCAATTTATAATTTTACATTTCATTACATGGGATATACAAACGATATTAACTTTACACATATGTAATGTAATGTCTAACACTTATTTATTGCCGTAATATCATATTGAACATGTTCTAACACCTTATAGAGATAATATGACAACAATAGTATGGAAAAATAATTCAAATTTTTTATTGAAAACTTATTTATTTTTTATTTCTTTGTCGATATCATATCACATATTCCATCATACAAAACATAATTGGTGATTACAACTCTTCAACAGGAATACGTGTTAATTTTACACATGAGCGGCCGGAGCTACCACAGATTTTTAAGAAACTCAAGCCTGCCGTCTGATCTGGAGTATGCCAAAAACTATGTTAATAAATCAGAAGACTTCTGGAATACTGTGATATTTACGGACGAAAGTAAGTTTAATATTTTTGGCTCAGACGGCAGGAGATTTGTGTGGCGTAGAGAAAATACAGCTCTTGAGTTGAAAAATCTAAAGCCAACTTTAAAACATGGTGGTGGTAATGAGATGGTTTGGAGTGTCATGTTAGCAGGAGGTGTCGGAAATCTCATTTTTGTTGAAACTACAATGGATAAACACCATTATTTGAATATTTAAAAAAAAAAATTGGAAGCTAGTGCAACGAAATTAGGAATGCTAGGGGATTTTCGACTCGTTCACGATAATGACCCAAAACATATGGCCAAAATTGTAAGTGAATGGTTATGTGAAAACGTAAAAGAAGTGCTTTCTGATCATCCTCAGAGTCCAGACCTTAACCCCATAGACCATCTATGGGGAGTTTTGGAGGAAAAAATCCGTCAGCCTACAATCACTGGCAAGGAAATGGTCAAAAACGTTATTACAGAGGAATGGCTGAATATTGGTCAATAAATTACTAGTAAATTATTATTATCAATGAAGAACCGTTTAAAAGAGGTTATTAAAGCCAAAAGATATCACACCCGTTATTAAAACCACATTAATTAGTTTTAAGGTATAAATATTATTTTGTACGGATAATTTTTTGAGTTTGGTTTCTGAAGTATTTTTTTAATTTTGTTAGTTCAATAAAATTTATTTCTGTTTTAACCTTTATGTGTTTGTATTTGTGCAATATGCCTGTTGCACTTTTTAAAAATCAAGAACTCATTTTCATTGGATATATATTTTCCGAACTACATTAAATTATATTTTCAATAGTTTAGTGTACGGGCAATTGTTTGAGTCAGTGTATGTATGTACGAATATAAACAATTAGTAGAAAATTTAAAATGGTGGTATAATGGCCAGAGATTTCGTAAAAGAATATTAATGAAATGTTCTTCATGTTCTGTCTGTTAAGAATATAGATGCCAAATCCCTTGAAGATATTCATTCCATGGACACTTTACCTTTCTTCGGTACTTAGCTAGTGTTTAACTGCATTTCTAAGCAAATGTTGATTTTAAAACAAAGAATCTAAGGCTATGGTGATTGTTTTATAATATTGTATATACTATTGTATAAAGGGCGATAAACAAGTAAACAAACAGGCAACAACAACACTGCAAAGACAAACGTAAACAAAATATACAAACAACAATAACGTAAAAAACATGTTTACATTTGTAGAGATTTCATTCTCCTTCAAGACCATTCATCAGACTGTTTACCCCACCATATAAAAGGCAAGGCAAAGCAGGCAACGGTGTCAGTAAAAATTCAGTTAGTCTTGTGTGAAGACACGTTGCGTGTGAAGAGAATAGTCGTGGTTTGAAGATCTCCGTTATAAAGATCTGAAGAACAATTGCTACTGTTTACGCAGAAGAGTGTTAAGAAGAATAGAAAACAAAGCAGATTGTTGTTGTTTACATCAATAAAGAATTTAATTAAAACTTAACTTAATTTTTTATTTTTGCTTGAAATCTACGAGCTCATATTTTAAACTTTTTTAAAGGGTAAAAACGTAACAATATTATCTAATATACTATGGTGTAGACTTCAGCCCGTAGTAAATAGATTCTATAAGTTTTCGTATTCATTTTCCAGGAATATGCAATGACTATAAAAACTCCCAATATTTTTCTCAATCGCTTGTGCAGAAGCCAGTCTACTTGTAATCATGTTAACAGCTTCTAATTAAATTAAATCCGATTTTAAAATGTTTACTAAAGTCTTTTAACAGCAATAACTGACATTCAATGGTAAATCTCTTGAAACCGCAACCTCAATTGTTTAATAATGTTGTTCAAGAAATTTTCGTTTCAAATTTAATTTAATATTTTACCAAAATATTCTTGACAAACTTTTCAGCTTTTTGTTGTTAAAGTGTGTTTAAGGCACTTCGAGTTCTGTAACACTTTTATAATTTTGTTTATTTTATGTGTTTCAGTGTGTATGTTGCCAATACACAAGTTGGCTGAAATTTGATACAGCTGAACTATGGTGACAAAATATTTTCAACTTTCAATAAAAAGGAACGAAAAAGAAAGAATTTTCAGGCACAGTTGAGTTGTGTAAATATTGCTTGTTATGTGAGTTTTCCTATAAAAAAATGTTTCTGTTTTTAAAATTTGACAACATTTTGTACAATGGTTTGTTACTCTGTGTTTCCTTAATATTTTCAATTTTATGGTAAATTATAGTCTGGTTTTTGTAAATATAACTCGAAAGAATATTTTAATACGGCTTTAAAAGTATTTTTGTACCAAAGTGTTTCAATTTTCAATTTTTTTGAAGGAAGGTTTGTTAGTTTATTTCTTTGTCCATATAAAGCACTTTGAATTTTTGTCATAAGATTGCCGAGAGGAAGAATTAAACATTTTTTCATTTATCTTCCTAGATAAATTCGTGTCTACTAGTTCCGAAAACTGTTATCGATTTCGTCACTCAAAAGAATTCGGCAATTCACAGACCACAACTTGACGAATATTGCGTAGTGACTTGGGCTTTTGTCCGCATAAATATCAACTGATACAAGAACTGAAATTAAATAACCGTAGACAACGAAGCGTATTCGGTGAATGGACTCTGAAGCGTATCGGATCCTAATTTCTATTGAAAAACGTAAATTGCTGAATCTGGATTGATATCAATTAACATAAGATCCAATTAAGTCCAATACATTCACCAAAAATTGCCGCTTGGTGTAGATCTTGGGTTGGTAGCGGCACTGGTCCATATTTCTTTGCCCAGCAAAGATTATTAAATTCTTTTGACTTGCGTCGAATGATCTAAACACCAACCACTTGTGATTTTTTTAGGCCAGCGCTACGTGCAGTAAAGCGCATGTCACAAAGGATATTCTGCACGTTCGATTTGAGAGTATGTTCAGTTCAGGCGTAGGTAATGCGATCTGGCCACCGTGATCAAGCGATTAGATCCTGCTCGAAATTTTCTTGTGAGTTTTAGTCATTAGTCATCCGTGTATTCGAAACAAATCACAAAACACAGAGGTCCTCAAAGCCAACATAATTTATAGAGTTCGGACAAATTTAGCCAGATTTATACGCCCGAATCAGAGAACATTTTATATTTTGGATACACTCTACAAGGAGAAGCGGTGACGGAAATTTTAATGATGTTTTATTCAACACATAATGTCATTAAGTCATTATGGTCTAATAGGTAGAAACTAAATCTTAAAGAATATTTTTAGCCGCTAAATTTCTGGCAAAAACTCTGAGAGTAAATAAAATCGCCATAAAAAGTTGCTCAAACAAATCTGTTATTCGGAGTGGACTGGAAACGGTAGGTCCCGCTACTTATTTATAAAATTATCACGCACAACATAAATGGTTTGAGAAGCTAGGTCGTAATCATCATAATCAATTTTGCCAGAAATAGAGCACTCTTCTCTGCATCGAAATATTTAAAATAAATAAATTCTTATTTGCATTGTTTAAATAATTCTTATGACTCTTATGATCAGCATATCTAAAATCTTATATTTTCTGCCTGTTTAATAGTAGTGAATAATAATAAAAAAAAAAATAAAAAAATATCGTGAATTTGTGTGAAAATCGCAGACTATTTAAAGACCATAATTTGTCATATTAACCCCATTCAACTGTATTAAACCAAGCCAACAGGAAATGGTATAAAACACGCACGTATAAATCCACATACATACATACAATGGATGCAATTCTTATTCCACACAATAAATTCGTATTACAATATAACAACGACAATGGCAATTGGCCAGTGAAAAGCACATGACATTTCGACATTGCTATACGTTTTTTTAAAAGTCGTGGACGGGTTGTTCATTTGGTCGTACGGTCAATTGATCATTTGGTCAAATGTAACGTTTTATTTTTCTTTCTTCTTCTGTTCATAAGAATGTAACATTGAAACCAAGTGTTGATGATGACACTGTAGTTGTCTTCACACATTTATTTATCTTACTTGTGTGTGTTAAAAGTTAGTTTCTTTTAAACCTTGTTACCACAAAACCCAAAAACCAGTTAAATAAATGATTCTTTACCATTTTGTTGCACTTTAGCTTCAAATAGAAATTGGTTTGTTGTAACCACCAAACACAGTAAAAGAGATTAGATTAGTAATCATTTTATCATTTTTAAATAAAAATTCTAAACTTAACTAAAACACTTAAAAGTCATGTTTAATGGTTTTATATAACATCAAGATATCACTTCATCTTTTTTTCCGGATTTCAAGTTCAGTTGATTTTGACTACAAACTCTAAGCAACTGCTAAAGCGATACAAAATTTAAAAGAAAAATAACAAAATGAAATTGAAAAACCAATCTAATCTGGTCTGTTACACTACACCGAGCATATGGTCGAAGTTACTCAACTTGTATGTAATTAGAATGTAATTTGTAATTGAATTGAAATAAATATATAAATATGATAAATCGTATTTCAGACAACTTCTTCCTTAAATGTCCCCTCTATGGCTAGATAGAGCTGAATAAAACACTGAGACTGGATATAATGTTAGTTATATTGGCATAGGCATCCTGTCCTTTTCGAAATGAATTGAACGCTTTTGTATCTCACGTGGACTGTCTCAAGTTCGACAATTTTGTTTGTTTACATACCCATTCATTCGGAGGTAGGCCTTATGGCTGAAACTGATTTTTTGATAAAATTAATATAACGAACACAGTTACTTGTTTATGGTCGTTTACCTTCAGTTCCTGGGTCAGTTTAATTTTGTAGAGGTGCAGGCGCAAGACATGTCACAGAGGCAATACAAATATTTTGGATACAAGATGGTTATTATAAAGACGCAACATCAGCTAAAAGCAGTACATTTTTTGATTCCAAAAGGAAATTACCGAGTTATTTTAAAAGTGAAGTGAATTGTCCTTAGTGATCTTAATACTGTCTGAGCTATTTAAGACTTCGGCGGCTTCCTCTCAGCAGATTTCTGTCAAAAACTCTGAGAGTAAATAAAATTGCCATGAAAGTTTCACAAAAAGTCTTTCATTCGGAATCGGCTTTAAACTGTAGATTTCGGCACTCATTTATAGAATTAACACACGCAGCATATGTGGTGGGAGAAGCTAAGTTCGTAATCCTGACTGAAGGGTTGCAACGACCAGACATGTATGTATGTATGTATGTATAGCTGTCTTTTTTTTCATCATACATATTCTACACACATACATATTCTCTTAAAATATTCGTTATTCACCTATAATACATCCACTCCTAGCACTTTAGACAGACATTTATGACAATGGAATCCTCTTCTTTGTTACAGGACTTCAGGAGCTGTTATACCTTAAGATTTATTTTTTACATTTAACGTAATGAATAAAACCATTCTTTATTTGTGTGTATGAAATAAAATAAATTGTTTGAAAAATAAATTTAAAATTATTTTCTCCAGCAACTAATAGCGGCTTTCGACACTGCAGTTTATATAAGCAGGGCATCGATATAATTATTTGTGTATTTATATCTGAAGGCTTATAAATTCGATGATTGTTGCTACTTCCAGTTTCCAATAGAATTTTTTAATTGAAATAAATTATAACAACCAGAACTTTTTCAGTTTCGTAGAAATATGTTCTTTTCGTTATAAATTTCAATGAAATTGGTGTGCTTCTCCATAATTTTAGTATTTTTGTTTAGTAAATAAAAATATATTCAGTTTTCCGATAATTTTTAATAATTATGTGGTTATGAATGCAATTTAACAAAATTTTGTTTTTGTGTTGTTGTTTGTTATTTATTGAAAAATGTGAAATAATTATTTGTACTAAAATCTGTACTAAATAAAAACTAATTAGTTTATTATGTTTGTATGAAAATCGAATTTTGCGAAAACATTTTCATATTAGGGAAAAAATATTGTGAGAGAATACATAGGCAAAATTAAAATAAATACCAAGTGCTGTATAGAAAGTTATTACAAAATTAATTTGTCTGTATTTGAAATCGTAGTAGTCTAGTGGGTAGTATGTTGGCTTGTTAGACATGACGGCACTGTTTAAAAACTAGGTCAGACAAAGCGAAATAAAAAACAAATATTTCTTTTGCAACTGCCTCTCAACAGACTTCTGACAAAAACTCTGCGAGTAAATAAAACTGCCATGAAAAGTTTCCAAAAAAAAAAATCTGTAGTTCGGGGTCGACATTAAACTGTAGGACATGATTGGCGGATGTATAAAATTAACGCACGCAACATAAGTGCTGTGAGAAGCTAGGTCGTAATTCTGACTGAAGGGTTGTAATGACCAATTTATGTATGGGAATATTAAGACTAACAGATGATTAGAGTATCATGGGTTTTGTTCTCAAGGTTAAGCTAAATTAGCAACTAGGTCATGTGTCATTATTAAAAGATCGATAATTACTTATTTCATAATTTGGACAGATGTATGTATGATTTCTAAGGTAATTAATAGATTTAACGATAGACTAAAGTTTTGATTCACATAGAAGCATTCATGTTTTCTTGATCTGATCAGAATCTTGCATTGTGTGTCTCTTGATTATATCGGACTTCCGAAATTAACAAATGATAACAACCATCTTTGTTGAAGCCACTGTCTGTCAAATAATTTGTCATTTACTCAGTTTGTTTTGCGTAATCATTACGGGCAATCAAAGCCAACGAGCAGATTGACAACTGATCGTAATTTTCAACGAACAATTATTTTCATTTTGATATACATTGTTCCGGCCATCGCTATCAATGACGAGCTCTACTGGTCGAAGATTACCATTTACATTCGAAATGAATGGATTTTGTTTTGGGAGCGTCATCGGTATTAGTTTTTTTATAAACTACATTTGCCAGGGCATTACTATAATGATCGATGATTATTAAGTTATTTTATTCGTAACTGGACGGTCTGAACATGAGCGATTTAAAGTGGTAATTTTTATTACAAGTGATGCGGACTGCCCATCAAGACTGTGCAATTTGATCTCGTGAGACTTTTATGCGAATAAGCCGCAAACCACAGCAATACTCAAAGCCAGCATAATCAAAGAAATTGGTAAAATTTAGCATGATTTAGTTAGTATCATGGAAAATTGGACCTTTCAGATGTGTTTTTTTGCTAGAAACGCTATGGTAAACATTTCAATAATGCTATATACCACACATAATGGCATCAATTGGCCTTTTAAACGAATAAAAAATTTCGATTATATCTCTCATACTTTCAGTGAAATTTTCAATGTTTTTTTTCTAACAAATTTTCTATTCTGATTTGCTTCTTTTTATAACATTTCGATTCTTCTCAATTTAGTATTGCATAGTCTAGTTGTAGACCTACTAGTAACAATAAATTTAAACAAATTTTCAATAATCATTAAAAATTAAATTTGAGAAAACCATTTCTTTAAGATTAAAATAAAGTTTTCCTCTCATTTTTTAAGTTTCATTTGCAATTTTCTTGAAATCATCCTGGAGTTTATTTTATTTCAGTATATGAACGCACAGTATATCCTAATATTCGTTTTCTTTTTTTTTTATAATTTTTGCTGGTGTTTAACAGGCAATAAAATATTAATGCTTCGCTATGAAGTTTGATTTACTATCGCAATTTTCTGCTTCTTGCAAGGACAATAAATACTAAAGAGAAGCAAAATATGTTGTGCAATTTTTTGGAAAAGAAAAAAAGAAACAACTTGCTTAAGTACATATTTATTTATTTGTGCACTTTAACAGTTGGCACATTCCAACACTGGGTGTTTCATTGACCGCTCTTTGTAGCTTATGGCGTTTATGTTATGGAAAAAAATTATCGATGAAAAAGTGATTGTATACTGACCATGAATGAAATGTGTGTGTTTGTATGTGGACGGCTTCACTTTATGATTTCCCGCACTATAAGGGGTTGTTAGTGAAAAGTTGCTGAATTTTTTAACACTGATAAAAAAAAATCGTTTTTCTAATCTAGATGAAAATATTAATATATTTCGACACTTGAAAGCTTTTTTTGTCGCCTAAAAACTGTTTTGGCTTCAATGAACATCATATTGAACTTTTAAGGCCAAAACATGAAAAGATGCTAGTTTACCATCTATTTTAAGCACTACCTATTTTTGAATTTAAATAAAACAAGGTGTGTGTACGATATCTTTAAAATTTTTCGTTTGAAAGACCTATTGATGATATTGTATGTGGAAATTAAATGTCCGTCACAACTTTTATGGATGGTTCGCGTCCATAATAATCAATTTTTAGTGAGATTGGCACATAAATCGGGTTGGGTTTGACCGAAGTCAAGGCATACACCTGCCACTAATGGGTTCACATCACATCCATATGACATGATATCCGATGTGGCATGGGTTGCGTTGCTTGTAGCGCAGTTCTGCTGGAACTACATGTTGCTGGTGTCTAGATTATCCAATGCACTTTTAACACTGCAGTATTATTTTCTTAGTCGTGGTAAATTACTATTCAAACTATCAGATCATGACGGCTGTGTCATGATTCTTATATAGCTTTTTGACACTTACAAATAAAAATGCTGAGCAGTTATTATTTATTCCTTCCGTACTGCCAAACTTGTGCTGACAATTTCTGAGAACTCACTGCCATAAAAACTTATTTATTTATTTATTTATTTATTTATTTACATGAAGTCGTCGTAGTCTAGTAGGTAGTGTGTTGGTTCTTATCCCAGGTCAGACATCAAAATGAAATATGAAAAAAAAAATATTTCTTCGGCGACTTCCTCTCAGCAGATTTCTGGCAAAAACTCTGAGAGTAAACAAACCTGCCATGAAAAAGTTTCTCAAAAATCTGTCGTTCGGAGTCGACATTAAATTCTGACTGAAGAATAATAGAATAAAAGAAGAATGCATAAAAAAAATATTTTGTTTTATTTTTGTTTTAAAGAATTCGAAATACGTGAATCAAGATGACAATTCCTGCAAATGAGGGCAACTAAATACAGATAGTGCACATTTAGTAAGCACATTTGGAGCTCCAAATCCATGTACAAAGATTTGTAAAGACTTCTTAACCTTTTTTGTTTGGTTTATATTATGATGAATTTTGTAATTAAAATTATTCCTTTATGTATGTATATCCCGAAATCATTGGATATAACACAGTGGCTCATATGTTATGTTAAAACAGACGACAAGCAATGACTTACCAAATCTTTTATTAAAAGCATTCGTTAATATCTATTCAACTGTACTCGAAAGACTTCATATTTAATCTTTCCGCAATAAAATACACTTAAATGAAGAGAAATGAAAAGAAAAAAAGGGAAATAAATTTAATGTTCAGTAAATTTTATGCCATTAGGATTAATGTAAAATAATGGCTGACATAAAAACATGTTGAATGGATGTGTGAATATGAGTAGGAGTGATTTGTTAACTTTGCCATTTTAATAAGAGTTAACTTGAAAGAACTGATTTTGGATTTTGCAATAAAAACTACAGCTTAAATCTTTCATTACGAAATGAAATTGTGTACATGAAGGCGCGTCTAATATGTAAGGTTATATGGCTAGATGTGTTTGTCTTAATAACATTTTGATTACGTCGTTTAAGAGATTTTTCATTATTATTTTTATGTAAAATTGTATCTTAATAAACATAATAGAGAGAATTATATTACAATGTATTCGAATTTCTTTGTTCACAAAATCATTTATCAGAACTATTTATGCGATTTAAAATATAAAGAAAAAAGCACCAAGGAACAGGGTATAATATTTCTTTATATTGTTTTTACCCTTTTAAAAACGTTAAAAATATGAGTTCGCAGATTGAAAATAAAATAAGAATAAATTTGTAGTTTAGTTTCTCATGAATCAATTCTTTATTGTTCGAAAACAGCAACAATTTGCTTTAATTGTTATTATTCTTTACACTCTTTCGCGTACACAATAACAATTGTTCAATAGATCTTTATAACAGAGATCTTCTAACCACATTTATCCTCTTCACACGCAACGTGTCTTCACACAAAACTGACTGAATTCTTTCTGATGTCGTTGTCTGCTTTGTCTTGCCTTTTATATCGCGTGGTAAACAGTCTGATGAATACTCTTGTAGGAGAATGATTTTAGGGAAGTCTCTGTAAATGTAAACATGTTGTTTTCGTTATTGTTGTTTGTGTATTTTGTTTACGTTTGTCCTTGCAATGTTGTTGTTGCCTGTTTGTTTACTTGTTCATCCCTTTTTTATGCTGATGTTGTTGCTATATTTTTGTTTATTCGTCGATAATGTAAACAAGTCCATTGTTTTGCTTTTGTAGCTTTTGTTTATCTTTTTAGTAACACCATTTCCATTTTCGTAACAATATTTTATATGGACCGCCTATGGTACTTATTTCTTTGTGAACTACTACTATTTGAATCAACTATGGTATTTGTAGAATCTTTTCAGAATTTCACATTTCGAAAGAAAAATTCAATTTTACTAAATTTCATCCACTGTATATTTTCCTGGTAATTCCCGTTCGATTTTACATTTTCAAAATAAGAGTTCCTTTAATCGACTTGTTTCAAAAATGTTTTCATTAAAGAAACAAAAAAAAATGCCAGTAATTTTAATGAAAACCTTATACAAGCTTTTTAATTATTTTTTTCACTCCTAGTCATTTGATAAAGGGAGGCAGTAAAACTTTTATACCCCAGTGTATCTTATGACTCCTGTTCTTGTTAATTTTGTTTTAATGCAAGCGTAGATGGAAAGAAAATTATGTTTGTGAACGAACGTTAAATCTTGTAATAAAATTTTAATACATCAGCAGTGTGGAAGAAGTATATTCTTTTCGAAATTAATTATTACAAAAAAAGAGAAAAAAATAAATAAATTCGCAAGCATATTATAAGAGTTTATTTAAATAAAAAAATTATTAAAATAAAAACTCATCACAGATTTTTACCTAAAAGAGCTTAAATTTATATTTTATTATACCAACCTAATAATACAAGAGAATAAATTACTTTCAAGTATAATTTTGTAATATTTTCAAGCAAGCTTCTTATATTAATAATATTTAATATATCAGCTTAAATCATTTAATCCTTCTCTTTCCCTTCATTTTCTTCCTTTTAAAGGTGCTTTAACCGCTATCAACTCATTACTATTCGTATCAAGGATGATATTTTCCATTTGTTCTCTGTTTCATGCTGTCATTTATTCAGTTGCCGTATCCATCACATTTACGTCTTATTTTAAGAGTAAGATTTTACACTTTTACCACCTTTTTGGTGTCACTCATAAAAAATAACAGTAAAATACAAATTTTATTAGATGAAAATGGTTGGCGAGCACTTTTAGATTCAAATGAAAACAATGAAAGTGAACAATTTTTTCAACTCTTTCGTTTAAGCTTAAGTGCATTTAATTGTACGCTTTAAGTATGAGGCAAATATTTTCGAAGATAAACATTTTTTTCTTTTTCCTAAAAAGTCCACCCTGTTATGGGACACGCCACAGAAGATTATCAGATTCTCAGGAGAATAGCACGGATCTAAATTAATTCATTTGTGGGGAGCATAATCAATCTTCCTCCATACTTATCGAATTTTTCTAAATCCGAATTTATCTTCAACGATGAAATCATCTATTAAGATGACCGCGATAACGATGAGATAATATTGTGAAATAATAGGTCTCTTTATTTAAAACGACAAATCCTCGTAATTTCCAAAAATTAGCACAAAAAAACACCCTCCAGTACTAATAATTCGCAACAGCTCTGAGCTATTTAAGAAAATTAAAATAACTTTGAATATTTTTGTATAGCATGGGTGATCTAAAATTTTGTTGTTTTATTGTGAAGTACAATTGTTCTGAATGTGTCTTTCGAACTCCATAGGGTATGCAATAGTTTTTAAGTTTATTCTCTTACTATGAACACCCACCATGTCGTATGATGATTCAATATTGTTTTGTCATATTAATCACACGCAACATATGTAAAATAATTATTTCAATATAGATGTACACCTAATTCTGTTTTTACACGGTCTTTTCTACACGGTATTGATATAAGACGGTTTGAAAATAAAATATTTTTAATTTTTTTAATACGATTTTATTCCATTTAGCACGATTTAAAATTTTTTGTGCTTATTTTTTTTTGTCTAATTTAATTTTTGCAAAGTATGTTCATATCACAAATTTAAGGGAATCCCCTTTTTGCGCGTACAAGCAAATTTACTGGTCAAAGCAAATGTAAATGGCACAAATTTAGGGGAATTTCCTTTTTGTGCTTACAAGGACAAAGGTCAGAACAATTGAAATGTATTAATATTTTGTGTTTGGTAAAGAAATTTTTTATTGGCGAATGTGTTTTTCTATCGTTACATTAAATTTAACGCATTAAGATAAAAGGTAAGCCAAAAAATATTTTAAATATTTTATGAATCCCTTAAAGAAAATGTCAAATACAAAACTTCTTAAAAAATCCTTGTTTTTCACTAATTTTAATAGGTTTTAGAGATTAGGAACCAATCACCTACTTTTGCATACGATCAGTGTTTTTTTTACACGTTTTTTCTACACGGTTTTTTCTGGAACCAACCTACCGTTTAAAAACAGAATTAGGTGTACAAACATACTTACATATGTATCGTCTTCTATCTCTTTGAAGTACCAAAAATAATTATGACTCATAGTCGAAAATAAGGGTGGGCCATTTAAAAGTTTAAATTTAAGAATGCAATAAAATAAAAACGGAATGAAATTTATTAAAATTTATTTTTTTGTTGTGACGCAGATCTTCAAACCACGATTACTCTCTTCAAACAAACCGCGTCTTCACACAAGACCGACTGAACTTTTACTAACGCAGTTGTCTGCTTTGCCTTGCCTTTTATATAGCAACGTAAACAGCCTGATGAATGTTCTTGAAAGCCCTCCCGAGATCTCAGCTCGTTGTTTGATAATTGCAAAAATGGACACCATCGTGCGATTTTTCGTTGGCCCAATAAATCCCAATGTTGCTCAAGCATAAATCGCATTATTGCGTTCAGTGGAGATAATATACTGAATTTATTGCCAGATTCGAAATAATCGAAGGTTTAAATTTAAACCGATAGATGAATAATCTTACTTTTGCCACCAAGTGTATGAATTTAAAGCAGAAACTTATCCCAGTCTGAGATTGAATACAAAAGAAACCACATAAAGGTGCAACTATTTGTTTAAGGGTTTCAGATGATGACATTTGAGTTTAAAATGATGATAGCGATGATGATGAAAACAAAACTTAAAGCGTTACATTATTAGTATAACATTACAATTACAATATCAAAAGTGAAGCGGTGAGGGAGCAATTCTACAACAGGAAATTATGTTTGCATGAAAGCATTCGTTAATAAACAAAGTGCACCATTCAGTATGCAACTGATTTTCAACTAACTTACTATTGCTGTATGAATAATACAAATCATTGCTAAAATTAGTTGCAAACTATACCTTGAATATGAATTTACATGAGATGGTATGTAACTTTATTGTATCGTTGAACTGTTTATATAATATTTTAGTAGCAATCTTTCTCTTTCACTTTCTCTTTGCGTGACACCCTTTTCTGGTTTAATCTGAAATTGTAAAACAAAGGCAAATGCCATGTGTTTTCATTTACTATCATGGAATTTGTAAAATGTTATGAAATAAGAATACAGAAGAGGATAATAAATACGTGAATATGCAGAAAAGTTTTTTTTTTGACAAAAACAAAAACAACAGTTTTAATTCAATAAAAAGATACTTCATCCCTGTTTGATATATTAACATGTCATTATCGTCATTAACCACAATGGCAGCATTATTGCCGACTTATGTTTTCAACATTATATGCACATATGATGTGTTTTTCCCAATAAATTCCATGAAATTCGTTCTTTTTATAATGTGATGAATTGAAATATTTTCTGATGAAGTACTTGTTCAGTAAAATAAAATTTAAAAAAGAAATCGAATTTAATTTTCCATTCGAAATGCAATAAAACATCTATAATTTCTTTTGGCAATGCCAGAGATTTCTCAATAATTCTTTGCTTTCAAGGTATTGCTCAGTTTAATATAAAAATTTAAAAAAAAGGAAAAAATATTCATCTGAATTAAACATTTTTCTAGAAATAGTTTTATCATAACAGCCGTAGTATATTGCACTAAAAGAGATTAAGTTTAGAATTGGTTTTGCCTCTGGATTCTAGCTCTTAGTCAACATTGGAACCGATCCGATTGTGCTAATGTTTTTATAAAAATTTTTTGGCAGCGTTTATATCAGATTGTCCAACAGGGACTTGTAAACTTTGGAGGTTGATAACCGCCATTCTGTTGAAGCTACTTTTGTCAAATTAGCCGTAATCTTTACAATCTGCTTCATCAAGCCACCATTGATTGATATAGCATTCAACAGCACTTGCAAATAATATTTCGCATTGTGGTGGATACATTTTACAGTTGCGGTAAAGGATCGACCGAATTTGACGGAACTCAGATCGCCACTGTCTGCAAGAGATTGCAGGAGCATATGGGGCGTTTTATTCTCACAAAAACTCAAAACACATCTTGGCGCAATTCCAGACTTGACGAATTTTGCGTAAAAAACTCAACTAACCGAAGAACTAAAGGTACACGATCATAGATAACGACATGCGTTCGCTGAACGGACTATTGAGTAGTTGGTAACTGTGTCTTATTTTTATCGAAAAATTATCTTCAGTGATGAGGCTCACTTCTGAATGAATGGGTATGTGAAAAAACAAAACTTCCTAATTTGGCACAAGAGCAATCAACGCATACCGAATATGTATGAATATTAGGCTGGCGGTATTATCGGATCATACTTCTTTGAGACAATTGTCAATGGCAACCAATATAAGTAGATGATTACAATTTTTTTTGTCGAATTAGATGATCAGTCCGGCAATGGCATGTGGTTGGTAGCTCATGCTACATTGGATAAGTTTAGTCATCGCACGTGGAGTCGATGTGAACTGGCCATTGAAATCGTGCAATTTGACGCGGTTAAACTTTATCTTGTTGAACTTTCTTAAGTAGCATATGCATGCGAATAAGACATAATGCTCAGAAATCTTCAAAGCCATAATGCATGCCATCAGTGA
Source organism: Sarcophaga carnaria (assembly GCA_958299815.1). Taxonomy (NCBI): domain Eukaryota; kingdom Metazoa; phylum Arthropoda; class Insecta; order Diptera; family Sarcophagidae; genus Sarcophaga; species Sarcophaga carnaria. The sequence continues at coordinate 48,307,387 of OY283150.1, forward strand.
AATTCAGCTTGATTTAGGGCACAGAGTAATAAAAAATTTACATTTCGAAAGCGCTTCTCTCAGAGCAGCTGATGAAGACAATTCAACGATGTTATATTCTGCACATAGTGGCATCAATAAGTCTGCCCAATTAAAAAATTTCATTGATATCTGAAGCACATTCATAACACACATATGTGGCCACTACAACCTTTCAGTCAGGATTACGAACTAGCTTCTCATACCACTTACAGTGGACAGCAAAAGTCTTAGTACGGCGATATATATTGACAAACAAAGTCCCCACAGACTTAATACTCTTGCGCAAAGTCCCGATATGAATTCAAGAGAGTATTTAGGAGATCATTTGAAAGAACGGTTACGAAATCGCTAAACATCAAATAAAAGTCAACCGAAAAACTTGCTCATTGTGCCACCAGAAAACACTAAACAAAACGTGTACATTCAATTACAAATAGGTTAGATGGAGTGCTTCACCTTAAGGGATATTCTACTAAGTACAAGGGATAACATTTTCAGTTATTAGGCCTTTGAATTTTAAATTTACTCAGGGTTCTCCTTGGGGATATCTATGGAGTCCCTGAAAATTTTCCTTATTTTTCTCTTGTTTTATGAAAAACATTAAAAAATTGTTTGTGTTATAATAAAACAGAAATTAATTAATTAAATAAATATGTAAACTATAAATTTTTATACGTACATTTGGCTAAAATTCATGAAATTGCTAAAATATATTGCCGACTTTTGCTGTCCACTGTATATTGCATGTGTTAATTTAATATATGAGTGACATATAGATTGACATACAGATAAAATTTGGCTCCAAACGACAGGTTTTTGAGAGACTTTTCAAGGCAATTTTATTTACTCTGCAAGTTTTTGCCAGAAGACTGTTGAGTTGAAGTCCCCGAAAATATATTTTTTCATATTTCGTTGTCTGTCATATCTCTATGTCTGACCTAGGGTTTGAATCGTGGCCTCACGTCTCGTAAGCCAACACACTATCTACTAGACTACGGTGAATATCAATATCTCACGCACACTTTGATATATTTAAACTCAAAGACAACTATATTTGGTGCGCCTAAACATCTCAGAGAACCAATGCTTTTGACATTTTTTTAATGTTTTTATTAAATTACAATTTTGCTTGATAGAATAACTCATATGCTAAACTTGTATTTTTACTTTCCCTAGTTTTATTTTTTTTCGATGTGTTGTCAGGTTATTTTTCAAATTTTTTCCTGCACTTTTAAATGCGTAATATATCCATATCCTTTAATATGCTAGAAAATACAATACATTTGAATATGAAGGATGAAAGAAAAGGCTGGAAAGTAGAGAGTTGCTCTACTACAGTTTCAGTTGCATTACTTTGGTGAAATTGTGTTTGATAAAATGGTTTTAAATGTCAAGTGCATCTACCACACTTGAATATAAAATATATGGTATAACTGTGTATGTAAAATGTGTAAAGTATACATATGTAAACAATTTTAAGAGAATATTATGAAATATTGAAGTTGAAAATAAAATATATGTACATACATACTTATAGACAACTATACATGCCTTAACAACTTCCATGTGGCATCGCAGCCACACATTTTATTAAGAATTTTGCAGATAAACAAGCTCGGCATGTCCAAGTAATAATTAAGACTTTTGATAGACTGTTTGCGGTAATACATAAAACACATACACATTGCTTGTAATGACAAGTTTTTTAAATAGGATTACGACCTAATTTTCTACACTACTTATGTTGTGTGTTTTAATTTTATACATGAATAGAGGGTTCTACAGTTGAAAGTCGATTGTGAACTACAGATTTATGAGAAACTTTTTATGGCATTTTTTTTTTCTCTCTCAAAGTTCTGCTGGCAGGATGTCACTGAAGAAATATTTTTCATATTTCAGTTTGTTGAAGATGTCTGATCTGAGGTTTAAATCGTGACCTCACGTCTACATAATATATAACACATTACCTAATAGACTCACTTCAATGCTGTAAATAATAATTAAAAACTTTAAATCCTTGCATTAATCTCAAACAATATTATCCTGCTTTTATAATTTTTAGAGGTAAAGTTTTAAAACACCTGCTTGGCGTCTAATATGTAAATGAAAGAACGCAAGTTTAATACTTATACTCCCACAGAAAATTAAAAACATAAAGAGAAAAACATGTTGCAGTTTTCTTTTTAACTTCCGTTTTGAATTAAACCTGACACAGTTCTTTGCTTTTTATTTAAATCTGAATACATGCTTATGAACCCATTCTTGCACAGAAGAACATATTATTAAGGTGCACTTGTTTTTATGGCTTTTATTTAATTTCTTTATAATCATATAAACACTACTTGTGTATGCTCGTAACAAACGAGTTGCAAGTGAGTTCATTTATGGTAGTGGTAATACAATCTCTTGTGGTTTTCATTTACATGGAATATGAAAAAAGAAGAAACCGAGAATGTTATTTAAAGAAAATGAGAGTGTCAATGGAGACATCTATCGCTCGCTGTACTCGCTGTACTCGCTGTACTCGCTCTTTCGCTCGTTTCAACAGGATGGTGCAACTAGTCACATATCTAATGCCACAATCGATTTATTGCGTCAAATGTTTTATGGCCGCATAATTATCGGAATGGTGATGTCAACTAGCTGCCAAGAAGCTGCGATTTGACATCGTTGGACTATTTTCTGTGTGGCGCCGTTAAAGAAATTGTTACGCTGGCAAAGTAGAGGCATTTAAAGGCCAACAGTCGTGATGGCATTGCCGAGATACGACTCCATCCACTAGAAAAATTGCACGAAAGTAAATCCGATCGAGTGACGTACTGTGATGTCAGTCGTGGCAGCCATATGAAGGAAATAATATTCCATTTCTAACTGGAACAAAAAAATAAATTTCACAAAAATACAAACCTTTTTTGTTTGATTGCATTTTCAAATTCGACTTTGAGTGATAATTACTTTTGGTACTTCACATGAGAATGCACATTTATATTTTTTTTCTGTCAATTTATTTATGTAAATGAAGCTTTACTATAAAAGTGAACTAACAATTATTATATTAAATCTTAAAACTAATAACAATAATTAAGACCCGTCAGCGCGGTATAAAATTTCATGGTTTGATAAAATCTTATATCAATTTGACATTATTTGCGTTTGTCTTCTAATGAGGTCCGCAGTGTCTCTTCTCCTTAGTCGGATATGGCCGGCATCATTCAAAATAGCACGAGCTAGTGGATTCGGGTGATCCCTTAGCTTCTCTACATACTTTTTAGCATATTTCGCGATTTCCTCTCTAACCGTGGGCACGTCTTTGTGTATATTCGAATTTTTTATGTACCAAGGGGCATTTGTCAGTAGTCGCAGCATTTTATTTTGGCGCCTTTGTATTCTATTAATGTTTGAAGAGGAGGCAGTGGCCCATAGCTGTATTCCGTAGCACCAGATTGGTTTTAATATTAGTTTACATAGAAGAAGCTTGCGGTCCAAGCAAAGCACTGAGTTTCTATTTATTAGCCAAACTAACTGTATCACCTTTAACTTAATCTGTGATAACTTTGCATCTACGTGATTTTTCCATGTTAATCGCCGATCAAGATGTAAGCCAAAATATTTAAACCCCGTACTCTGAGGTATTATTTGGTTGTTTATTTCAACAGGTGGGCATGATTCCCTACGCAATGTGAATGTTACGTTGGTGCATTTTTGTTCGTTGACCTTTATTCTCCATTGCTTTAACCAAGCTTCCAGCTGCACAATATGGTCTTGCAAATACCGAGATGCTTCCTGCGGGTCTTCATCGATGCTTAAGATGGCTGTGTCATCAGCGTAAGTCGAGGCAAGGGTACTGCTGTATGTTGGCATATCGGAGGTATATATTAAATATACATTTATTTATATTTAATTAAAAATTATAAAATCACTTTACATATGGTGCGTATAATTAATATGTCCAAACAATATTTAATCATCATACGACATGGTGGATGTGCGTAAAGAGAGAATAAACTTAAAAACTATTGCATACCCTATGGAGTTAGAAAGAGGCAATCAGAACAATTGCACATCACAAGAAAAAAATAAATTTAGCAAAAAATTTCAGATTAATTTTTTTTATTGTGCATTTCTAAAATTAAATTTTTAGTTTTACTTTTCTTTATATTTAAATTGTCCACTTTTCATGTTATTTTTCGTAGATTTTAGCTTATAAATGTTTTAGCAGAATATTAAAGTCATTCACACCTAATTTTTTTGTTCTTAAGTTTTTGTGTTTCTGTTTGAAATGCCATATGTTTGCCCGTATGTTATTCATCGTTTTATTTTAGTGAAAAATTGACTGCATTGCAGCGAATTAGAACTTCTGGGCATGAGGAATACTTTTAATGTCTAATTTAATGCCACATGTACATATTTTTTCTCTTACTTTATCTTTATGGTGTTTTTAAAATAAATTCTATGCGAGCATTAAAACAGACTCAAATACAAATTAAAATCACTCTTAACAGTCTGCCGGCAGTTATGTAGTTGTTTGTAGGTCAGTTTTTGCTGTTAAGTGAAAATACCGCGTAAAAGACAATTAGAGAGTAACGTCTTGCAATCATTAGAAATTTCAAGCACCATGACGTCAAACAAAATTATATTGCTTTGTTGCTTGTTCCAGCAGGATAATTACACTAAATATACTGCAAAGAGCATTTTTGTTACTTTCTAATGAATTATTATTTTTTCACATCACTATTTGATACCGGAAGCCAAGCCCTACGGCTTAGACGTAATATGAAAAAAAATATTTCTTCGGCGACTGTCTCTCAGAAGATATCTGACAAAAACTCCTGAGAGTAAATAAAATTGCCATGAAAGGTTTCTCAGCAATCTGTCGCTCGGAATCGACTTTAAACTGTAGGTTAAGCCCTTAATGGATAAATTTAATACTTAATAAATTAATAAATTTAATGGGTGATGTAAGAAGCTAGGTCGTAATCCTGACTGAAGAATTGTAATTACCAATTATGTATGTATATATATTTGACAAATACAGAACGATAGAATGCGAATGTTAGAGAGAGACTGGCTGATAGGAGAAAATATGAAAGGATAATGAAAAAGTGATTCTGGATATATGTAAGTAGACTATATGACATCATCTAGTCGTTGCTGAACATTATAAAATCCTAGTCAAAGGCTGACAAGAGATAATAAAGTCGATTTTGTGGTAAACATAGGGGAAGCTTGTGGAATAGAGAGTAGACGATAGAAGAAACCAGCTGTGTAAATTTTTATTTTTTTCATAATATCAAAGGCATCAGCTGGCTTCTTTTTAAGTGACTATAATTAAATTGTATTTTATCTAACATAACCTTAAATTAATAACTAATATACAGTAAGATCCCGCTTAACGTTGCTTCGCTTAAGGCTGCTTCGCTTAACGCTGCTTCGCTTAACACTGTTTTAGTATTAAGCGGTAGTATTGGGATTCCTCTAAATCGCACACTGTATTTGTACTTGTTATATATGTGTGCAAATGAAGCCGTAATGCACCAACCAAAAGCGGTGCTCTATAAAGCGACGGTGTAAACTATATATCTTTTTCAACGCTCTGTTGTTAGCCTGTCCAGAATAAAGATTCCAACTGTATTTGCCGAAGTCCCAATCACAGTACGAATGCATCTTTTCTGCTTCACAATTGATTTATTAGTTGTCATCAACATTACTAGGTGTATACATATGTACGTGCTAAGTTCCCCCGTTTAACGCTGTTTCGTTTTGCGCTGGAACTTATTGTAACGTATCCCCCGTCAATAATTACCCGTTACTTACAAAATATTGTACAAATATTCGCCATTATTATGCTGTTCATAATCCAAATTGTGAAATAAAAAATTGTTGAGAATTTTTTATTTTTTTTTGTATTAGCTTTTCTAAGACTTTAGCAATATCACCAGCATAAAAATCTTTATTGAAAACAAGAATAGTAAAAATACTTTTTTGTGTGTTTGACTCATTATAAAAAAAGTCATTTTAAAAAGCCATTAATATTATACATCCACTGATTTCCTTGCAAAACTGAACCCTTCCCTTGCTTAGCACTTAAAATCCCATTAAAATGAAAGAGTAAACCGCTATAAAACAATAAAAGCAAACATTTTTATGGTTATTGTTGTACAACATATTTTAGATACAAATCTGTGTGAAGTTTTGAATAGTTTTTATGCCCTACACGAAGTCAACTTGATTGTATGTTTCTAATAAGCTTTTGTAACACATTTGAATATGATTTCAAATACGATAAGAAAAGAAAAAGACGTTTTAATTTTAAAAGTTTACACGGTATTTCCCAAATGTAAGCAGTTTCGAACATGCTTACAGGATAATGTTTAAAAGCGGGGAATTGTTGTATTGAAATCTTGCACCTAAAAACAAATACGCTTGTACCACTCAAGCTGAAAAAGTTCTAATTGTCTCATTGACAGCACTGACTATGGCTGATCGAAGAGGGCTTTAGTCTACAACCCGGTATAGTGAACAAAGTGGAAATTTATTGGGCGATGCGTCTCTGTGGGGTCACTACGAAGAAATTGCTGAAGGAGATGAATCCTCAGGAAGCTTTTTATGTATAGGCAACAGTCCTATTGTAGAATTATTAAGGTTGTTGACTTTCCCAAGACCTGCACATACATACATAATTTGTCATTACAACCCTTTAGTCAGGACTTATGGACCACTTATGTTGTGTCCGTTAATTTTTATACATCAGTGGTTGGACCTACAATTTTAAGTCGACTCCGCACGACAAGTTTTTGGGAAACTTGTCACGGCAAATTTTATTTACTCTCAGAGTTTTTGTCACAAATCGGCTGAGAGGAAGTCGCCGAAGAAATATTTTATCATATTTCGTTTAGTTGGAGATGCCTGACTTGGGGTTTGAACTCAGACCTCAAGTCTAATAAGCCAACACACTACCTACTAGACCACGGCAACCAGTCCCGATTAATAGAAGAAGAGTTTTATAAAAAACGAAAGGCAAACATTGATGGATTTAGGTTTTCTACCTAGAAAGTTGCGTAAGTTGGTTACGTTTTCTGGATGGGACAGAATACAGCCTCTGGCTCAAGGACAATGAAACCATGAAATATTCTCTGAAATTGCTTTGTTTTGTAAAATTTTTTACTACATTTTCCAATAAATATGACGTATGGCTTTGATGGTGAACATTGGCTTCCAATGGCTCAAGAGTTGCTTATTTATCAGCATAACCCAATGACTGAACGTATCCCCGTAAAAAGAAATCTCCAGAAACTATTTAGTGCACGAACGGGGGCGCTAGAGCATAAGTCCAATTTTGGAAAGAAATTTGTAACAAAGCAGGTTGATGTTGAAATTGCATGTATTCGTTGTGGTGTAGTGAACCTCATGGTCGCTTTAAAACCTCAGTAACTATCTTATTAAGGATATAAGGATACAAATACCTTAGAATCATATTTATAAGCTTGAATGTGTAATTGTTTTTTTTTAATTTATGTGTGACACTATACTTTATTTTAATTTGTTTAAGTGACGATTTAGAAAATTTTTCGCACTTACTAAAGAGGAAATGTGCGAAATGAAACACTTAAAAAATTTCAAACATGCAATATTCAGCTAAACATGGTTATATGGTAAGAAAAGAATGTAAAGACAAATGTTAAAGAAAATATCCTTTTTCGCCTACATTTTACAAAAGTAAAGCTATTCTCCGTTTTATGTGAAAAGAAAATTGGCGAATGCCTGAAAGGCCTCCAATTAAATTAAAATTTATACCAGGAAATATGCAAACTTACTTACTTGCTTCTTTTCGTATTGTTTTCTTATTTTAACAAATTACGCTTTAATCAAAATAATAACACATAACATAATATATATAAAAGTGATTTTCATCTGTGTACCTATAATTATTTGTTACAGTATAGTTTTACTTACTTTTCTTGCATGTTAACGTCTCCACTTTAAGAGGTATGTGCGAGTATTTCAGTCATTAATTGTTAAGTTCGTTTTTCCTTTTTAATTGTCGAAAATTACCTTTGAAAACCGTAAAAAGATCTTAATGTGTGATAACACATACAGACTTAATTACAGAGAATAGTTCTTAACAATTTACTTGACGATTTTGTAAAAAGGAATGCATTCCATTTCCTAAACACACTTCAGTAATTATAAATGACATCGAAGACGATAAGAATTGAAACTACAAATAGTGGTTGTACGAAGTGATATGAAGTTAGTAAAATTTACCAGAAGGTTTTTAAATATAAAAATTAAATGAATACAAATTTTTAGGACTATTTGTTCGAAATGTATTGTTGATTTTTGTTTTATATACATACATAAGTATACATCTACATATATGTACATACCATGGAATATAGAGCCGTCCTCTTGAAACCATATCTTCGAATTCAGGACAAAACAAATTAGTAATCAGCGACATATAATGCTCGCCGTTGACAGTGTCCAACATCAGTGTCAAAGAAATATTACCCAACTTCGCCTTCAGCACAAATGCCACACCAAACAGTGAAATTTTTTGTAGTGCAGCACTTGGATCTAACATAAATTGATATGCGCCTAAATTATTAATTTTGAATTAATTGAAGTCGCCTTAGTCTAGTAGGTAGTATGTTGGCTTATTAGACGTAAAGCCAGGGTTCAAGCCCCAGGCCGGACATCAAGGCAAAATACAAAAAGTATTTCTTCGGGGACATCCTCTCAGCAGATTTCTGGCAAAAACTCTGAGAGTAAATAAAATTGCCATGAAAAAGTTTCTCAAAAATCTGTCGTTCGGAGTTGACTTTAAACTGTAGGTCCCACCACTGATGTATAAAAATTAACACACACATCATAAGTGGTGTGAGAAACTAGGACGTTGTATAATGGGTCAATTCGACCTCCGGGTACTGTACTTGTCTTAATTGACAAGTACACCTCTTCTAACCTAACCTAACCTTTGTTCACGTCATTCATCCAGCAAGGGGCCTCATCGCTGAAGATGATTTTTTGATGATGAATCAGTTAACAAATGCCTCAGATCCCATGCAACGCACATATATACAATGTCGTTTTCTAAGGTCGTTTACCTCCAGTTCCTGAGTCAGTTGGATTTGGTAAGGGTGTAGGTCTCAGTCTGAATGCAAAAGTCATTACGTTTTGATCTGCGAAAAATCGTGATCTTATGAGCGACGCGAAATCGACTTTACTCTCCTTCTCTCTCTCCTTTACACTCTCGCGGATATCGGCAATGTTTTCGGTAGATCTTGAGTTTCATAGACATACGTGTGTCGATCGATCATTTACAGAACCAGTGGAGTCTAACTTATCGACCACATTGCGAATACTCCTTCCGGTACGACGTTTATGCCGATTGCAAAATGGGCGATACGTTGCATGAACAGAACATGCATCATAATACATAACATAATTGGTCATTACAACCCTTCAGTCAGAATTATGACCTAGCTTTTCACACCATGTATGTTGAGTTTGTTAACTTTATGCATGAGTGAGGTGAATTGTAGTTTAAAGTCTACTTCGTACGACAGATTTTTTAAGCAACTTTTCATAGCAATTTTATTAACTTTTAGAGTTTTTCCCAGAAATCTGCTGAGAGGAAGTTGCCAAAGAAATATTTTTTATATTTCGTTTTGTTGGAGATGACCTGGGGTTTGAACCGTGGCTTCACGTCTCATAAGCCAACATAGTACCTAATAAACTACGGTGACTTGCAATGATAAAACAATTTTATTATTTGCATATGCTGTTGAACATTATAATAATGTCTGGTGATTTGGCAAGATGTAGCTCCAACAAAATGGTCGTTATCTACAATAAAAATTCAGACTTCCCGCTGGAAATTACGTGGGAAAAAACTGAACTACGTAGCAGAATAATTTGCAGCAAAATAAAATGGAAAAAACTATTTTTTTTTGGCTTAAAAAATTAATACAAATTAACACTGTCGTACAGTTTTCTTCAAATTTTTTATAAATTTTTAATCAATCCAGATTATAGAGCACAAAATGCAATGAAAACGATGTACTGATTAGTGAAGTCCGAATTATTCTGGTTTTCCTGCATTTAAAAAATATTTAGTAACAGACCACAATCATGCTGGGCAAGAGTCCATAACCCTTACATTCTACGCCAAACGAAGTTCTCAAAAAAATTTAAAACTGTGTAACATGTAACGGAGTGCTAGAGGAACAGAATTTCCTTTACCTTCAGTAAACTTTATTATTTTTCTCATTTAATATAAATAATTTCCTTTTTTGGGAAAATAATACGTCAAAGTACGACAACTCTCTTAAACTAACTGAATACAAAAATAAAACTAAAGTGTGAATACAATAACAGTAATTTTTATCCGTTGACGTAAGAGATGGCTACCTTATTAAATAAACAACAAAGGATAACAGTTTATCCGTAACATTAAATATTTCTGCGCATGTAACAGCACTAACCTCGGTAAATTGCCTGCAACATGATAAACATAAACTTTAGTTTGCCGCTGTTCAAGGTATGCATTACAAATAAACGCAAATGTTAGACAACATGTTGGCTCAAAAACAAAACGCAGAAAAATAGCTTAAGAAAATCAAATTAAATATTGAAAAATAAATAACAGATAAAGAATTATTTTTAATTTAAAAGGAAAATGTTTTAATATTAAAAAAATCATGGGAGCAATGGATAAACATTTTATAAAGAAAATAAAAAAATAACAAAAATATTTAAAATTAATTAAAAATAAATATCATTTAAGCAAAAAAAAAAAACAAAAAAAATTAAAAGATATTAAATACTAAAAATAAATGAACGTTAATTCGAAAATAAACAAATTACCAGAAATGCTTCCTGAAGTATAAATAAAACACGATGGTATAATGAAAATTAAAGGTTCTTGTGCTTTGAAATGGAATTAAATCGCTTCTTTATAACAGTTTCTGTGCAAAAGTTTCTGTGTTTATTTATTACTAGAGGAAGAACAACTACAGAAATAAAAAGAAAACAAACAACAACAAGCAGTATATACGTGGTAAAATCTCTGTAATAAGAAAAATCTTTTAAAATAACACTCATTAAGAACAAAAAGAAACGAAAAACTATAATTATTTTGTAATATTGTAATACAAGACACAAGTGTACAACCAAAATGAGTTGTTAAAGTACATTTGCGTTTATATATGTATGTCTCACCGTGTCTGTAGGTGCGTGTTTGTGTAAATAAACCAGTTTCAAGTGATTTAATGCGGCATTACGTAGCGAATAATTACAATAATAATGGCGTATCTCCCTCTTCTAAGAGAACTATAATGTGTTAGCCATTAATATTCTAATAAAAGCAGCAACAAAATCTATCGTGCGGAGCCGAATTTAAACTTTAGATACGCCTTTCACGTATAAAAATAACCCGCACAACATAAGTGGTGTGAGAAGCTTGGTGGTAACTTTGACTGACTTAGGATATTCAGTTCTGCGGAGTCCAGAGTAGTAATGATTGTGATTAAAAGTTACTCCTCGATATTGAGAATAAGTCCGTAATCACATAAAATTTTGACAAACTTAATTCAATTATACAACGTATTTAGTATGCATTTTAAGGCTCGTTATCCATGGTAGCTTTTTCGTGTATTTTTTTACTTTTACGGTGTTGCCTTTATATGAATCTAAATTCGTGTATTTAAAATGTAAGTCAAAGCTCTTATACATCTCATTTTGTTTTTCCAAACATAGCCCCACAGTCTAATAGCTCCCATTGTCGTGTAAACATAAGAAGCATTCAATATCTTTGTTCAGGTCCTGTTGTCGACTGTGGCTACTTTGAATACATACATACATAATTGGTCATTACAACCTTTCAGTCAGGATTACGACCTAGTTTCTCACGCCACTTATGTTGCGTGTGTTAATTTTATACATGAGTGGTGGGACCTACAGTTTAAAGTCGACTCTGAACGACAGATTTCTTGAGAAACTTTTCATGGCAATTTTATTTCCTCTCAGAGTTTTTGCCAGAAATCTGCTGAGAGGAAGTCGCCGAAGAAATACTTTTTGTATTTTGTTTTAATGTTTGGCCTGTGGCTCCGACCCTGGCTTTACGTCTAATAAGCCAACATACTAACTACTAGACTATGGCGACTTTGAATACAATTTAAATATATGAAAATACCAATTTTCAAACTGCACGCAATACTATAAATACCAAAGAGTACTGCAAATACGGCGACTTTGAATACAATTTAAATATATGAAAATACCAATTTTCAAACTGCACGCAGTACTACAAATACCAAAGAGTACTGCAAATACTACTACTTGAAGTTTGGCAAATAAAAATCTATATTGTGTATAAGACTGATATCGTCCACCATCTCTTCATCATTTGTTGCTTTACAATTTGCATTTATAAATTTGAAATTATGATGTATTTGGATGAAGGCTACACGATCAAAAGGAGAATTTAAAAAATTTTTTTTTTTTACTTGACTTTACTCTAAAACAATTACAAAACGATCTCAACAAAATTAAACCAGCAATTTGTTCCTAGTATGAAATTATTTCCAGCTGAATTCCATTAAGCTTTTTGTTTCGGTTTTCAATTTTACTCCTTTTTTTGTAATTTTGTTTATCCATTGGCTTATGACTCAGCAAATTGTTATTTTGTTTTTTGTGGTGATAGATTGCTCTTTAACGTATACTGACTTTTTTTCTCTTGTCGTCAAGAGAGCAATTGTTTCCATTATTTGTCCATATTATAAACCAATACACTCTTATACTTTTTACGTCTTTGTAACTTAATGCCCACAAGAGGTTACCATGATGACTATCTTGCTATAAACAACCTTATTAACTCCAAAATATTTACACACATATGAGTTATAAGATTTACTCTATATATGTACTCATAGATACATACATATATGTATGTACATACCCAAAATTTTAAATAGTTTCGGGTTGGTCTCATACAATTTACATTTTTCATACATGAATGATGTCAGAAACAAAATGTGAGAAGAAAACAAAGCAAAAAAAGAACGACACAGAACAGAAAACTAAATAGTTTAGTTGGCTTCGATTCCAACACATTTTTCTTCTTGTACTTTTTGTTTTTGTTTTCGTCTTAGATTTTTAACAACAAAAAAGACTTGATGTTGAGGGATTTTTGCCTACCAAGAAATATTGGAGTTTATTTTCATTCGTGTGTCTCTGTAAGAGAGTATGACTTCTAGAACATCTCTATTTCCTTTTTATGTAGGGTCTTTCAACAGGGACTTCCGAATTTTGGTAGTTGACATCGCCGTCTTGTTGAAGCTGCACCCGCAACAAATTTGTTGTTACTTGTGTAGTTTGATTTACCACATCACTATAGATATGCATGTGTTCGACGTGTATTCACTGTCTATAGAAGTTGGCATCTGACTCATTTCTTACTGAACAGGTGCGTGATAATGCCTACATGCGATCAAATATACGTCAAATGTACCCGGCAAAAAGGATTTTGAGCTGACGACGTCATTGATTCATATTTATTTGAGGACGACCATAATCAGTCCATCACTGTCAACGGCGAGAATTATAAATTCACTATATTGGCACACTTCTTTTAACTTAGGTAATCTGGACACCAACTGCATTTGAATTTAACAGTACGTTGCTACACAGCTCATGCTGTGTTTGAGATTCTGTAAGAGAGATTTGAGGCCATGGTCATTTCACGTGGAGGTGATGAGAACTGCCAACTGATATAGTGTGACTTGGTAGCGTTATACTTTCTTATTGAATTTTTTAGGTTAGGTTAGGTTAGAGAACGTGTACTTGTCAATTAAGACAAGTACAGTACCCGGAGGTCGAATTGACCCATTGTACAACGTCCTAGTTTCTCACACCACTTATGCTGTGTGTGTTAATTTTATACATGAGTGGTGGGATCTACAGTTTTAAAGTCGACTCCGAACGACAGATTTTTATTTATTGAGAAACTTTTCATGGCAATTTTTATTTACTCTCAGGAGTTTTTGGCAGAAATCTACTGAGAGGAAGTCACCGAAAAAATACTTTTTGTATTTTTGTCTTTTGATGCCTGGCCTGGGGCTCGAACCCAGGCTTTTGCGTCTAATAAGCCAACACACTACCTACTAGACTACGGCGAACTTTTTAAATCACAGGCATATGCAAATAAGCCACAAAACCCTTATTTTTCTCTTGTTTTATGAAAAACATTAAAAATTTGTTTGTTTTATAATAAAACAGAAATAAATTAATAAATAAGTATATAAACTATAAATTTTTATACAAACATGAAATTGCTAAAAATATATTGCCGTACTAAGGCTTTTGCTGTCCACTGTTTATACATAATACATATATAGTATAAATTGTAAAGGACATGAACTTATATCAAGTAGGTCATTATTAATTTGAAAAATAGAAACAAAGTGCAAAATGTGCTCTTAGCTAAAAACATTACATTTAATGGAGAAATCTGATAACAAAAAAAAAAAAAAAAAAAACTTAGCTAATAATGTACTTATCTTTTAATAGATCAAAAAACCTTGGAAAATTTATCATTTCTTTCTTGTCGTATTTTCTATTTATATACAATCACTCTCAGATAATTTTCAATTTAATTTAATATTCAAGAAAAGTTTTTTAAACATATTTTTGGTGATTTTGCCACTTTAAAAATTTAATTTCTTAAATAATTTGAAATTATGATTAAATTGGTAATTTGATTTTCTTTTATTAGTTTGGTACTGCATAAAGCACTATGCTGTTAACATTACAACTTCCAGTATAACTGTTAACTATACATTCTCTTTTAATTTCTCTTCTTATATAAGAGGCTAGTCCAAATTTTTTAAAACAAATTTTAATTATAAATTGATTTAATTAACAAAGAAAGAAGGAAGTTAACAAACGAAAAAGAAAAATATTGTAACAAATATCATGTTTAAACCGTAAATCGAGCTTTGTATCAAAAATGATACATATCAATTTTTCAGATCATATAACTTTAATTCAGAAAAAGTTAGATGCCTGACATTTTTTTAATTCGTTAGTATTGTTATCGCAATTCTTTTAAATCAAAAAAAAATTAAAAAATTCAAAAACTTTATAATACTGGCTTATGTATCATTTTTGATACATACATACATTTTTGATACAAACGACTTTTCCCAAGGGTATTGCGTTTGAAATTTTTTTTAGTTTTCAAAGATTTTGTGAAGTTTTTATCGTAAATAATACATTATTTATGGTCTTTGAGAAGAAATTGAAAGTTAAGTTAAGTGGATGAAAGTGAAAAGGTTGAATTTTCTGTGCTTGACATGTTCTTGATATTGTTTGAAGTAGTCATGGTCTAGTATGTAGCATTTTAGCTTATTAGATCTCAGACCAAGGTTCAAAACTCAGGTCAGAAATTTCCAATTTACAACAAAAGGTTGTAATTACCGATTGTATAGGTATGTATGCATATAATATTTTTGCTGCTGTAGACTCTGAAGAAGAAGAAAACAGAAGCTCGTCTTATGAACTTAGGAAAGCAATGGCTGCAGCAAACATGTCAATAGGATGTTTGTTGGTAAAAATGGTACTACTTGAACAGGGAACCGTATGCCTTTAGTAGATAGGAAAGAGAATAAAAATATTACCAACTTACGCCCAGATTGCTAACAGCTGTTTCTTGAAATGTTGTAGAGTCTTTCTTATTGCTCTTCTCATATCTAACACACGTGACAGACAAACATTAGAAAAAAGTGTTTCGTCCTATGTTTTATTTCATGGATATTACAGATGATAATATTTCGGTCAAATATGTACGTATGAGATAACAGAATCATTCGCTTTGATAATGTGCTACTCTGAAATGATAATAAATTTTCACTTTTCAAAAAATGAGATGAAAGTCTTTAAGATTTTAATAATCCCAATAATTTTGTCGCTGTAGATGAGTAACTAATTGAATTTTATGGTCGTTATAAATTTGGTGGTCCACCGGAATCGAATTGGCAGTTTTAGATTCAAGTACGTAGTTGTGGTATGTGCGCAGTAACTACTAACAGCCGTATTCCGGGAAACCAAATAGAAATCAAAGAGAGAGCATTGTTATTGACATAATCGATGTTCTATTACAACGGGAAAGTTTTTACCTCGCATAACAACGGTTTGTACCATCAGGTTTCAGTCAGCCCTCAATTGAGAGCGTTACTGATGGGAGTGACAATAAGCTGTCCCATCTAAGTCAAACAATTAGGAACTTATGAAGCAAGAGTGCTAGATATCAAACTGTTACCATTTAGAAAAAAAAACCAAGCTGACATGAAGTGATTGATTTTTAAGTAAAAACTATACTGCAATGTGCGTCATGTCAAGAGTTTTGGCGTAAATTTAATAATAGTGAAAATAAAATGTAATAATATAAAAGAGTTTTACTAAAATGAATTAAAATAAATAAAAATATTTAATTCTTTTAACAAAATCTAGCAATAATCGTGACAATTCTATGTTCTACAAGTATGTATCAGAAGTGATACATACATAAGCTAGAATTATGAAGCTTTTTAAGGCTCGATCTACGGTTAAGTCAGTAATCTCAATATTGACAAGTTTCATGCTAAACATGAATAACTCGAATTAATGTTGCGTATACGTACACTTACACATGAAGTCACCGCAGTCTAGGAGGTAGTGTGTTGGCTTATTAGACGTAAATTCAAACCCCATATGAAGAAATGTTTATTCGACGATTGCCTCTCAGCAGTATTCCTGCAAAGACTCTGATAGTAAATAAAATTCCCAATAACAGTTTCTCTAAAATCTGTCGTTCGGAGTCGACTTTAAACTGTAACTCCCTCCACTCAGGTATAAATTTAACACACACAACATAATTGATTGAGAGAAGCTAGGTCGTTATCCTGCTTGAAAAGTTGTAATGACCAATTATGTATGTAATACATTTTTTGTGGCGTAATTTTGCCTTGTTCTAATTTTCGAATTTTATGACGACCTATGGGGTCCAAGTCTACCTGGTGAAAATCTCCACTTTCTGTTTATAACATAAACAACTGATTACCACTATTATAGGAAAATCCAGTTAGAAATGTGTTTATATATGAATTTAAAATTTTATTAAACAATAACAATAACAATACTTGCAATAATTCATACTTTAATGCCATGTTTATAGTAGTTTTGAAATTTATGCATAATTTATTGGAGAAATTAAATGGGTGGAAGAGAAAAACTTAAATTATATGGGTTTTTCTCTTTCACAACAAGTACTTTATCAACAACTTATAATAATAAGCTTTATTTATATTGTTATTATTATTGTGGTTTTTCCTTTGTTATTATTTAACAGCATAAACAATTATATAAGTGGGTATTTGTATATTTTAAAATATTTAAACACAATGACACACTTAACAAGGACAAGAGAAATTTTTTATAAACATGTGTGTGTTAAATGTACAATGTCCGGTGTATGCTACAATATTTTCAATAAATATGGCCTCACCTCAGTTGATGGATTTGATTGTGATATTATTTCCCAATAAGAAAATTAAGATTGAAGTTGTACATAATTTAAGACCGTAAAATTAGTGTCAGATGCTATTTGTAAAATATGCTCTAATAACTTAGCAATCGTGTACGTTAAAATAAAATAATAAAATAAAAATATTAAATAAATATGTACGACATTCGTATTGCTATGTATGTATGTGGTATTCGCAAGTTGTGTGCAAACAGAAATATTTTTATTTGTTCGTTAGTGTGTTATTAAAGCGAAAATCGCGTGCAAAGTTTTGATTTTTTATAAACCTTGTTTTGGTATTGAATTTAAAGAACAATCTTCACAAATATGGAAATTTGAATGATAAACTAAAAATGATATTTACGTCCTTCGTTTGGATTTCATTTTCTATAAAACCAAAGCATTAATAATTTAACAATACCATTCAATATATGTTTAATATTTCAAGTTTGCTTAGATCAGTGAAGTTAAGTTCACATACGAAATATTATGTATTTTCGACACAGTATTTATTTTGGTTTTAAATACCATTATACAATTATCAGGTCTCTAAATAGACACAGAAACTTGACAATTCAAAGAGACACATCATTTACGCAGTTTATCAAATCAACATGAATAGATATGATTACATTATTGTAAGTTGTAAGTTGTGTGTGTTAAATTTTATACATGAGTGGCGGGACCTAAAGTTTAAAGTCGACTCCTAACGATATTTATTTATTACAGTACAATTACAAATTTTATTCTAATTATATACGAGCGGTGTAACTTGACCATATGCTCGGTGTAGTGTCACAGACCAGAGCCTCTGGTGGGAATCGAACCCACGACCCTGACGCTAATAGTCTAGCACACTATCCACTAGACTACCAGGGCACCCGACTCCAAACGATATATTTGAGAAGCTTTTCATGGAAATTTTATTAACTCTCAGAGTTTTTGCTTGACATCTGCTGAGAGAAATTCGCCGAAGAAATATTTTTTTTATTTCGTTTTAATGGAGATGTCTGACATACAGTTTGAACAGTGTCCTAACGTCTCATAAGCCAATACACTACCTATTAGATTACGGCAACTTTGTGTGTATATGTACGTATACGCAACATTAATTCAGGCTATTTTCGTTTATTACTCATACGTCATGTTTAACATGCAACTCCTCAATATTGAGATCATGGGCTTATACAATACATTTCATTTCTTCAAACATATCCCTCCACCAGTCTAAAAGCGTCCACTGTTCTGTAAACATAAGAAACTTTCAATATGCAGGTCCTGTAATCAGCGATCGCAATCTTTCCCTATTTCCGCAATTTGCAAAAGGAAGTGCTCGGTACAGCCTCGTCTTGTCCTCTGGCAAAAACTCTGAGAGTAAATAAATTGCCATGAAAAGTTATTCCAAAAATCTGTCGTTCGGAAACGACTTTGAACTGTAGGTCGTCCGGTCCATCCATTTAAAGAAAAATAATTATTATTTATTTATTACAATTATTATAACACAATAAGATATACATTTTATTGAATGAAATTAATCTATTAATATCCTTTATATTCCTTTCTGCAAATTGTTTCTGTTACTGGATGTTTGGCCAAATAATAAACTCCATATCAATTTCACCCATCACAATGCTGATTAACTTGTCAGTAGCTACAGTATTATAGATACAAATCAATAGTACATGCAGACATACTCACTCAAATGTCGACAACTAAACAGCATTTCCTTACTTACATACATTCACACGAATGTAGCTGTAAATATTCAATATGTCTTGTTCTATTTGTATCCCTTTTTATATGTCCTTCTTAGGTACCACAAGTGAATATGGTGAACAACTTAGTCGACTGACTGACTGACTTAATAATTGAACGACAGTTCTTGTTTATGCTGCCGTTAATGTTTTCTGATCTCCTTGTTGTCATGCATGATATTCTCTAATGGCTTCATTGTTTAACCCATCTTACATGTCTTTGCAAAGTCGTTATAAAAGCTATCATATCATGTCATAGTTTTAATGAGGAAATTGTAAGATGCCTCACTGTAGACAGTTGTAGACAACTTTAAAAACGTGTTTAGTCCCCGCATTGAATTACAAAAGAAACTAAAGGTATTCAATTGAGAATTTAGAAAATTGTATGTTTTCGGACTCGATCAATCAAGTTTATAATTTTTACTTAAATTTTTACTTAAATACATGTCGAGTATTTCATGAAGCGCATTCTGTCTTTAAATTTTTCAAATTTTTATTCGTTTGAAGGTTCTATTGATGCCATTTCATGTGGAATATAACATCGTTTAAATGGCTGACACGCCTTCTCTGGTTGGAGAACACTCAAAACGTTAGATTTCCATTATACAGGCACAGAAATCAGAACGAATTTGACTGATCGCATAGATTATGTTGGCTGTGAGAACCACTGTGGTTTATGGCTTATTTTTATACATTTACGACTTAAGGAAAGCCCACAAAAAACAATCTAACGGAGTTAAATCTCAAAATCTTGGTAATCAGTTCACATAACATTCCTGTAAGAAAAGCATGGCCCCCGAATCACTTGTTCTGCATATCTAATTTGACATAAGCTGTGTGGCACGTATTCACGTTTATTTTGTATTACGTTTGTCCTTGCAGTATTGTTTTTACTTCTTGTTTACTTGTTCATCCCTTTGTTATGCTAATGTTGTTGCTATATTTTTGGTTATTCGTTGATAATGTAAACAAGTCCATTGTTTTGTTTTTGGAGATTTTGTTTATCATTTTAATAACACCATTTCCATTTTCGTAACAATATAATGTTCAAACGAAGTAATCGTTGACAATGTTAACCTAGGCCAACGCTGTTCTCAAAGGAATATTAGCAACATTTTCGCGATCTATTGGATTGATATCGTCTCAAATTCGAAAATTTTCTTTGATTACGTACCTATTCATCCAGAAATGGGCCTTATCGCTGGAGATGATTTTTTGCTGAAAATAAGCACCACTTTCCAACTGCTCCAGATTGTTAGCGAACACACATCGTTATCTAAGATCATTTACCATTAGTTCCTGGGACTGTTGAATTCTGTGCAGACGCACGCTCAAATCATGAGGCAAAATTTGCTTAACCGAGCGATAAAGTTTTTAGAAGATTTAGCATTTTGTCGATACAACCAATTGCCGAACTTTTACTGAACCAGTGGATTCATATTTATTTTGAATTGTTCTCTCGGTACGATGATTATGGCGATCGTAAATTGGGCGAAGTGCTTGACTTCAAACCCTAACAATCTTGGTTCAAATTCCGTCATCACACATATGTATATAATTGGTCATTACAACCCTTCAGTCAGGATTACGACCTAGTTTCTCACACCAATTATGTTGCGTGTGTTAATTTTATACATGAGTGGTGGAACCTATAGTTTAAAGTCGACTCCCAACGACAGATGTTTGAGAAACTTTTCATGGCAATTTTATTTACTCTCAGAGTTTCTGCCAGAAATCTGCTAAGAGGAAGTCGCCGAAGAAAGACTTTTTGTATATTGTTTTGATGTCTGACCTCGGGCTCGAACCCTGACTTTACGTCTAATAAGCCAACACACTATCTACTAGACTAAGGCGACTTACATTTCCGGCATCACTGTGTTATATTTTAAAAATTAAGTGGTACCAGTGTTATTATTAATAATTTATTCAATAAGCCTACTGACCTCTTACACCAGTCGCAGATTTGAGAACCTTAACGAATAGGTAGATGAAAAAGAATACACATTAATCAGCAAATAAATTCCCAACCAAGCAACGACAAACTATACATCTATTATTCTATAACTAGAGTACACTACGTATGTAGTTTCTTAGGTTAAAAAAGTTAATTCATAAAACTGAGTGAAAGTAATAAGAAATAATAGGGGGACAGCTTAAGAATATGTAGTAAATATAATGTTATCAAAAGAATACTATGTTTAGCACTTTGAGACTTCTTAAGATTTCCAAACACATTTATTTTTTTGTAGAATTTTTTCAACAACTACAGTTTCTTTGAACAATTTTACTTGACATTGCTATTTAAACTCTACTCAAGTGGGAATGAAAGTGAAAAAAAGAAAATATTTAAAGGTTAAAAGTATCACATAGTAGATGTGAGAGTGAGTGTAGGTATATATATTTTGTATATACAGTGGACAGCAAAAGTCTTGGTACTCCTACATATTTTGAAAATTTCATGAATTTTAGCCAAACGTTTGCCTAAAAATTTAAGGTTTTTATATTTATTTTATTAATTTGTTTCTGTTTTATTATAAAACAAACAATTTTTTAATGCTTTTTGTAAAACAAGAGTAAAATAAGGAGAAGTTTCAGATGACTCCATAAGTACCCCCAAAGAGAACCCTGAGTAAATTTAAAATTCAAAGGCCAAATATATTAAAATGTTATCTCTTGTTTTTAGTAGAATATTCCTTAAGGTCAAGCACTCCATCTAACCCATTTGGAATTGAATGTACAAGTTTTGTTTCGAGTTTTCTGGTGTTACCATGAGCAAGTTTTTCGTTGACTTTTGTTCGAGGTTTAGCAATTACGTAACCGTTCTCTCAAATGATCTCCTAAATACGCTCTTGAAGTCATATCGAAACTTTGTGCAAGAGTATTAAGCCTCTGGAGACTTTTTTGTCAAAATATATTGGAGTATTAAGACTTTTGCTATCCACTGTATATACAAGCTGGTGCATGCAAACAGTGCTTTGCAGATTTTATAATATTATAAGTAATATAACCATGTTACACCCGCAAAACTAATAGGAGTTTAGGATAAAATAATGGTGGTGAATTTACTCGAGTTAGTTTTCTCTGTTGTCTTTCCGTAAAACTGTACCCTCGAAGGCTCGAAGGTGACTGAAGGGTTGTAATGACCAATTATGTATATGTATGTAAATGTCAAAACGAACTGTGTACATAATATTAAACTTAAAAACAAATACTAAAGAAGAGAAAAAATCGTAGTAAAAGAAAAACTATTTGAAACGAAACAAATTTAAAGAAGTACAGATAACGTTTTATTACGACGCTATCTCTTCAGTGGTGTGGTGTAAGTTTGAAGAAATCAAATAATCTATTAAGAACGTGCTTTTAAGTGCCATAAAAAAATTTTTAATTTAAGATGTTATTCAATCCAAAAAATTTCGCAACATCATTGAAAATGTATAAAATGTTTTGGTCAATTGCAGAGCTGTACTCAATGATAGTGGAGCCACACCACCAATAGACATCCCTTCTGCTTGCTGGGCTTCCCTTAACATCATTATAATCATTTTTTGTTCCAAAACTGTCAACTGGTACCAGTTGGAATCGTAAATAATTGTTATAACATCGTCATTCTGTAGAAAGAAAAAAAATTAATAATTATTAGTATGTTGTAGAGTAAATGAAAGGCAATTTTATACCGAAATTTCAACAATGTTACCCAAGGCACAGAAGAAATAAAGTATCACAAACGAATATATTAAGTAGACGGGTGCTGCTGGCCACACTTTCATGAAAATACAAACTGTAGTGCAAACAATACTTAGAAATGTGGTCGCCACTTGCACAAAAATTACCCAAAAAAATAAAATTTTCACATTCGTATAGTAGCTGCAAAAGACCGCAAATATTTTCAATTTATTCAGACATTTTTGTTTAAATTATAGCCACTTACATTATATATTTTTGATGCCATTTAAATATGTCCAATAAAAGATCCTTCAATTTATTAAGTTCTTTTGGCTGTACTTCCAAAAGTTCATCCAAATGATTAAACTTACATTTCAAGATATTTTTGATGAGCGGTATATGGGCAGCGAAAACAAAACACCAACAATCACTCACCATATTGCCAAATCCTCCAAATATAACACTAATCACGTGGACAACGGATGTTGTATAGAAGCCAAAATTGGTATTACGATCGATAATCGGCAGATAAAAGGACATTATAAAATTACGCTCATTATATATGAAATTGTATAAGACTGGAACTCCTATAATAGGAATCATTGCCGTAATGGTTGTACCCCATAAAATATTTATTAATTTCTTAACCAACGATATGCTTTCCCCCAAATGCTTCTGATAACTAAAATCCTTTCTTGCATAAGTCGTGTAAAGGTCTATAATCTCCTTGTAAAAAAAGCGAAAATATTCTTTTTGCACAATAACATTAACTAATTTAGCATAACCCTATAAAAAATAGAATCTTGGTTAATAAATTTAAAAATTATATATTTTGGTATAATGTACCTGAAGGCCCGTGCCTAACATGCACAGACATTTTAATACCTCCACAAAATCATGATCGATGTAGATTGCCAAATAAATGCTGTAAAATGTTAGAAGTATTGCCCCATTAATGAGTGCAATAACAGACCAAGTTATCCATGACATGCAGTAGTCCTCTCTTAAAATATCCGCTCCACACATTTTAGTAATCAAACGTGTTGTGCTAAACTTCTTGTCAAACTGTTGCAAGTATATGTTGCTCATGTTCACTACCATTAATTTTTCTATCCGTGGTAGTTTACTTTTCTCTTTGAGTTTGTAATTCCGTTTGGCTATAATGCATAACTGTTCCTTATGTACAGTTACAGTTATAATAGGCATTGATAATTACTTTCTCACGGTAATTAGCTTTTATGAATAAGAAATTAATTTGATGTACTGTGAATTGCTAATGAGCCCTGGCTAATAAAGCAGACGCATTTTTAAACTTTAACCGTTGCACCTTCTATTACATTTGTTCTATTAAAGAGGTGACTAAAATTAGGAGCTTGATAGTGTTTTGGAATAGAAAATAATTCTTTTTTTTACAAACAATACATACATACATACATACAAATTTGGTCATTACAATCCTTCAGTCAGGATTACGACCCAGTTTCTCATATCACTTATGTTGTGTGTGTTAATTTTAAACATGAGTGGCAGGACCTACAGTTTAAAGTCGACTTCGAACGTCGGATTTTTGAGAAACTTTTCATGGCAATTTTATTTACTCTCAGAGTTTTTGCCAGAAATCTGCTGAGAGGAAGTCCATGAAGAAATACTTTTTGTATTTTATTTTGATGTCTGGCCTGAGGCTCGAACCCTGGCTTATCGTCTAATAAGCCAACACACTACCTACTAGAGTTGGGTTCTTTAGCTCTTTTGAGTGTTCGCTCTTTCTAGTTCAACTCTCTGTAATGAACTAGTTCGTTCTTTTAGTTCAATAGTTCAGTACTTTTAAACAACTCCGCTCTCTTTCTCAATTTTATTTATATTTAAAATGATGTAAACGATACATATATACATTTAAAGGAATTAATGTATTCCGTGTATTTATATCAACTTATTGAATAAAATAAAAACAGTATATAGTATAGTATTTAACACATTTTCATTTTTATTAATTCATTTATGTGCTTGAAGCGCTTTTTAATCAAAATTACTTAACTATCTAATAATAACAACAAAACTTATCTAAATATATACATATATTTAAAAGGAAAAAATAAATTGAAAAATAAAAAATGCAGCTTTTGAAAATCTTAATTTAATTATAGGGACATAAAAAGCAAAAATAAAATAAATACAAAAAATAGAAACTAATAGTAATTCAGTCTATTGCAATCACATTTATTAATTTAATTTAAAAAAAACATTTATAATATGTTTATATAATAATATAATATACATTGTGTTTACATTTTTGATATAAAGTTAATAGTAACTTGGCTCACATGTTATTGTGTAAAAACACAAGAGTGGAAACTTTATTTGGTTTGATGAGGGTCCTTCTTTCGTTTATTATTTGTCCTGTTGCTGAAAAAATACGCTCACATGGTACAGATGTGGCTACTATGCAAAGGCGTTTTAAAGCATACATGTACACCCTTGGATACAAATGCCTGCGTTCATTTCACCGCGCAAGAGGGTCTTTCCTTCTTTCCAGGTACTCCTCGTTTAGGTACTTATCGAATTCTCTAATTCCAGCAGCTATGTTATTGTCAGATTTTGTAAGTCGACTGAAGTTCATGTCGAATTTTTCCCAAATATTTTTTTGTGGAACTTCAGCAATACTTCCTTCCGTATCAGGTGTTTCAGTATTTGGTAGTCTAATTTGGCCGATTCTGTTGCGCAATAATTTCACAGCGTTTTCATAGGAGCTGTCATTTTTAAAACCTAATTTTTTAAATCTGGGATCTAGGATTGTGCTCTCTGCATATAAACTACTTCGTTCTAGTTCACCAAAACGATTAGTAATTTCTCTTTTCATCACGGAAATCAGTACTTTTATTTGACTTTTAGTTGCGTTAAAATCAGAAATTACACTTTCTAATAGATTACACAAAACTAAAACTTTTGATAGGGTTACATTTTTTTTCAGCTGAAATATCTTTCGTAACCTCATAAAATGGCTCGAGAACTGGTATTAGTTCGTCTAAAACCTCCCAATCTTGAAGTGCCAAAGATAAATCGGGTTTTGTGATCGACAGGGTTGAAATTACAGCATCTTTTACGGCAACAATCCTGTTAAGCATGTCGTACGTAGAGTTCCATCGTGTTGGAACATCCTGCTTTAATTTTAGCTCTGGGAGTTTCATTTGCCTTTGAGATTCTCTTAGCTTTTTCATACCTTGTGTGCTTTTATTGAAAAATTCTACTATTTTTTTCACTTTAGAAACAGTATCACTCACCTCCGCAAGTGCTAATTGCACGATCAGGTTTAATGAATGGGCAAAACAGCTAATTCCACTCCAATTTCCCATACGTATCGCTGCAGTAATATTTGCCGCATTATCGCTCACAATTGCCGTAATTTTATTTTCAATACCAAACTCTTGCACCTGTTTTTTTATAAAATTTTTTAGGTTTTCGGCAGTATGTCTGTCATCATATTTGTCGCATGCAATTAAATGTGATTTTAGTTGCATATCTTCGCTAATATAATGAGCAGTTATAGCCAAGTAGCTATCATTTGTTTTCGAAGTCCATCCATCGGTAGTTAAACAGACTGCTGTAGCAGATAATAGTTGAGATTTTACTTGGCTTAAGATATCTCCATAAACCGCTTCCATAATATTATTTGATATAGTTTTTCTTGTAGGAAGCGTGTATCCCGGACAATTTGAGACAAGTTCTATTAGCCGTTTGAATTCCGGTTCTTCTACAATTCGTAGAGCATGGTGTCCTTTGGCTATCAGTTTCAACACTTGTCTATCGATTAGCTCAACAGTACGTACGGGTGGAGGCCTATGAAAATATTGTGTTATATTTTGTTGGGGTTGCTGAGGGAGCGTTGCACTTTGCCTGGATTGGAAGCTGGTAGAAGGTTGTACGTCTGGCATGTCTTCTTCAAGTACCTCTGGTGGGATTGTAGTCTGTCTTTCTTGATTTAATGGTGTAAGCGGATGTTTTGTTCTCATATGTCGAGAAAGATTCCCATGAGAACCCCCAGCAATGCTTAGGTTTATTTTGCAATATTTACACATTGCTCTATTACCTTATTCTGCCGTGAAATGAGTCCATATTGCGCTATATTTTCTTTTTTCAGCCATTTTTAAATATAAAAATTCACTTAGATCACTTTGATCATCCGACACTATACCAATAAAAATTCACTTAGATCACTTTGATCATCCGACACTATACCAATATGAACTCTTTCGAATAACTAGTGCTTGATTCACCCATGTTGTCTATTTATATATGTGGCTCTCTTCCTGAGAAAAAAATGTCTATTACAAATAACTCTCATTTTGATTTTTTACCCTAATTCTGTAAGTCGAATGTTTTTTTCCACATGAAAACATGAAAAGAGCTATTGAGCAGTTTTTCATAATGGGTGAATGCTACAGAAAACTCTCAGTAAGAATAACATTTGTTTTGTGTGACGTCGCACTTGTACGGTTAGGTAGCATGACCACATTCAACCCATTTTTCAATTGCGGCCCTTTTAGCACTCTTTTGACATTATTGCTATGACGAGAATAACATTTGTTTTGTGTGACGTTACACTTGTAGGGTAGGTAGCATGACCACATTCAACCCATTTTTAATTGCGGCCCTTTTAGCACTGTTTTGGTATTATTGCTATGACGGAAATTTCCTACAATTTATTTCTTTGACAATTTACCTACCTGCTCTGAAAAATTTGAATACCCGGCAATAAATTAATGAAATCTAGTGTTTAGCGAGAATTTTGCAAATCCAGATTTTGAAATTGAACCCTTTTCCGATTATTGGCAAGATTTTTTGACCTACCAGTGTCGAAAAATTTGAATTTCTATCAAAAAGTTAAGTCAATGGATTGGCGGAAATTTTGATAATTGAATCGTTAAAAACAATAATATATACATAAAATATAAATATTAAGAAAAACATAAACATAAAAATATAAATTTAAATTTATTTATATACATATATAAATAAATACATTTACAATCTCTTTTGTCTTATTTAAATTTTTTCAATCTTATAGATTTTTAGTTGACACTATTATTTATAAAAACATACTTATTAGCGTAACAGACCAGATTATCTTGTGAGAGTCAAACTCACAATCGTTACGCTATGCACTAACTTTCCATGGAGCCCACTTAGAAATTTTATTAAAAGAAATATATTATAAAATTTTTTTAGCTATTATGTGCTATTACTTCTAATGTATAAAATTTGAATTATATTCAAGAAATTCAAAAGCAAAAAATTTTAATTTTAATACATCGTCAAAAATTACATATGTTTTTATAAAAGTATATTTAATAAGAATTTCTGTGGATATTTCTCGCCTAGCCCTTCTTTGAGTTAAATTGAAAAAATATATTATTTTAATTTGCTTATTTTTTTATTTTTTGCAATTTTCGCGCTTTTGTAGGAAAAATGTTGCCATAAGTTATTTTATTAGTATGTGGTAACACCGCCAATGATGGCACTACCATTTAACACTACGATAAACAACAGAAAAGAACGAATAAGAACGAAATGAACGAATAAGAAACGAGAACAAGAGCCAACTGAACTACGGAGCTAAAAGAACTCATTAGTTCAGTTGGCTCTTTTAGTTCAGTTGTATGAATAGTTCAATTGAACTAATTCGTTCGTGAACTACACAACTCTCGTTGAATAGTTCAATTGAACTATATAGTTCGTTCGTGAACTACACAACTCTCATTGAATAGTTCAATTGAACTACATAGTTCGTTCGTGAACTACACACATGAGAACGATAAACAAAATAAAAGAACGAAATGAACGAATAAGAAACGAGAACAAAAGCCAACTGAACTACGGAGCTAAAAGAGCTCATTATTATGAGCGGCTCTTTTAGTTCAGTTGTGTGAATATTTCAATTGAACTAGTTCGTTCGCGAACTACCCAACTCTACTACCTACTAGACCACGGCGACTTCAAACAAACAATAATTAGTTTTATCCAATGGCCTATATTTTGAAATACTCTGAGATAGGCTTAATGATCTCTTAGTCGAATGATCTCATCCTTTAGCTCCTGAATTGTTCTTGGCTTATTGACGTACATGTCCATACATACAAACAAAATTGGTGATTACAGCACTTCAGGCAGGATTCTCACGCCACCTATGTTGTGTGTGTTAATTTTATACATGAGTGGGGGAACCTACAGTGTAAAATCGATTCGAGGCGATAGATGTTTGAGGAACTTCTCATGGCAAGCTTTTTCGAAGAAATATTTATTCATGTTTCGTTTTTTGTTGAATATTTGTGAACTGAGGTTTGAGTCGAGTCCTCTAGATTACGGCGACTTCTATTGGCTTACACTTATAATATCCGCATAGAAAGAAGTACAATTGTGATAACATTGCCAGTGAATTACTCGCGCAAAAGAGCCATTGTTTCGTTGGCTAAATGGCATGCAGCCGCACATATTCTTATTGGTATCACATATTGTCCAGGTCCATATTCTCAATATCTGCCCACAAGAACTCAGTTACCTTTTCACGAAATCTAACATCACTGACGGTAACTGCCACAGTGTTGCGAACTACAACAATGTTTTCCGCAGAATGAACTGAGCTAACATGCACAGATGTTTTTACATTTCCTACAGATCAAGTGTGCTGAACGTTGCGCACAACTCTTTCAATCGTTGATACATTTAGTAGATAATGCTGACCAAAAACTGTAGTAACAGAGTTCTTGGCAGAGGAGAGAAAGTCGCTGGAGAAATATTTTTTTCATATTTCATTTTATTGGAGTTTGAACCCCAGGCCCCACGTCTAATAACCCTACATGCATATGTATATTGTATTGCTATCAATCGATATTTACCTAATACCGAGTGAGTTGTCATACTACACAGGAGCTCGTGTGTTAGATATTAGAAGGAAAATATCTGAGTGTATTCTTAGAATTTTTTTACAGAAATTCTCAACGTTTGACGTTATATATTTTTTTTATGTTTAATTTTTATTTTTAAATTTATAAAAATAATAAAATCTAATTCTCTGGGAAAACTTAAAGCAAATATTTTTGCTTTTGAATTTGTACAATATCTTGTCTTTGCCATTGCTATACAGAAAATCAAATGTAAAAAAAGTAGCGGCAATGTTTGTGTGGCTACAAGCAACATTTTATGATTCTATCCATCTTCTCTGACTTTCATACAAAAGGAAAGCGATGTAGATACATACAAACAGTCTAGAGAACACAGGAATATCATGCTCAAGCATATCTTACTTAAGTTGAGAATGTCTGCAAATATTTGTCGGATATTTGATGTGAAACATATTTTGTTGAATAGCATATAATAAAACATGAGAACTTCAATATTTGTAAGCTTTTATTTGTTTTGTCTACTTACGTTCGCTAGTAGTACCATTTTTTCTAAGTCCTTTACCCGTTTTATTCTCTCATACCCATGGCATTGCATACATGCATTCAGCGAAACTAAAACTATGGATTTTTTTCGTACTCTTTGAAATGTTTTAAGTAAATACAATAAAAATGTACAAAAGTATACAAATACTTAAATAGATATACAAGAGCACAGTCAGGTCGAGAAACACACATGAGAAAAGCCAGACAAATACACAAGAAGATACATACACGCTTGTATGGCAAAGAAAACATTCAGACAAATATGTAGCAGGATATAAGTCAGCTATTCATTTCCCACTTAAAATTCCTGTAAATGTCTTACTCAGTTTTCATAATTCATTCCTTTTATTCATCCGTTTTAGTGATTTCGAATTTAATGCCGGGAAAAAATTGCACATTGCGGCATATTGTGTGCTTACGATCTTATGTTTTAAGAAAAATTTACTTGTTACTGTCGCGTTAACTTGTTTCTACTTTTGAAGAAAATCATTTTATTGTATAGTAAAGTAACATTTAACATAAAGTCCATGTCCCTCAATACCATGAATATCAATTTCCATCAGATCTAACTAATCCTGTGTAATAATTTTTTTACATTAGCCAAAAAGGCTTATTATAGTCTGGAATCTAAGAAAAGAAAACTGTAGCTGGAACCGCAGAGCACATATGTACATATATATAGAAAGAACATGGAAACATAATTTGGTTTTTAGTCTCAATAGTTCCTTTTCTTTGTTTTTAGAGAGTTTTCTTAGAACCCATATAAAGAAAATTTTTACGAATTGTATCCCACTCATATAAGTTAAGCAGTACATACCTCAAGTCATCATTCTATAGACAATTCTATTCATTTTTTTCTAGCTCTTTGAAAATTAAAACTAACTTCATGAGTATTAAAACAGGAATCTATTATCGTAGAATTCAAAAACCTCATACCACACGGTATTACTTCCCATGCTGTTCAATATCATCATAAGTCTCTTTTCTTTTGATCGCCAATAGCTGTATTACCGCAGTCTTACGGATCTGCTCTATTTTCGGAACTTGTCTACGAAGTCCCAGCTATTCTGGAGCAGATGCTTAACTCTTATTGGATCGTCGGGTCAGAAAACAGAAATTCCATTTAGAAAATGGAATGGAATACGATGTTCATTGTAAATATTAATGATTAAGGTATGGGATTTCAACGCGATATGAACTGAAACTGGCATATTTTTCAGATATCAAAGGAAGCATTCACATTTCTTAGTTTCTTATCTACTGACAGTCACATAACAATAGAGTTTCTGCGGTAATATACCCGGCAATGCATTTTATAAGACAATTTCCATCATCCCTAAATGAGAAGGGGAGACACTTTGTGCATTTGCATAGATACATACATACATACTTACATAATTGGTCATTACAACCCTTCAGTCAGGATTACGACCTAGTTTCTCACACTACTTATGTAGTGTGTGTTAATTTTATACATGAGTGGCGGGAACTACAGTTTAAAGTCGACTCCGAACGACAGATTTTTGAAAAACTTTTTCATGGCAATTTTATTTACTCCCAGAGTTTTTGCCAGAAATCTGCTGGGAGGAAGTCGTCGAAGAAATACTTTTTGTAATTTGTTTTGATGTCTATCCCGGGGTTTGAACCCTGGCTTTACGTCTAATAAGCCATCAAACGTTTGACGCAATAAATCGATTATGGCATTAGATGTGTGGCAATTTCCCCCATCCTTTTGCAACCAAACATCATTCAAATCAATATCCTAAAGAGCGAGTACAAAAAAATCGGTTTTCATAGTACAATAAGTCTCCATTGGCCGTAATGGTTGCGCCATCCTCATTTTCAAAGAAATGTGGGCGAATGATGCCTCCGCTCCCCAAAGCCGCACCAAAGCGTCACTCGTAATGGATGCATTTGCTTCTATAAGACCAGGTGGGGGTTTTCTGACTCACAAATACGACAAACACCATGCTTATTAACATACCCATCAACACATCTGTTTGCCGAAAATATTAATAAAATGTTATTAGCTGTAGTATGAGCTATAATAAGGCGAATATCTAGTGGAAATATAAAAATATATATCCTCAAAGATATTCAGAAATCAGTCCAAGAAGATTTCTAGTTGAAGCTTCAAGAAGCTAAAATAATATAAATAGGGATCTAAATCTTTCATTATTTTTACTGTTCAAGGGTAAACCTTGTGCAGCCCTTGCGCTGACCAACTTCTCCCTCCTTGGTTCGAAAGAACTTGGTCAGGACACAGACTGCGTATCACCACGCTAACCTAACCTAACCTAAGTTTAATCCTTTAATTTAACTAGTACCTTAGTATTACGATGGCTATGATGATTCTTTATACGACTTCTTAAATTTATTAGAAGTAACTATTTGATCAGGTGATCGTGTCAGTGTTTATTTAAAGCTCATCTGGACTCCGAGGTATTATAGATGAGTAAGTGACCAATAATTTTTTTAAGAAATTTTCAAATTCATTATTTTCAACATTGTTCAACATTTATTGCTTCAATTACTGTTTTATAACTTCTACAAACAAAATAAATGAAAAAACAAAAACCCATTCTCTAATTTAAAACCTCATCATTAACTGCGAACGCGAAAACAAAAGGAAATTGAATATCAACACCCGACGACATCAGCTTGAATGAAATATGTAACAGACACTCATTACAACACATTTATCATTTTCTTATATTTGAAAACCATGAGAAACAACAACGAAACATTATAAAAAACAACAATGAAATAAAAAAGGTTGCCAAGAAAAGACTGGCAAAATGCTAACGACCACTAGAAAGAGAAAGGAAGACAAAAATCCAACATTAATGTAAAATGAGGAACTTGCCATCTATCAAAGTTCTATTACAAGGGTGTTAAAGCAAGAGTAGCCACAAAAACCACAACAAAATAACAAAAACAGCAACTAAATTCAAAACAAATTATAAAAACAACAACAAAATAAAAACAAAACATAAATAATGTACTATACTTGGTTTAAAAATAAATACCCGATAGGCAATTTGATGTGTTTTTATTTATATTGTATAAAATTAAAGATAGTCAGAATTTTAGAGTGGTACTAAAAATTTTTTGATTTTTATTGATCTTTGGTTTGAACTAAATTGAAAAGTTTAGGTGTAGTGGATAGTAACTACAGCTGCTTCACTTAGGTCCAAGTATACCGATGCCTGCTTTGGAATAAGGCGAAAGTATAATTTTTTTCTTGAAACGTTTATTAAGCTGATCGCCCATTATGTTCATTGCAAACCTGACGAGTAATAATTAACCTGCACAGTTCTCATACAGAAATTATTCCCAAAATTTTGGCCACATACAAAATAAGAGAATAACGATATTTCACATAACGGTAAACCCTGCCAAGTTCATTTTGTGTAAGTGATCAGCCATGTCTTTTGGTTATTGTACCAGCCGTATTACCGAATGCACAAGCAGGTAAGGTGATCCATCTTAACTGCGTAATTGTTCTAAGTGCCACAGTGAGAATAGAAAAACGTTTTGACATATGATTGATATACCCTCATATGATATATAGCTACGTATCATTCAGACAAGATTAAAAATTCAATATCTTACAATATCTTATAAAAATTACCAGCCATTTTTTAGAATATAATGGAATTATCTTTCCAAGAATTCAGTTTGCAGTCTTGACGCAAACTTTAGCAGTTGAAAACGGCGGTTTTGTTGAAGCTACATATCCTTTGTTTAGGCTGCTTGGCTGAAATCTCTATAGTTACGGATAAACAATTCAACAACACTTTCAAACAATAAAATTTCTTTTTAAAAATGAAAGTTCTATTCGCGCTACGTTCTACCGATAATCGATTTCGCGTCGCTCCATAAGAGTCTCACTTGGACCTGCAGCCGTATAATATTCAATTGAGTCTAAATTCAATTTAATAAATGGGCATTGAAATTTTCATTGAAAGATCTTCTATAATATTCGATAAGACTCATTTAGTGATGCATGGGTACGTGAAGAAACAAAATTGTGGAGAGAAATCAATCCACATGACATATAAGAGCATCCATTAAATCACGAAAAAATCACACTTTTGCGTGGATTTAGAGTTGGTGGAGTCATATATCCATATTTCCTTAAGAACGACGTCCCAAAAACTATATGTCGACTTTAGTCTGAACCAACAAAATCGTTTTGGTCTGAATTGAATGACCTGGGTACTAACGACATGTTGTTTCAGAAAGATTTACTATACTACTCATTCCACATTGGAGATACTGCGAGTGTGATTTGACGACATAGTCGTATAATAGAGTACATAGGATTTGATCTCGTTTGACTTTTTCTTGTCGTTTTCTTAAGTCGCAGGACCAAGCAAATAACTCACAAACCACAAACCTTTTTTTATTGTTCTTGACTGTTTTTTATTGGATGAATGATTTTTTATTGGATGAATAAATACAAGATGAATGATACAAGAACATCACGTGATATTTATATTTTTCTTTATAAATTTTCTCACTCTCATGTTTTCTCGAATTTGACAAAAGACTTCAAGTTCAACTAGAAGATGGTATATTACTTTTGATACGTTGTACTTATGGCTAATGTACTTTAAGAATATTCCTGAATTGACACTGTCCTTCAAGAAATATTTCAATTATGTAAATTGGAGATTTTTTATAAATTGAGGTTTATTAACCTCATAACCTTGAGATCTTATATTTAAAACCCACATTTATTGAAACACTTTGCAAAAAGACAACATAATCAAATCTAAATAAAATAAAATTTCGTGTAATGGTCACGTTAACAAATTTTCAATTTAAGAATTCTGCCTTAAACCTCTTATCTAAAATCGTTTGCACCAAATAAACAAAAAAAGAAAAAGAAAAGAAAACAGAGTTTTATGCCATAAAATCTGACCCTTTTTAAAATATAAATGAAAAAAACAAAAAAAATCTTTTGAATCGTTTTTTTTCATTAAAAAACCGCAATTTTTTTGTTTGTATTATTAAGTATTCATATTAATGGCATAAAAATGTTGCCACAAGAAAAAATGGGTCACCAGCAATCTCTTACGTTCTTTTATTTGTATTTTGCGTTTTTAAAATATTTTTCCTTTCTTGTCATTCTTTATTTCCGAGTTTCATATTAAATTCTATCGAAACCTTTAAATTATTTAGAAAAAAATTTTTTCTACAGAGCAGGGTTGAAAGGTAAGAAATTTCCATGAAACGGTAGGCATTTTTTAAGAAAAGTATTGGAATAAAAAGACGAACCATAATAAAATAAAAAAAGTAAAGAAAATTTACAAAATTTCATGCTTTAAGTCCGAAATCTTAACATACAGCAGCTTCATGTAAAATATTGCGTATGAGTAGTAAATTAATTAACGTTGCGTATACGTATATATACGCATAAAGTCGACGTAGTATACTCAGTTTGTTAGATTTTTATAAACTAAAACTTTCATCAGTTGCCGTAGTCTGTTGGTAGTGTGTTGACTTATTAGACGTGAGGCGACACGGCTCAAACCCCAGGTCAGAAATTTCCAGCAAAACGAAATATGTAAAAATATTTGCTAGACAACTTTCTCTCAGCAGTCTTTTGACAAAAACTCTAAGAGTAAATATAATTGCTATGAAAAGTTTCTCAAAACATATGTCGTTCACAGTAGATTTTAAAGGTAATAAATGTTCGTGAAAAATTAGCCAGTTTTTGAAAAAACTACTGGAATAAAATGACATACATTTTAAAAAACTTGTCTACCATAAAAATTCCTAAGAAATCCTTCTTCGTTTAGCTGGTTATACTTTCAATAATTTCTTGCAATGGCGTTTTCTTATATGTATGTCGTAAACACGTAGGTACAGAGGTTCCTAATATAATGTGGTACAATAAAATTGAAAACTAGAATCAAACCAATTTTTTTAGATAGAAAAAATAAATATTCGGGCCTGGCGTGAGTTGTAATTTGAGTGCACGGCAATATTATCAACGTACAGACTTCGTCATTAGAATTACAATTCAGTTGGGATTACGATCTAACTTACTATTAATAAATTTATTATTAATACATACATACATAATTGGTCATTACAACCCTTCAGTCAGGATTACGAACTAGTTTCTCACACCACTTATGTTGTGTGTGTTAATTTTATACATGAGTGGCGGGACCTACAGTTTAAAGTCGACTCCGAACGACAGATTTTTGAGAAACTTTTAATGGAAATTTTATTTACTCTCAGAGTTTTTCCCAGAAATCTGCTGAGAGTAAGTCGCCGAAAAAATATTTTTTCATATTTCGGTTTGATGTTTGACCTGGGGTTTGAACCGTGGCCTTAGGTTTAATAAGCCAACACATTTCCTGCTAGACTACGGCGACTTGCAAAATGCTGCAGGATATTTCCCTAAATGAATGCAATCTAACCTGAAGAATCTTTTAAAGTGACAAATAAAAGCTAAATAGACCACCTTGTTTTTATTGGGGAAAATATAAAAAAACAGATTATTTAAATATTTTGGAAATAAACGTTACTTACTACTTACTTACGTTAAATGAGGTTTAAAAATGGGTTGGTTTAAGTTAACACTCCAAAGCATTAGAACGTCACTAGAGTCAAGGAATGTCTTCTTTTTAAAACAAAAAAAGTTTTGCGTCAGCTTCCCCAAAATCCAGACTTAACCTATGTTTTCATTTGTAGGCCTAAATGAAAACCTAATCGTCTAAATACGCAGGTATCAACAAGAGGGTATTAAAAAACGATCTGGTTTACGTAAGGATATTTATTCCCTCAAAGAAGAAGTCCTCTAGTTATAAAAGAATTTAAAGATCATTCTAAAAAACTATTTCAATTCGATACAAATGGATTTTTTCGCCTATAAAAATTTGTATTCTTTATTGGTGTATTTAATATTTTTTTTGTTTATATAAAGAGGTAAGTGTACAAGTTTATGTACATTCGATAATGAAATTTCTAGTACCTCACTCTGTCTGCGCAACAATGTGTTTTAAATTTTGTGAAGAATATTCGTAAAGAACCTACTAAATGTTAAACAATCAAATGCGGCAATATCGCCTAATATGTGTGTAAAACATACTTCAATAAATTTTTAAGCTTTAATTAAAAATTGAATTAAATTGTAGAGACTCATTCAGAATTTCAAATTAATAACACCTACTCTCTTTCTCAATTATACACTACATCCTGATGACCGTGTATGATCCTGATTGAGTGAGAACAACTGAATGTTTGAATAGAAAAACAAAAATTCTTCTTCAAAATAAAAGAAATGAAATAATCAAGATTTTAATTTTATATTTCCACTTCCATTTTTTTCCCATTTTTTGTTGTAAATATTAGCACAGTTGAGAGCACTGGAATTAGATTATCTTTGGTTTTAATAAACGTGCACACTTACATATACTTACTTAGATATATAGTATAGTATAAAAATAAATGTTTATAGGGTAGGTTGGTTTAAAACGCATACGCATCCTTGTGATTTATTTTTTCATGTTTCTGTGTCATTCATTTCATTTGGTTTTTTTAACTTTCTATACCAAAAAAACAAGATTTTTTAATTAAAATTATTACACTTTAAATCCCTGAAATGTTCTTCTTCAAGAAATGCTACACATGGAACTGTTATTCGAATCCAAAAAAAAAAAAAAATATTTGGCTTAAGGTAATGATATTGCTGCCTTCTTTTCATATGTAGGAAACTGAAGTCATTGTTGTTTTTACCACAAACAACCACAAATGTTATCACTGATAAAATTATTGTCATGATAATGGTAATCATCATACAAAACATCTGTGTCTTACATCTTGGTTGCTCTCGCTGACTATTTTCTTGCTGTCAGTATAACCACTTGCAATATCTGCAGCTCTATGAAAAATTTTAATTACAATACATAAGCATAAGTACAATAAAAATGTGGATATTTTTGAAAACTAAGGAAAGAAAATTTAAAGAAAATTATACGGAAAAACCGACATATGTTGAAATAATAGATCATTTTCGAAGCAATATGGACCAATGATGCCGTCAGCCCAAAATCCACTCCAAACTGTGTGCATTGATCGCAATTGAATCTCATTTGAATTAGTATCGTCCCGAAATTAATCGATTTTGTTTATTCGCGTACCCAATTATCTAGAAATCGGCCTCATCTTTGAAGGTAATTATTTGGTGAAAATTATGTTCAGTTGAAAACTACTTTCATTCAGTGAACACATGGAATTTTGTAAAACAGACAACTAAGTGGCAATTATTTTAATAGATAGTCTGCAACAAGATTTCTTTATTTAAATAAATCCTGTATAAATCCTTGATTAGTTTAAATTTCTGATTTTTCTAAATAACAACACACTTAAACTAATATAATTATATAAAATATAATAATAATAAAATTTGCTTATAATTAGCTTTCTGTTTTAAAATACTACTGTGCTGGCACTTATATTTTAAAACAGCACACGGCTAATAATCAAAGACTCACATATGATCATTGACTCAATACTTACTACTATGTGGCATCATTGTTCTTCTCTCTGTTTACTCCTTTATATTTTCTGGTAGCTTCACGATCTTTCTATGCAATTGTTATTGTTAGATTTTTCATCTTTGTTTCGTTCCCTTTTCGTGAATTCCTACGTATTTGCTTGTGTAATCTCTGTGAACCGTTCGATGTGTGCATTTTGTTGTTGTCTGTTTACATTGTTTACTTATTTGCATTTGATTTGTTTTTGACCAGATAAGAATACATTGATGTTGTACTTACCAGTTTATTTTTCATCATTATCCTGCTAGAACACGCATTAAGGTTGAATTTTATGATTCAGCATAATATACCACGATATTTCAATGCGTACAAAAAGGTTTAAGTGCCGATATTGTGACTTAACAGCATAATAAGAAAATAGCTTCCAACTAAAAATATTATCACAACCATGCTTCATAGCGTGGAATCATTAGCATTACAGCCAATTGGGTGAAAAGTTGTTCACACCTACTTTCCTAACATCCTATCAAACTTAATTGACATCCTATTTTTAAATCCACACCTCAATCGGCTGACAATATATTCCCTGGTATGGTACCAATTACTTCCACTTTTTCAGCATAAACATGCCTCTTAACAATTCAAGTAAATCGGTCTACTCTAATATCATACTATCTAATTTCGGGTTGAACAGACCAACCAATTTAATAAGTTAAACAGTCTTAAAACTGAAGGTTTAAAAACTCCTTGGAAATGTTTGAAGGACTTTTTAAAGGAGACTCAATCTTTGCATACATGCTGATATTATTTTCAATTGTATTTTAATTCATTATTTGGCATTTAGCAAAAATTATGTATTCAAGATGAAGTTAAAGTGTCTTTCAATTGGCAAACCTTAACTGCAGCCACTCTACGCTTTAATATGCTGAATTAATAAATTATTTCAATAACTTAACATTTCTCATAAACGTTCCTTGTCAACAAAGTTATAGCCAAGAAATTCCCAACAAATTCCAATAACTTTCCAATAACTTTGGAACACACATGCATTTACACTCATAAAAATAAAATATTTATATTAACTTACATCAACATACATAAGTAAGATGTAAAATATACGCTGCATTGTATGAAACAATACGAAAACGAGAAACAGTTTAATACCCGACGTAAAATGGAAACGATGAATTCTTCAACTTTGTTGCCAACAATTTGATGGCGACTGAAATGATTGTGTCTGCCAGATATAAATATTTCTTGCCTCCATTTATTACTTTTTTATTTTAATGAAACAATAACAACAACAGCAATTGTTATAAATATAAAAGAAAAATTCATTGAAAAAATCATCATAAAAGTAACTCACACACATAAATATAAAACAAAAGAACAAAGTAGAGTCGGATAAACTTTGTAAAACTTTTGTAAAAAGATCAGATCCCTTTTAAGGTTGTAACGTAGGGGCTTAATTATATAAAAATAAGAGGCTTGCAGGAGATTGCTTATTTTTAAAGAAAGAATCTTAATTTTCAAATATTTTACATAGAGTTCCCCAAATAGGAATAGGGACAGCCTTACGAATAAATAACCAGAACACCTAGTTGGAATCAATTTGTATACATGGACGCAGAA
Source organism: Sarcophaga carnaria (assembly GCA_958299815.1). Classification (NCBI taxonomy): domain Eukaryota; kingdom Metazoa; phylum Arthropoda; class Insecta; order Diptera; family Sarcophagidae; genus Sarcophaga; species Sarcophaga carnaria. The sequence continues at coordinate 48,347,978 of OY283150.1, forward strand.
ATGCCCGTACCAAGCAGTATCCTGATGTTTGTCTGTGCAACAAGATTGGAAGAGTCATAGGTCAGAGGTTTAGCACAATAAAATAGAACGTATGTTTCGAATACTTAAACATATCCTTTACGTGGCAATAATAAAGTAAAAAAGTAAATCCGTTAAACATTTTCTCAGGATTTTTTTTTGTTCATATTGTCCGATTTTTATTTAATTCCCTCAATTGTCTTACGGTCTTACCGATGGCTGGAAAATGGAATCTAAAACTGTCGCAAAGATCTATTTTGAGGAAAGTGGAAAGTTATTGTATTGACTCTCTGATGAGTATATGTTCTCCAGGCTGCGGTGTGCAGGATCAGCAGGACAACGAAGCTAGTCAGGCAGTGGAACATAGTTTTTCTGCGCTTCTATCTTCTATATTCCTTTTAATTTTCAATCGCCTTTCAAAGAAAATATTTAAAAATGTTCGATGATAAAAATAGCATTGTTTTACACTGGCTCCCGCTGTTTTTAGAGCCAAATCCGATCGAGAACTTGAGGAATATAGTGCAAAAAAAATTTAAAAAATTATCAAAAATTTTGATAAGCTTTGGGAATTAATTCAGGCTACGTGGTATCATATAATAGAGTCGATATACCAAAATATTATTTGCCATATGACTTTTAAACAACATCAGAGTCTCTAATAAATTAAATTATTAACTTTTCTCATCAAATCCTCATGTGTCACGTTCGTGGGCTTATTTTGATTACATCTCTGTAAGAGTACGTATGTTTTCATTTTCATTCTAAAACCTAAATACTAGTTTCTGTTTAAACATAATTATCGGGTGTATTATTAAATGCTGGAGTCTAGTATTTTGCCTCAATTGGCACATTTGTTTTGCGATTAACCGATTGTTGAAGTAAAAAAAAAAAAAATTTCAAGACATTTCCAAGTCAAAAAATTTAAAATTTACTTTACATCGTGCCAAAAGTAAATAAAATCTCTGTGCTTTGGTGTAGGGTGTTATGAAAGGACATAAATATCTCCTTACTTTCTTACTGACGTAGTGATTCACTTACTCTAAGTAATGGGCACGTAAAAAATAAATTAAATATTTTGTAAGCCTTTTTGCCCACTTTTATGCTTTGCCTTCACTTCTCTTGATTTATGTTTATTTTTATATGCTGTTGTTGTTTTTCTTGTTTAACATAAACATTTATATGACAAATGAGTTTGTATATGTTAAGCTGACAGGAAATTAAATGTTTTGTTTCCTTTATTCTTTTGTTAGGGAAAAGTTGCCTTCACGTAATAAAGGTTCAAAAGCGGTTATTATTTTCGTACAAAAAGGAGGGAAAGAAGTTCCAATCTGTCAACTTGTTTTTCATCAGGTTGTTGCTAGAAACGTACAATAGTTTTGTTTTAAATATTAAAAACCGTTGAACTTGAATATGCTTTTGTAAAAAAGGCAAAACAATTCAATAAAATTTAATTGATAATCGTGAATTTCAATTTAAAAAGAAGCTATTTTGCGCTTTAAAGGGTTCATGAAAAATTGCTTTTTTGCTTTGAATTGTTAGGGGTATTGGGTATTATCAATTTATTGCAATTGTTATAATATGTATGAAAAAAAGTATTATAAAAAAGTAAAAACAAACTTCGATCACTGAACAAATTTTTGTTTAAGTTTATAAGATTGGTAACACATAATGTTTTAAATTTTAGTAAAAACTTGATCAATACAAGTCATATCATGTTTTATTACATTTCTTTTAAAGATATTTTACAATTTTCTCCAAAAAGGGTCTACGCTTTTAACGGTTTGAAATTTTCTTCTGCAATTTGAAAGAGCAACTAGAAATATTTCTAAAAAGAATGTCACAAATTAAATTTCATACCCGTTTTCACGTGTTTTTTCACAATTTAGTGAAATTTCTTCTACTTTAAGATACAGTATTTGAAACATTTCAGTCAGTATATGTACACCCCAATACATGTCCAAAGGGTATATTCTTTCTGCTATTCTAGGATCAACCAAAACATACATACATAATTAGTCATTACAACCTTTCAGTCAGGATAAAGGCCTAGCTTCTCGCACCACTTATGTTGTGTCTTCTAATTTTATACCTGAGCGGAGGGAGCTACAGTTTAAAGTCGAATTCGAACGACAGAAGAACATTCATCAGACTGTTTAATTTGCCATATAAAAGGCAAGTCAAAGCAGGCGTTGTGTGAAGACGGGCTGCGTTTGAAGAGAGTAATCGTATTTTGAAGATCTCCGTTACAAAGATCTGTCAAACAATGGTCTAGTAATTGTTATTGCTTACGCAAAGAGTTTTAGCAGAGGAATAGGTTATAGGACATGTACTAGTCAATTAAAACAAGTACTGAACCCGGAGGTCGAATTGACCCATTGTACTAGCAGAGGAATAACAAACTAAGCAATTGTTGTTCTTTACATCAATTTGTGAACAGTGGCACACAGAATTGTGCGAATAATAAAATATTTTTAATTAAAGCTGAACACTAATCTATTTTTATTTTATTTCCAATCTGCTAGCTCATATTTTCAACGTTTTTAAAAGGTAAAAACATAACAATATTATCCTGTATTTTTCATATCTAATTTTATAATATTATTTATGGTTTGCAACATATTCAGTAGGATTCAATACATGTACACTTTCAATACCTATTCGAAGTTGATTACTAAAATAAAGCAAAGAATTTCAATAGACAGTAATTTTCAACAAAGAAAAGTCATAGACATCGCCTAAATGTGCTGAGAATACTGACTTCAAAAAATGGATGATAATTCGTCGGATATTAAAATTGCAGCATTTATAATTGGACACAAAATTGGTCACAATAAAAAAAAAAAAAAAAAAAAAAAAAAAAAAAAAAAATAACTTTCATTGAAAAAATTGTTTTCACATGAAAGGCAATAATAATTAAAAAAAACTGCCCTCAGCATCAAGATCGGCATTAATGGAGTATAATTTAGTATATGCTTCTTACGTTTCGTTTGCTTTAAAAGTCATAATTCTATCACTGTGAAAATAATCGGTACTGATTAAATTGACTCACAGAGTGTGCATCTTTAAAAATTTCCTAATGCAAATAACGTTTACTATCCAATGGGCTATTTATATTACATATTCTATTAAAAGCTAATTCTTGAAGTATTCTTCCGAAGATATAATGAATCGATATTGCTTATTCTATAAAAGAAAAGAAAAAAATGAAAAAAAGCAAAATAATAAATAACACAAGATAATAAGAATTCGACTAAGAGTGATAATTATTTTTGGTCGCCAAACAGACAGAAGACGATACATACATTAGTATGTGCATTTATTTATGTATACTGAAAATTTTATTTTACATATGGTGCGTATGATTAATATTTAATATATAATAAACAATATTTAATCCATAGCTTACCATTTCATAGCACAGTTGTGCAAAGAGAACTCACACGCATTTTTGTATTTTTCATTTAGTTGTCTATCAGACTGCGACAAGAATACATATGCGGCGGATGCTTTATCATTTTATTTCAGCATAACACTCAAAAAATATTTCATGTTAAAAATGTTTTATGCTATTAGCTAGGCGTATTTCATTTTTTTATTTTGTCGCAGAGTATAATTTTTTTTAAATGCTTTGGAATGTTTGCTTTGTTTCTTTTAATAAAAAATGTGTTTTTTATTCTTTTTATTTTTATTTATCTAAAAAAACATGGCCTAATTTTTAAGCCAAATATGGATAGCTTTATGTTCTTTTAATAAAAAATTAATTTTTTACTTTATTTTTATTCACCTGAAATTATTTAGCCAAAATTATATAGCTTTACATATGTATGCTGAGGAAATGAAAATAAAAATAGCGTATATTACTAACACTTTTCTATGGCTGTAAATAAATAAATTCTCTCAACTTATTTTCTTTCTCTTACTCACTAACACATAACCAAAATTTTTTTGACGAACTCTGATTTAATCATCATACGACATGGCGGGTCTACGTACTAATAGAATAAACATAAAAACTATTGAATGCTCTAATATTCAAAATAATTTTTAAAAATAAATTTAAAAAATTTATTTTCACTTGCAGCTATTTTGAATAATTCAAAAATATTTTGATTTTATTTTTATTTTAAATTTTAAATAAAAATTAAATAAATACAATTAATAAATAAGTTATTCGAACGCCACTAAAATGTATAGAAATTCAAATTTCGTTAACTTTTTAAAATTTTTCCTCTTAATTTCTTACACTAAATCAATTAAACCATTTAAGGCAACCATTTGTTCATAGAACACCATAAATATTTACTCAGCAACATTCTCTTCGACCAAAAATTGTTGCTCTCCACTTCCCCGCCTATATTATTTTCCCATCAACGATAAAAAGGATCATATCGTACCGCCATCTATACGATAAACCTGTAGATAGCCTAGCAACCTTTCCGTTTACATACTGAAATTTCTTGTTTATTGTATTCACATACATAACATACATACTTGGATATTACTACCCTTCAGTTAGGATTACGGCCTAGCTTCTCAACACCACTGTTTATAAATGAGTGGCGGGACCTACAGTTTATTTAATCTCTACTTTTTCATATTTCGTTGTGATGTCTGACCTGGGGCTTGAACCGTGGCCTTATGTCTAATAAGCCAACACACTGCCTACTACATTACGGCGACTTCAACTTCAAATTTTTTCTCATTTCATTGTTTTATTTCTATTATAAAAAAACTTATAAAACCAACTTATAAAAAAATCACAATCCATATTATTTGTAATGTAGCAAAAAAGTTGAGATTATAATTCTACAATTTTTTATCCATTAAAAGTTTTAACAAAGTAATCATGTATTGAAATAAGTTTTGTTTTTTTGCTGGCCTTACCACACTCAAATTAAATTATTCATAATACAAAACAAAAACACTTGGTAGGTGATTACTTCAAGCAATAAGATTTTGTTTTTGTAACGCTTCTAATAGAGTCTTCCAACAGGGACTTTTGAACTCTAATAGTTGATATCGGTCATTTTGTTGAAGCCACATCCCGAAAATTAATTGTCACTTATTCAGTCTACAAAATCACCCAATAGACGAAAAATCGTCTTCAGCTATGAGGCGCATTTCTGGATGCATGGGTTCGTGAGCAAACAAAATTGTTGAATTTGGGATTACGTTAATCCACGTTGGATCCAAGAGCGTCCAATGTATCAAGTTATCGATCTACATTACTTTGAGAGCGATGTTTTCCACACTATCCGTTTCAACGATAAGCGCTATATGAAGTCGCCGTAGTCTAGTAGGTAGTGTGTTGTCTTATTAGACGTAAAGCCATTCGTGTCCCATGCCAGAAATAAAGACAAAATACAAAAAGCATTTCTTGGGCGACTTCCTCTCAGCGGATTTCTGGTAAAAACTCTGAGAGTAAATAAAATTGCCATGAAAACTTTCTCAAAAATCTGTCGTTCGGCGTCGATTTTAAACTGTAGATCCCACCACTCACGTATAAAATTAACGCACACATGAGAAGCTAGGTCGTAATCCTGACTGAAGGGTTGTAATGACCAATTATGTATGTATGTATGTAGATGATTACCAACTTCGTTTAGTCCGATTTGAATAATCTGCATACCAGCGATATATGGTTTCAATAGGATGTCGCCACGTGCCGCACATTGGATATTCTGCAAGAGCGAATTAGGACAGCGTCACCCAATGTGGAGATGATGTGAACTGGCATTCTAAGTCGTGTAATTTAACCCAGTTGGACTTTTTCTAGTGGTGTTGTATTTAGTCTCAGATGTATACCAATAAGCCACAAATCACAGAGTTTCTCAGAAAGAACACAATCCATTTCATTTTATGCGCCAGAGCCATGGAGAATTGGACATTTACCTTGATCTGCATACCAACATGGCTTCAACATGATGGCGCCGCGTGTCACACATTGGATATTCTGTAAGAGTGAATTAGGACAGCGTCACCTAATGTGGAGATGATGTGAACTGGCATTCGAAGTCGTATAATTTAACCCCGTTAGACTTTTTCTTTTGGAGTTCCAGACAGAGACATTTGGACATTTTCTTTGTGATCCACCCAGATAAGTCGTGGCGGATATTAGAACTAAGTTATATTCCACATATAATGGCATCATTAAGTCTTGCATATGAAAAAATATTTCGATGATAGCTCACACACTTTGTGTTACTTAAATTTAAAGTTGGATAGTGCTTAAGAAAGACCCTGTAGTATATCATCAGAATTTTTTGGCTTAAGTCTGCCGCATTATTAGCAGTAGTAAGCCTCCCCTAGCGATAGCATAAAAAATTACAATAACAAATCTTTTTTAATTACATTAATATCAACAATCACTGATTATTCACAAACTTATGGAAGCGAAAAAAAGCTTCATAATTACGTTAGCAAAAATTAACCATGTCTGCGAATGCAGAAATGTTATACTGTTATCGTTATCGGAAAAACCTACATATATTTGCTTATTCGTAATGTTAACACTTAATTGTTATTTCAATCACACCCAAGAGCATAATAATGGTTTGTGTATCGTTTACCCCTTTTATTTTTAATTTTTTTTTCTCTGTCTGTAGTATTTTCATGGAAGTCCATTGATGCAATTAATTATTGGCAATAATAATCGAATTTTTAACGGCTGGGGGAATTGAAATTTAATATTCTTGTTTACAATTTTGTTATAAAAAACAAAGCAACATACATGTAGCACGTCTATAAACAAATTGAAAGTATAATTAACAATTTTATTTAACGGCATAGAAGAGTAATTTCATTTTTGCCAAAAAATTTTTTTTTGTTGTGAAGTACAATTGCTCCGGTTTGAAATGAAATATTATTTCATTCATATGGGTGCCGCGGCAGGCCTCACAGTATCTCATTCTATCGGACTAATTTCCGTGCACTTTTTTGTATCATAAAAGTCGGCCTTTAAATGCTTTGAATGTCTCTGGTTTGTCGGCATTACACTTTTCTATAACGGCGGTCCGCAGAAAATTGTTTAACGGTGTCAAATCGCAGCTTCTTGACATCAGCATTTCGGCTAATTAAACGGCCATCAAACGTTTAGCGAAATAAATCCAGTGTGGCATGAGATGCGAAGCAAGTTGCACCATCCTATTGAAACCAAACATCGTTCACACCAATATCATGAAAAACGGATGCAAAATATCTGTTATCATGGCGGCATAGGTGTAATGGTTGCGCCATCCTCATTTGCAAAGAAATATGGGCCAATGATGGCTCCCCTCCAAAAGTCGCACCAAACAGTTACTTGTGCATTGGCTGCTGTAAGACCGCGTTGGGGATTTTCTGACCCCAAATATGGCAATTTTACTTATTAACGTTCCCACCGACTAATTGTCTATTTTGGAAACAAATGTCCACTAAATTCCAACGTTGCTCAAGCGTAAATCGATTCATTGTGTTCAGTGGAGATAATATACCGAATTTTCTGACAGAATTGAATGACATAAGTATTGCCAGATTCGAAATAAACGATGGTTCAAATTTAGATGGGCCACCCGATAATACTAAATCTATAGATGTTTTCAATATACGAACAGAAGAAAATCTCTTCTGATTCAGTGACTACATTCCTGCATTCAAATTGTAAATATATTTGCTTATATGTAGTGAAATAGGAATCTCATTAATTTTAAGCAATACCTCGTAAAAATAATTCATATTTTTTATATTTATTGTATTTATTTAGTTCTCTTTTATTATAAAACAAAACAGATTTTAATGCTTTTCACAAACAATAAGAAAAATAAGGGAATCTTCTGATGATTCTGCATTTTTGCGCCGCAAAAGTGTATTGTACTATGGGAATAAGTGGGCACATCGTGTAAGCCGTTTGTAATTTATTGAGGAAAAAAATTAAATAAAACAGAGAATTCTAAAAACTAATTTACCTAAAGTTCGGAAGAATTAGGAATTCGAATTGATTATTACTTTCAACAAGACAATGAACCCAATCGTACTGCTACTAATGTGAAGATGTGATTTGCCTGCCACAGTTCCCAAGGGGCTTAATACTCTTGCACATAGTCCCGTTACATCTTCAAGAGAGTATTTAGGCAATCATTCAGAAGAACGCTAACGTAGTCGCTAAACCTCAGAAAAAAATCAACTGAAAAATTTGCTCATGACGTCTTGACAGCAAATATAAACAGAAAACGATTAACAAAATTCAATGCCAAAGGATAGCCTTAAGGGACGTCCAACTAAATGCAAGGCATAACATTGTAATATATTGGACTTTTGAATTTTAAATTTACTCATAGTTCATCCTGGCGGTATCTACACTTTTGCAGTGCAAAAATATGAAATCAACTGAAACTTTTTCCAATTTTTCTTTTGGTTTGTTAAAAAATTATAAAGAACATCAATTATTGAAATATATTGGGATACCTAGACTTTTGCTGCTCCCTGTATATTACAGGAACTTAAAAATTTTGACAGCTGAAAATTATCATGAATCATTCAACAACACATAGGAATAATCAAATCGTTTTATCAAAATGTGTGTTTAGTTCGAGGAACCTACCGCGCTGTTTATCCATTTTACAATCGTCACGATCGTTCTAACGGGATAACTATTCTCAATGTGGTATACAATTTCGAGTCCCGTGATATAGTAAAAGATCGACCAATAGCCAGCATATTTGCTGAAAATATCACCGCTGTTCATGAGAGTGTTTAGGAGGGACTTAGGAAGCCGGTTTATCGTCCTTTTGCATACCAAAACTTGACGAATTTTTCTGCATGACTTGAGCCTGGACCCGTACATATTTTAAGTGACCCAGGAACTGAAAGTAAATGACCTTAGCCTATGGCGTGTATAGTCTGAATGAGTTCTGGAGCAGTTGAAAATAGACCTTAATTTTTCAACGAAAAATCATTTTCAGCCTATCATTCCTATAATCATCAGTGGGTCCTCATATAACTTCATTTCCTGTATCTAATACTGCTGTTCATTTTCAAAAACCAGCAAAATGATTTTGAATTCCTATAACTTAGCTTAGATTGTTATTGAAATTATTTTCCACTCTGAATTATTAAATATTGTTGCCTTATTTGTCTTCTAACTTTACCGACTGCTAAACTAATCGCTTGTTATGCCGTTGTTATGAAATTCATTTTCCCCAAGAAATTCAAGATAATCTTTAGGAAAATGTGTTTTGAAATTAACTTTAAAGTCAAGGCATTATGACACAGGCGTGACATACACGAAAGCATACACATACTCCTGTGTGTATGTAAGTAGTTATGTAGCAAATTAAACAACAGAAATATGTTTTACTTTACAATTTAAGACAAAATGTCGAATTCAAAATTTTCTACACAGGCTTTCACTCAAAGATATGCCGAAACAGTTATAGTTTTGACATTTTCCTTAAGAACATTGTATGCAAACAAATAAATGAGCTGAGTGAGGGTATTATTGCCAATGCTAAAACCTAATATAATTAATGTGTAACTTATATCCTCAAGAGACTTCCTTATATTTGACTTAACGCACACGACACTAGGAAACAGAGGGTGTAGGGGGATGGTGTATTATTGTTATGTTAAGCGCAAGTAAAAACCAAATGCTGTGGAAGCCAGGATATTTGTACATATATAGCCAACCATGGGTACATGCTGTACTACAGCAAAAAGTCAAAATGATAACGTATGCAATACAATGATTTTGATTAACATTTCTCAGTTTCTATGTTAGACATTTAATGTCGAAATACAATAGAAAATTTGACATCATAAAAAGACATTTGATTGTCAAAAGAATGGTTCAATTGAAGAGGCATAAAACTGCATTATTTTGCTTACCTATCATCTCATCATATGTATATAACTTACGACCGTTTTTTCATGGGAATTTTATTTATTCTCAGAGTTTTTGCTAGAATATTGCTGGTGATGTCGAAAAAATAATTTCAAGATTCGTTTTGTTTTTGATGTCTGAGCCCCAAACTCTCGTCTCTTAATTCAACACACTACAAACTAGACTATGACGTCTCTACGTGATGTACATTATGACCCAGATATCGAAACAAGGCCCTTACATTTAGTAAAATACGGGTTTTTATAAACTTCTGGGGGCTTTATTGTAATACCTTGTGACCCACAAATAAATTAGTTGAGAGGAGCATTTTAAATTGTTTAAAAAGAAAAGTCTGTAGAATCACTAATGATAAAACACTATTAGGAAAAAGATTCGACTTTACATGTGAAATAGTTTAAGCCAGGTGTGAAACTAGTCAGTCCTTCGGAAATTCATTCTAGACATCAACCTATCCTGGGTCAATGAGTAGTCCTGCTCCACTGCTAGACTCACATAGCCCCTGATGGACAGAAGGTGTACCAATCAGTTACTTGGACTTGGTGGTGGCATCATGTTAATCACAGTGGCCATGCTTACAGGTCATTGTGTTATGAGAAGACACGCGGAAAGGATGCGGCTCCCATTTAACGACTTCTGCAATGGATGCAGATCCGCTGAGGAAGAGCAGACTGTTATGCACTTTCTTTGTCAGTGCCCATCTTTTGCGAGGTGCAGATATAGGTTATTTGGCTCATTTCTTGTCATCTTGATGTCAAGGATATAGCTTCGTTTATCAAGCTTTCTGGCTGGTTTTCCTGTCGTTCTTTTGATGTGCAGTCCTTGCGCTGACCAACTTCTTCTGCTTTCCTGATTTTTTATTTTTTTTTTGGTTGAATTTGTTCAGCACAGGAACTGCGTTCATCTCGTGGCATCACAACGGGCCGCTATGCGTGCTCAAGTGAGCTTTTTGATTTCAGAGCTACCATTGCGACCTAACCTAACCTAACAAAACTTGTTTGATGTTGGAAGACAAATGAAAACACGGATATCTCTTCGCACTTACTTACATATGTACGTATAATTGTATTGTATTATTCTTAAATACGTTGTTTTCTTGGCGCTTCGTCATTGATTTTTGGGGACAGAACGTTTAAACACATGGCTATTGTGGCGATGGTACCACTAAGAAAACTGGCCGGCTCCATCCGGAGCTCCACTAATATATCATTGCAAGGCTGATTACCTCACACTGGGTAATGTGCCATATGGGCCACCAAGTGAATAGGAAGCTACCCGGAAACCCAACCCAAGCTGGGTTACACTCCCAAGATTTGCTTACAAGACTACTATTATTAATGATGTATGAAATGCTCTCGATGGACACCGTCCTAGTCAAATTCCTCACTGAATTACTAGTCATCAATTCACTATAATACCAGGCTATTCTACGATTTTTCAAATACAAAAATTACTCTGCGAAAATTTGAAACGAATTTGTCTTTCCACACATAATTTGATCACAAAACCATGTAAATTTTCCAATTTACTACAATCCTTTTGCCAATTTGAAATCAATTTCCCCATTTTGGTTGTTTGCAAAAAAGAAAAGAAAAGAGAAAATCACATATTTTGTTTTGTAGCAACAAAGAGGCAAAAAGGTGGAAAAATCTAACGGAGCATAAGCACTTACCAAGGTCGTAGGCATGAAATTGTAGTCACATATAACAAAACACCTATACATCATGCCACATCATATCTGCAGGCCAGTAAAAGGCGCAAAGTATGTATGTATTGTGTAAATTCATACATACGGTTAAATGGCAAAAAAGGCTGTGTGCGTTACATGCTTGTAAACTCATTCACTCATTAGACAGCGCAGACCTTAGCTCAGCCTTTCCCCGGAATTTACATTCATAAAGATTGTTAGAGCACATACATATATTGTTACACACACATTTATTTGAAAGGATGTATTCATCTACACAGTTATATTTATATCCAGTGGGAAATCTCGAAGCCATGCACCGTAGGTGACAGCACTTCTTAAGGGCCTTTTAAGAGATTTACCGGACGTTGAACACACATTTTTTAATGGAAGTATTGATTTGTAATCCCTTTCTAGAGAGTATTCTAAAATGTATTATGGAAAGGACCACACGATCTTATCATGGTTGTGTATGGGCCTTTTTGTAGGCGTATTTGCTTTTTTTGTATGCCTACTTAATAGCTATACATGCATGTAAGTGCGTTTGCTGAGAGAACATGTATATAAATTGTAATAGAGTTTGAGTTTTAACCAAAAACATTTTCCTTTACTCAGCATGGAATACATATTTACGAAATTACAATGTCTGTTTGGCTAGCCTGAATGTTATTGCTCGTCTTTGAAGCTGAATATGATCTAACAGAGTGTCATGTATTTAGTCTTACAATCGAGCTAGAGTATGAGGAGTTATATATATAAAATATACATATTTTTGATAGAAGTTTATTTGAGGAACTAATTTTTTAAGAGCTATTGCCGATATGTAGATATTTTGTAATTGTTTTAGAAGCTATTAACAAATACATGGTATGGGTAATAGGATGCTTGCGAAGGGACATCCTAAAAAAATTCAAATTTGTTAGTGAAGACGGTACTTTCCAAATATTCCAGTTTGTCATGGACACCACAGATTTCAAATTCCATTTTGTATTTCACTAACCATGAATATTTTGACATTATTGGACTTTATTGTTTAAAATTTATTTATTTATACACCATTATTTTAACATTATTCAGTTGAATGTAAAATTTTGTGTACCGTACGATATGTGTATTTTGGGTTAACTGGTTTTCGTTTAGTTTGTTTTAATTTGCGAGGCAATATATATACGCCAAATAGTTTCGTACTGCTTGCGTAGTATTAAAGTAAATATTTTTCGTTTTTAAAATGTTCGGGTTTGACAAAAATTTTATAGTTTTATGGAATACACACTTCTTCACACTGTATAACATTTCGTATCAAACACACTGTATAACATTTCGTATCAAACAAATTTCAATGAATGCATACGTGTTTTGTTACATATTCGATGTAAATAAACACATACGAGACTACATACGTCTGTCATCCATGTGGTCATAAGTGTATGTCTACGCAAGTGTACGAGTACATGTACTGTACTGTATATTAATTCACCACACTAAAGGTCACTGGGGTCATAAAAACAACGATGTCTGTAATCTATTACGTACAGAGTTTTCAAGCGTATTTTTGGTAGTAACTTTTTATGCTTAATAGAGAGGCATGACTATTACTCACTTCTATGCTACACGTACATTTTTGGCTTAGTTAGGTTAGTGAGCTTATCCAAACTCGTTATTTCCTGTTGTTCAATTATAATTGTCTCTGGAGTATTCTTCAACCGGCACGAGTATATTAACTTGGCTTGTCCTACTGGACATTAATGCTGGTGTTGCTATATTCCAATTAGGATGAGTTCTGTGTATTTTATTGCCAAACTGCAGCTGTAAAAATAGTGAATATCAGTCTTGGATGTGGAAATGTGTTTTGGCAAATTAATTTATGTAGCCAAAGAGTTCTGTGCGAATATAAGAACGCCGAATACAGAGTCAGTGTAAGAGATTTTTATGATACAATTAAAATATCATTCATTAATGTATGTTTACGAAACGTATGATCTGCCGTCAATGGAGAATACGAGGCAGTCGATTTTGCGTTTTTAGGTTAGGATAATTCGGCTTTCATATACCACAACTTGACCAATTTTGTTAGTTGCTGATTGCCAACTTCGCTCCCGAACGACATGTAGTTTCAAATGGACACACAGCTCATATAACATTCGACATTATGCACAAGCAATTTGAGGGCACGGTCATCTCATGTGGAGGCAAGGCTAGAGAGTTAGCTTGTTGGTTTCGTTAAGCCGAAGATGAGTGCGAATAAGTTACAAACCACAGCGGTCTTCCAAGCTAACGTAGCCTCGATTTATATGCCACAGTAAATGGAAAATTTAACATTTCGTATTCAGCCCACCTAGAGAAGCTGTGGCGGACATTTGAACGATTTTATATTCCAAACACAAGGGAATGAAAATTTCATGAAAAATCTTTATTGGTATCTCACACATAAATATCTTCGTTTAAATTCAAAGATTTTAAGCATTTAAAAAAGACGTTATTTTGATTGATTTTTTTACCATACCGCAAATGATGTTTTCTTAACTCAAAAGTAAAAAAGAATTACTGCTATTATTACACTATTTTCTCGATAATTAAATGAGGTCAATAACAAAGTTATATTCTTAAGAATCATGATATAAAGATACGATATCTGCAATTATAGGTATATTCGACAATGAGTGACAATTATTTTTGGTGCCTCAAAGAGACAGAAGACGATGTTTACATACAAAATTTTTTTTACATATGTTGCGTATGATTAATATTTAATATGTGATATAGCAATCAATTTAATCATCATACGTCTGGGTGGTACTAAAGGAATAAATTGAAAAACTATTGCATACCCTATGGTGCTAGTTCACTTTTTTTGTTAATAAATTTGATTTTTTCTATGTGTATAAGTAAATGCAAATCTTCATTAAATCTTTAAAATTATTCTAAAAAAAAAAATAATAAAACTGATTTATGTGTATTTATCTACAGTGTTTATAAAAAAATAATAATTTTAGTTGCCGTCTCAGCGAGTGGGTAATGTAAAAAATATTTTCAAAACTGTTTTCGTGTTTTGTTTTTCAGCCTAAAATCTGTAATAAATAATTGACAAATTAAAAATATTTAAACGCACTTCATTCATAATCTTACTAATTAAGGTTTTTTTTTTGTATTGATACAAATTTATTAAATATTTTAAATCATAAATAATAATTCAGTCTTTTTTTAATCTCATTTCAGGTACGTACATACGTGATCGTATATCATTAGCGTAATTAATAAACCCATGGTATTATACAGGTAATTACATCATATTATATATTGCAACAACGAATTTTTGAGTTTAATGTTCTGAAATTTTTGTCTAAAAAACCATTTTTTTAAACATTTAAAGAAATTATTTACGTTTTTCTTTCTTTTATTTTTTTTTTGTAACGCCTTTTGAAGTCGTCTCTTTTGTTTCTTGTTTTTATTCTTTTTGGTATAACTTTTCTTATTGCAAATTCATTGTAATGCTTTGATTTAAACTGTCAATGTTTTTCTAGATTTCTATGGCCGAAAATATGCTTGTACTTCTTAAAAAATTTCGAAGTGGGTGTGTTGCAGTTTCAGTTGGTTTTTTCATTTCTTACATTTGTTTCCGCCTTTGGAAAATTTTTATTTGTTTCTTCGTCTGTCTTGATTTCTTCATTTTTACTTTGAACTCTTATTTCAATATGTATTGTACGTAGAAAAGTATGATCCTATTGTATATAATAACAAGTTTTGGAATAAATTAGGAATACTAAGATTTATTTTTTATTTTTATAGAATAAATATAACTGCCAATAATAAATAAAATATTTAAACAAGTTATTCGAAGCCACTAGAATATAAACTCAAAGTTCATTAACTTTTCAACACTTTTTTCTTTATTTCTCATACTTAGGCAATTAAAATTTTTAAGGCAACCATTTGTTCATCGAGCATCATAAGTATTTAATCAGAAAATTTTTTTCTTTTTACCAAATTTGTTGCTCTCCACTGCCTCGACGATAACATTTTTCCAATTAACGATAATAAGACCACACCACACCACCAACTACATATGTAAATGATAGGCATGTTGACAGCCTAGTTTGTTAAAGAATTCACTCCCAGCCCCAGAAGACAACATTACAGTTGCAGTATAGTTGGTGATAAAGTCAAGTATTTTCCTAAATTCTAAAACTGCATGTGTGTTAAAATTGAAATTTATGGGTGATATACGTAAGAGGTAAGAGGATCAATATTATGAATTATAGGTACATTGGATTTCCAAGATTAATATTGATCTGGTAGGTCTGCCACTTAAAAAGTGTGTCAGAATTCTTTTGAAAATTCTTTATACTTTTTAAAACACAAAATCATTAATCGATTACTATAATTATTCTCATGAATTTGCTAATATTATAAATTTAAAGAATTTTTCTTTTCTTTCTTCCAGGTTATAGAAGGCGATGATGTATTTCTGTGTACAAATGCAAATGTAAAATTTGCAACGTCAATTATTATTGCTTTCAAATTTGTAAACTGTTAAATTTGTAAATTGATTTAATAAAAACTGAGATTAAATAATTAATAAAGTTATTTCAATTGTTTAAATATGTGTAAAAGGAGAACAAATATATGATAATAATGGTAAGACAATTATAGGAGTTCTGTTATGTTCGATTAATTCTTTCTTAAAATATCCGTATGGATCATGATTAACTGCGTACACTTGTAGATAGGCTTATTTTCGATTAGGGGTTTAGAGCTATCCAAAACTGAAGTCATAAAATAAGCGGTAATATATGCTACTTACCTTCCACAAGTGCAAAGTGAATTTATTAAAAATCTATTGAAGATTATGGATGGATACCCACTACACCATGTATAGCAATAACTTTATACCGTCAAGCAGTAAGAAAGGAAAAAAGATTAAAAATGAATTTGATTTCATCTAAGGAATTAATTTTGCTTAAAGGTCATTACTCTCCCTCATCACTCATTCTACACAGAACGAAAGATACAAATAATAAAAATGTGAGTAAATAGTGAGAGTTATTTATGATAACACAGATGAGCATGATGCTATAAACACAATGAACGCAATGGCAGCAAACAGAACAATTTTACAATTGCAGCGTAAGATAAGTTTCATGCGCATTATTGATAAAATAGGCATCAGGAGCAAAGCATAAGCAAAACAAAGAAAAGACAAACACTTCGCTAAGCGGTGGCACTACTGCCATTAAAACATTTTTTTGCGTTACATTTTATACATCGCGTTTTAAAAACCTCCATATCATACATGCTTTTTTTACGGCCAACACTCAGGGGATGGTTTCTACGCGTGCAGTGCATTATGTTGCGACTAAGAAAATATGTTACGGGAAGGAGGGAAGAGGTAGTAGTGTTTGTGGACATTATATCATAAGTGGCAGGAAAGACCTCTGCATATAGGGCGTTCCACATACGAATAGTCTGCTTAAAGAAAGAATTTTTTGTGTAATGCACTGACTGATCCACTGGCTAATTGACCACAAAGGATGTGTTCGCTAAGAAAGACGAGTATACGTAGGAACACATGATTCTGGGGCACAAATTATGGTATTGACAGCACTAATCCTTTTTTTTACCAGCATAAATTCTCTCATTGCTGCGAATAAATATAGAAATTAGCCTAAAAGCATATCAGCAGGATCTTTGCTTGTTGTCGCGCTTGCCTTTAAAGTAAACATTCTTGTATACACTCATGTATTCTATTTTTAAGAGATTGCTGTATTTGCTGCATAGCGTCTATTCTGTTTATACCATAAACAGTATATTTTTCTCATGCTCCGAAAGGAATAATAAAACCTCACCATGGTGTTTTTGGCATTTAAAAAACGACTGATACAAATATAACCGGCTTGTGTACACGTACACCCATGTTTCAAATTCCCATAACGATTTTGAATAAATTTCTCATTTAATTTCCTCTCTTTTGTTACTGCCAACTATTGTTGTATAATTGTGAGTACTTGTAGTGCGTTAAATTAATTTGAGCTGTTTGTAGTAAGACGGGAGGTAGCGTCGCATTATATTAAGAAAATGTTTGGAAAAAAGGTAGCAAATACGAATAAACAATTTCGAGTAAACCTTATTATTAATTTACAACAATTATAATTTGCACACATAGAAGAAAGGAGTACATACAGCTCTAATGTGCAATATTTTTCTTTTCTCTACAGCCAAATCTATATTGCTTTATAGAAAAACCAAAAGTAAATATCAAATACTTTTCAATTATAAAACAAGAGAAAGAAGAGTAAGAATAGAATATAAGTAATATATTTAAATTCATCTTAAGCCACAAAGTTTATAAAAGAACACTTTGATTATGTGAGTCAATAAATTTCCATTAAGAGTAAAAACACACTAAAGTGAGAAGCTCTTCTATGAAGAGTAATAAAATTTTTGGCACATAAAAGTAAAAACTTCAAAAAACTGAGGCAAAATTAAAACACATTTTTAAGTTGAAACTTGTCAAGTGTAGTAAAAAGTAGTTGAAATAAAAAGATCATCATAAACTCTTGAAATTGTTTGATAATATTTTATGTCTTTGCTTCTTCACTTGTTCCTTTTTTTCTTCGTAATAATTTTTTAAGTGCATTCTTTGCGTTTTTTGATGTATTGTTTTAGAGCAGAAAAATATTAGTTTTGCAGTAGAGAAATTAAAATAAACTTTACGCCGCTTACAAATTCAAAGAAGCAATAACTCTTTTCGTAAACTTTTCTAATTTAAAATTAATTAAAGTCAGTATTAAACAAAGTATTTAATAGGTTTTTATGCTATGTCATAAACACAATAAACTCAACGCAGCAAGCACAACAGTTTTGCAATTGCAGCCTAAGGTAAGCTGCATGTGCATCCTCCCAGCAGATTTCTGGCAAAAACTATGAGAGTAAATAAAATTGCCATGAAAAGTTTCTCAAAAATCTGTCCTTCGGTGTCGACTTTAAACTGTAGGTCCCGCCACTCATGTATAAAATTAACGGACACAAAATAAGCGGTAGGAGAAACTAGGTCGTAATCCTGACTGAAAGGTTGTAATGACCAATTATGTATGTACTTCATCATATTATCGAATGGACAGCATTGATCCTCTTGTTGTGAGCACAAATACTCTCACTGTGAGCACTAATTCGTTCATTGCTGCAAATAAAAATAGAAGTTAGCCTAAAAGCAAAGCAGCAGAATTTTTGATTGTTGTCGAGCTGCCTGTAAAATGATCACTTTCGTATACATTTATGTATTCTATTTTTGAGAGATTGCTGCATTGCTTTTCTTGCAGTTCAGGGATAAAAGATAATAATTTAATGAAATAAGTGAATGAAAATTAATAAAATTTATATATTTAGTGACTATTAATTGAAAAAAAAGAAAAGAAAAATAAATAAAATAAATAAAGTATAAGAATTGAATTTTGTGTTTGAAAAATAGTTGCCAACAATGTCGTCTACAGATGGCTTGCCGTAAGCTCAGCTAAACCTTTGAGCATACTCTCTAGCCGGACAACGATCTGATCCACACTTCACTCGTTCCGAAGTTGTGAGTTATCTATAACTGTCTAAAACTATTTCAAACACCGGCATGTTGACCATGTTCGCGAAGAACTCACCGGTAAGCTCTATAAATCGATTTTCAGCACTGTGTATTAGTTAAAAGAAGGAATAAAAGGGGAATGTCACAATATCAATTCAATATATTGAAGTTGCCGTTGTCTAGTAGGTAGTGTGTTGGCTTATTACGTAAAACCCGGGTGCGTATCCCAGGTCAGACATCAAAACGAAATATGAAAAAAACAATATTTCTTCGGCGACTTCCTTTCAGCTGATTTCTGGTAAAAGCTCTGGTAAACCTGCAATGAAAAAGTTTCTCAAAAATCTGTCCTTCGGAGTCGACGTTAAACTGTAGGTTCCGCCACTCACGTATGAAATTAACGCACACAACATGAGTGGTGTAAGAAGCTAGGCCGTAATCCTGACTGAAGGGTTGTAATGGCCAATTAAAAGACTTGAAAATATTAAAAAGTTATTCATAGTTATTGGTTACAACCTTTCATTTATGTTGTGTGTGTATTTTTATACATTTTTCATTACAATTTTAGTTACTCTCACAGTAAATGTAAATGTGTAAATTTTATACATGAGTGGCGAGACCTACAGTTTAAAGCAGTGGTGCTCAAACACATACTATCATAGTTTTGGTTGTGTTGGTAAAGCAGCGGAGAACAAAATTCAACTTAATTTTTGAGAATCGTACACTGGGAAAATAAAAAAATAAAAAAATTGGTTTATTGTGTGGCGTGCATGCACATAATGAACTTATGTATGTATGTATGCATGTATGTATGTATTGATGAATATATTGATGTATATGTGTATGTATGTATGTATTGATGAATATATTGATGTATGTGTGTGTATGTATGTATTGATGAATATATTGATGTATGTATGTATGTATTGATGAATATATTGATGCATTGATGAATATATTGATGTATGTATTGATGAATATATTGATGTATGTATGTATCAATACGTCTGTCGTCAAATTCAAAAAGAAATTTCCGTCATCGAATGGACGGCACTGCTTTGCTAAAGCCAAAGCAACTATGTATATATGATGCCTTTTTAAAAGGCAACGACAATTTATCGTTCTTATATGGTAAATTATTGTAATTTGGTACGTCCGTTTCGTCAACCATGAATTTAAAAAATTCTGCATTTAATTGCAATAATTTTAAAGTCCTATTATTCCCTTTAATGTTGTCAAAAAATCCGTGGCTAGCCTCGTAATGTCTTTTTATATAAAAAAAAAGATTTGCGACATAAATAGCGATAACACACAATACATTGTGCATTACCATCCATATTCTCTATAAAAAAGAAATCATATTCCCAATTTCCATCAAAAATTTTGCTGCGTGTATTTGCAAAAAACAAAAAAATCATTCAGAAAAGTTGCGTAGCGAGATCTTGCCTCATCAAGTGCTAAACATCAACTGAATTGATTTTGTTCTCTGAGTTCAACACAAAACAACAAACAAAGCAACAAACACACGATCATTATAAGAAACCACACAAGTAAGCTTATAGTGTACGTGTATCAACGCAGCGTCAGCAGAATTTTCTTTGCCTATCACATGTGATAGGAAATTTGGATTTTGAGCATCACTGGTTTAAAGTCATGTAAAGTGAACGACAGATTTTTAAGAAATTTTCAGTACAATTTTATTGACTCTCAGAGCTTTTGATAGAAATCTGCTGGAGGCAATTGCCGAAGACATATTCTTTCGTAATTCATTTTGTTGGAGATGTCTTACTTGGAGTTTGAACGGTGTCCTCATGTCTAATAAGCCAACACACGACCTATTAGACTACGGCGACTCAGCGTGTACAATTTTTTTTAAACATTAAACTTAAATTCAAAATATAATACTTTTTTATAAAAATGTTTGTTAAAATATCTTTTATTACACGATATATTTATTTTTGCTTTTTTCCATAAAGTGTCACACATTACCCCCTTTGACCCTTTTTAACAAAGATTAATTTCATAATTATGGCGAATTCATAAATTATTCGTTTATTTTCATCGCTACAGAGGTAAGCGAAATATACATACATATGTACACAATGCATTTAGCCTTTGGTGCGTATACGTAATATGTTGTCCACAGTACATTGCGTGTACGTATCAGTTGTTAAGAAACTGTTGTAATATTAAAATAAATATATTTTTATTTTCTTTTCTACATTAATTAAATGACATGTACTACAAATGTATACAGGTGTTACCTTTTTTTAATAACTTTATTGAAATAGGTTGAAAAGTACCCTATATTTGGTACGAATACTCATTAGTCTTTACTTAAGAAGATATACAAAAATTTTGTTTAAATTCAACTTTGCTTGGAAAACATTAATTTTTCTCTTTCTTTTAATTGCCTAAAATTGTAACCACAATTTGTTTATATTTATAATATTTTACGTATTATTATGGTATTATTTGTAATAAGTACAGTACTTATAAAAAGTGAACGGCTTTTAATTTGGTTTAACACATTTATGACCGTTGTAAAAACAATTCATTGTCTAGGATGTATTGAAAAACTCTTGACGTTTATTAAAAATTATTAAAATTACTGAGAAGGTCTATGAAATAGTAGACTTCAGTTTTCATACAACATATGAAACATTATTTATTAAAAATTGAAAACTTTTCTATGACTAGTATATTTATATCATTTGTAGGGTAACAATACATATGACAAATGGTTTTACACTGAATATTATTTAATTCAACAGCATAATTATATCATTCATTTACAATCGGTGTCATATTATGATATTGATTAACATGTTTGTTAAAAAATCCTCGACATTAACCTCTGCTATTAATAATCACACAATTGAACACAAATTTGCTTGAAACCAATACATAGTCCACTACTACGTTTCTCATTTATCTCGTTAAATAGCAGTTGGCTTCAAAAGTAGCACATGTTTTTAATTGAATTATAATTTGTATTCATATAAAATAAATCAGAAAATTAAAGCTACAACAATTACATTAATTACATATGTATGAAAATATTCCAGTAAAATTTTTAATATTTTACAGTGTAAAATTAAAGCTTGCTGTGTTAACATGAAAATATTTTAAAATTTTTATCTTTAAAATTTTAAGTAAATTGTTATTGACATGGGTCAGAGAATAATAGTACCGATGTTTAAAGCTAAACTTTTTTGTTACTGGACTCACATTGAGAATCTTTTACGCAGTACTATTAATGGAATATTTTTAAAAGCTCTTAAGCTTATTGGAGGCAAATACTTCCCTAAAATAGTTTTTCTAGAAAACTATGTATTGTTATGACCATCGGAAGCTACGATTTTTTCCATTTAGTATGGAAATTTCTGATACCAATTTCTTCACACCATGAAGCGCATTCCAGTGAGAGCATGCTGCCTAGGTCGAAACAAATGCTAGCCCAAGATCTGGGCTATAGGCCGGGCGGGGAACATTTTTTTCCAAATAGTTTTCGATCGTCGCCGCCACATGTTGGGGAGCGTTAGCAAATTGCTTGCTTTAAACGACTTAATTATCATTAATTCACAATTCTCCCGTGAAGGTCTGGCCCTATTTTAGCAGCTCATAATGAATCATATAGTTCTGATCTCATATTCTGCTTGGCCGTATATTTTCAACTCTTAAATTCTGCTGCTTTTATAAATTTTAAAATTTCACTTGAGACTCGCTTAATGACTATGCCAGCTCTTCTTGCATATGACATGAATAATCTTTCCAAATTATGGTCTTTGAAATTTTGATTATCTCGGACCCTCAGAAAACTCGATACACTTTTTTTTTGATAAAGTGTGTTTCTTTGAATAATACGGTGAATTCAAAGAAATCAATGACCAGTCGTATGCAGTATTTTTTGCAAAAAATGCAGTTTTTTCGGCAGTTTTCGGCACAACTAAAACAAGCAATGCTGACTGAATTTGGCAAAAATTGTACTTTTAAAGGACGTATACATTATTGCTATAAAACAACACATAACCAAGTGGTGCCATCGAAAGTGAATGACCGGTTTAAATTATACTACTAATACTACTAATGCCAAGATGATTAAGAAATTGTATTTAAACAAGATTGCCTTGAAAAAGTTTCTACAAAAATCTGTCGTTCGGTGTCGACCACTCTGGTCTTTCAATGAAAAATTTCGATGAAAAATATCAATCTTTAGTGATATCACAGATATAATTTGCTTCATTTAAAAATACCCCTATTGTTATTAAAATGATAAACAAAAGCTCCAAAAACAAAACAATGGACTTGTTTACATGATCAACGAATAAACAAAAATAAAGCAACAACATCAGTATATATAAAAGGGGATAAACAAGTAAACAAGCACCAACAACACTGAAAGGACAAACGTAAACAAAATACACAAACATCAATAACGTAAACAACATGTGTACATTTATAGAGATTTCGAGAAGATAAAGTCATTTTCCTTCGAAAGCATTCATCAGACTGTTTACCCAAAGATATCAAAAGCAAGACAAAGCAAAGATGAGAAAGAATTCGGTCAGTCTTGTGTGAAGACACGTTGCGTGTGAAGAGAATAATTGTGATTTAAAGATCTCTGTTATAAAGATCTATTGAACAATTTTTATTGTATACGTGGAAGAGTGTAGAGAAGAATAACAATTAAAGCAAATTGTTGTTGTTTAAATCAAGTCGTGAAAGTTGGCACACGGAATTGATTTAAAACTTAACTCAAATTTATTTTTGTTTTTATTTGCAATCTATGAACTCACATTTTTAACGTTTTTAAAAGGGTAAAAACATATATATAGAATTTTTTCTTCCAATCTGATAAGGTAACACATAACATTACTCCAAATTGAAGATGAATAATAAAATGAGGCCAATTACAGATGTTTATTCTTCAGATTGTCATCTGAGCTATTGAGGGCAGAAATTATGTTATAAAGATACAGCATTTGTTATCATTAGTACATACATATATTCGATTATGAATGATAATTATTTTTGCGGCTTCAAAGAGACAAAAGACAATACATAAATAATTACATTTATATCAATGCCATTTCAAATCATAATTGTGCAGAAAGAATTAACACATATTGCTTATGCTCTTTTATTTAATTGTTGATCAGACTGCGACTAGCGCACATGTCAGCGGATGCTATAATGGTTTTTCTTAAGTTTACACTCAAAAATATTTTATGTTAAAAAATCCTTTTTTTTAAATTCAAAGTTTTATATGTTCTTAAAACACATTCTGATTGTTTTAATAGTCAAGTAAATAATTTAGATGATAGGGAAAGAGAACAAGTTTTTTATAGACATAAAGCAATATTTTGGAAAAATTAAAAGGTTGATTATTATTATTAGAGGAGATTTATGCGCCAAAATTAGATCCCAGCAAATACCTAATAAAATATTCCTTACTTATTAAGTCAGAGATTTATAACTTTATGTATGTTGATAAAATAAAAATCACTTTTCTATGACTGTAAACTCTCAACTTATTTTCTTTCTCTCTCTCTCACAACCAAAAAATTTTTGTTAATCCCTGATTTATATTGAAATAAAATAGTTTGCGTATGATTAATATTTAATATGTGATGCAGCAATATTTAATCATCATACGACATGGTGGGTGGCTTTAGTATGAGAACAAACAAACAAAAACTATTGCATACCCTCTGGGGTTAGAAAGAGGCAATCAAAATAATTGTTAATAATAATTAAAAAAGAAATCTATTTTCATTTGTTTTATTTTTTCATTTTTTTTAAATTTTTATAAAATAAATATAACAGCCAATGATAAAGCAACTATTTAATGCAGCAGATTTCTGAGAGTCAATTCCAAAAAAGAATTTTTTTAAATATTTTTCAAATTTTTATTGAGAATATTCGTTTCTTCGAAAATATATTTAAATTACGTGTTAATTTGGTGTTAGTATAAAACACTGTTAAACTATCCGTTAAAATTTTAATGAAATTTTAAATTATTTTAATAACACGTTTTACTTTAATGATATAAATTTATATGGCAATAAAGTCTCTTTTGATAATATTATAACATAATTATTATAATATTATCGTTTTAAATAAAAGTTGTAAAACTCAAAAAAAAAAAAACCAAAACGTCATTTATTTTTTATAAATATTAAATGTAATCATTGCTCTACTTTCGTCTTTTCTAGGAATACAAATATTCATTTATCATGCAACTGTAATGAATATAAGAAACTTCTACAGCTAAATGCAGCAATTCTATATGAGTTCCACCTGCATGTATAGCGAAATTCCGGTATCCACTCAACCAACATGCAACTACTAACGAAAAGTAATGTTTTCCTTTGAAATGTAAGACAGTTTTTAAGTTTTACAAAAACAAAAATAAAGTTACAATTTCGCAATTTACAAAATGTAATTATCATAAAATTTTTTACATTTTACAACAGAAAAAAAAAAATAAAATTGTTTACAAGTTCAAGATTTTTGTTTAAATTATTCAAAATATTTTGCAAGATTTATATGGTATGATTCAATATAAAATTATTTAAAGTTGATAAGTTTTAACATACTTTTTTCAGGGTCTGTTTAACCAATATTCATTGTGTTTAATCAATACTAAAACATAAAATCAATAATAAGTGTTGATTGGTTTGTTTGTGTGTATTTCTTTCAGTTTCAAGTTTCAGACTTTCTTCAAATTCTAAGAGAGTAATTCTCGAAAGTTGAAGTCGCTCTAGTCTATTAGGTAGTGCGCGGGCTTATTAGACGTGAGACCTTGGTTCACACCCTAGTCTAAAACGATATATGAGAAGATATTTCTTCGGCGAATTTCTCTCAGCAGTCTTCTGGCAAAAATGCGGAGAGTAAATGCAATTGCCATGAATGGTTTCCCATAAATATCACTTGTTCAGAAACGACTTTAAACTGTAGATCACTATACCTATAGATAAAATTAACACACACAACTCGGGTGGTGTGGCAGCAATGTCGTGATCCTGACTAAAGAGTTTGAAATGAACAATTAACTCAGTAACTCCTGGCAATTATAGACACAGTTGCCTTAGTAAATAAATGATTACGACTATAGAATGAAAATTCGAAATGGTATGTATATTCACATAAGTAATGTAATTAAAATTGTTCAGTTTTATATAAGAAACCACTGAGACCATCTACAAATTGCTTTAAGTTCTATATTGACAGCAAATAATCTTGCATTGTGTGTTTGTTATAATACGAAGAGATTTATCCATTGCCAGCAGCATTCTGGTACCCAGAAGGGGACTTGTGTTCATCACTGTTCAAGATTATCTGAACTTGGCTGAGAAGTCCTCATGCAACCAACCTTTAGCTTAGAACTTAGACCTTCGTTGCATTTTTATAGAGAAATTCAAGAGAGTTATTTCTCTTGATAATAAAAAATTGGCAGAAAGAATTTTGACCACTGAAGAAGTAGTTGGAAGTCGCCGTAGTCTAGTAGGTAGTGTGTCGGTTTATTAGGCGTAAGGTCACTGTTCAAATCCCATGTCAATATTTCTTCAGCGAATGGCTCTCAGCACATTTCTGGCAGAAACTCTGAGAGTAAATAAAATAGCCATGAAAAGTTTCTCAAAAATCTGTCGTCCGGAGTCGACTTTAAACTGTGGGTGCCGCCACTCATGTATAAAATCGACATACACAATGTGAATGGTCTGAGAAGCTAGGCCGTAATCCTGACTGAAGGGTTGTAATGGCCAATTATGTATGTATGTATGAAGCAAACAAAAAAGACATGCAGAATTGGCATTCAGAAAGGGAATTGTGTTCATCACTGTTCAAGATTATCTAAACTTGGCTTAGAAGTCATCATGCAACCAACCTTTAGCTTAGACCTTAGACCTTCGTTGCCTTTTTATAGAGAATTTAAAGAGAGTTATTTCTCTTTATAATAAAATTTTGACAGAAAGAAAATTGACCACTGAAGAAGCAGTTGAATAATAAGCAACCCGAAATATGACCGGAAGGCAGATGTAACTCAATTAAACTCATACATGATCAAAAGTAAATTTCAATTAAGAAAATTTTAATTCAAAAATTTATCAGCAAATTGTGTAAGTTTGCTTTTCAAAAAATCGTTAAGAATTTAACTGAAAATTGTTTTTCTATCGAATCTTTTACATTAAAATTAACTGCTAATGCCATTAAAAAAGAATTCAAAATTGTACATAATCTTTGTTAAAAAAGGTATGAAAACACCCTCCTTATGTTATCTGTACAAATAAATTTATTTGAAAATTCATTCATAATCTTGTTCTTGTTTTTATTTTTGTGTTAAGACTTGTAAGTAGGCGGTAAAAAATTGTATGTCTTCGACTAGGAGTAGGAAAAGAAAACGAAAAGGATTTTCGTTATTTTAACTTTTGGCAAGCATATCTATACTACCACTACTAAAGAAACACCCAAACAAAAATACTTCCAAAAGCATTTAAGATACTTACTAAGGGAGAAACAACAAAAATAACTAGAAAATTTGAATACCAATTTGTTAAATAACTGATAAGGACTGATATAGAAATACTGATTATGAAAGAAAAAGAGTGAAAAAAGAGAGAGGAGGCTGAAAGCGAGCAAGAACAATTATGTATGAAAATTATAAGATGGGACACAATCCAATATAAAATAAAATCTTGTTAAAAACCTTAAATTGGCTTTCATACTTAAATTTACTAGTTAGTACATCTACGGAAAATTTAACCCAGTGTTTCAAATAATTATTCGTACACCGTGCTATTGAAAATATATTGCAGCGTATTTCAAAAGAATTCCATGTCGTTTTGATTCAACAAAAATTTTTCAAATATTATTTACAAAATAAATTTTTGAAGTCGCTGTAGTCTAGTAAGTAGTGTGTTGGCTTATTAGATGTAAAAGCCAGGTTTCGAGCCCCAGGCCAAACATCAAGACAAAATTCAAAAAAAGGAATATTTTCTCAGCAGATTTCTGGCAAAAACTCTGAGAGTAAATAAACCAGCCATCAAAAAGTTTCTCTAAAATCTGTCGTTCGACGTCCCGCCACTCACCTATAAAATTAACGCACACTACATGAGTGGTGTGAGAAGCTAGGCCGTAATCCTGACTGAAGGGTTGTAATGGCCAATTATGTATGTATGTATGTATGCTGTATGCTATTTGAGAATAATTTCTAATGTGTATAGCATTTATATAAAATGTAATAATTATGATTTATAGCCTAATTGTACTTGAATTTGTCTGGCATTGTTGGTTTTCAATGTCACAAAAGCAGTTTCATAAACCCGTAAAAATATTTAAATTCCCATAATAGTACTGGCCTGCATAAAGTATGACACATGAAAGCGAAATTTGTTGACACTAAAAAAAATTTGGTCAATTGAGATACAAAACTAGATGCTCTGAGATAAGCTTTACAATGGAATTTTCAAAAAACAATAGTATTTATGTTTTTTCTACCCAAAAACTGCTTTAATTTGAACTTGTAATGTGAACCAAAACTCCACTATCAAACAGCCTTCAAAATGAATTTGCAAAATAAAAAGAACAGCAAGAATATATTTTGTATTCCTTATGGCATTTAAGTTCAATGTGAATGCATAAATCAAGCTTTACAACTGAATTTATTGATAAACTTTTCTTATTTTTGCAAATAAGTTTGTATATGTAGGAATCCATTGAAGAGTTATAAAAAGTTCAATTTAAATCCATTATTTGCTAGGATTTGTTTTTATGCCATCAAAGTTCAAGATTTTTGAAATTTTTTGTGTTACTTAATGTTACTTAAAATCTTTGTATATGAAATGAAGAGATGAACGTTTTTAAGTGCGAACAATTTTTATTATTCTTGGAAAGAAAGAGAATGTAAAATTTAATTTTGTAACTACCTAGTCTAAGTTCTTCTGTTAGTTGAATAGAACTCAAAAATCCTTTTTTTTATTTCTCGAACCCTCCAAATTTTTTATTTATTTGACAAAACTTTTTTTTTTTACTTTACGCACAAATTTATTGATATGTTTGATCCTACATATTTTAAAAATTCAAGGTTTTTTAGAAAGTGGAGAGGTTAGCTTTTCAAACAGTATATATAAATTTTTGTTCAAACTTAAATGTTATGAGTTTTGATGGTTATTATTGATTATTTTTTTCTTATTTTTTCAAGTTTGGCCATTCTTAATTGCAAAATTTAATCAAAAAATAGAAAATAAGTAGAGACATTCTTAAAGTGCACTCTCTTGTTAAGAGTTTGACACTTCGTTTGATAAAATTGAAGAAAAATTACCGTCGTTATTATTTAAAGAGTATAACAGATTAGTCATAATTTTTCAAATTAACTTTCATTTCAAAAATTCTCAAAATTTTTGATCGATCTTGATTGTTTACCTGAGAATTTGCTCTTTGCACGTTTGAACGACTACCAAAAGTAGTGTAATATTTCCGTTTTCCGTAAATATTATTATATTCCACGGCTTTATTGAAGTCGTCGAACATATTCGTTTAAAAGTTATAAATTCGTAAATTGTTCGATAGCTTTTTTACATCAAAAGTTTTTCAAGTTTTAGTCATGTTTCATCGAAATTTTTATATGAAATTCTACTTAAAACAGTAATAATAAATCCAATTTTTCTAAAATAAATTCTAATTGAATAACTTATCAAAATAAAAATTTCCACAATAATGTTAAGAACAATAAGATTTTCTCATTTATTATGTACTAATATAGGAAAAGATACTTTGATCACGTTTATGTTAGCATAATTTAGTTTTTGTTCATTAGCATTAGAAGAGAGAAAATTTTCTGCAAGGCAGTGATATGCATAGGTTTGTAAATTTTGCGCTTGTGAATGAAACATTGAATCACATAATTTTCCGCTTCATCATTTGTAATTGTTTACAAAAGGAAATTGCATTTTATTTTCTTTCTATCTCAACACATCGGATTTCTATGCAAACGTAAATAAGTGGTTCTTAAGCTTTTTTTCAATCACTTCACAATACATGCAAACTTTTATTGGCTCAACCGTAGTATCATGAAAAAATAAATAAAATTTTTTTTGGCGCATTCCTGCTAAACAAAGCGTTTTATTTTCTTCAAAACATACAAAAATTAACACAAAAAAAGTCTGATAGTGGGAACCTCTGCTCGGTATCATGTTTAAAATAAACTTATTTATATCCGTGCATGTATCTTCAGATGTAATTCAAATAGGAAGTACACATGCATTTAATACCAAAGTGAAATAATATATCAGAGCACAATAGCGTGTTTCATTGTTTTCCTTTATTTTCAATTTCCCGTACAATGGCGTGCTTTTATTTCCGGATTATTCTTAATTTTCATTTTACTTCTCGAAGACTTTTGACAAAAGAAAAAGAATTTGTTTGCAAAACGTGGTATTAAATTACGTGTACCTGTTCGTATTAAGAGCAGTAAAGTTTTATTTTGTACGTAGCAATGTTTTGAAGTTTACATAACGGAAACACAAATATTGTAAGAGATACTTTGTTTAGAATATTATCGAATTCTTTTTTTTCACAAGAGAAGTTTTAAATTATTTGTTTGAAAACTATTTTGGGTTAAAAAAACTTCGTATTCTTTTTCACAATGAAGTAGAACTCAGCTCCAGAATCGTACTATACTACTGGTTTTATTCATGATTTTAAAAAAGTATTAATAAGAAAATTAAATTTTCATCAAGTTTTTCAATTGCCTTTAAATTATCTTAAATTATGTCTTTGTTTTCTACGACCTCAGTTAAGGGGTCACGTTTAGTTTGGGTTAGGTTAGCTGGTAGCTTATCGTTCATAGTCAAGTTCACTCGCTGGCTCATATGATCCATTGTGTTACCCAAAGTATGGTAAAACCCCTTGTCATAATCCGTTAGAGATAAGTTTGAATCATACTGAGCTTCGGATGAAACCTGCCGGTACCCTTAGTGGCACGTTCGCCACCGTGCTCAGATCTACAAACGTTCTGTCACCCAAAACCATGAAGCCCATGTCACTTACATAAAAGACGTTGTACCGATTCCGTTTCTTCCAAATACTGGCAGCTCCTGCAGTAATCCTGATGGGGCAGTGCAAGCGTGTAAGCGAAACAGCCAATAAAATTGTTACGTTTTTATCATTTTAAAAACGTTAAAAATATGAGTTCGTAGATTGCAAATAAAATAGAAATAAATTTGTGTTTAGTTTTAAATCAGTCGCCGTAGTCTAGTAGGTAGAGTGTTGCCTTATTAAACGTAAAGCCAGGTTGAGAGCCCCAGGCCAGACATCAAGACAAAATACAAAAAGTATTTCTTCGGCGATTTTCTCTCAGCAGATTTCTGGCAAAAACTTTGAGAGTAAATAAAATTGAGTTCGGAGTCGACTTTAAACTGTAGGTACCACCACTCATGTATAAAATTAACACACACAACATAAGTGGTGTGAGAAACTAGGACGTTGTACAATGGGCCAATTCGACCTCCGGGTACTGTACTTGTCTTAATTGGCAAGTACACGTCCTCTAACCTAACCTTTAAATCAATTCTTTATTGTTCGCACAATTCCGTGTGCCACCTTTCATGTCTTGACTTAAACGGAAATAATTTGCTTTAATTGTTATTATTCTTTACACGCTTTCGCGTACACAATAACAATTGTTCTTCAGATGTTTATAACGCAGATCTTCAAACCACAATTATTCCCTTCACACACACCGTGTCTGCACACAAGACTGACTGAATTCTTTCTCAACCCGTTGCCTGCTTTGTCTAGCCTGTTATATCGCTGGGTAGAATGATGAATGCTTTCGAAGCAGAATGACTTTGCCTTTCGCGAACTCTCTATAAATGTAAACAAGTTGTTTTCATTATTGTTGTTTGTATATTTTGTTTACGTTTGTCCTTGCAGTGTTGTTGTTGCTTATTTTTTACTTGTTAATCCCATTTTTTATACACTGATGTTGCTGCTATATTTTTGCTTATTCGTTGATCATGTAAACAAGTCTATTGTTTTATTTTTGGAGATTTTGTTTATCATTTTGATAACACCATTTCCATTTTCGTAACAATATAGTGCCCCGTTAAAATTACTGTCAGAATGCAACCGCCCTCTTGTCGTAATCAAGTAGTACGGTGCTGGACACAGCAGTTTTGAAATTCACAAGCAGGTATGTTATACCACCTACGGTTTGTTGAATTTCAGGCTGCTTTTTCTTGAAAAGGCGCATATACTCCCTCTATTGTCTTTTCCTCAGATATCTCCGATCCAGTTTATCCACCTTTTCTTTTCCTTCTATGCCACAGTGGCCCGGAACCCAGTAGAGGCGGGCGATTTGTCAACGTATACGGTGTAACGAGTTTATGCTATCCCCAACGTCTTTTGATTTGAAGAGATAAGATCCAATGCTTTGATTGTTGCTGGACTGTGCACACATATGATCAAATTCGATAGAGGTAGATACGTGGTTTTAAACAGCAAACATTTTAGTCTGAAGTACATTGGTTAGCCTGGTTAGATAATCTGTATGACCCATTTAGTGCCAGCTTAACGAAATAGACCTCAGATTCCGTTCCACATTCTATTTTTAAGCCATCGATGAAGACCGTTATATTATCGTTACCGAAGACAGCTTCAGCGACTTATTCTACCCAAGTGGGACTGTGAGTTTTATGTGTTGCTTTGAAATCAGTCTCCGCATCTAAAACTCGGGGATTCGGTTGTATTTCATGTACATGGTTTAAACATTACAGAAAACTTAAGCTGGAGTGCAGTTCTAGAAGCCATGCTTTTAGAGAAAGATATCTCATGGTTGTAGAGAAACGACCAAATCGTGGCTAACCTTCATCGTGAACTTCAGAGCACCCGTGATGCCTAAGCATGACAACCTCCGTACTTGGAATCACGTCTACATTGAGTAAGGTATGAATAGCATCAACACAATTTCATTGTAAAAATATATGTGTAACCTTATTTGAAGTTCTTTTTTGTTTTTGTAAACCGACATAGTTACACTTTTAAATGTTAAAAATCATCAAAAAAAGTCAGGAAACATTGTAAGGAGGAAAAAATAAATTCATGTACATGGAAATGGGTTCAAATTTCCGTTTTTATTTATTGCAGAACACCCATGACTTTTTATCTCATCTCTTGACATCCTATTACCTCCCACTGTACTCTTGTTTTTTTTTATCTCTTTGAAATTGCTCAACATTCCTGTGTGATGGTGTGTGTGAAAACAAAAATCAACAACAAATTCTATGCCATGAATTAATGATGTTGATATTGGCAGCAACCGTTTGTTGTTTCGCTTAAAAAAAAAGCGGATGTTTTTTATTTTGCTTTGGAAATGGAAATCCTAACAATCGGAAATTATTGCAAATGAACAACAAAAATATTTAAAAAAATCTCTGATTGGTTTTATTTTTGTTTTTTCAATCAAACAAAGTTAAAATTGTTAATTTTTATGGTAAAAACGGTTTTGCCGGAGTTTTAGCAGATCAGAAAAAAAACTTGGAAATTATTTAAATAAATTTTTACGAAATACTTTTTTGTGATTTTTATTAACTTTTTATTGATTTCAAAGGAGGCGATGCATTTGGGGGTAGAAATATAAGTGAGTAAAAATGAAATTGTGTCTTTAAAAATAATAAAAGAACTGCATCTAACAAAAAGAGAATACACATGTTTTTATGAACACAAATATTTTGAAAGTCTACGAAATAAATTCGTGGAAAACGATTTTTTAATACTCGTTTCCTAAAAGGCTTTGAATAGATAGATTGCTTTCAACTATATTCCTGTTTACAGAAAACTTCTGCGAACAAAATTCTTCAATTGGCTTCCAAGTAAAGGAGGTCCTTCGTTCTTCGAAACTAGAAGTTTTCAGGCTTGAATTAAAACGATCGTTAAAACATCAAAACCTTCCTTTATTGTTTGAAAGAAATATATTAAAACTACATACATACATACATAATTGGCCAATGCAATCCTTCAGTCAGGATTACGACTTAGCTTCTCACACCACTTATGTTGTGTGTGTTAATTTTATAAATGAGTGGCGGGACATATAGTAGACACCGAATTAAAAATTATTTTTAGAAACTTTTAATGGAGGCTTTAATTTACTTTCAAATATCTGCTAAGGAGTAGTTGCCGAAGAAATATTTGTTCATATCTCGTTTTGTTCGAGTTTTCTGACCTGGGATTTGAACGTCTAATAATACTTCGATATTATATCATATCAAGTCTACATTTCTTTTAAATGTAGACAGGGATTGTTTGTTCATACCCCTACAAAATTCAACTGACTTGACTAAACTGAAAATATGCGATCATAGATAATGACGAGTGTTCGTTGAATGGGCTCTGGAGTAGTTGGAGACTGACCCGAATTTTCATTGAAAAATTATTTCATGTTCAGACAGCTCATGCGACATTACTGCATAAGTGATTTTAGGTGTGGTGGTGTTGTAAACTAACCTCCCACCTCGTGCTATGGGGTTTTTTGTTGCCTTCGGTGTAGCCGAATAAGTCACAAAGCAGAGCAGTTCACAAAGCCAACATAATCTCTGCCATCGGTTAAAATCAGCTTGATTTATGCGCCTGAGTAATGGAACATTTCGGATGACTTACATACATACATAATTGATCATTACAACCCTTCAGTCAGGACTACGACCTAGTTTCTCACACCACTTATGTTGTGTGTGTTAAATTTTACACATGAGTGGCGGGACCTACAGTTTAAAGTCGACTCCGAACGACATATTTTTGAGAAACTTTTCATGGCAATTTTATTAAGTCTCAGAGTTTTTCCCACAAATCTGCTGAGAGGAAGTCGCCGAAGAAATACTTTTTGTATTTTGTTTTGATATCTGGCCTGGAACTCGAAAGCCCTGACATTTTTACGATGCCATGTTCTAATAACGACATCAACAAGTCTTTCAAAAGAATAAAAAATTTGATGATATTATCATTTAGAGACTTCTGTCGTTCTAGTCATTTTTTATGTGATGCAGCTTTTTAAAATTTTTGGACGAATTTTTTAATGCAGAGGTGTTTTTGTGCACTTTTTTGTTAAATACAACTCTTCCTTTTATGCATTTTTTCTGTTCTATTTAATTAATATTTTGCTTATATTTGTTATGAGGATATTTTTAAGGAGGATAACTCTCTTTATCAGAAGATTCAACTTTTCAGTTGACAAGAAGGCATTTCGAAGCAGATTTCTAAAGTTTCTTGTTGCTTTTATGTGTATATGTATATTAACTAATATCCGGCTGCTAAAGAGCTTCAATATAAATACCATTTTATGTTAATGCATAGTAAACGAGCCGTTTTGCCAAGTGGCATGCACGTTTTAGAATGTTATATACCAACAAGTCATTTTGGCGTTCAGTCTTCAATGAATATGTTGAATGACATATTTTCGAATTCTTATAATTTCTTTCTAGAGATCCAAATTTCATCGATTTTTTTGAGCAATTGACTACTTTATTGAGAAACACAAATGTTGATGGCAATAACATCCTTGTATCCTGGCAACATTTTCTCTGGTTTGCTTTGTATAATATTTCACTTGTTAAAATGGAAATTGTTTGCGTAAAAAGTTATAATTTTATGGTAATGCTTAGGGAAATTATTTTGATATTCTTTTCATATCTACTTTTGGTTTTGGGTTTATTTGTCATTGAAGTTTCAAATGAATAATAATGCTTATGATTTATTAACAGAACATTTATTTTGGAAGATAATAGTACAGAGATATTTCATAAAACATTGGAATTTTATGCGTTAAAAAAATTTCAATGTCAGAAAAAAATTGTCAAATTTGTAGCCAGATTTGTGCTTCTGAGATTATTTACAACTTTGAAAAATGGCTCAGTAGTAGAAGTAGTAGTAGCTATTCCAAGCATGATAATTTTTAACAGCAGGTCGTTCAGTAAGCGCTTCCTACATACAAGTTAAAAAAGTGTGAGTGAGCTTCCATCGAGTTTTATAATTTTCTTTTTTTTTCATTTGAAAGACCTATTGATGGCATTATGAGTGGAATATAACATCGTTCAAATACCCACCAAAGCTATTCTGGCTGGAGCGAATCGAAAAAGAGCAATTTGCCATGGCTCTGGCGATTAAATCAGGCAGACTTTGACCGATGGCAAAGCTTGGTTCGGAGGAATAGATATGAATTTTTTTAAATTGGTGTTAATTATTCGAATACCATTGTTACTGTAGTACCTACATATTTGACTGGTTAGCTAATCTTATAATCATACACCATTCAGTCAGTATTACGACCTAGCTTCTCACGCCACTTATGTTGTGTGTGTTAATTTCATCCATAACTGGCGGCTCTGAGAGTTTAAAGTCATTTCCGAACTACTGATTTTTGAGAAACTTTTTCATGGCAATTTTTATTTTAAACAAGCTTCTATTTTGGCTTACATGTTGAATAAGATGTAGAGATGCTGCTACAAGGCTCTGTTTGTTTCAAAATAGAGCAAATAATTAAACCTGGACGGTTACTCTTCATTTTTGTACATTAAGGTTAATCTTCGTTGAATCGACGAACACTTTAATCCTAATTGGTTACTGTCGTCGAATCGACGAAGCTCATTTACTCTTTATCATATAATTCTTATTTGTTTGACCAAATTTCGCTCTTTTTACCAACAATGTTGGTTGATAACGAAAGCTTGTAGTGAGTAAATGTACCCTCTCCACCCATTTTTTTAATCCTGGATGGTAATTTTTGTACAGTAAGGCTATTCTTCGTGAATGGACGAACAAAAAAAAATTTTTTTCGTCTACTAACTGAAAGCCTTTATAATCAACTAACGTAACTAAAAGAGCGAAATTTGGTCAAACATAAAAGAGTTATATGAGCTTAGTCGATTCGACCGCCCAGGGTTAAAGAAGTTTATAGTCCTCGAGTTACAGTGGGATTGTGTCCTTAATATTCTAGATACTATGTAAGACTGTACACTTTAGCTGTGTTTTCAATGTTATTAACAATTTGTCTTAGCTGTGGCGACTTAATCGAGCAGAATTTGACCGATGGCATGGGTTATGTTGGCGTTAAAGGTCCACTGTTGTTTCTGACTTAGTCAGACCTGCGGTTTAAGAAAACCCCACAAGTAAAACTCTAATGGGGTTAAATCGTGAAACCTCGGTGGCCACCTGATATTGTCACTCGTGCAGAATGTTCAATGTAACATGGACTGTTTGGCTCATAGCACAATCCTGTTGACACCACATGTCGTTAGTATCCAGAAAATCCAATTGAGACAAAAGAGTACGTCGACCCTTATGCTAGCTTTTGACAGTAAAATATGTCAAGGGAATATCTCAAAGGAATACGAACCAGAAACGTTCCCAGTACAAAATCCAAAACAAACAGTGACTTTCTTCGAGATGCATTAGACGCTGTAGGATCTCATGTTGACTGACATTGTCCCAAATTCGACAATTTTCCTTCTTTACGTTCCCATTCGTATAGAAATGGGCCTCATGGCTGAAGATGAATTTTCGCTGAATATTACGCTGAAAATTACAGTTGCCGAATGCCATTTTGATAAAAGAATTTCACAACTTGCAAGTGTTAAATGTAATATTCGTCCATGGTGATTTGGCAAAACAGACAGAATAAATATAAACTAATTTGACAGATGTAGCTTCCATAAAATGGAACGTTCAAAGTTCGGAAGTCTCTATTTTAACACCATTGGGTATCATAGTAAAAAGTGTAATAATGGTCGGTACAAGTTGTGATTGCACGCGGATTATTTCTCACTCAGTAAGCTGGTGTTTAATATGTTGCCTTACGTGCGTATACAACCTGTGCTTCATAGAACATTTGATTAACATTTTTAAAGCCAAGAAATTGATCGACTTTTTTCATGCATGTTCTCCAAAGCCCTACTAATTTAATTATTATTCATGCCCTTTTGTTAAATGACAATAAACTGTGTTGTTAAGAAAATATTTCCTTTTCTCTTCAGCTATCATTAGTATAGATAAGAGAACTGCAAAAGCACCTCCAATAATTTTAAATATTAAAAGAAAAAGAAAAAGAAAAGTTTCTTTGAAAACAATTCACATAAAATTGTCTTTAAGAGACTGAGAACAATTGCAAAGAGTTGCAATTAGTGAATAAACATTCATAAAGAATACATTCAACTACAAAAGAAAATGTAAAGCAGATGGGAAAAATTAAAGTAAACACTTTCGAGGAAACAAATGACATGAAAGAAATAAAATTCTATTGTTTTTGTTTCCTTATTCACAGCGAGCAAAACAAAGGAAACTCATGATAAATGTTGTTAAGACTTATAAAAAATAAATATTTACAATAACAACAACAACAAGTACGAATGGAAAGAGATGGGGAAACGTTCAAATACTATTCACTAAGTATACATTTTATTATACCATTTGCTAGAACCCGTCGTGTTTAACTATCTTCAACGTTCTGCAATCTTGTAGATTCAACGATCTTTCTAAATTTGTTGATCCCTGCTTTTCAATCCCTTTAGACATGGAATGATTACCTTCTACCAGAGATGTGGTGGCTTCTGCGATAATATATAAGACGTGAAGGAAGTATTTATGTAATGTTAGATGTTATAATATTTCAAACAAATAAACATTCAAGCATTCTGTATATGAAAATGTAGAGGATTTCTACAAGGCCTATCCCGCTTTGATAGATGTTAACGGTCATCTTGTTGAAGCTATACATATCAGTCAATACATATCGAAGATATGTACATAGCATTCAATAAGACGTGCAAATAATTAATCGTTTTATCAAAATGGATGTTCTGATGGAATGGATGGATTCGTATAGTCGTTCTATGGAGAAGACGTAATGTGGTGGATAAATTCGAAATAAATTGTTCAGTAAATTATCGTGGGCCAAACGCATGATTTGCCTAAAAACTTGGCGCTACTGTGAGAGTGTGCAAGAGAATCCGAAGTAGTCGATTTCGCGTCACTCAGGGCCATAGACCACAACGTTTTGTTCGCTGCATGGGCTCTAGAGCAGTTGGTAATTGAATTCGATTTTAATTAAAAATCATCTGCAGAAATTAGGCCCAGATTTGTGTGAGAAACTAGGCCGCAATCCTGACTGAAGGGTTGTAATGGCCAATTATGTATGTGTAATATACAAAATGTTCCGAGAGCGTGGTATGCATCCCGAAAAAGTCACTGTTTGGTGAAATGAAGTAATGTTTAACCAATCCACACAAATCATGCCACATTGCATATTCTGTATCTCAGGCCATGATCAAATCAGGTGAGGTGCAGAGAACTGGCCACCGAGAACGTACGATTTAACCCCTTAGACTTATTCTTGGGAGATTTTGTTAAGTCGCAGATGCATTCGAATAAACCAAGAAACATTGCGATCTTTTAAGCCATTATAAGCTATGCCATCGATCAAATAATCGTGCTTTATTCATTTTCGAAATCAGAAAAGCCGTGGCGGATACATAATTGGTTATTACAACTAGTCAGGATTACGACATAGTTTCTCACACCACTTAAGTTGTGTGTGTTAATTTTGTTTGCAAAACGTGGTATTAAATTACGTGTACCTGTTCGTATTAAGAGCAGTAAAGTTTTATTTTGTACGTAGCAATGTTTTGAAGTTTACATAACGGAAACACAAATATTGTAAGAGATACTTTGTTTAGAATATTATCGAATTCTTTTTTTTCACAAGAGAAGTTTTAAATTATTTGTTTGAAAACTATTTTGGGTTAAAAAAACTTCGTATTCTTTTTCACAATGAAGTAGAACTCAGCTCCAGAATCGTACTATACTACTGGTTTTATTCATGATTTTAAAAAAGTATTAATAAGAAAATTAAATTTTCATCAAGTTTTTCAATTGCCTTTAAATTATCTTAAATTATGTCTTTGTTTTCTACGACCTCAGTTAAGGGGTCACGTTTAGTTTGGGTTAGGTTAGCTGGTAGCTTATCGTTCATAGTCAAGTTCACTCGCTGGCTCATATGATCCATTGTGTTACCCAAAGTATGGTAAAACCCCTTGTCATAATCCGTTAGAGATAAGTTTGAATCATACTGAGCTTCGGATGAAACCTGCCGGTACCCTTAGTGGCACGTTCGCCACCGTGCTCAGATCTACAAACGTTCTGTCACCCAAAACCATGAAGCCCATGTCACTTACATAAAAGACGTTGTACCGATTCCGTTTCTTCCAAATACTGGCAGCTCCTGCAGTAATCCTGATGGGGCAGTGCAAGCGTGTAAGCGAAACAGCCAATAAAATTGTTACGTTTTTATCATTTTAACAACGTTAAAAATATGAGTTCGTAGATTGCAAATAAAATAGAAATAAATTTGTGTTTAGTTTTAAATCAGTCGCCGTAGTCTAGTAGGTAGAGTGTTGCCTTATTAAACGTAAAGCCAGGTTGAGAGCCCCAGGCCAGACATCAAGACAAAATACAAAAAGTATTTCTTCGGCGATTTTCTCTCAGCAGATTTCTGGCAAAAACTTTGAGAGTAAATAAAATTGAGTTCGGAGTCGACTTTAAACTGTAGGTACCACCACTCATGTATAAAATTAACACACACAACATAAGTGGTGTGAGAAACTAGGACGTTGTACAATGGGCCAATTCGACCTCCGGGTACTGTACTTGTCTTAATTGGCAAGTACACGTCCTCTAACCTAACCTTTAAATCAATTCTTTATTGTTCGCACAATTCCGTGTGCCACCTTTCATGTCTTGACTTAAACGGAAATAATTTGCTTTAATTGTTATTATTCTTTACACGCTTTCGCGTACACAATAACAATTGTTCTTCAGATGTTTATAACGCAGATCTTCAAACCACAATTATTCCCTTCACACACACCGTGTCTGCACACAAGACTGACTGAATTCTTTCTCAACCCGTTGCCTGCTTTGTCTAGCCTGTTATATCGCTGGGTAGAATGATGAATGCTTTCGAAGCAGAATGACTTTGCCTTTCGCGAACTCTCTATAAATGTAAACAAGTTGTTTTCATTATTGTTGTTTGTATATTTTGTTTACGTTTGTCCTTGCAGTGTTGTTGTTGCTTATTTTTTACTTGTTAATCCCATTTTTTATACACTGATGTTGCTGCTATATTTTTGCTTATTCGTTGATCATGTAAACAAGTCTATTGTTTTATTTTTGGAGATTTTGTTTATCATTTTGATAACACCATTTCCATTTTCGTAACAATATAGTGCCCCGTTAAAATTACTGTCAGAATGCAACCGCCCTCTTGTCGTAATCAAGTAGTACGGTGCTGGACACAGCAGTTTTGAAATTCACAAGCAGGTATGTTATACCACCTACGGTTTGTTGAATTTCAGGCTGCTTTTTCTTGAAAAGGCGCATATACTCCCTCTATTGTCTTTTCCTCAGATATCTCCGATCCAGTTTATCCACCTTTTCTTTTCCTTCTATGCCACAGTGGCCCGGAACCCAGTAGAGGCGGGCGATTTGTCAACGTATACGGTGTAACGAGTTTATGCTATCCCCAACGTCTTTTGATTTGAAGAGATAAGATCCAATGCTTTGATTGTTGCTGGACTGTGCACACATATGATCAAATTCGATAGAGGTAGATACGTGGTTTTAAACAGCAAACATTTTAGTCTGAAGTACATTGGTTAGCCTGGTTAGATAATCTGTATGACCCATTTAGTGCCAGCTTAACGAAATAGACCTCAG
The DNA here is from genome assembly GCA_958299815.1 of Sarcophaga carnaria. Classification (NCBI taxonomy): domain Eukaryota; kingdom Metazoa; phylum Arthropoda; class Insecta; order Diptera; family Sarcophagidae; genus Sarcophaga; species Sarcophaga carnaria. The sequence continues at coordinate 48,389,885 of OY283150.1, forward strand.
ATTCCGTTCCACATTCTATTTTTAAGCCATCGATGAAGACCGTTATATTATCGTTACCGAAGACAGCTTCAGCGACTTATTCTACCCAAGTGGGACTGTGAGTTTTATGTGTTGCTTTGAAATCAGTCTCCGCATCTAAAACTCGGGGATTCGGTTGTATTTCATGTACATGGTTTAAACATTACAGAAAACTTAAGCTGGAGTGCAGTTCTAGAAGCCATGCTTTTAGAGAAAGATATCTCATGGTTGTAGAGAAACGACCAAATCGTGGCTAACCTTCATCGTGAACTTCAGAGCACCCGTGATGCCTAAGCATGACAACCTCCGTACTTGGAATCACGTCTACATTGAGTAAGGTATGAATAGCATCAACACAATTTCATTGTAAAAATATATGTGTAACCTTATTTGAAGTTCTTTTTTGTTTTTGTAAACCGACATAGTTACACTTTTAAATGTTAAAAATCATCAAAAAAAGTCAGGAAACATTGTAAGGAGGAAAAAATAAATTCATGTACATGGAAATGGGTTCAAATTTCCGTTTTTATTTATTGCAGAACACCCATGACTTTTTATCTCATCTCTTGACATCCTATTACCTCCCACTGTACTCTTGTTTTTTTTTATCTCTTTGAAATTGCTCAACATTCCTGTGTGATGGTGTGTGTGAAAACAAAAATCAACAACAAATTCTATGCCATGAATTAATGATGTTGATATTGGCAGCAACCGTTTGTTGTTTCGCTTAAAAAAAAAAGCGGATGTTTTTTATTTTGCTTTGGAAATGGAAATCCTAACAATCGGAAATTATTGCAAATGAACAACAAAAATATTTAAAAAAATCTCTGATTGGTTTTATTTTTGTTTTTTCAATCAAACAAAGTTAAAATTGTTAATTTTTATGGTAAAAACGGTTTTGCCGGAGTTTTAGCAGATCAGAAAAAAAACTTGGAAATTATTTAAATAAATTTTTACGAAATACTTTTTTGTGATTTTTATTAACTTTTTATTGATTTCAAAGGAGGCGATGCATTTGGGGGTAGAAATATAAGTGAGTAAAAATGAAATTGTGTCTTTAAAAATAATAAAAGAACTGCATCTAACAAAAAGAGAATACACATGTTTTTATGAACACAAATATTTTGAAAGTCTACGAAATAAATTCGTGGAAAACGATTTTTTAATACTCATTTCCTAAAAGGCTTTGAATAGATAGATTGCTTTCAACTATATTCCTGTTTACAGAAAACTTCTGCGAACAAAATTCTTCAATTGGCTTCCAAGTAAAGGAGGTCCTTCGTTCTTCGAAACTAGAAGTTTTCAGGCTTGAATTAAAACGATCGTTAAAACATCAAAACCTTCCTTTATTGTTTGAAAGAAATATATTAAAACTACATACATACATACATAATTGGCCAATGCAATCCTTCAGTCAGGATTACGACTTAGCTTCTCACACCACTTATGTTGTGTGTGTTAATTTTATAAATGAGTGGCGGGACATAGAGTAGACACCGAATTAAAAATTATTTTTAGAAACTTTTAATGGAGGCTTTAATTTACTTTCAAATATCTGCTAAGGAGTAGTTGCCGAAGAAATATTTGTTCATATCTCGTTTTGTTCGAGTTTTCTGACCTGGGATTTGAACGTCTAATAATACTTCGATATTATATCATATCAAGTCTACATTTCTTTTAAATGTAGACAGGGATTGTTTGTTCATACCCCTACAAAATTCAACTGACTTGACTAAACTGAAAATATGCGATCATAGATAATGACGAGTGTTCGTTGAATGGGCTCTGGAGTAGTTGGAGACTGACCCGAATTTTCATTGAAAAATTATTTCATGTTCAGACAGCTCATGCGACATTGGATATACTGCATAAGTGATTTTAGGTGTGGTGGTGTTGTAAACTAACCTCCCACCTCGTGCTATGGGGTTTTTTGTTGCCTTCGGTGTAGCCGAATAAGTCACAAAGCAGAGCAGTTCACAAAGCCAACATAATCTCTGCCATCGGTTAAAATCAGCTTGATTTATGCGCCTGAGTAATGGAACATTTCGGATGACTTACATACATACATAATTGATCATTACAACCCTTCAGTCAGGACTACGACCTAGTTTCTCACACCACTTATGTTGTGTGTGTTAAATTTTACACATGAGTGGCGGGACCTACAGTTTCAAGTCGACTCCGAACGACATATTTTTGAGAAACTTTTCATGGCAATTTTATTAAGTCTCAGAGTTTTTCCCACAAATCTGCTGAGAGGAAGTCGCCGAAGAAATACTTTTTGTATTTTGTTTTGATATCTGGCCTGGAACTCGAAAGCCCTGACATTTTTACGATGCCATGTTCTAATAACGACATCAACAAGTCTTTCAAAAGAATAAAAAATTTGATGATATTATCATTTAGAGACTTCTGTCGTTCTAGTCATTTTTTATGTGATGCAGCTTTTTAAAATTTTTGGACGAATTTTTTAATGCAGAGGTGTTTTTGTGCACTTTTTTGTTAAATACAACTCTTCCTTTTATGCATTTTTTCTGTTCTATTTAATTAATATTTTGCTTATATTTGTTATGAGGATATTTTTAAGGAGGATAACTCTCTTTATCAGAAGATTCAACTTTTCAGTTGACAAGAAGGCATTTCGAAGCAGATTTCTAAAGTTTCTTGTTGCTTTTATGTGTATATGTATATTAACTAATATCCGGCTGCTAAAGAGCTTCAATATAAATACCATTTTATGTTAATGCATAGTAAACGAGCCGTTTTGCCAAGTGGCATGCACGTTTTAGAATGTTATATACCAACAAGTCATTTTGGCGTTCAGTCTTCAATGAATATGTTGAATGACATATTTTCGAATTCTTATAATTTCTTTCTAGAGATCCAAATTTCATCGATTTTTTTGAGCAATTGACTACTTTATTGAGAAACACAAATGTTGATGGCAATAACATCCTTGTATCCTGGCAACATTTTCTCTGGTTTGCTTTGTATAATATTTCACTTGTTAAAATGGAAATTGTTTGCGTAAAAAGTTATAATTTTATGGTAATGCTTAGGGAAATTATTTTGATATTCTTTTCATATCTACTTTTGGTTTTGGGTTTATTTGTCATTGAAGTTTCAAATGAATAATAATGCTTATGATTTATTAACAGAACATTTATTTTGGAAGATAATAGTACAGAGATATTTCATAAAACATTGGAATTTTATGCGTTAAAAAAATTTCAATGTCAGAAAAAAATTGTCAAATTTGTAGCCAGATTTGTGCTTCTGAGATTATTTACAACTTTGAAAAATGGCTCAGTAGTAGAAGTAGTAGTAGCTATTCCAAGCATGATAATTTTTAACAGCAGGTCGTTCAGTAAGCGCTTCCTACATACAAGTTAAAAAAGTGTGAGTGAGCTTCCATCGAGTTTTATAATTTTCTTTTTTTTTCATTTGAAAGACCTATTGATGGCATTATGAGTGGAATATAACATCGTTCAAATACCCACCAAAGCTATTCTGGCTGGAGCGAATCGAAAAAGAGCAATTTGCCATGGCTCTGGCGATTAAATCAGGCAGACTTTGACCGATGGCAAAGCTTGGTTCGGAGGAATAGATATGAATTTTTTTAAATTGGTGTTAATTATTCGAATACCATTGTTACTGTAGTACCTACATATTTGACTGGTTAGCTAATCTTATAATCATACACCATTCAGTCAGTATTACGACCTAGCTTCTCACGCCACTTATGTTGTGTGTGTTAATTTCATCCATAACTGGCGGCTCTGAGAGTTTAAAGTCATTTCCGAACTACTGATTTTTGAGAAACTTTTTCATGGCAATTTTTATTTTAAACAAGCTTCTATTTTGGCTTACATGTTGAATAAGATGTAGAGATGCTGCTACAAGGCTCTGTTTGTTTCAAAATAGAGCAAATAATTAAACCTGGACGGTTACTCTTCATTTTTGTACATTAAGGTTAATCTTCGTTGAATCGACGAACACTTTAATCCTAATTGGTTACTGTCGTCGAATCGACGAAGCTCATTTACTCTTTATCATATAATTCTTTTTTGTTTGACCAAATTTCGCTCTTTTTACCAACAATGTTGGTTGATAACGAAAGCTTGTAGTGAGTAAATGTACCCTGTCCACCCATTTTTTTAATCCTGGATGGTAATTTTTGTACAGTAAGGCTATTCTTCGTGAATGGACGAACAAAAAAAAATTTTTTTCGTCTACTAACTGAAAGCCTTTATAATCAACTAACGTAACTAAAAGAGCGAAATTTGGTCAAACATAAAAGAGTTATATGAGCTTAGTCGATTCGACCGCCCAGGGTTAAAGAAGTTTATAGTCCTCGAGTTACAGTGGGATTGTGTCCTTAATATTCTAGATAATATGTAAGACTGTACACTTTAGCTGTGTTTTCAATGTTATTAACAATTTGTCTTAGCTGTGGCGACTTAATCGAGCAGAATTTGACCGATGGCATGGGTTATGTTGGCGTTAAAGGTCCACTGTTGTTTCTGACTTAGTCAGACCTGCGGTTTAAGAAAACCCCACAAGTAAAACTCTAATGGGGTTAAATCGTGAAACCTCGGTGGCCACCTGATATTGTCACTCGTGCAGAATGTTCAATGTAACATGGACTGTTTGGCTCATAGCACAATCCTGTTGACACCACATGTCGTTAGTATCCAGAAAATCCAATTGAGACAAAAGAGTACGTCGACCCTTATGCTAGCTTTTGACAGTAAAATATGTCAAGGGAATATCTCAAAGGAATACGAACCAGAAACGTTCCCAGTACAAAATCCAAAACAAACAGTGACTTTCTTCGAGATGCATTAGACGCTGTAGGATCTCATGTTGACTGACATTGTCCCAAATTCGACAATTTTCCTTCTTTACGTTCCCATTCGTATAGAAATGGGCCTCATGGCTGAAGATGAATTTTCGCTGAATATTACGCTGAAAATTACAGTTGCCGAATGCCATTTTGATAAAAGAATTTCACAACTTGCAAGTGTTAAATGTAATATTCGTCCATGGTGATTTGGCAAAACAGACAGAATAAATATAAACTAATTTGACAGATGTAGCTTCCATAAAATGGAACGTTCAAAGTTCGGAAGTCTCTATTTTAACACCATTGGGTATCATAGTAAAAAGTGTAATAATGGTCGGTACAAGTTGTGATTGCACGCGGATTATTTCTCACTCAGTAAGCTGGTGTTTAATATGTTGCCTTACGTGCGTATACAACCTGTGCTTCATAGAACATTTGATTAACATTTTTAAAGCCAAGAAATTGATCGACTTTTTTCATGCATGTTCTCCAAAGCCCTACTAATTTAATTATTATTCATGCCCTTTTGTTAAATGACAATAAACTGTGTTGTTAAGAAAATATTTCCTTTTCTCTTCAGCTATCATTAGTATAGATAAGAGAACTGCAAAAGCACCTCCAATAATTTTAAATATTAAAAGAAAAAGAAAAAGAAAAGTTTCTTTGAAAACAATTCACATAAAATTGTCTTTAAGAGACTGAGAACAATTGCAAAGAGTTGCAATTAGTGAATAAACATTCATAAAGAATACATTCAACTACAAAAGAAAATGTAAAGCAGATGGGAAAAATTAAAGTAAACACTTTCGAGGAAACAAATGACATGAAAGAAATAAAATTCTATTGTTTTTGTTTCCTTATTCACAGCGAGCAAAACAAAGGAAACTCATGATAAATGTTGTTAAGACTTATAAAAAATAAATATTTACAATAACAACAACAACAAGTACGAATGGAAAGAGATGGGGAAACGTTCAAATACTATTCACTAAGTATACATTTTATTATACCATTTGCTAGAACCCGTCGTGTTTAACTATCTTCAACGTTCTGCAATCTTGTAGATTCAACGATCTTTCTAAATTTGTTGATCCCTGCTTTTCAATCCCTTTAGACATGGAATGATTACCTTCTACCAGAGATGTGGTGGCTTCTGCGATAATATATAAGACGTGAAGGAAGTATTTATGTAATGTTAGATGTTATAATATTTCAAACAAATAAACATTCAAGCATTCTGTATATGAAAATGTAGAGGATTTCTACAAGGCCTATCCCGCTTTGATAGATGTTAACGGTCATCTTGTTGAAGCTATACATATCAGTCAATACATATCGAAGATATGTACATAGCATTCAATAAGACGTGCAAATAATTAATCGTTTTATCAAAATGGATGTTCTGATGGAATGGATGGATTCGTATAGTCGTTCTATGGAGAAGACGTAATGTGGTGGATAAATTCGAAATAAATTGTTCAGTAAATTATCGTGGGCCAAACGCATGATTTGCCTAAAAACTTGGCGCTACTGTGAGAGTGTGCAAGAGAATCCGAAGTAGTCGATTTCGCGTCACTCAGGGCCATAGACCACAACGTTTTGTTCGCTGCATGGGCTCTAGAGCAGTTGGTAATTGAATTCGATTTTAATTAAAAATCATCTGCAGAAATTAGGCCCAGATTTGTGTGAGAAACTAGGCCGCAATCCTGACTGAAGGGTTGTAATGGCCAATTATGTATGTGTAATATACAAAATGTTCCGAGAGCGTGGTATGCATCCCGAAAAAGTCACTGTTTGGTGAAATGAAGTAATGTTTAACCAATCCACACAAATCATGCCACATTGCATATTCTGTATCTCAGGCCATGATCAAATCATGTGAGGTGCAGAGAACTGGCCACCGAGAACGTACGATTTAACCCCTTAGACTTATTCTTGGGAGATTTTGTTAAGTCGCAGATGCATTCGAATAAACCAAGAAACATTGCGATCTTTTAAGCCATTATAAGCTATGCCATCGATCAAATAATCGTGCTTTATTCATTTTCGAAATCAGAAAAGCCGTGGCGGATACATAATTGGTTATTACAACTAGTCAGGATTACGACATAGTTTCTCACACCACTTAAGTTGTGTGTGTTAATTTTATACATGAGTGGCGGGACCTACAGTTTAACGTTCACTCCGAACGACAGATTTTTGAGAAACGTTTTCATGGTAGGTTTATTTCCTCTCAGAGTTTTTGTCAGAAATCTGTTGATAGGAAGTCGCCGAAGATATACCTTTTGTATTTTGTTTGATGTCTGGCCTGGGGTTTGAGCCCTGGCTTTACGTCTAATAAGCCAACAAACTACCTACAAGACTACGGCGATTTCGATTTCACACATGCTTTAAATTTTTTAAGCATTGTTTGGTGGGATGGGCATGAACTTTTCTAAATTGATGTCAGTCGTTCGAATGCCATTGTTATTTTACACCCTAAGTAGCAGAAGCTATCCATATATTCGACTCATTGGCTGTTCTCTGTTTTATTGCTTTCATTTTTTATATTGTCTTTCATTTGTTAAGGTTTTGCGATATCTCAAGTCAAATGGAACGAAAGAAACTTTTAGTTTTGCTTGCATGTTGGAGAAGATGGAGAGATGCTGCTAGAAGGCTATGTGAAAGGGAAGAAAATATTAAGAAATTCATAGTTCTCGAGTTAGTGTGGATGAGTCTACTATGTAAGACAGTAGAACGTCAGCTGCGATTTCATCGTCATTTTCAGTTCATATTCTCTCTCTTACTAGTAACTTTTTTCTATAATCTTTCAGCGGCAACTGTTGTTTCATTTTGATTGCCTGAGTTACATGATGTTGTTAAGAGATGTTGTTATTTTCATTGTCTTCAGGTTTGTCAACTACTACAACGTTAATAAGTTGTTAAAAGTGTTTCATCCAGACCGAAAAAATTCCTTTTTGGAACCTTTTAATCCAGGAAGATTTTCCGATCAGTTTTTTTCAAAATTTTATAATAAATATTGATGATCCCTTTTAATAATAGTAGACTGACTAAGACCATGTATTCGGTGAAGTATAGCAGACCAGTTTCCCACGCTATTAGCATGATTTTATTTCTAGAATTTTTTATTATTTTTTTTTAATAGTGAATGTTGAAGTACCTACTTTGCCACATTTTTTCTTCTACTTGGCAGTATAAACAGCTGGTTTATGATGCTGGTTGAATAGTTAATAGCTGTCGCTTAGTTTGTCGGCCAAAAATATTTGGCTCATAATATTGCAACATTTGAAGCCAAAATATTTTGCCATGCAGTAGAAACTAAGACATTCTTCTACTAGCACTGTATGCAATCATCACTACAATAAAATAAAACAAACTAAAATATGAAAAAGTTCTATAGTATGTATCATAAGTATGTATAGCATGTATGTTATTTAATATATTGTTTTGAATGAAGAAAGTATAGAGGTTTACCCCAAGGCAATTAAGTCTTATATATGAACATATATGAACAGTAATATTTTACATTTTTTTTCGGTATAAGTAAGCCACTAAATCCTTTTTCATTCTCTCTCAGTCGTCGTTACTGTTAAAGAAGTTTTTTGCTCTTTCCTTCACCTGAAGTATATTTGTTTACTTGAAATGCTACATGTAATCTTATTTTTTTTTTTTTTTTTTTTGTTTGCTTTACTTTATTGTTACGTTAACTTTCTGTAGTTACTTAAAGGATGAGTCTTGGTTTTGATGTAAATAAATACGAATCAATACACATCCCTTTGCATAACAAGAATTTGTTGCTCTTTTGACTTTGGTTTTTCCTTGTATTTTATTCTGGAAAAAATGCTTGGTTATTTTAAAGAAAATTTATTTCAAAACCTTTCATTTATATTAAATAAAGACATGGAGGACTTGATCATAAAATATAAAACGATGGCTAAAAAGGTTTATAAAACCAATCTTAACTTTTTAAGCTCTTCTATATGCTGATATTTATTAATTGTTTTCAAAATTAGCACATGTCGCTGAGGCCGAACGAACTACACCTTGTACTATTACAAGTTGACCTGCTTTACGTATTTGAACGGTGATTTTCTAACCAATGTAAAGGGTATTGCAACATTTTAGATCTCACTCAATAGGCGCGTTCGTCTTTTGTCAGTATAAGACAAGTACAGTGGGCAAATAACATATGCACGCAAGGGAATACTTGTGTGAAATCTGTATGACTCATAACGCAGCATGTGAAGACACAATTTTTGCGATTGCTATATTGTTCCTGCCGGACTGTGTGTTGATGTGGAAATATCATGGCACTGAACTGTTTTTGATAGCGTTCGTTTCAAATTTAACTCGTGGATACTGATGTAAGCTCTGATTTCTTAATTAGTAGTCCGCATTTCATTTCGCTTTGCAAACCTTAACTCAAAAACTCATTTCAATTTCACTACTCCCTGTTTACCTTTTCCCATGTTGATATCTCTCGCAAAAATTTGATGAATTTCCAGTTATGAAAGTGTACTTAATATGTCAACCAACAATGATCAAAGAAATTGAAGAAACTGTATTGATTATAGGGAGTAAGATTCTATTTAGAGCGTCGACGTAAAAATAAATGTCTTGGAAATATGGCTGTCGTAGAGGAAAATACTGCCTTAAGCTTGAACATATCAATTCGGTCATGTTCTCAAAGACTTCAGATTCCACGAGGCATTACGTAATAAATTATAGCACCTTCACCTTCATGTGTGCAAAATTCATCTCAAATCACTGGCTATAACCAACAAACTACAGAAAGCGCCGATACTACTTTGAATGGTTAAGGAAATAAAATGAAGTCAGTGTCAATTTATCGAATAAATTTGCTGATAAAGCTTATTTGTATCTAAAAAGCTTAGCGAATACACAAAATTGTGGAATTTGGAAATCAGAAAATTCTCATGCCATTCATGACAAACAAATGCATACCCGATGATGAACTGTCTTTTACGGGTTTTGTTATGCGGAGAGTCTTAGCGAAGCCGAAATTGCAGTGATGAAAATGACTAACACTCGTTACTGGAACGGAGGTCTTGTTGCTTCTACTGGATAGCATGGATTTGAAAGACATTTACATATATACATACATAATTGGTCATTACAACCCTACAGTCAGGATTACGACCTAGTTCCTCACATCACTCATGTTGTGTGTGTTAATTTTATACATGAGTGGCGGGACCTACAGTTTAAAGTCGACAGATTTTTGAGAAACTTTTCATGGCAATTTTTTATTTTTTATTTACAATCAGAATTTTTGCCAGAAATCTGCTGAGAGGAAGTCTCCGAAGAAATACTTTTTTGTGTTTCGTTTAAATGTCTGACCAGGTGTTTGAACCCTGGCTTTACGTCTAATAAACCAACACACTGGTTATATCAAAACGGTGCCGGATGCCACATCACGCTGGTCACAGTCGGGTTGTTTAGGCAACAACGATTTCCAAAACAAAATATCTTGAGATATTCTAATGTCAATTGACTACCACGATTATGCGATTATTTGTGAAAAAGATGGAATAAAATAATCAAAATTATCTCAAAAATAAGTGTCAGTATTTTTAAATGAGATGCACTTCTGCATTACGTGCACTTTTATAATACTCACAAGAAAACAGCACCTTACAGTGTAATATATAGTAGAGTATGTTTAAATGCGAGCGAGGTATATTAAAGAATACTCCTGTACTACAATGTTTATTGTTGAAAATCGATGATGTGTTGCAGTCGATACATTTACATGCCAAGAGAAAAACTGAGAATAATACTTTTTGTAGAGGGAAAATATTTTTCTTCTTACGTTACATTTAATAACAATTAATTGAGAACTTTTAATTGGTTTCTCGTGGTTCTTATCATAATAACATGAGATGCATGTTGTTACCAATATTTTAGTAGTCGTTTTAACTACTCTATTCATTTTGCTAGAATATCGGACATACGCAATCTGTTACAATACGAACATTTTTCTTATTCAAGACATTATATTTCACTCGCACTCCACACTCCAATATTCTATGCAACTTTAAACTTTCTCCCATTCACTCTCTCTTATATTTTTTTATTCTCTCATATTTTATTCTACGACTTAAAAAATAAAACTCACAATTCCAATTCAGTTTTCTATTGAAAATGCGAAAGAAATAAAACATCTTGCAGGCAGCATCAGCAATAAAATGAAAAAGAAAAATACATTTTGGTATGGAATAAATCACGGTAATAAATATTGTATTGTGTTGTATTGTATTGTATTGTGGGTGAGTGGAAAGAATAGTTTAAAGGGTAAAAAAGTGTAGTGACTGAAGCTTAAAATATTTTTGCGTAATAATTTATTGTGAATTTAAAACTCAGACATAATAATTAAATTTACGTGCAAGAAAGAGAGTTAGAGATGGCAAAAACCTACTCTGTGATAACAGAAAATGCGATAATTTACTTTGCAAAGAAATTTCATTGAAATTCATCTTATTAAGTTTTATTTCCAAAAAACTTGTTGAAATTAAAATATATTTGGATGACCCACCCTATCTATAAGTCGGTTATGGTGCATATAACACGAAGTTCGGTATATGGATAAGAATAAGTCAAGTTTATCTGTTATTGTACATACATATATATGTACATAATTGGTCATTACAACACTTTAGGCAGGATTACAACCAAGCTGTTCACAGCACAAATGTTGTGTTAATTGTATACAGAAACGGCGGGACCAGCATCGAGTCGAGTCCGAATAACAGATTTTTGACAAACTTTACACGGAAATTTTAATTTGCTCTCACAGTTTTTGCCAGAAAATTGCTGAGAGAAATTAGACGAATTTTTTTTTTCATATTTCGTTTTCTTGAAGTTGTCTGACCTGGGGTTTGAATCGTGTTCTCATGTCTAATATGCCAACACAATACCCGTTAGACTACGGCGACATCAAATACTGATTTCCATTGTCTTATTTTTATGATAAGTAAAACTCAACTATTGTATATAATTTTATACATGTTAAAATACTTTTTGAATAATATTTTGATGATTTTCCTTAGGTGAGATAGAATATTAGCGTGAGGGTCGTGGTTTCGATTGCCACCAGATATGGTCAAATCTACTCCGCTCGTATATAATTAGAATATAATTTGTAATTTTATTGTAATTAATAAATAAATAAATAAATAAGATTGAAAGCTATACCAAATTGTACCTATTAAAAGTATTTCAAGGAAGCAAAAAAGCTTAATATTTCTGCTATTAGGAAACATTGTATTTGATTATTATTGTATTACTAAATACATATAATTTTCAGATACAAATCTAAAGATACAATTACTTTACATAGGTCATGAAGACTTTTATAGTTATGATTATTTTATTGTAATAACAATGACAACTACAGCCCATTCTATTTTAATTAAATTGTAACCTTTCATAGTTGTTGTTATTATCAATTAAAAATTATTAAATTTAAATATACGTATTTTTAATGTATAACAAAAACATTAATATTAATATTAGGTACCTGTCTCAATTTAATTATAATAAAAGGCTTTGACTACAATTATAACCCATATTAGTTTAGTAATGAATGAGATTATTGTTCAAACAACAACTTTTTTCGAATAATAAAAACCAATAACTAAAGTCAAAATATTTCTACTTTTCTTAGTTGTTAATATGTAGATGATGTCGATTTTCATATATTAATAACAAAAAAGTAATAAATTTAGTATACCTTAGCGTATGAGTAATATGGATTTTAGTATGCAATTAAATATTACGTATTATATTGTGAGACATACCGAAATTTAAAAGCATATGGTAAAAAAGAAATTAACCCTAATCTTACTAACACGAGCAATTATGGTTCATTTTGATTATGAAATCAATGTAAAAAGGGAAATATTTAACATTTCACAACCAAATTTTATGAGTTTTATATGCTTTGAAAAATTTAGTAAAAAAACAGAATTATTAAATATTTCCATCTGCTAGAGACTAAAATATAAAAATTTAACCTTAACTACTGACATATAATAAGGCTCTTATAAGCTCATATAATATAAATCATTTTTTATGTTTTTATAAAGTGATAATTTTTTCAGTGCTTTTTCGTTCTCTATGCTGTTAAAATGTATACGATATTTTTTTACTACGCTGCTGTTTTTATAGTCGAGGCAATTATTGTATTTGGAGCAGTGGCTCTATTTGTCTATGTTCTTATAGAGGGTATTGCGGGCTTGAACATATTTCGCCGAAATCAAGTATGATGTGCAACAAGTGTTTTGATCGTTGATAAATAATTGTTTCGTTTTTAAGTTTGTCATGTCGTCTCAGCAGTTTCTTTTAGTCAGATGGATAATCCATACACTTATCATAATGTTTATCATAAAATGCAAATATCGAATAGAATTTTTCTTAGGCGTGGGTATAAAAATAAATCCCTCGAAACCAATGAAATAAAACAAAAACATTTGTAGTTTTTAATACCTATTAATTGTTAATTACTAGTAAGTCTAGATGAAATTAAATTAATTTAAAATTAAAAATGTTTATTTTTCATATGCAAAGTAAACTTTCGCATGCAACTGCATAATCTAATATACCCATGAGAGTAAAATGATAAAAGCTGTCAAAGCATTAAAACTCAATAAATCTTCCCGACCCTGTAACATAAATCCGGAACTATTTAAAGCCGATCCCAAGATGAGAGCTCGGATCTTTTCGCCTTTACTGAGGAACATTTGGAAATTGGAGAAAAATACTATCTGTGCTGAAAGAAGGGGTAGATAATCTCTTTCTGGAAAATGTAAGCTATCCGAGAGGAGTTACGCTTATGAGTATGGTGAATAAATTGATAGCGATTATATGTGTATTAACAAAAGATTATCCCTCATTGATGCAGGGATTACGTAAAGAACAACGTCACATTGTCCGTGCGTTGATCATTAAAAGACCGTGATAGTGATAGTGGAGCAGTTGGTTGAATAACGCACGCCTCTTTACCAATGTTTCATCGACTTTGAAATCAGTATCAGTCAAGGCAGACCATTTCCGCTTCTGCCCAATTTAGTCTTGGATCTAGTTAAGCAACTAACAGAGGCATATCTTGGGATATGTTCGGTCACCCTGAAGACTTAGATTATGCTGATGACATTTGTCTGCTATCACATAGCTACTCGCATTTATTAACAAAACTACACGCGGCAAGCGATGCTGCAGCAAAAACCGGATAGGGGAGTATCGTGAATGCTGGATAGGGTATGGAGAGTAAATCACATTCCCAGTTAGCTTAAGATGAAGGTATTCGACGCTAATGTTAAATCAGTGGTTTTAAATGATGGATTTGAAACGTAAAATATAACAGCATGTTTATTACGAACAATGAAGGCTTTTCTTAACCGGTGCTTACGTTGAATTATATGAATATTCTGCCCATGAATATTTGATATGAATATTTGCTTGAACCCACAATGTTGAACTTTGAGATGCCACCAAGCAAATACCCGTCGATATAGAAATCACGAGCCGTAAGCGGAGATGGATGGCATGGATGGAGCTTGAGTGGTCAAGTCTTGGAACCAATCTTAATATCAATGGCACTATGATCGTCATACCTGTAAATTAGAATTTAAATTTATTAAACAAATGTTTTTAAATTTTTTTTTAAATTGAAACATATAGCTGTCTTTGACCTGTGACAATTTTTTATTCTGTAAAATGAAAAGTAAAGACCTCACCAAAAGCCAAGTACAAAAAAGCAACAAAAGAATAATCCAAAATATAAACAAAAGGAAATGGCGTTAAGCATTTTGTGTCACTGGCGACCACTTAAAAAGTCATTTAAGTGTCTTACAAACCTTAAAAAAGGAATTCATAAAAATAAAAGGAAAGTAAAAATAAATAAATAATATAAAAAAAAACCAAAAAGGAAAAGTATTGCTTTTAAGATATATTTGGCTTCAGCCTTCCGCAAAACTACGAAGAAGAATTAAATAGTTTTAAAAGTAAGAAGCATACGATGACAATAATTTTACTTACGAAAATCATACATTTTTGTTATTCAAATAGACTTGATAAGCTTAAGTTATTTTATTTCTAATCCTTTAAGTATGCCTAATAGAAGAGAAAGTAATTAAAACACTTGCTATAAATACTTGAAGTTTTGAATAATTTCATGACACTAGCATGCACACGGGTCATGTTGACTTAAGAAATGGCACTACCTCTAATCACAAATCACATCTATTTCACGTGAGATTGCCATTCTCTCAAATCGCTTGTGCAGAATGTCCTATGTGACATGAGCTGTGTGCCATGTAGGTTCCTCCTGTTGAAGCCATATTTCGTTGGAGTCCTGATTATCAGGTCCAGGCCGAAAGAAGTTGGTATTTATTTGAAACATTGCCATCACTTAAGTCTATTTCATTTATTTTACATCTGGAGAAATGAATGTATAATATGCACCGCTACAGTTTATTGTTTCAGATGATAATGTCAATAATGCCACAAATAATACTCATGAAATAGAGTGTGTGTCACAGTTTTTATATTTCTGTGTTATTTCACAATCTGCAGAGATAGACTAAAAATTGCTATGTTTATATTATAAACCTTGTTGTTGTTGTTGTATGTGTGAACTACAACACCTGTATAAATAGTAACAATAACAAACAAATGGTAGAGTAAGGAAAATGAATTCTACAATAAAGTTATAAAGCTGACTGTGTAGTGAGCAGTGTGAGAAGCTTGGCCGTAATCGTAACTGAAGGGTTGTAATGGCCAATTATGTATGTTGACTGTGTAGTTGCAGCTGTCAATGCTTTTTATTGAAAAACAACTAATTGGTAACTTCATAGCTTTCTTGTATAGAAAATTGATTTTTCTTTTCTACACGTGGTAATTTTTTTTTTTCAATTGAAACAAAATTACACATACATTCATAATTGGTCATTACAGCCCTTCAGTCAGGATTACGACCTAGTTTCTCACACAACTTGTGTTGCGTGTCTTAATTCTATACATGAGCGGTGGGGCCTACAGTTTAAAGTCAACTCCGAACGACTAATTTTTGAATAACTTTTCATGGAAATTTTATTTACTCTCAGAGTTCTTGCCAGAAATCTGCTCAGAGAAAGTCGCCGTAGAAATATTTTTTCATATTTCGTTTTGATGTCTAACCGGGGGTTTGAACCAATATTAGAGTGTGCCAATGATTGCCTTGCGATTTTGCAGCATACATAATTTATTTTAGGTTGACATACTCATGTCAAATTTATTTGCTGTGAAGTAAAATGTCATCTTATTTTCCTACAGAACAGCATGTGGAGTGATGTTTGCAGAAATAGATAGATGGCACAGCCAGATTTAAATCGCTTATTCTGAATCTGGCAGTGCTTATGTCATTCGATTCTATCGCAAAATTAGTATATTATTTCTACCGAACATAATGAATCGATTTACGCTTGAGCAACGTTGGGATTAATTGGGCCAATGAGAAACTGCACAATGATGTCGATTTAAACCAAACAAATCATCTTTTTGGATGAAGCTTATTGTCATCTTAATGAAAACGTTAATAAGCAAAATTGCCGTCTTTGGTGCTCAGAAAACCCACACGTGGTCTAACAGAAGCCAATGTACCCATTACAAGCAACTCTTTAGTGCGGTTTGTGGAGCGGAGGCATCATTGGCTCATATTTCTTTAAAAACGAGGACGGCGCAAACATTACGGTCAATGGAGACAAATATCGCATCATGATTACCGATTTTCCTGTACACGCTCTTCATGGTGTCGATGTGAACGATGTTTGGTTTCAACAGGATGGTGCAATTTGCCACACATCTCATGCCACAATCGATTTATTGAGCCAAACGCTGATGGCCGTTTAATTAGCCGAAATGGTGATGTTAATTGGCAGCCAAGAAGCTGCGATTTAACAACGTTGGACTATCTTCTGTGGGACGCCGTTAAAGAAAATTCTTATGCCGACAAACCAGAGACAATTGAGCATTTGAAGGTCAAAATTCATAATGCTATTGCCGTGGTATGCCCTCATGCACTAGAAAAAGTGCACGAAAATTGGTTCGATCGAATGAGATACTGTGAGGCCAACCACGGCAGCCATATGAATGAAATAATATTCCATTTATAACCGAAGCGATTGTACTTCACAAGAAAAAAATAAATTTGGCAAAATAAAAAATCGTTTCTGTTTGATTGGATTTTTAAATTCAAATGGCTTTTAAGTGGCCAACAAAGAAATAAATTTTGCAAAATTTCAAATCGTTTGTATTTTATTGCATTTTTAAATTTAAACTTTTAAATCATCCACCCTATATTTGAATTCGATTTTTAGATGAAACATTTCATAGAACATTCAAGGCTTTTCAATTCCATTACTATAGAAGAGTGCTTATCCAAATTATTATTAGAATGCAACCTTCTTTTTTGTTACCATTGTAGTTACATTTCAGTGTCATAAATTTTTTACAAAAAGCATTCCGTTTCCGTTAAGAAATTCTTGTTAAGTATCCTTGGCTGATCATAATTTAAACAGAAAAAGTATAGGAAGCAAAACATTTATTTTAACGGGCAGTAGAAAAAAGAAATGCATTATTCTCGAATGATAATTCCTTGTTTTATTTCATACAAATCTTATGAAATATATTTTCACCCACAGAACATGAACATGAATTTCTCGATTAATAAAAACCACACTGGCCTTTTGAGTCAGCGAGTATATTAGATTTCATTTAAAAATTAAGAAAAATCTACTCTTAACTGCAAACGAAGTATTATTATACATGCTTTCGAAAATTTCTGTGTTTGAAAAAAGATTTTCATTGAAACTATTTGTCATGCTTTTGTATTCATGTTGAATAGAATATATTTGCCTAACGAACAGAGCAGAACAGAAAAATACTATGTCAACTCCATTTTATTTAAAGGATACTATTTTAATATTATAATGCATATGAAGAGGGTACCACATGTATGTACGGTACAATAAAAACTCTTAGGAGAGATTGTTCTCATGTACAATATGAAAAGGTTTTAATTTTTCTTTCTTCTATTTTGTGAAGAGAGTTCACTGTAATCGTTCAACAAAACTAAAGTTGACCCTGACCTCAAGTGCGTGCTTGGAGTGTAGAGAATATATTAAAAATGTGATAACTTTTTATGTTAGGAAAATTAGAGTTTTTTGGTTTATAAACACAAAATATGTATTCTAATGGCCCTAAGCTAAATCTTAATTTATATCATAAATATTTAGGTTTATTACTTTTTTAAAAAATTCCTTAGGAAATAAAATTCTTTAAAAAAGTTTTGTTTTTGTTAATTTTTTTTAAAGCAAAAAAAGCATTTTAAAAATGTATTAAAACCTACTGTTTTGTTTTTGTTTTTTCAATAAAAGGGTAACAATTCAATTCATTATCAATTATAAACAATGTGTACCTTGATAAGTGGCTACATACATAATTGGTGATTACAACCCTTCAGTTAGGATTACGACACTTCTGTTATGTGTGTTAATTTTTACACATAAATAGCAGTTTAAAAACAGTTTAAAGTCGACTCCGAACGTCAGATTTTTGAGAAACTTTCCATATAAATTTCATGTACTCCCAGATTTTTTTACCAGAAATCTGCTGAGAGGTACCGAGGCCGAAGAAATATTTTTTCGCATTTCATTTGGTTGGAAATGCCTGACCTGGGGTCTAATCAAGGTCTCACGTCTAGTAAGCCAACACACTACCTACTAGATATCTTCGCATACCGCGATAGTTATCAACGAAAATAGTCTGAAAGTCCCATCTATAAACCTATAAGTAACTGAAGAAAATCAAAGAGAGTTTGTTTTTTTTGATACCAACAATCAGAAGATGACTCTTATTCATGCAGTGATTGTGTTGGAATATCGGTTATAAGAGAAAGCCAAGAAGAGTACTGTGCGACAAATTGCTTTTTGAAACGTTGATTTTATTTCCTTTGATGAAAATGAGAATTACTTTGTAATAATTCTCGAAAACTACTGTATAATAATACTTATTTGCTTTATTCCATTGTGGGTTATCATATTTGATGTGATACAAGCAATCAGACAATTACAAACATCCACGATCTCTGGTAGGAATCGTACCCACTGCTTCGACGCTTGAATTTCAGCACACTATCAACTAGACCATTTGTGCAGCCCTTGAGATGACCAACTTTTTCCTCTTTCCTGATTTTGGAGAAACTTGGTCAGTACAGAGACTGCGTTCACCCGTAGCATCACAGCGGGCTGCTAAATGCGCTCAAATAAACTTTTTGATGTCAAAGCTACCACTCCGGCCTAACCTAACCTAACCTAACTAGACCATCGGTGTACCCTTGGCCTCTCTGAAGTGTTGTGCTCTTTATTTTTGTAACATTTATTCCTCAAGTTTTATGATTTCTTAAATCAAAGAAGAGAATCATTTTCACCACTTAAAAGAGCAAGACTTGCATTGAACGAAATTAAAAAAAAATGTCAGGATTAATTACGATAAAAAGACTTCTTGTGCCTCTTCATGAAAAGTTTTTATCATATTCTAAGCAAACGTAATAAACACCAGAAGTGCTCTTTTGTAACATCTTAAAGTATATATTTCGGCTTTGAAATCTAAAGTTCTGAAATCTATCGTTTTTCAACTTGTAAATTATTGAGTTTCTAATACCTTTTAATAATTACAACGAAAACGTAAAAGAGAGAAAAGCAGGTCAACATGTTGAAAAAATAAAAATTCTTTAACGTTTAATTTTTTTTACTTTTTGTTTGGCTGTTTCTTTCATTGACTTTTAATTTTTTTTTTTTAAAGAACAGAAACTTGAACTTTTCTTATGAAATTCATAAATGCAAACGAAATTAGACTCATAAAAGCAAAACTTTATACATCAACGTGTGCAAAAGTATCAGAAACAGGTAAAGCGTATACAAATTATGGAATGCTTTTGAAATTAAAATAAGAGGAAAGAAAAATTATTGAAATACTTTGAAATATTTATGAAATGTTTTTAGTTTCCTTGTTATTCTTTGAGCAGAATGGAAGAAACGAATCCCTTTAAGAAATTATTAAGTTGTGTGGAATGGAAATACGGTAAGGAAGTAAATGAAAAATAAAAGAAAACTTAGCAGGTAATCAGCGATAAGAAATGAAAAGTGGCTGAGAAATAACTTCCTACCAGGGTCAGTATATTGTAAATGAGCAAACGTTGATCTGAGTCTGAATTGTATAAATAAGAAATATTTTAAAGAGTATTCTATGATAAATCACAAGGTCTGACAACAAGGGACCTGTGAATTTATTAACAGAATGTCATAAAACTATCAGGATAATAGTTCAGTGTCCGCATTCTAACAGAAATTCTAACGGGACACTGCGCCATTGGCAGTTTGACTGACAAGCTCGGTCTGTCCCACCAGGATTACTACGGAAGCTGTCTTGTTTCCTCACACTTCGGGACAGACATTATCGGTTTTTGGGTGACAAAACATTTGAAGATCTGGGTATGATGGCGAAGAGCTGGTGCCTGGTTTATCCGCAACTGGGGATGTTTCAAACCTACCACTAGCGGATCATGGCAAGGAGACTTACCTCACACTTGGTGACACAAAGGGCCTCATAGCCACCGTGTGGCAAGCTACCCGCTAACCTAACCTAAGTTTTTAGAGGAACATGCGGATCTCAAATTTTTTTTTACGTTTGGTATTCTGTCCCTCGTTATCGAGTAAGTATTTCTAGTGAAGATTAAGTTTTTTCCCGTCATTTTTTACAACACAAATTATCAAGTCTCATCAAACTAATACAACTGAAATTAATTTACATACGAATTTATTTTGAACACCAGTAAGGTTGTTAGCCCACCACTTTAATTTCTTTAAAAACGTTGTAACAGAACTCATTCCTGCAACAAAATAACGAAATTTGAAAATCTAAATTTTCTCTACCGCCTAGCAAGGTGATGAGTGTTAATACCATAATATTTCTTTTACTAGGATTTTGAAAGATGTTCTGACTACTCAACTAACTTGAACAAATCCATTGTTTAATACAGTTTTTCAAGGAGACATTGCCACTTATTAACCAAACGCTAATGACCAATTTTGCCGTATTTTTTCCTTAATTTAATTGGTGTATGTCGTTCTGAAGGGACCGATACTTAACAGCAATACAATTATGTAGCAGAAGGTTTTCAAACATCAAAAAATTTAAACGTATCCACACGTGTACTAAAATACAGCCTGTAATATAAGACATAAACATTACAAATTATTTACTATTAGCTTTTGGTCTACTACTCCAACTTTTTCACTCTACAGATTTGACATTAGTAAGCACCGTTTCATTTTGAAATTTTAAAAATTGTTTTGCACAGGTAGTGAATCCTAACAAGTCTTACCGCTTGGCAAAGTTTTGGGTAACCATTTAATCGTTTAACATTAAAATTATAAACAAAAGTTACAAAAACAAAAACAATGAATTTGTTTACATGATAAACAAGTAAACAAAAATATACCAACATAAAAGCAGGGATAAACAATTAAACAAAACTGCAACAACAAACACTGCAAGAATAAATGTAAACTAACGTACACAAACAAAAATAATGAAACAACGAACATTCGCTTTCCCGAACATTCATCAGACTGTTTACGTTGCCATATAAAAGGCAAGGCAAAACAGGCAACGGAGTAGTAAAAGTTCAGTCAGTCTTATGTGATCTCTGTTAAAGATCCCCGGCGAATAATTATCTAGTGATTGGTTATTGTTTACGCAAAAGAGAGCAAAGAGGAATAACAAACGAAACAATTGTTGTTGTTTACATCAGATTGTGAACAGTGGCACACAGAATTGTGGAAGCAGTAAAGAATGTTATTAAAAATAAACACAAATTTATTTTTATTTGCAACAGTATGTACAATTTCACTTCATATTTAAAGCTGAAGGTATTGAGTTACTATTTTCCTTATTCCATCTATGGTGTCTCATAGTCGTTGTTGTTTTAATTTTTCTCGATATTTTACTTTCTCCACAGTTAACTGTTTGTAATTTTTAAAGCAAAAAAGAATATCAAAAGAGAGGCAATGAAATATACGAAATTTTCATGAAACTTAATTGATTGTTATGCTGGCACGAAGTGAAACAATTTCTAAAGGCAACTGAAAAACAAAATTGAAGAACATAAAATACAAAAAGAATAAGAAAAGAAAAGAAAATATAAAAACGATAATAAAAAATTGAAAAAAAATCAGGAAAAAGCAAATTACATTTGAGGAAATCACTAGAAAAATTTAGATTCGAATTTCGAATTTCCTTTCGAGTTAAACATCTAGACATCATGTAATTCACTTAACTTGTTAACATTTTCTCTTTTTTTTACTGTTTCCTGTGAAAGTTTTACTTTTTGTTTTACTTTTTTTTTAGAAGAAAGTGTTTTTGTTAGGAAGTGAAATTGTTTTCTTTAAGTTAAAATTCAAGTCATTGTAATAAAGAAAAAATATCGATTGATATACATAGACTAACACTTTTTTATCTTTGAATATTTTTGGTTTTTTTCTTTTAAATAATTTTTTTTCTTAATATTGTCCATGCAATTCTTAACAGTAAATATCTAGAGAACAATAGCATTTAAATTTTCTCTATATTGAAAGCTAAGTGCTCCATGGTTGTATTCCACATGAACAAATATAAAATAAACCTGCAAGGTAAGAGCCGCAACATCAGTCTTGATTAAAATTTTCCCCCCAAAAAGGAATTTAATTGAAATGCATCTAATTTGAATTAAAGTAGAGAATTGGAAGTAGTATATGATTGTTAAGGAACATAAGTGTTCAACAATAATGGCATGACGATTTCCTAAGAAGAATCAGACATGGCTCGAACGACAGTTTTTTGAAAAACTTTTCATGGCAATTTTATTTACTCTCAGAAATTTTGCCAGAAGACTGCTGTGAAAAAGTCGTCGAATATATTTTCATATTTCGTTTTGTGCGAGATGCCTGACTCAGGGGTTGTACCACAACCTCACATCTAGTGAGCCACACTACCCACTAGACTGTGGCGGCTTCTTTTCCGTAACTCTGACACATAAATCAGACTGAAATTAACCGATGGATTTGTTTATGTTGTCTTTGAGAACCGCTGTGGGTTCTAGCTTATTTACATACATCTGCTATATAAGAAAGCCACATAAGAAAAAGACTGTGGCCAGTTTACAATGCCTCCATGTGAGATTCCAATGGGCTCATCACCATTTATCTCGTAGAATATGGAATGTGTCATGAGATATATGGCAATTAGCGCGTGCCTGTTGAAAACTCAAATCAAAAAACTTTTTAGGCATCGACATATAGTACTCGTCTTTGACAGATATGTTCTAGTCAACGTGGTTCTCAAAGAAATATGTGATTTTGACTTTTTAGGATGCATTGAATGCTCTTGGATCTAATTTTGATTGTTTTTCTTCTAAATTCGACAGTTTTGCTGGTCCCCATAACCATTCGTCCTCAATTCTCAAGAGGGTTTTCGGATCAGTTGCCAACTACATTCTATGAATACGCACCGTTGCCTGACAGTAAGTGACAACTAATTTGACATATTTAGCTCCAGCAATGTGGTCGCTATCAGCGGCCAAACTACGGATACCTGTTGGAACACGATAGGACGATAAACATTATCGTTGCTAATTTTTATACAATAATAACTAACTAACAGTAACACAGTGAGGCTTAAAATGTCGCCATTGAAACATTTTATATCACGAGATATATTAAATTTAAGAGTAAGCTACCGACAATTGAAGTCGTCGTAGTCTAGTAGGTAGAGTGTTGGCTTATTAGACGTAAGACCCGTCTTCAAACCCCAGCTAAGACATCACATTGAAAATATGAAAATATTTCTTCGGCAACTTTCTCTCAGCAGATATCTGGCAAAAACTTTGAGGGTAAATGAAACTGCCATGAAAAGTTTCTCAAAGATCTGTCGTTCGGAATCCACTTTAAACTGTAGCTCCCGCCGCTCATGTACAAAATTAACACACATGTCATGAGTGGTGTAAAAAACTAGGTCGTGTTCCTTACTAAAGGGTCGTAATGAGCAATTATGTATGTATGTATCGACAATTACTTTAGTGTCAGTATAATTATGGGTACAGTTATTAAGTTTAAAGTTGTGCTCCAAGCGTTTTGTCGTTACTGTGATTAAGTAATAATAGAATCAATGCTTCGCCTTGGACATGCAGTATGGACAGAAGGTTCGGTATTGCAGAAACACTATGAAATTTTCATCTTCTTGGTGTTCACTTTCGTTGTGGCTAATCCGTCATTGTAATCACGTCCATTAAGTCAACCAATTTAAATCGCAAAGACTTTTTTGTTTTCCCACAAATCATAACAACTATGAATTGACTAAAAACCATCAACTTTTCACAAAAATCCAGTAATTGAAAGCACTTTGTGTTTTTTAAAGAATGTAGATTTTGAAATGGACAAAATAAATATTCTGTGTAGAAAATAAAGATATGTTTTAAGTCTTAAGATCTTCGAACTTAGGCCCTCTCAGGACTAAACTGAATCTCAAACAATATGTTTTTCATTCATAAAAAAGCATCGTTTTTTAAATTTTGTTATCGATGGAAGCCCAGTAGTTGAAACTGCTTAAAATATTGAACCACATAGTCGTTTGAAATTTCAGCAGTCCTTTAAAAACGGTACCTATTAGAAAACATACTTTATATCCGTTACAGAATAGTGACAGAAAGAGATTAATTTCCTATTAAACAATATTTTGTTGTTAACAAAATTTGTTTTGAAACTTTTGTTGTGTACAGACTAAGTTTAAAATAAAAAAACAAAAGAAAAATATGTTGTTAGTTTTAGTTTCCATTTCAATACCCTTTTAAACTATTTTACAATTTTTTTGCGAACATTATTTTGCATTTTATTTAAATATATTGTTGCATACAAAATATTCCACCCCATCGCTTTGCGAATATCTATGCCAACACCATAATTTTCCCTGTTTCTGTTTTTGTTTTCCACCACTTCGATTTCCTTTCTTTTTCCTGTCGTTGCATATTTTAGTTACGGGGGATAAATTCAGGGTTTTTTTTATTTCATTCATAAATAGTGAACGCTATTCTTGAATTCATACAAACCAAAAGAGCAAATTGCAGGGCTTAATGCCAACATATGGCCGACCACGACTATGACTAATACTCTACGGGTGTAAATGTTTTATACAGTGGGGTATATTCTCGTGGTAGGAATTTTAAATACTATTTTTTTAACACTTTTGGATAAAGTACAGAATAGCGGACTAACGATAACACATGCCAGACAAACGAAATCATACTGGGGTAGATGCACCTGGACTTATATATTAAAGGAGCAAATCATATTGCTTTAATAGCGAAAACTTGTAGTAAAAAGTGAAAACAAATTTGGCAAAATATCTGTTTTTATTTAGCCACTTAACAGAATATCGATTAATTTTTTGATTTCTTTATGCAACAAATCCTAGTAAAAATTTGTGATAAAAAATTTTTTTTGGCAAATATTCCCATATGAATTCTGCTGTAGACCTCTACAGATAATTTAAATATACGTGGAGTTGGCTGCCAAATTACTTCAAATATTTATTGTGGTGTAAATTATATACAAATCTACAAGATAACTTTTAATACATTGAAGTATGTGTTAAAATTTAAGTTCTTTAAACAATTTGCCAAAACAGTTGTACACTCAGTTATCTATTTAAAGATTGTTAGGATATAAAGGGTGGTTCAACCATAAAGCACTATGTTAATCGTGGACCACGCCTTTACGTCAAGTTTTTTTTTACTCAGCTTAATTTGATAATTCTTTGTTTCAGAGTTTGACAAACTCAACAATAGCGATATACACAATAAAGTAGCGCGCTAAGATTCTTGAAGCCTTTTATCAAAATGCATTTTTTTTGACAGCATAATCGACCAATCGATCATTAGAAAACGTAAAAATATCTGTGCATGCTTCCGCAGTTCGTTTTGTGGAAAATATTAGTATAGTATGGCAGAATAGTACGGCAGATAGTATGGCAGAATGGCCAATAATCACGACTCGTCGTCGGGTCTCAAAATATAAATTTTCAGGCTTACAAGTATAAATTGACTCATGATCTTAAAGCCCATTGGCCAATTCAAGCGTAGTCAATAAGCAGAATAGTTGATTAACCAGACGAAAATGAATGGTGATTTTAGAAGGAAATCATTTTCTCTTGCACCTCAGTGGATTCGTTAACAAATAGAATTGCCGCATTTGGGGAAATGTTCCAACTAATGGTAGCTGAAAAGCGATACATCCAAATAGAATTATCATTGGGTGCGGTATATAGGCTGGCGCCATCAGCCGTTCGTCCTTCTCCTTTTGTGGCCAGAAATTAAGCATACCAACCTGGACGATATGCGGTTCCAACCCTTGGCTGCCACACAGTTAACGAAGCAATGGCTATCTTGTACGAGTAATTCGGTGACCGTGTTATCTCACGTCGTGGCGATGTTAATTGTCCTCCACAATCATGTGATTTGACATCGTTGGACTTCTTCATAATTTTACTTTAACTATGAGGGCTTTTGTATCGCTTAACATGTGTTTTACATACATACATACATACATAATTGGTAATTACAAACATTCAGTCAGGATTACGACCTAGCTTCTCACACCACTTATGTTGTGTGTGTTAATTTTATACATGAGTGGCAGGACCTACAGTTTAAAGTCAACCCCGAAAGACAAATTCTTGAGAATTTTTTCATTGAAATTTTATTTCCTTTATTAGTTTTTGCCAGAAATCTGCAGAAGAAATATTTTTTTATATTTCGTTTTTATGTCTGACTTGGGGTTTGAACCGTGGCCTCACGTCTAATAAGTTAACAGTCTGCAGACTACGGCGATGGTAGCAAGTGCTTTACTGTCATTAGTTTTCACTTTCATTGACACAGCAGATCATATCATACCGATTTTGAATTTTTCTAACACACGCAAATTTTTGTCACCTAATTTGCGGATGTCATAAAATTTTCTATTTTGCTTGCCATATGCCATCAATTAAGTACAAAAATTTTTGCAGTTTAGTTTTCATGCACATTATCAAAATTTTTTAAAACTCATCTGCTTTTTTAAATTTAAGTATTCATGCAGAAATGAAAAAAAATTAAATTCTGATCAACAATTTTTGCGGTAAATTCTTTGGCAAATTTTAATCGAGTTCAACAAATTTTATTCAAATTTTAAGCACAATTTGTGCAATTTTGTTTTTCTTGACCAAAATTGGGTTGAATTTAATACCTTAGCCAAGTACATTTCCATATTTTTCTTGTTATTTTGTTAGATGCACATTTTGTATCCACTTGACTTGTTGGCCATTTTATTTTATGCCAATGTTGCTTAAACACAAGTTGGTTTAAATCTGATTCAGTCAGACAACAGTCCACAACCTCAAAGCTGCAACTTTTCTTTTAAACAATAAAAATATTAAAGAATAAATTAGATAAAGAAAAATATGGGACGTATTCTTCAGCAGAATTTATCCGGAAACAAAAGGAAAACAGTATAGAAATATAGTCGGTAAACTTCGACTATTTGACAACTCATAGTAGATGAAGGACGAAGCTCATTTTCATCTTGATGGTTACGTTAATAATCAAAACTTCCGTATTTGAGCTTCAGAAAACCCACACGTGATCTTACAGAAGCCAATGCACCCATTACGAGTGACTTTTTGGTGCGGCTTCTGGAGCGGAGGCATCACTTGCCCATATTTCTTTGAAAATGAGGACGGAGCAACCTTTACGATCAATGGAGATACCAATCGCACCCGCTCTTCATGGTGTTGATGTGAACAAAAGGATATGTTTGATGCTACAATGATTGCAAAACTTCACAAGTTAAAAAGTTGCTTTCTTTTAGCAAACTTTCCTGGATTTGTATTTTTTGCATTTTATATGACAAATAGAAAAAAAAAGAAAGGAATACAAAGAAAGTCAAGTGTAAAGTATATTTTCCAACTGATGTTTTGCTGCCTTTAATTTAAAATTTCTTTAAAAGAATGCAGTTTTTAATGCTTAAAACAGAGTTAAAAATTAAAAAGAAATTGTGTTTAAGAAGATGGCTGTTGTTTAAGAAAATATTAAGCAATTATTTATCGGTGATTATTTGTTACTTTAAAGCATTCTTAACAGTCTAAACATACGACATACAAAATTTCGTAAAATTGTTTGCATATACCCTGCATACCATTCACTTTCATTTATAAATGAAAGTTTTTCATTTAATTACAACCACTATTTTAATTAATTTTTCATTTCGTTTAGTCTCAGGTAAAACTGTCGATCCATTCCTTATCGTATATTGAATAGGTTGCCAATTTATGCACGACAATTTGTCCAATCGAAAAAGGTACTGTGTGGTCAGACGCTGCAGCCATACGAATGAAATAATATTCCATTTCTAAGCGGAACAATTGTACTTCTTAACAAAAAAAAAATAAATTTGGCAAAATATCAAACCGTTTTTGTTTCATTAAATTTTTAAATCTAAACTTTAAATGGCCCATCCTATATGTTGTTTTATTCTCTTTTTTATTTAATGTTGCACACTTTACAGATCTTAGTACGAAACGTAAGCACTCATACGTATGAGCAATATTTTTTGAATACAGCAGCAAATTACATATAACTCACACGCCTTAGTGTTGAAAGCAAAATGTACTGCAATTGTATTACGTAAAACAAACTTCACTGATTTAAACCAAAAAAAAAAAATTTTTTAATTTTTTCTTTATCAATCAGGCAACAAACTAAGTTATTAAAAATATCCAGTTGTAGTTAAAGGTTGCTTTACAAATGTTAGACGACATAGACTAGGCCGTTGAAATCAACATTCTGGCAGCAACCTCTGAAGCTTAAAAAAGCAAGACATTTTGAAGTATCCACAACAAGTGAATGGTTGCGTGTAGTAGTGGTGCAAGCCAATAATCCAGGTTCGAGTGCAGTTCAAGACGGAAAAGTGTTACGCATCTACCTTAATACGTCATGTAGTGTACATAGGTGTTTCTGTAAAGCCTTATTTAATTCCTGACAAACTTTAAGTTGCTGTTCAGTATCAGTAGGATTAACTTGCTGCCTTATACTTGATAAGCACTCATCTGAAACGCATTAACCTTGCACAGATGAGAAATATCACAAGATCTACATATTGGGGTTTGACGGAACCAATGCTGGTCAAGCGTTTTTTTTTGCCTACAGAGTCCGGTTCACAGGCTACCCTGTGCCAAAAATTCCAACATGAGCTGAAATCCAGAAGAGGTGTCTCCATTTCAGTTGCCCAGCTGTTTGAATATGCCCATACCATGTCATACTAAGCTCAAAACTCCGTCTAAAACTCAATACATTTCTATCGGTTAAGACGGTGTCAGTTTACAAAACATTTTCTTTTTCGTTTAAGTTGACAACACTTTGTGCAATATTTTATTTTTTAAGTTTCCTTAAAATTGAGAATTCTGTTTGGTTTTTTTGTAGATAATATTCTAAAGGATTTGCATAACTTTGAGTTTGGGCAAGGCAATGTTTGTTGTTTTTGTTTGTTTTAAGAAATGTAACTGAATTAATTAGCTATGCATTGTGGAGAACAGGAACAAATGCCAATCCTTTTGAATGGGAATATTCAAAAATATTTGAAAAATTATAAGCCGCATCAAATAAAGGATTACAGTTTTTCTTCATGCAACATTATCTTATATTTCTTAATTCATAATTTGATTACAAAACAATGGGATGAAATCATCATAATGTATATAATAAATTTGTATTGTCATTGAGTTGCTTGATTTATACATTTATTTCGATTTAACATATCTTTAACGACATCGATTTTGATTTACGAATTATTGTTGAAAACCGTTTAGTTGTGGGGATTTTCTATAGTTTTGATGCAATTGATGTAAGACGAAACAATTTGCATAGCAAGCAATTTTTTGTTGCATAAATTTATTTCGTCATAGCATCTCGTTTTGAGCTCCAAGTGACTCAATGTTATTTTTATTTCCCATGAAATTCTCTACTATTTGATTTATTTATAAAGCCAAGCGTCATTATAAATATTTTTATATTCTCCATTCATGTTTCCTTTTGCCTCATTGTAAAAAAAAAAAAATAAATAAGAAGGTGTTGTTCAATTCAAATGGATTCGAATGACAATTCTTATATAATTTATGTGACTGTTATATGAAGAACTTTTCGTAAATTGCACATGACTCTAAAATAGTTGATAACTAACCCTAGTTTTGGATGAATAGGTACGTGTACATATAAATAATATTTCGGAATTTGAGATGATAAAAATCCACATGAGATCCAATCCAATGCATTCCGAATAAATCACTGTATTTCTCTGCATATGGCCTTGTCCAGGTCATCTCTGCCAACGTCGAGCGCTATGGTCGATGATTGCCAAGTGATTTAAGTTGGAATTGGATGCTTTGCACATCAACGGCATGTGGTTTCAATAGGTCGGTGCTACGTGTCGGACAGTTTATACCGCATTGGATATTCTAATCGAGAGATTTGAATGCATGATATCACGTGGAGATGATGTGATCTGGTCACTAAAAACGCAGATGCGAATAAGCCACAAACAGCAGCTCTTCTCTAAGCTAACTTAAATCATGCTATTGGTCAAATTCAACGGAAGGTGTAACATTTTCAGTACGCTTCACCAAGAGAAGCCGTGGCGATCATTTCATAATTTAATATCATATAATTTTTGTATGCCATGGCTCAGATATCACGTTTACGTTTACAATATTAGATTTATTTGTGTTCTAATATTTTTTTTCGTAGCCTGCGAAAATAGTGTTTTCCATGCGTTGGCAGTGTTACAAGGCATGGATTTTGAAACATAAAATTACGCCAGAGTATTAGAAATGTCTACAGGTAGTAAATATTTTACAGTATTACAATGTAATTGTACCCGTAAGGTGAAGTTCTCTCTGCACTTCGTTGGAATCTTATAATTAATGTACTCCTTACTTAGTTAGATGCACAAAAAAAATTATTTTGATGTCGTCATTAGAAAGTCTGGAGTAATGATGTTTGAAATTGGGTTTCGGCATTAGCATACAGATCTTGAAATAAAATTGCCTTTCAACGTTTCCATAGGAATCGCAGCAACCAATATTCTTGGCATAGGAAACATAACCTATAGATCCCACTTTTCACATGTAGTACAACCCTTCACCGCTTATGTAGTGTGTATTCATTTTATCCATAAGTAGCAGGTATTACAGTTTAAAGTCGACTCCGAACGACAGATTATTTTGGGAACTTTTATGGCAATTTTTATTTACTCTTAGAATTATTGCCAGAAATCTGGTGAGAGGAAATTGCAGAAAAAATATTATTCTTATTTCGTTTTGTTGGAGATGTTGGACCTGAGGTTTGAACAATTCTGGCAATAATTTTTGATTTGATAAATAAATTTAATTGCCAAATCAATCAATTATTTACAGTAAGGATTAATTAAAAATCATGTTGTATTGCTTTATATAGGATTATACACACTTATTCATTGTGAGTAAAACATTAGTAAAGGATTTATTACAAAATATTGAATACATTTCCTATTAAAAAACACAATAAAAGTGTCATTAAGTTAAACACCTAAGACCATTCTATTGTATACCATACTAAGTACATTCTAGGGCTTAAATGGTTTTTAATTTGATTTTATTAATAAACGCTTTTACACAAGAGCATAAATACTCTTGTGCTAATGTAATAAGTGTACAACGTCAGCATTAATCATCTTTTGAAACCTTTTACTGATTTTTATTCCATTTTTTTCCATTCGTTTTTTTTTTTTGCAATTCATTTCGATACAAGTTAAGTACTGGATTTTTCTCCTTTCTATGTTCTTTTGTTAAGAGCCTTAAATAACCTTTTTGGTCATTTCTTTTATTAATTTGATTTCCTACTTAAATTATACCTAGTAATAGTGTGTTGGTTTGTTAGTCGTGATGCTACGCTTTAAACTAACAAAACCAAAAACAAATATTTCTTCGGCGACTTCCTCTCAGCTGATTTCTGGCAAAAACGCTGAGAGTAAATAAAATTGCCATGAAAATTTCTCAAAAATCGATCGTTCTTCTTTATACTATAGTACATACGAGTACACAACATAAGTTGTGTGTGAAGCTAGGTTGCAATCCTGACGGAAAGGTGGTAATGACCAATTATGTATGTACAACCTGACGAGGTTATTAATGAATCAAATAAAAAACTACAATCTGAATCAACCAGCAGAAGAGTTGGTGCATTTTTGAAGTTTCATTGAAGAGGCTCCACGGTATCTTATGTTGGTTTTAGAATTTTGAAGGATCCACAGTTCAAATATATGGGTTAAAATTTCTCATTGTATTCATTTACTCTTAATATTGTTTTAATACAGCCGAAACAATTCTATTAAAGAATTATACAAGATATTAATCCTAATGTAAAAAATTTAATCAAGAATATCACAGAATAAGTTGAAACAACTTGCTTTCATTTCACTTCTTCACTTACTTAAAGCGTGAATAAGGAAACCAATAGTGCGGTGGATGTTATCAAATGAATATTTTGTTTGCAGGAATTTACTTTCATCGAGAGTACTGATTTTTTTTTTCATTTTATTTTTTATCATTGAACCGCAAACATTTTTAGCCTTGACCTGCTGTACACTTTTTCTTCCGAACGCTTTCATTTGCTTTATTTTATATTTCACAGTGCCACCACAATTCTGCAATATAAATACGCATCAATACGAACACAACACAGCACGTGTTTAACGTTATATTAGGCTACGCAAAAATACTCTCAGCATCAAAATTTTTGTTAACAATAAATCTTTGAACTCAGTGTGAGTAAAGTTCCGCAGGAATCCATTTTTTAAATTAAAAATTCAAACAAATGCTATTCTGTGTCGGCTTTTTTAATAATGTTTTCTTGTTTTTATTTGTAAAAAAAAGTTGCCGGCTATTCGGCTTTTAATATTTGGAACATTTTTTTTGCAGTGAATTTAGATTTCAAATGTATTAGGAAAACATGTTGGCGAATCTTAAAGAAATATTGGTATTTTTATGAAGAGAATTACACATCGTTTGATAAAATCGAACAAAAGTACTATTTATTATTTATGTGCATATTTTTTGTATGCATAGGTTAGGTTAGGTTAGAGGACGTGTACTTGTCAATTATGACAAGTAGTTTCTCACACCACTTATGTTGTGTGTGTTAATTTTATACATGAGTGGTGGGACCTACAGTTTAAAGTCGACTCCGAACGACAGATTTTTGACAAACATTCTCATGGCAGGTTTATTTACTCTCAGAGTTTTTGCCAGAAATCTACTGAGAGAAAGTCGCCGAAGAAATACTTTTTGTATTTTGCCTTGATGTCTGGCCGGAGTCTCGAACTCTGGCTTTACGTCTAATAAGCCATGCATTGTGCGTGTAATTGTTGAAACGTTATTTAAATTAATACGACTGATACAGCCGATAATAGGAATAGTCTCCACGGTAGTTGGTACAACGACTGTTCAATTCTGTATATAATATACTCTGGGTGGATCGCATTAGAAATATAAAATTTTTCATGACTCAGGCGTGTAAATTTGGATGAATTTTTGGCATGGGTTATGTTGGTTTTGAAGATCATTGTGGAGCTTATTCGCAAAAAACTGCAACTTAAGAAAACCCCACAAAAAAGTCCAAAAACACCGTAAGATCTCGGTGGCCAATTCACACCAAACCTAAACGTAAGACGCTCATGCCCTCAAATGGCTGAAGCAGAAAATCAATTGTGGTATGAGTTCTGTGGCATGTAGCATTGTCTAGTTGAAAACACATGTCAATGATATCTTAAAAAAAATAGACCGAAGACACCGCCAAGCCAATATCCGCCACAAACAGCGAATTTTTCGATTTCTCGTAGATCAAATTTATTGGCAATGTCCTAATTTTGTTTATGACGTACCCATTCATCCATAAATGGGCTTTATCGCTGATTATGATTTTTCGGTGAAAAATATTGTCTGTTGCCAAAAGTTCTCGAGCCTGTTCAGCGGCCTATGATCGTTTACCTTCAATGAGTTGAGTTTTGTACAGATGCAGGCCCAAAGTTCTTGGTTTATTGGATTATATTGCACACTCCCACGAACAACGGCGACGTTTTCGACAGAACGTAGGCTTCATCGACGTACAGTTGTTGTTGAATCTTTTATTTATTCTTTAATTCCCATACTAGAACGATTAGTCGATCGAAAATATGACAACTTATTTGACAAATTTCGAAAGTTTCTGTTGGAAGACCCAATATTTTTTAGTTATAAAAGTGCTTAACCAGCTGTTTGAAACATTAAGTATTCAAGGAGATGTTAAATATGCTTTCTTTATTCAACAAATAACAGAAATTTATCGTTATTAGTTTTATTATTGCCTATTTAGTTTAATGCATAATCATTTATTATATGTAGTACAATAATTTTTATTTTCTTTTTTTTTTTGTAAATAGTTTTTCAAATTTATTTCATTCTTTCTCTTCATGTACGAAATATGTTTCCTGTGCTTTCGATTAAAACATTCGCAAAGGACATCAATGTATACCTAAAACGAAATGCGTTGTAACATTTTTTAGTTTATTTTCTTTATTATTTTTCCACTTTTAACCTGGTAATTATTTTTAATTAACAACACCTGGTTTTTTTAGGGTTTCTATTTGGTTTTCTGTTAATCATTGCGAAGCAATTTAGTAAATTGCTTTGAACACATGGAACACCATTTAGAAAGTAAAAAGAAAAAAATTTTTTGAACCTTTTTTGATAAATGAAACTGAATCATAGTAAAGAAGAAGATGAATAGAAATAATAAAAACATGAAATAATAGGACGACAACAATACAACTCTCAAGTATTTAGCTGATGAGTTGTAAAGACAAAGAGAGCTTACTGCTGCCTTTAGTGCTATTGAACGGAAGAATCTATTAAGATGGGTCTGGTAGTAAATGAAGGCAAAACCGATAACTATACTTTGAAGTCGTCGTAGTCTAGTAAGTAGTGTGTTGGCTTATTAGACGTAAGGCCACGGTTCAAACCACAGGTCAGACATCAAAAGGGAATATGAAAAAATATTCCTTAGGGGACTACCTCTCAGCATATTTGTGAGAGGAAACTAAAATTGCAGGGAAAAATTTCTCACAAATCTTTCGTTCGGACTTTAAACTGTAGGTCCCGCCGCTCATGTATAAAATTAACACACACAAAATGAGTGCTGAAAGAAGCTAGGTCGTAATCCTAACTGAAGGGTTGTAATGGCCAATTATGTATGTATGTATGTACACTTTCGCCATAGGTTGTGAATTTGTTTACCTTAGCTGCGCCGTTACCACCGAAAATGCTGTCAGGTTGGAGACTAAGCGTAGCATCAGTCTTGCCAACAGGTGCTACTACGGTTTCAATAGGCAAGTGAGTAGCGGAGACCTCTTTGGTACGGCAAAACTAATTCCCTACAAGAGGCCCACCCTCCCAGTGTTCGTTTATGGGGCAGAGGCATGGACACTATTAAGCACTGATGCAGCAGCCATGAGAGTTTCGAGAAAAAAGTCCTACGTAAGATTCTTGGTCCAGTGCGTGTTGGCGATGAATTCCGCATACAATTCAACAATGAGCAGTACGAGCTCCTCAAGGCCATGCGACATATGCAGGCGTATTAACATAAAACGACTGCGGTGACTGAGGCACGTAGTTCGAATGGAGGAGGATGCTCCGGCAAGACAGGTATTAGATCCGAGGATTTGCGAAAGTTGGCGAAGATTACGACCTTGTCTGTATTACAAGGACCAAATTGAAGAAGCCGTATCACGGATTGGTGTTACCAACTGGCGAAGGCACACAAGAAGCAGAAAAAACTGGAAGGATGTGTTTAAACAGACCGGATTTCATTATTCGGGTTGTTAATGGCCAATTAACCCTGGACGGTTACTCTTGATTTTTGTACATTAAGGTTGCTCTTCGTTGAATCGACGAACACTTCAACCCTAATTGGTTACTGTTCGTCGAATCGACGAAGCTCGTTTACTCTTTATCATATAATTCTTTTATGTTTGACCAAATTTCGCTCTTTTTGTCAACAAATTTGGTTGACTGATTTATATGAAGTTGTGCTTTCCACGAGTCAAACCCCTGGTCAAACATCTCCAACAATATAAAATGTGATAAAATATTTCTTCGGTGTTTTCCTCTCTCAGCAGATTTCTGAGATTAAATAAGATTTCCATGAAAAAGTTTTCACAAATCTGCCTCTCCCAATCGACTTTAAACTGTAGGTCCCGCTTCTCGCACACAACATAAGTGGTGTACGAAACAACGTCGTAATCCTGTTCGAAGGATAGTTATGATTTATTATGTATGTATGTATGTTTGATATTAAGAAATCAACTATACTTTCAAGTTGAAATAATATTTATTTTCTAATTTAACTCAATAGATTTAAACTTTTATTGGAAACGGTGTACATGTAGAGAAAACTAAAGAAAGAAAATATATTCGCGTGTACATACAAAGGAAGCAACTTCAAAAGATAAAAAAAAATTTCTTGAGTAAACAAGTCTGTTAAAATTTTGCCTGTCTTTTTGGTAATATAAGGAAGCCAATAATTAGTCTTTGTCTTCTTCTTTCGACATTTCCACCTGGAAATGGTAGAAAAGAGTTAATTTGGTTTTTGCATTTAACATCAAAAATCGATTGAAAGAAAGTTACAAAAAAGCAATGAAAAGAAATGAAAGTAAAAGAGAAACCAATAAGGGACAGTAGAGGAAAGTAAAGGAGCAATATTGAAGATTTTTTTTTGCAAAAAACTTATTCGATAATTAAACGTTCGAAGAAAAACCTCAACTGTGGCATATTTGCCAAAGAGATCTCGCTCCAAAAGTGTTTATACTAGAGACACATAATTGTTTAACTGGAGAAAAATCTTTGCCTTCAAAATATTCTGGATGGTTGAAATTAGTACGATTATGTTTGATAGATACGGCAGTCTGTGTCATGGATAAGCACGTATACATACATACATACATAATTGGTCATTACAACCCTATAGTCAGGATTACGACCAATTTTTCATATCACTTATGTTGTGTGTGTTAATTTTAAACATGAGTGGTGGGACCTACAGTTTAAAGTCGACTCCGAACGACAGATTTTTGAGAAACTTTTCATGGCAATTTTATTTACTCTCAGAGTTCTTGTCAGAAATCTGCTAAGAGGAAGTCGCAGAAGAAATACTTTTTGTATTTGGTTTTGATGTCTGGCCTGAGGCTCGAACTGGCTTTACGTCTAATAAGCCAACACGCTACCTACTAAACTACAGCGACTTAATAAGCATGTATAGTCCTTTTGAACAGAGTATGAGCTATGTTTTGAAGCTTTTTATTTCTTATTTACAATTTACAACGACGGTACATAAGTGTGCAATACATACATAAACACATAATTGGTTCATTACAACTCTTTAAAGAGGTTTACGACATAGATTCTCATACCGCTTTTGTTGTGTGTGTTAATTTTATACATGAATGGCGGGACCTACATTTTAAAATTGACGTATTTTTGAGAAACTTTTTCATGGCAAGTGTCCCATTCTCTTTTTAAATGCAATTAGTTATTATAGGGATGCCGATTTGATCACACCAAATACAAATATTAGTTTTTATATACATATATCGGGTCGTACAACAAGGACTTTCGAAATTTGATAGTTGAAGATACATTTGTCATTTAAGTTGTCATTTTTTGCCTATTTTTTTTTTGCTGATGGGATTCTCAACAAGTTAGCCAACTGACGAAAATAATTATCAGCGACGAGTCCCTTTTCTGAATGAATGGTTAGGTAGAATAAGTGCTCACATAATGGCTCTTTATGAAGGGTTACGTGACCAAAAAAAAAGTTATCGAATTTGGGAAAAATTATGAGACCCAAAAGCTTGAACTATACGTTCGATTTAACCCATTACACTGTTTCTTGTGGGGTTTTCTGGATTGACATATGTATGCGATAAAGCACAAACCACTCAGATCCTTAACAGTAACAGGAGCCATGCCATCGGTAAAATTCAGCCGGAGTCATGGAAAATTGAATATTTCGAATGTTCTTCATCCAGAGGAGTATATTTAAACGATATTAAACTTTAAAACCAATAACGAACTTCAATAATATTTGACATCCACTTTGTTTAATTAATATTTTAGTATTCATACGTACATAATTACAAACCTTTAGTCGGGTTTAAAACATAGCTTTTTATACCACTTATGTTGTGTAAGTTAATTTTATATATGAGTGGCGACACGTGCAGTTTAAAGTCTATTTCTAAAGAAAGAGGTTTGAAAAACTTTAAATGGCAGTTTTGCTTACTTTCAGAGATTTTGCCAAAAATCTGGTGGTTAGGTCGGAGTGGTAGCTCTGATATCAAAAAGCTCACTTGAACACGCATAGCGCCCCGTTGTGATGCCACTGGTGAACGCAGTCTCTGTACTGACCAAGTTCCACCAAATTCAGGAAAGATGAAGAAGTTGGTCAGCGCAAGGGCTGCACAAGAGAAATATTTTTTATATTTTGTTCTGTGGGAGATGTCTGAGCTGAGGCCTCAGTCTAATAAGCCAACACACTACCTACTAGACTACGGCGACTAACTTTTAAGTATAGGCAGAGAGAGAATAAAAATCCGTATATCATTGTGATTAATGAATTACACGCTAACTCTTGGGTTTATGTTGGTCTTGATATAAAAAGCGTTGATTACGTCGCAGACGTTGTTATGCTCTTAAGAAACCAACAAAGAATACTGTACTGTACGTAGGTTATCTTTAAGAGAAATATATACGTCCATACGTATATCTTATTAAAAAAAAACGCATACACACAATATAAAATGTGAATGAAAAAAAAAATGTGAAATTAATTATAAAAATTATACTTTATAGCTTTTAAAACGATTACCATTCAATCCAAATCCTATAATCCTAGATGAGTTTTTATAAGCTCATTGAATTTGCAATTCTTTTGATCGCTTTTGATGTTCTCCATTAGATTAATAAATATTTCAGAATATTTGTTTTTATGTTTATTAAATCATATAAAAAAGTTTGCTTTCACTACTCATGCATAATTCATTACAAGTATTTTTTTTTCTTACATAAAAGAGGAAAAAAAATAAAGAAAACAAAATAAAACTAATAACATAGCGAGTAAGGAATAAACGAAACAAATAGTATTGCTCTTCAACTATAATAGAAAGATTGATAGACAAACATAATGACTGAGACACGAAAACATATTTTATATTGATGACATTGACATCAAACATAAAACGTAGATGTACATACATATGTACACTAATATGAGTATTTGTAATAAAACAGATTCAAAACGATAATAATGTTGATGATTGTTGTACTGAAAGGAAAGAGAAAAATAACAAGTTTATGATAAGAATATAAGTGACGTCGTTTATGCCATAGAAATAGATTGTAGAAATATTGATTTTATTATTACTCATGGATAGACAATTTCTGTTAGAGTATAAACCGACAACATTTAACATATAAAATATCAAAGATTGCATGGAAAATATTTTTTTCTTTTTTTTAAATTTAAATTCAGCTAACTATTCTGGCCGTTTCTTGGCAACTTTAATAGCTTGTAAGAATATTTTTCCTCATACACTCATACTTACAACGACCTCAAAATGTTAAAAATTATAACACTGAGGCTAAGTTAGGTCTTACTGGTAGCTTTGATTACCAAAAGCTCACTTGAGCACGCATAGCAGCCCGTTGTGATACCACAGGTAAGCTAGTCTCTTACTCACCGAATTCCACCAAAAATATCGAGGTAGTTGGTCAGCACAAAGGCTGCACATTAAAATCACGACAACCATACGCTGGAAACTAGCCTGAAAGTCTAATAACCGGAGCTACATCCTTAATGTCAATGGAGCATAACGCCGTAAATCTGACAAGGAATGGAGAGCCAAATAACCTAATTCTGTAGCTCACATGAGATATTCATTGATAAAGAAAATGCCTCTTCTGCAGACCCACTCGCACGGGATACGTCGTTAGATGGGAGCTTCAGTCTTTATTTATTTTATTTATTTATTTATTTTATTTGCCTATGGAAATATTCCTTACAGGCAATTTATTAAAGTTACAATTGTAAATTTAAATTTATATCAATTTTAAAAACTATGAATTTAAATATATAATTACATTATTTTTTATAACATTATTTGATGACGAAAAATCTATTAGCATATACAATTTATTAAATTCTTTACACATTCTCCTTATTGGATCAGCACCAGCGTAGTTGGATCTAAAAAATTGTATTGATAATGGGGAAAAATGACGTGACGGACGTTGAGGAACATTAAACGTGATATTATGGATTAAAAAACTGGAGCCTATATCACCAGTAATTACATTGAATATGAATGAGATATTTAACATAGTTCTGCGGCTTTTAAGTGTCGGAAGTTTAATTAAAGCTAGTCTGGCAGAATAAGAAGGTAAACTTGTAGGATTAAAATTCAGTCCTCGGAGACAAAACATCAGAAATTGCTTTTGTACAGATTCGATGACGTCGGAATATTTTTTATATAGAGGATCCCATATTATGGAACCATATTCGAGTATAGGCCTTACAAGAGATGTGTAGAGCGATTTAGTAACATAAGGATCGTTAAATTCTTTTGCCCACCGTTTTATAAAACCAAGAACGCTTCTAGCTTTATTTACAGTCATAGTTATGTGCGGGATAAAATTTAGTTTGGGATCAAGTAGAACTCCTAGATCCAGGAAGTTATCTACAAGCTCAAGCTCGTATCCATCAAAAGCATAGTTTGCAGGAATCGGATTCTTTCTTACAAATCTCATGTATTTACATTTTTTGAGATTAAGCTGCATTAGATTTAAATTACACCATAAATGAAACGAATTTAGGTCATTTTGAAGAAGTTTCTGATCGGAACTTTGGCGATAACTTAAGAAAATTTTTACGTCATCAGCGTACATTAGGATATTGGAATAGTGAATCGTTTCAGGTAAGTCGTTAATAAACAATGAAAACAGAAGCGGTCCAAGATGGCTACCCTGAGGTACCCCAGAAAGGACATCAATACTTCTGGAGCAGCAGTTTTTAAAAAGTACGGTTTGTTTTCTGTTAGTTAAATACGAGTAAATCCATTCCGATCTTAGTCTAAGATCGGAAAATCCCAATAAATAAAGTTTCTTCCTCAAAAGTACATGATTGACT
This sequence comes from Sarcophaga carnaria, assembly GCA_958299815.1. Taxonomy (NCBI): domain Eukaryota; kingdom Metazoa; phylum Arthropoda; class Insecta; order Diptera; family Sarcophagidae; genus Sarcophaga; species Sarcophaga carnaria. The sequence continues at coordinate 48,431,179 of OY283150.1, forward strand.
TTATCGAAGGCCTTGCTGAAATCCGTATAGATAACGTCTGTTTGTTGCTGATGAAAAAATCCTTGATACACAACTGTTGAGAGATGAAGCAGGTTTGTTGTAGTAGAACACTTTTTCCTAAAACCGTGCTGATAAGGAGATATCAAGTTAGAAACTTGATAACATAAATCATCTGTAACCATTTTTTCAAACAGTTTTGGAATTATGCTCAGTTTTGCAATACCACGATAATTTGTAACATCGGATCTATTTCCTGATTTGAACAAAGGAATGATGAATGAATCCTTCCAAACATTAGGAAAATAACCACATATAATCGATTTATTAAATAAGTATGATAGTGGAACAGCTATAGAGTCGGCACAATTAATTAAGATGCTACTAGGAATGTTATCAGGTCCAAAGTTATAGGAGAATTTTAGTTTTCTCAATTCCATAGAAATAGTAGGAACGTTGATTAAATTTATTGATACTGTGGAATTTGTATTTATTTTAATGTGATAATCAGTGGAATCACTATAAGTTGCATCCGAATAAGTTGTGGAAAAGAAGCTGGCAAATAAATTGCTTATAATGCTGTCATCACTAGATTCAATCTGCTGAAATCTCATAGAAGATGGAAAACCAGTTACTTTTTTCTTTGAGTTCACAAATTTAAAAAACGATTTTGGATTACGCTTAAAGTTGTATTTCATTGTATTTACATATTTATCGTAACATGATTTATTAAGTATTGTGTATTCCGCCCGGGTAACAGAATATCTTATATAATCCATATAACAACCAGATTGTTTAAACTTTTTATAGTATTTATTCTTCTTATTTTTTACACGAGCCAGTTGTTTATTATTCCATGGAGGACCGGATAATTGTCTAGATATTTGCTTTGGAACACATAAATTCAAAAAGGTATTAACCTTAGAGTAAAAGGCTTTAGACATATCATCAACATTAGTATAGCATGAAAAAAAGGAGTGCCAATCCGTATTGATTAGGAGTTCATTTAACATATTATAGTTGGTGTGCTTAAATGAAAAAACTTTCTCATTTTTGCTACACGAAGGCATCGATAAATTAAGTGGAATGGATGTTTTTAATACGAGCGTTGGATGATAACAATCTTCTGGACTGGTAATAGGGAACGAGCGTTTAATAAAGCTATTAGTCACCTCATTTACGAATATTAAATCCAATATTTTGAAATTAATGTTTGGAATGCCATTAATTTGGAACAGACCCAAATCATACAAAATATTAAAAAATTCGTCGAAATTTGAATTCTGCTTCATTTGAATGAAATAACCAACGTCTGATAAGTATTTCCATTGAATTGAAGGTAGATTAAAATCACCGAGGACAAAAATAAAATCACCGTCTTTTGAAGAATGAGCAACAGTACTTATAGCTTCTGCATGTTTTATGTATACACCTTGTGGAGAAGATGGCGGAATATATGAACAGGTAATAAAAATACGATGACCATTCATTTTTATAGAAACAGCTATAAATTCAATAGCGTGAGGTGTATCAGTTACTAAAAGCTCAGATGGTAAATTACATGAAATAGCAATAAGGACACCTCCTCCTGTAGTTTCATTGCCACGATCACGACGAAAGATGTTAAATTTGTTACAAAGTATTTCAGTATTCAAAAAATTATCATTTAACCACGTCTCCGTAAATACTAATATTTGCTGATCGATGTTAAAACTATTCGTGTATAATGTAGTAAGTTTTGTTCTCAAGCCACGAAAATTTTGATAAGCGATGGACATAAAATCATCAGTTAGTTTTTTGGAACAAAAGATTCACGTTGTGGAAGTACGGCAATACTTTGGGGTCTAGCTTTATAGATATATTCCCGAACTAGAGTATTTGTTGGCCAGAAATTCGGATTAATTAGAGTCTCAAAAATATCCGTAGAAATAGTAATTTTAAATGATGAGATAGATCTAGGTTGAGAAAAATTAAATTTCTGTATTGATATATCCGCATCACTACCAATAGCATTTCTTATGTATAAATCAACAGATTCCGATGTTGTATCGTAATGTAAGCGCGAAACGAAAATTGTCTTTTTTGGAGGAACTGCTCGTAGAGGAATATACCAGGAATCACTATTTATGGATCCGGGAGGATTAATATTTATAGATTGTGGAGGATTGCTTACATTAGGATATAAATTAGTACTATTTAATTCAGTAATATTGGAAGAAGGAACAATGCAATCGGATTCACGATATAAATTATTACTATTCAATTCAGTAATATTGGAGAATTGAACATTACCATCGGATGCAGAATTACATGGGGGCGCAGAAACATTTTCTTGGTCGTCACGTTTATCTTTATTCATATTTCTTGCCGACTTACGACGTTTTGGAGAGGACTGTGGGGGAGATTTTAAATTATCCAAAGATTTAAAATCATCAAATAATTTTCCATATGCCGAAATGCGGTCATTTAATTTAATTGCCTCTTTTTGAAGTTCGCTGAATTTGTTTTTAGTCTCTTGAAAAAAACGGTAATAATTTACTCCGATTTTTCTACAGTTTTCGCAACACCAATGCAGACCTTTATTTTTAGAAACGGCTTCAGCAACGAGTCCTGAAAGACCACTACATTTAAAATGACAACATTCGTGACACAGCCAACAAACAATCATTCTTTCATCATCGTTTTTTATATTACAATTTTTTACTAAGCAAGCCATTTTCAAAATTAATTATATAATGTTTCGCTCAGTGTAGAATAAGTATGAAGTAGATGGCAACTCTATTATTCAGCTGTAGTTATTGTTTCTATGTTCAATTGGTGTAAAAAAAACGGTTTAAACTATTCCGATCTTAGTTATTGTTTGTGTATTTGATTTTGTTTTGATCTTTATTTCAATTTCTTTTCTTTTCTTTATATTCAATTTGCATATGTTTCGTATTGTTTTGTTTTAAATGTTTATTGTTTGTTTATTTGTATGTTTTTTTGTTGGGAGAAATCAGCTGACTGTGAATTGTTGTTATTGTTTTGAATTTTCCGCATGTCTTCCCATAACGGAATTACCTGTAAGCATGGTCACTGTGATCGAGATGATATTGCGATCAGGTCTGAGTAGCTGGTTGGTGGATCTTCTTTCTATCGTGGGCCAAGTGAGTCTGGCAGTGGAGCAATATTCCTCATTGACCCAGAATAGGTTGGCGTCTTGAATGAATTTTCGCCCAATGTTCAATTTATCCGAGGTAAGTGGTCGCCGTAGTCTAGGAGGTAGTGTGTTGGCTTATTAGACCTGTGGCCACGATGCAAACCCCAGGTCAGACATCTGCAACTAAACAAAATATGAATAAATATTTCATCTGTGACTTCCTCTCAAGCAGACTTTTGACAAAAACTCTGAGAGTAATAAAATTGCCATTGAAAGCTTCTCAAAAATTCGTCATTTATACTCATCTTTAAATTGTAGTCCCACCACTCATGTCTAAAATTAACGCACACAACATAAGTGGTATGAGAAGTTGGACCGTAATACTGATTGAAAAATTGTAATGACCAATTAAGTATGTATGTATGTTATGTAAGTGGTATACGCAAATCGATTGACGAGGGCTCCACAAGGAGTGCACCAGCTCTGGCGAGCTCGTCTACGTGGAATGTACTTGGGCGCAGGAATCTAGACAAGTGAGACACTGAAGCGCCTAGAGAGTAACGTTCGATAGAGGTCTTATGGCAGCTTGGCTATCAGAGAAGATTGAGTTGTGGGTGGGTGATGCGTCCCAAACATACGTAAAGAACCTTTGATTAGGATCACTTGAGCGGCCCGGTTTGAGACACGTTACAGTGATCCGGCAGACGGAGATACGGGTTCCAAAACAATTATCGAGTTTAGAGCCATTAGTGTATACATTCAGAAATTCTGGGGGAACGATTATGTCAAAGACACAAGGAATGAGAAAATAAAATCTCCTGTCAAAATAGTATTCCGTAGAGAAATAATCTATGGGGCTGTAGGATTGACCTCCAAAATAAAGGAATACCCAGAAGGGATGATGCACCAGCGAGGCAAGGCATTCAATTATAAAACTACTTGAGAAAAAATTTAAGGTGATCTGTATAACTCTAAGTGATTTCACTTGTTTAACATGATATATCGATAAACAACATTATTAAAGACCTGAAAAATAATACTTTCTCTGAAACAGAAAAAAAGCTAATGATTTCGATGACGGAAAAGGAAAAAATGGGAAAGAAAATGAAACAGTAAAATAAACTACAGCAATTCCATCAATTACCGTCTATTACAAGGCTGTTAAAGCATGATTTGCCACAATAACCGCAACACAACAAAATTTAAAACCATAAAAGCTAAACAATGTAAAACAAAAAAGAAAGAAACAAATAAGAAAAAGAAACAAAATTAAAAACGTAGCAGCGTGTATACAACTGCATGGTGTCTCTTGGCTACATGGGAAAAAAAAGAAGTTTCCTTAGGGAGACCATCTTGCGTTAAATTTGGTGGATGAAAAATTTAAATCGAAAAAAATTACTGCTTCTACGATTAAGTTTTAATTGAAACTGAAGGGTTTCCCTTTCTAATTATACTTAGATTGGTTATAAGAAATCCAAAACGTTGCTAAGTGTTGACCGAAATAAGATACGCAAATCTTTTGTAATCAGAACTGTGGAAAGAACACTCTTCCCGGCAGAAATGATTTGAACACATCTTCAAAGAGAATAATCTTAGCATTATAACTGCTACCTTTCGGCTTATAGACACTGCTATTCTTAAAGTATGTATGTTTATTTGACAACACACAGCCAGATTGGGGAGATTCTCAACAGACTTAGGTTAGGTTAGTTGGCGGACAACCATGGAGGAGGAAGTCCCTCTTAGGTCAGCATTGGGACCCATTGTGATACTACAATTTATACTACCCGGGGTCAACCATTTCCTGGTGAAAACCATGTCGAGTGCAAATTAAATCTTGTTATTTCAGTAATCCTTATATAGAGAGCTCGGTCAATGACATCAGAAAACTGTAGGTCAGAAACATTGTTCTCTTTATGACAAGAGTACATAACAGATACATGAGTTGAAATACAGTCTCTTTCACCTACTCAGATCCATAGCACTTGCAGATGCCATTAGTTGGAACGGCGAGTTTTTCGTCATGCCTACCAAAATTTCAATGGCCCGTAATGGCGATATATGGCCACACGATGTGAGACAAGAAGTGAGTCAGCCCGCTTCCTGTCCGTACGTGTCCAACAGAGTCCGATAACAATGCACGTATCCTCCTGCTACCAACGAGATTAAGCCTGCTCGTAGTACGAGTTGACAGACAAATTTATTCTTCTCTTAAGAAATACTACTATTACTAAACAATATTTTCTTTTTCTTTTTGTGGTAATCGAAAATTCATTTATTCATGTACGTTTTACAACATGAGAGTTCTCTTAATATAAATTCCCTTAAAAACAAAAACCGCATAAAGAGTTGCAAATATTGGAGCAAGAAAATCATATGATGCAAATGCTTTATCCAATAGCCTGTCATGCGCGTTCGATACAAGTAAAATTCAAGGTCCTTTCTGCCGGCATGTGACCACATTTGTTTACAATGGAGAAATTGAAATACAACGTAAAAGTAAGTGCAAAACTTTAGCAGCTTTATTGACAATAAATAAATGTCCTGCAAAGTATACTGCTATACTCTCTATAACAGAAAAAGTTTCTTTTCTTTTTTGATAAATACCTTGAACTATATATTCTATTCTATGAACTGTAAGATAAAGATTTTAAACAGCCAGAAGTTAAAAAAAATCAAAAATATATCTCCCTGACAGAGAAAACAAATTGTGTTTGTAATTGGAACCTAAAATTTAAAATTACAATTTAACGTAAAACAAAAAAACGTAAGACAATAACAAATTTAATGTAAGAAAAAACAAAAAAAAACTGGTGGTTAAAATTTTATTTTTGAAAACTTTATCTATTTAAAGTTCTATTCATTCAATTAATAGACTGTGCTAAAATAATGTTTTAAAATGTTGAGAAATTGCTTTGGACTTTAAGCTTGGAATAGAAATTTAATCAGTGTGTTTAACTGAATCTATCAGAATCTGTCCTTCATGTTATTAAAGCACTATAAACTAATCAAATATTAAAAAAAGTAAAAGTAAAAAAAGTCAGTCAGAACGACAAAGCTATCAGAATTTTGATTTAAGAAATGTTTCACCTTCTTTCGAAAATCATTAATAATGTTAGCAGCTCTTAATGCAGCTCTTAAATAAATGCAAATGGGCAGACCATCATTGGTTTAAATTTGAACCATCGGGTATTTCGAATCTGGCAATACTTATATCATTCTATTCTGTCATAAAATTCAGTATATTAGCTCCCCTAAATGTAATTAATTGATTTACACTTGAGCAACGTTGGGATTTATTGGAAATTCATTTCCAAAACAAAGACAATTGGTCGGAAATTGCACGCAAATGTCGTACAAAATATGATCACAGAGAAAGTCCAACAGTGATCGGTATACGCAAGTTTATTGCTAAATTATGTGAAACTGGTTTCATAGGTTTATGCGCCAAGCGGTGAGCCGGCTCGAACACTGCGTACATCAGAAAATAACGAAGCTGTGCCTCAACATCGTTCTCAAGAATTAATCATTTCACGCATCAGTTTACATCGATTTTTGCGAAAAGATCTCGCTATGACGCCTTACAAAGCTCAATTGATTCAAAGCTGAAGCCACTTGGCCATCCGCTCTGTTTTCGCTTTGCTTCACTCGAAAAAGTGCACGAAATTTGTTCCAAGCGAATGAGGTACTGTGTGGTCAGACGCTACAGCCATACGAATGAAATAATATTCCATTTCTATCTGAAACAATTGCACTTCACAACATATAAATAAATTTGACAAAATTTTAAACCGTTTTTATTTTATTGCATTTTTAAATATAAACTTTTAAATGGCTCACCCTTTATTACAAGGGAAACAAGTTATAGACCCCAGCTAGTTTAATTGCTCATACATTTGCATAAAAATAAACAGAATTTGTATTAAAAAGGTTAAAAACGTGCCCATAGTGCAAAGAAGAAAATGAATGAAAATATTTTAGTGTTAATGCTTATGTTGTTTGTCGCTTACTTATGCGTCCCGTATGAAAACTTACACTTGCGGACAACCCATAATACCTCAATCTGTTGATGGTGGCAATGAACGGAATTCTCTTCTGTAGTGATTTGATACATAACCGAATGCAAGTTGAGTTACTCTGTTACAACACACACATACATACATATATAATGGTTGTCCGTATGAATTGTCTGGCAGGTATATAATGATGGAATTTGGTGAATGTAAAGTTAGTAACAAATTGTATGTTGTATTGTAATGCATACTATTGCATTATGATGTATTCGTAGGCGCGTGTGAATTTTAAGGATTGAAGGAAATTGCCAAGTTTGTTGTTGGGCTAGAGGCACAAGTATAGAAGCATGTACGTGTTTGTTTATGATATTAGATCTGTTGTGTGTTTTTTTCTGTTAAATAAAATTTGATTAGAGTTCATATGTTGTTTGCAATAAATGGTTACTATATAAGGGACTTTTTTTATTAATCATTATTAATGATGTTTCCTTTAAAATTTTAATATTTTTTTAATTAATTCCTAACACCTACACTTAAAAAAATTGTGAATGATAATTTCATTATGGAGTATAGTGGAAGAAAATTCCAATTTTATTGTAATTAACCTAAAACCCGAACAGCTTTTTCTTACCTTTTATAAATTCATTACAGATGCTGTAAAGCTTACTAATAATATCACAAGACGATATTAAATGAATGTAGTGTAGCAGGTCTAATAAGTTGTGTTAGTTGAGCCACAGTTCAAACCCCAGGTCAGACATTTCGAACAAAACAAAATATGAAATAAATATTTCTTCGGCGATTTCATCTCAGCAGATTACTGGCAAAACCTCTGAGAATAAATAAAATTGCCATGAAAATTTTTTCAAAAATCTGTCGTTCAGAGTCGGCTTTCAATTGTCAGTTCCGCCTCTCATGTATAAAATTAACACACACAACATAAGTGGTGTGAGACACTAGGTCGCAGTCCTGAATGAAGGTTTTTATTGACCGATTAAGTACGTATATGTAGTGTATCAAGTATTATTATTTATAATGTCTTATAAAGTTTAAATTTATTGTAATAAAGGCTTAGTTGTATGCCAATAGTTATGAGACATTTTTTGGTTTCATCTCCTTCAGGATACTAACTGCGTATTTTGAGTAGATAGATAGTTAGGTTAGCGTTTGTGCCATGAGCCAAATAAAAATTCACCCAGGTGGTCATCTGATCCAATATATAAGCGAGGCAAATCTCTATCAACCTAGTACCATTAAAAATCACATCAGAGCCAGAATATTGAATCTCGACAGAGAGTTCAACACATTAAAGGACCTTTTCTCACGGTCTCCTATATATTTTTTTTGACATGGCAAATTCCACATATCGTATATCAACGAACGTACTGCCGCTAAGATCTTTTATTGTTTCTTAGTAATGTTTTTAGTTAGCTACAGAGCAGGATCAAAACCAGAGGATTGGAAGAGTGGTTGTAACATGTAAAATAATGGCCGTTACATATCTCACATATATATACATACATAATTGATCATTACAACTTTTCAGTCAGGATTACGACCTAGTTTCTCACATCACTTATGTTGTGTGTATTAATTTTACACGTGAGTGGCGGGACCTACAGTTTAAAGCCGACTCCGAACGACAGATTTTTGAGAAACTTTTCATGGCAATTTTTTATTTACTCTCCGAGTTTTTGTCAGAAAACTGCTGAGAGGAAGTCGACGAAGAAAGCTCGAACCCCTGCCTTTACGTCTAATAAGCCAACACACTACCTACTATACTACAGCGATATCTCACACACCTATAAAAATTAAGCTATCAAACCCAACATTTTCAAATTGTCAAATAGTTAGGAAACTTCTTAAGGTTTTAAAAATGATCGAATCCAATGCTGCTAATATTCTCCAAATTTGCAGGACACAATCCTAAAAATATATTTTAAATTTTGTGTGGGAAGCCTTGGTAGTAATGTTCGTGCAAAACAAGAAAATAACTGTTATAAGATTTCTGGTACCCTTTGTATACTATTGTTTACTTTATGGCTAAACCAAACAAGTATAGAATTCATTGAATGTATGTTGCACGAATGCAAATTTTATGTAATAATAATATTTTTAGTTAAATTGATAATAATTTAAAAAAATTTTAATTAAGCGGCCATCAATTTCAATTACAAAAATGTAAACAATTTTGCGGAAGTCATGTAAATGGTTCTGTCAAATATAGTTTTAAATAGTTTTGTCGAAATGCAATTAAATACATTTTTTCAATATTCTTGTATGTAATGTTGTTGACATTTTTACTTGCAACTTGTTGCAGTGTTGAAAATATTTTAACACTTAAAAGTGAAATTGCCAGTCATTATATTTAATTTACTTCCACAACGGATATGAAAAACGGAAAAAACTAAAAATGGTTAAAAACAGAATGGTTAAAAAAATTCAATAAAGGGAGAAAGAGAGGGAGAGAGACGGAGAGAAAGACAGGTGCCCTGAGCGACAGAAGGAGACAGAGGATAAAAAATTAGTAAAAAGGAAACATACGAATTGCAACATCACGTTAAACAATTGTATGTTTCTTTGGTACAATTAGAGGAATCCATGCCTAATTATGTTGTTTTTTCGTGTTATAATTAAACAACTTAGCGGAAACAAAGAGAACCAAACTCTATTTTAAAAGTGTTATTGGCTACTCAAAATCATAAAGACTTTCGCAGAATGGATCAATGTGTTGCAATTGATTTTTAAAAAGAATACATACATACAAAATTCGTCATTATAGCCCTTCAATCGGGATTATGACCTATAGCTTCTCACATCGCTTATGTTGTAAGTGTTAATTTTATACATGAGTGGCAGGACATACTGTTTAAAGTCGACTCCGAAGAACAAATTTTTGAGAAACCTTTTCATACCAGAAATCTCTCGAAGAAATATTTCTTCATATTTCGTTTTGATGGCTGACCTCTCTACCTACTAGACTACGGCTGTGGTAGCAAGTGATTTACTCTCCTTAATTTTCACTTTCATTGACATAGCAGATCGTATCATATAGATTTGGAATTTTTCTCTTTTGCTTGCCATATGCCATCAATTAAGTTTAACAATTTTTGCAGTTTAGTTTTCATGCACAGTATCAAGATATTTTAAAACTCCATTTGCTGTTTTTAAAATTAAGTATTCATGCAGAAATGGAAAAAAATTAAATTCTGATCAACATTTTTTGCAGTAAATTCTTTGGCAAATTTTAATCGAGTTCAACAAATTTTATTTAAATTTTAAGCACAGTTTGTGCAAATTCGTTTTTGTTGAGCAAAAATAGGTTGAATATAATACCTTAGCCAAGTATTTTTCTTGTTATTTTGTTAGATGCACATTTTGTATCCACTTGACTTGTTGGCCATTTTATTTTATGCAAATGTGTGTGTCTGTTGCTTAAACACAAGTTGGTTGAAATCTGATTCAGTCAGCCAACAGTCCACAACCTCAAAGCTACAACTTTTCTTTTAAACAATAAAAATATTAACGAACAAATTAAATAAAGAAAAATATGGGAAATATTCTTCAGAGACTTTCTTGAGAGACTTTTTCATGGCAAATTTATTTACTCTAAGAGTTATTGTCAGTCATCTGCTGAGAAAGGAAGTTACTGAATTTTTTTTACTCAATTAACTGTTAAGAGCAAATATTTCCTTAATGCTGCGCAAAAGCGAATATTTTCCAAATATTTCTCTTATTCGCACTCTTTAGCCACAAATCACCTTATGGTTGGTAAAATTTAAGAATTTCCTTTTATTAAAGCACGTGATTGCCAGACAAAAAAAAAAAGAAATATTTATATTATTTGGATACTCATTATATTTTAGGAACGTACACAGTTCACTTTACACGTACACAGTTCACAATCTAAAACAATTCAATTATATTTGACGCTTTACAATTACTCAACAATACTTTGTAATAATAAAAGGAAGGCAGGAAGATGAGAATTATATTCGAAGTATTTATGGCAGCTTTAAATAACGCCTACTTAAACATACTCAATTTCCATCGTAATCAGTCTCTTTTTGAAAGCCAAAGGATTCTACTGCGTTCGATATATTGTAATATTTTTTCAAGCTCTCTCCTTAAGTGGTAAAAGTTGAGTTTGGTGATTGTTAGAGTTTTATCCTTAGGGTACAGTTTCTTTTGACGCTCACTGTATAACGCTATGCCTGAATTGTATATTTTAGCTTAACAAAATTTATTTACCAACTGTTGAAATGCGAATACAAGTAAATCTATAAATATGGTTTAAATCCTTAATATAGTGCTGAATTCGAATTGTACTTGTTGCAAATGTACATAGATATAACACCTATAGTTCCTTTGTATTCAGTTACCGATGGTTCTAAATCCTTAAACATTCGGAAGTTAAAAAGTCTTCTTTTTAAGTTGTCTTACCTTTAATAAAATGTTATTATTTGCAATATAAATAAATAAAACTATTTTAAGGTAACCTTTATAAATATTTAATATTTTTATTCAAACAATTCACAAATTTAATTATTTCAGTAATTTTATGGATATTGAAAATATTACATCATAACTGACGACGATATCCGTATACAGTAGTATGTTAAGCGCCCTTAAATCCTAGAAAAATAAAAACAATTTAAAAATTTGAGAAGTAAGCCAGGTCTATAAGAATATTGATGGCAATTTACTAATGATTTTTTTCTTCTATTTTTTAAGACAATGATGTTTAATTGTTGTAATTTCACATGTACTTAAAATTTCCCTTTGCGTGCGACATACCCAAAATATATTTTACGAAAGAGTTTTTCAATTTCTTACAAAAAAAAAAATAAACCAAAAGCAGAAGTAACTATTCCAAAAGTAAACTAAAAAATTTATTAAAAACAAATATTTGCGGTCTATGACTGTAGCTCGGCATAGTTTAAAGTCAACATCTACTTACATCCAATAATAATAAACAAGTAATGGCCACCACTACTGGCCGTCTGTTTTTAATGCTTAGCTTAAAAAGGATGTGAATAAATGTATCCATGGCTTGGTTTAAATTGGATGATTTTTAATACGTTTATAGTGTTTTCACACCTGCTTTTAACATTAAAACCATAATCTGCTGATTTTGCGTTCACACTATAAATTTTCTTAAATCTAGTTTTAACATTCATGACATTTATGACTGTGCAAGAACTGTTTCTGTTTTGTAAGAAATGAACAATAAATTAAAAATTATTCTAAATGTTGTAAAAGAATGCTTTAAAATAGTGGATCTATTTATAAAAAGTGAAGAAGTGCTTGGAAATCAAGTCACTCACACAACAGGCTTTCTGTATTTTTATATTTGTTTTGTTTTTATTTTGTTTTTTTCAGCTGTTTTCAACATTTCAATGTTGGCAGCTCTGATTTAGTACACCGAAAACCAGGTTGTATTTTATAAAACCTCTTAAAACCAATTCAAAAAAGGTTTTAAGATGTTTTTAACGCAATAATTTTTTATTGTAAAACCAGGTTTTAATTATGGTTTTAATGTTAAAACCAACTTTTGCACTAAAACAACTCAGTGTGAAAACACTATTAAGTTTTGAAAATTTGCAAAGAATTTAATGAAATATTTATTTACGGCAATAAAAGAAAGCTTACCATTACTTTGCACGCCACTAAGTCCCTGAGTTCCAATTTTTGGAATTCGTTTTCCGTCTCTTCGGGGGTATCACACCAATGTTTGCCTATGCAATTTTATCTCCAGGGTTGGTATTATGCTTGCCATGTTACTGTAAGCGAGAGATTTTATGCATCTCCTTCAAAGATAGTATAGTGATGGCATATTCATGGCTGTCAATAGATAAAATTAATTGCTCACCAAACTCCCTTCTTACTTGGTTCATAGTAAGGCATGTCGTATGATACCGTCTTTATAGATCCGCATGTCAATCGAATCCAATTTTTGAATTTTGTGTAAAAGGAGTTAATAATCAAGATACAGTACCTTGCTTCATTGACAGTAACATTGCGATTTTCGTTATTCTTTTGGAAGTACTTTCCCATGATACGTAGATCAAAAGTCCACTAAATCAAAATTTATGATTCAAGCGATCACATGGTGTACAAGTTTACGTATAATTTTTCTTTCTTTCTTTATTCTTTTCATCACGTAACCAAAATATTGATCTTAATTAGAAAATCATATAAAAAAGTCATACAATCTAGACATTATAATTGCAGTATATTAATCTCTGCACTATTAATGTATTTATCTTTCGTATGTTTTAAGGGATTGCCTTCATAAATTTTATTGCCAAAACACTTTTTAGCATTCAGTGAAGCGAAATATTCAATGATGATGATGATTCAAATGGATACTGCATTTACTGCTACTTTTTGTGGATTAACGACACAGAAATCCTACTAATTGGAATATAGCAACACATGCGGTAGTGACCAGTACATGTTGTTGTGTTAACGTACTACTCCTACCAGTTGGGTATTTACTCTGGGGACAATAATAACTCAACGACAACAAGAAAATAACGAGTTTGCAAAAGCTCAGCAATGAATATGGTTGAAATAAAAAATGTATAAGTGTAGCATACAAGTGTATAATAGTCACGCCTCTCTATTAACCATAAAAATTCGTTACGAAATACAAGATTGAGTGTCCTAGAAATGTGAACGTAATGGAACACAGGAATTATTGTGTTTATAACATGTGTGTGTGGAGATGTGAGTCTAAAATATTATGACACCAGTGAACTTTTGTGCGGTCAATCGTCATACCGTGTAGCATATCAGATTTACAATTGCACAGGCATATACATACATACATACTCGTATGTATGGATGCAGATAGATGTATGTAGATCCATACATTTAAATTTCAACAAAGATACATACACAGAACATGTATGAACACACGACTTCAAATGTGAGTTAAAAGTTGTTTGTAATAAATACACATACGTGTTCATGCTTTTACCCAATACACTACATGTCGCTGCGTAAATAAATTTTTATACTACAAACTTTAAAAGCTTCATCAATTTATGCTTAAATTTTAACTTTAGAAACATGACGATTATTCCAACAAAAATCATTACAAAGAACTGAAATATCTCACCAATAATGATGCGTAAAATAAGGTATTTCGTTTAAATGCAAACATCAAAGATCTTGAAACCATGTAAGTAATTGGAATAAATCGATGGTAACTAATTTAATTAGGGCATGATTTCCCAATAAGTGGGCTATTTATACACCACAGTGTTTTGAAGTATTCCGAAGCAATATAGTGGAAGGCCATTATTTCCTAAATATTTTTTCTTAATTTCTTATCGTATATTCAATTCCATTTTGAACAGACTATAAGTTTTCAGCTCTTAGCTCGAAACGAACTAGGCTTCATTATTGGACTAATGTATCCACTGGTGAGATAGAAGTTTTATCAGGTATTTTTAGAATACTTTCCAATGTTTGCTTTGACCCAGGAGAAGTTAAGAACCTACTGTTGTGCTTAAAAATCCCCTTAACTGGCTAGCATAAAATCATATTAGTGTCGAAAATTGTAGAGAAAATTGTAGATTATAATTTTGAGATCTATCTGCAAGCATGACTTTATAAAAGTCGCCGTAGTCTAGTGTGTGTTGGCTTATTAGACGTAATATGAAAAAATATATCTTCGGCGACTTTCTCTCAACAGTCTTCTGGCAAAATATCAGAGAGTAAATAAATTTGCCATGAAAACATTCTTAAAAATCTGTCGTTCGGAATATTCTTTAAACTGTAGGTCCCGCCACTCATTTAAAAAATTAACTCACAACATAAGTGATGTGAGAAGCTAGTAGGGTTATAATGACCAATTTTGTATGTATGTGTGTATGTATGCATGTACGACATTCTAGAATTTGTCCAACACATCGCAAAGAGTTTCTAATTAGTTTTGTTGTTATATGCAATTTTCAAGTCTTGCTTTTATATACAGCATCCAGATGAATACAGATATTTTATTTGACAGTGTTAGAGCACTACTTTATTGCGAACATATTTTTCTCATTAGTTTCTGTTCTTCGTAGTATTAACCACACATTTTTAGTAGTTGTAAACACATTTTGGGTCATTAGTTTCTGTTCCCCGTAGTCTTAACCACACGTGTAGCTGAAAAAAGCTTCGTATGTGACGAATTGCTGCAAAGCTGTCGAATTATGTTCTAAAATTTTTTTAATATCCAACTAGCTTCTCTAATAAATTCTTATCTTATGCTAAAAGATGCCAAACCACTTATGTTGTGTGTGTTAATGTTATACATGAGCGGAAGGACTTACAGTTTTGGAGTCGATTCCGAACGACTTATTTTTAAGAAACTTTTCCTTGCAATTTTATTTAATCGCAGAGTTTTTGACGCAAGAATTCGTAAATATGATTCCATGTTGAAAAAAAAAAATGTTGTTGCTTAACACCCATGCTCTATTACAATTTATATACATTTTTTCGTAGCAAACGCACTTACATGTACAATTTGATGAACACAGGGTTAATTAACAGTCACGTAGAAGTTGAGCTTAAACAGTAAAGAAACCTAACTAAAGCGGCATACTTAACCATGTAATCATGAATCCTTCCCAGTATTGAAAATATGAAAACAAAGACCAAGTAGTTCTTTATTGTGAGATTATTTTGGGGACATTGGAACCAGAGACTCGGCATTAAATTTTGATAATTGCGGTCTGCATTACTGACCTTGGATTTGATCTGCAAATTAAATAAAAACTTTTAATGCGTAGAACATTAAATACTCAATGTATTGATGCTTTCTTGACAATGTCGCCCAAATAGACGAGATTGTGGTTACTTGAAGATACCCGTTTTCCTATAGGGTGGATACTTCTTTAAATGTATATGCCTACATTTCATGTAGGTTGTGTTATACGAAAATATGAATATAAAGTTAATAGGGAAGCTGAATTAAAGTATAGTTGAATGAGTTTGCAAGCATGTAGCACACAGTCTTTATTTTTTTGCCATTTAACTCCAGCAAGTTCATATGTATTTACACAATACATACACAGTTTGTTTCCTTTACTGGCCGCCAGATATGACGTGATGTGTAGGTATGTATATGGTTACATGTCACTAAAATTTCATGGCAACGACTGACGAAAGTGGTTATGCTTGGTTAGATTTTTCCGCCTTTTTGCCTCTTTTTTTTGCCACTAAACCAATAGTGCGGGAAAATTGGTTTTAAATGAGCGACAATATGAAGGTAAAGATCGCATGAAATTGAACAATTTGTATGGTTTGGTAATCTAACTAAGCAATGAAATACAATATATGGTAGTAATTATGAAAAAAAAAACTTCTGGAAAAGGAATTTGATCCGATAAGCTTATGGTTATTGCATTTAAGCTCTTAATTTCTTATATACATACATAATTGGCTGTTACAAGTCTTCAATCACGATTACGACCTAGCTTCTCACACCACTTATGTTGTGTGTATTAATTTTTGGGGACCTAAAATTCAAAGTCGACTCCGAACGACAGTTTTTTGAGAAACTTTTTAATGACAATTTTTTATTTACTCTCAGAATTTTTGTCAGAAATCTGCTAAAACGAAGTCAGCGCAGAATAATATTTTTCATGTGTTATTTTCTTGCAGTTGTCTGTTCCATAAGATTACAATTTTGCTTGCAAATAACGTAAAAACTAAATACCTTTCCACTTCCTGCCTCTGTTATTTCTCAACGTTGTAGGCGACAAGTGACATGGTTTTGGCTTGGGGTGAGCCTTTTGAGAAAGCAAAACTACACATTAATTGAATTATATTTTAGCATTTCCAATAACATAGCCCACAGCCTGTCTCTTTACATGCTCATTTACTTGTTTGTATACAAAATTCCTAAAGAAAATGTCAAATTCTTGGAATATTTTTGAGTGAAAGCCACTTAGCAGCAGTTTGTTTGAATTCGAAGGAAAACGTATTTCTCTTGGTGAATTTACTACACCCACTTGCATATCTGAGTATTTGTGTATGGTTTCTTATATTGTAATGCCTGTGTCATATTATCTTGAATTTAAAATTAATTTGAAAACATATTTTGTTAAAAATTATGTTGAATTTGGCATACAAATGCTAAAGGTTATGTTTAAGGAGAAACTACAGATCAATAGAGAAAAATCAAAAAAGTCGATGAATAAAACTTTTTACCCTTCAAGACTTATGATTGTTGATATGTTGCTTTCTTAAAATCAAATTAATGGCTCGGAGTAGGTCATCGGCTTTTTCTAAAATCTTTTGATCTTGTCGGCAATAGTTGGCTTAGTAGGTGAGATATGTCCAACAAAACGAAATATAAATATTATTTCCACGGTGAATTTCATTCTGCAGTTTTCTGGCAAAAAATTTAAGAGTAAATAAAATTGATATGAAAAAGTTTCTCAAGAATCTGTCGTTCGGAATCGACTTTAACCTGTAGGTCCTGCCACTTATGTACAAAATTAACGCATGCAACATAAGTGGTGTGAGAAGCTAGTTCGTAATTCTGTCGTAATCCTGTTGTAATAATCAATTAAGTAAGTATCTATGTAATCTGAGACTACTGGGTAAAAATCGAAATTGATTACTACCACCACTTTTTCAACATTTTCTTTCAATATGTTTTTAAACTCCAAAATTACTTAGCGTGAGATCTAATGTAAACCCGTTTTCTCTGCCATATACACTTGACAGCAAAAGTCTTAGTACGGCAATATATTTCGACAAAAAAAATTCCCACTGGCTTAATACTCTTCCACAAAGTCCCGATATGAATTCAAGAGAATATTTAGGAAATCATTTGAAAACACGATTACGTAATCCCTAAATCTCAAACAAATGTCAACCGAAATACTTGCTCTTGATGCCACCAGAAGACACCAAATAAAACTTGTACATTCAATTCCAAATGGGTTAAATGGTGTGTTTGACCTTAAGAGATATTCTACTAAATACGAGGGATAACATTTTCCAATACTAGGCCTTTGAATTTTAAATTTACTCAGGGTTCTTCTTGGAAACTTTTCCTTATTTTTCTCTTGTTTTATGAAAAAATAAATTAATGAAATAAATATATAAGCTGCCTTCCAAAATGTATCAATACAAAGTTTGTATACAGTTCTACTACGGTACATAAATTTGTACGTATGCAAAGTAACCAAACAATGCATCAACTATATATCCGATGCCTGATTGCTTTTTGACTGCGTTAAAAACACACATAGACGACGTTTTGAAATAGAATACATTGTATATATTTTGTACAGCGGCATTATGAAACACGATATTTGTTAAAACACAAAGCAACTAACATTTTGGAAGGCAGCCATAAACTATAAATTTTTATACAAACTTTTGGCTAAAATTCATGAAATTGCTAAAATATATTGCCGTACTAAGACTTTTGCTGTCCACCGTATATAAGCTCCCAAAAAATTCTTGCAGGACTAAATATTATAGCATACATATATCATGAGTTTTAATTTCAATTTAAAATAGGAATTTAAAAATCTTCTTCAAGAATACTTTTCTCTTTTTCTACATCTTTAAAAACATATGAAAGAATATTTTTTTTGGGAGTTGTCTGACACATCATTATTAAACCTTATACATATACATATCTATTTGGCATTTTACTAGCCTATCTTGACTCTTGGGAAATTTGTTTGTCAAAATTATTTCGTTTTTTTTATCTGAATGCATAGAATTTATTTTCAAGGTCCATAAGAGACTTGGAATTTAATTTAAATTCATTCAACCCTTAAATATATCATGCCGAAGTATAGGTTTACATGTATTCTTTTTTATATGGTGTTTTTTTTTTGTTGTCAAATCTATTGTATGACAAAATAAAAAAAAACAAAAGCTTTTTGTGCTTTAAAAAAAAGGGAAAAATACAAGAAGTGTAATAAATTTATTTTTGGTCAAGGCCTATTTCTTCATATGCTCTTACAAAGGAAGTAAGAATAATTTCCTGTAAAATTTTATTAATTTATTGAATCCAATTTATTTTTATTTCCTTTGACAATAACTTTAAATATTTTATAATCAGTTTATACAGTTATAACGTAATAAAGTTGCTGCAACGCGAACAGGTATTCAATACGACACTTAATTTGTCTGCTTCTTATTTTTGAAATTTGGTTGTTTCTTGCAGGTAACAGGACGTTACACTATATCTACTACACAGAAATATACACCCAATTTTTTATGGTCACATGATATTCTGTATGTTCTACAAAGGTTTATTTTATTCATTATATTATAATTACATATGGTTTCTAATATATTGTTAAGAAAATGGAAATGGAGTTATTAAAATAATAAATAAAAGCTCCAAAAACAAAACAATGGACTTGTTTACATGATCAATAAATAAAAATATAGCAACAACATCAGTATAAGAAAAAAAGTGGTTAACAAGTAAACAAGAAGCAACATAACACTGCAAGGACAAACGTAAACAAAATACACAAACAACAACAACGCAAACAGCATGTTACATTTATAGAGATTTCGCGAAGGCAGTCATTATCCTTCAAGAGCATCCATCAGACTGTTTACACAGTGATATAAAAAGCAAAACAAAGCATGCAACGGGATGAGAAAGAATTCAATAAGTCTTGTGTGAAGACGCGTTGCGTGTGAAGAGGATAAATGTGGTTTGAAGATCTCTGTTATAAAGATCTATTAAACAATTGTTATTGTGTACGCGGAAGAGTGTAGAGAAGAATAACAATTAAAGCAAATTGTTGTTGTTTAAATCAAGTCGTGAAAGGTGGCACACGGAATTGTGCGAACAATAAAGAATTGATTTAAAACTAAACAAAAATGTATTTTTATTTTATTTGCAATCTATGAACTCATATTTTTAACGTCTTTAAGAACGATAAAAACGTAACAATATGTTTGTAAACGTATAATAAGAAAAACACATACAGAATACGAAACAGTTTAAATGCATCTCAGTTTGGGTATATTTTCTTTGGCAAGAACCTCTGTTATAATCACCATGTAGGTCGAGTCTTCCAACACAGACTTTCGGACTTTGATTGTTAATAGAGATTCGTTGAAGCTATATCTGTAAAATTAGTTGCCTTTTATTCATTGCCTATTTGCCCAATTAACCGTGGATGAATATAGTATTCAACAACATGTGCAAATAATAAAATTGTTTTGCCAAAACGAGTAAAAAACTGCATCCATAGCACATTTTACAATCGCCATAATCGTCCTACCGAGACGACGTGGATATACTCGACTCCACTGGTCCAGTAAAGGACTAAACCCGTACGTCAACGAAATACAAGATCTGCAAAAAACATCATTGCTGTCAGCGTGAGTGTAGAGAAAAATCCGAGTTAGTCGATTTGGCTCGTTCACAATAACTCGATTTTTCGCAGAATACCACCTGTTGAATTTAGCGTGTTTGCTAACTGAGTTCTCAAGTAGCTGGGCAACTGACCACTATTTTCATAGAAAAATCATCTTCATCTTCTTATGAGACTCATTTGTGGATGAGTACGAATGTGAACAGAATTCTTCCAATCATTCTTCTTTCTTACAAAGGAAAATTTCTACATTAAAAATATTTTAAAGCCGTCTTATCTCTTATTATACATTTTTTAAAGTAGATGTCTTCAATATCACTTAATTTTTTGAATGCTACAAAATTCTGTCACTGGTATTCCTTTGCTTCATTTGAAATTGTAGAAATTGTAAATTTTATGCTAACATACAAACATTAAAGGCCCATTTTTCTTTGGGGGACCTTATTAACAACACCCCTTGCTTTATTGTAGACATCGGAATTCGTAGTCTAAGGATTAAAATAAAACAATTAAACATTTCTTTTGTGAACAGAATTATGTCCACACTTTAACTACATGAAATCATTTTTTACAACAAAGTTCCAATATGACTCCAAGAGACTATTTAGGAGATCATTTGGAAAACCGGTTACGTAGCATCTAGACCAAAAACAAAAGTAAACCGAGAAACTTGCTCATGAGTGCATGGCGCCAAATATCACCAGAAAACAATAAACAAAACTGGTACATTCAATGCCAAATAGGTTATATGGTGTGCTTGCCTTTAGGGATATCCTACTAACTATAAGGGATAACATTTTTATATATTAGGCCTTTGAATTTTAAATTTACTTTGAGTTATTCTTTGTGGTACCTAAACTGTTGCGGTGCAAAAGTAAGGAGTCATCAGAAATTTTTCCTTATTTTTCTCTTGTTTTGTGAAAAACATTAAATATTTTTTGTTTTATAATAAAACAGGAATAAATCAATAGAATCAGTATAAATGAATAATAAATAAAATAATAAATAATAATAATAATTATATAACTCACGTGGTGTGAGTTGAACTCTCATGGCGTTAATTCTTAATTAAGTTAACTTACTTAATTGGCCATTACAACCCTTCAGTCAGGATTACGGCATAGCTTCTCACACCGCTCATATTGTGTGTGTTAATTTTATACATGAGTGGCGGGGCCTACAATTTAAAGTCGAATCCGAACGACAGATGTTTGGGAAAATTTTTCATGGCAATTTTATTCAATCCCAGAGTTTTTGCCAGAAATCTTCTGAGAGGAAGTCGCCGAAGAAATACTTTTTTTGTATTTTGTCTTGATGTCTGGCCTGGGGCTCGAACCCGGGCTTTACGTCTAATATGCCAACACACTACCTACTAGACCATGGCGACTTCATATGTTTATGAGAAGCATTAAACTATTTCGGCATGTTTTGTAAGAAAGTGTGGAGTATTATCATTTAAGTATTTATTAAAAAACACCATGAACTTGATTTCAAGCTGACATGTTTTTAAGTATGAAGTAAATGTGTGAATTACAAAAATTTTGTTTTTATTTTTTTGGCTTTAATATAGGGCAGGAAATTTAAAAATTTTAATTTAAGAATTCAAGAAAACAAAAACGGTTTAATATTTTTGACAAATTAATTTTTTTGTTGTAAAGTACAATTGTTCCGGTTAGAAATGGAATCCTATTTCATTCATATGGCTGCCGCAGCTAGCCTCACAGTACCCTACTCGGTCGGATAAATTTTCGTGCCCTTTTCGGTGTATATGAGGTCGTATCTCGGCAATGGCATCACGAATTGTCGCCTTCAAATGCTCAAGTGTCGCCATAACACTTTTCTTTAACGGCGTCCCACAGAAAATAATCCAACGGTGGTAAACCTCAGCTTTTTGGCGACCAACTTACATCACCACTTCGGCTATTAAATGACTATCAAATATTTGACGCAATCAATCGATTGTGCCATGAGACGTGTGGAAAGTTGCACCATCCTGTTGGAGCCAAACATCGTTCACATCAATACCATGAAGAGCGAGTACAAAAAAATCTGTTTTCAGGTTGCGATAGGTGTCCAGTTTCACAATAAACTTGCGTATACCGGGCACTATTGGTCCTTCTCTGCGACCAAATCTTTTATGAAATTTTTGTGTAATTTCAGTCTAATTGTCTGTGTTTTATAATTAAATTTCTAATAAATCCCAACGTTGCTCAAGCGTATGTCGATTTATTACATTCAGTGGAGATAATATACTGAATTAATTGACTGAACAGTCCGGATTCGAATTAACCGATGATTGAAATTTTAACAGATAGATAGCTAACCCGAGTTTACATGAGTTTTTAAATTTATTTGACTGTAATGCATAACTGTTCTCAATATGCAATTATAGAAATTCTTCTTTTACAGATATTGTCCTTTCTCACGGTTATTACCCTTTGTGAATAAAAAATACGAAAAACAATTAGTGTAACAAACACTGCGAATTGTTCTTACTCCATAAAGAAGACATAATAATTGAGCGCATTGAATTACACTTTTTCAAGTGCTGGCGCGGTGTAACGCTCTTTTAATGTTATCTACTCTAGAGAGATAGAGGTCACAGAACTTTGTAAATAATTTATTTGAGGGCATTTGAACAATTTCAATTTGTTTTTCAATTCAATTTATTTTAATAAATTATTATCGAATGACGGATGTCTTGGCCTATGATTACTTGATCTATTATTTACAGGGTTAAGCTTAATTATTTAACTGTATTTTGCAAAAAGGATATGCTTTCTCATAGACCTTTATATGATGCATTCTAATATGGGTTTAAATTTTTAGAAGCATTTAATTTATAGCATCTAACGATCATGTGCGGTAAAAGAGTCATGGTATTATTTAAATGCACGATAGCTAGTATGAAGTCGCCGTAGTCTAGCAGGTTGTGTGTTGGCTTATTAGATGTCAGGCCAAGATTCAAACCCCAAACGGAATATGAAGAAATATTTCTTCAAGGACAGCGTCTTAGCAGATTTCTGGAAAAAACTCTGAGAGTAAACAAAATTGCCATGAAAAAATTCCTCAAAAATCTGTCGTTCGAAATCGACTTTAAACTGTAGGTCCCGCCGTTCATGTATAAAATTAACACATGCAATATAAGTGATATGCAATATAATGATAAGCTAGGTCGTAATTCTGACTGAAAAGTTGTAATGACTAATTATTTATGTATGTATGTAAGAATAAAGAACACTTTTATCAGAACTACATAGTAGCTTTGAGGAAAGTATGGCTATCAGCGGAAAACAATTTTAATTCAGCAAAACTAAGATCTTCGAAAATCCCAGCTCAACAAGACTACTAATTACTACTAACTAGACTTGGAACACTTATGAAAAAGTACTAGTTACGATATATGGCCATGGAGGCAGCACTTGATATGCATCGAAGTATTCATTTTTTTCTTCTTAGTCTTTAAGTGACTAACAATACCTATCAAATTTTTGGTGGATAAAGCTGGCGTAATTCTCAAGTAAGCCACCATAATCTAGTAGGTTGGCTTCCTAGACGTGAGGCCACGGTTCAAATAGCAGTCCAGATGCCCCAAATACTCTGAGAGTAAATAAAATTGCCATGAAAAGTTTCTCAACAATCTGCCGTTCGGAGTCAACAGTGGGAAGCTAGGTTGTAATGGCCAGTTATGTTTGTATGGATGTATGTTTGTAAATATGTATTTAATTACACGTCAAAGAAAAACCAGATCATGATGTGACAATATAATGAAGTATCCGAAGTTGTTTTCAATCTGTTCTTGCTAAGAACATACAGAAAGTACCAAGATTGACATAATCTGCTCAGGAATATCCAAATTAGCAACAAAATATCTCCAAAATTTCTAAAAGCAGATCGAAAGATGAGGAACGAATTGTTATACCCTTCGTCATACCCTTCTTTAATAGATTTATGTTCTGATAAATGGCGTACTTCACTACAATGATGCATTATTGATTTGGAGCGAGCCAACGAGACTTTAAGCTCCTTTAAGTATTTTGTTACCAACCACTTTCGACTATAAGCTCCATATACAATAGCAGAGGGCACGTATACGATAACTATTAAATAAATTAATTTATAAATTATTGTCCAGGTGTTAACAACAACTGGCATGGCATTAAATTAATTTCTTATTCACAAAAGCTAATAACTGTGAGAACGTAATTATCACTGCCTATCGGGTAATAATTTTTATAATTCCACACACAGAAGAGTTTTGTATTGTAGTCAAATAAAGTTTTAAATCAATCGAGAGTAGTCAGCTAACACTTCTAGACTGTTTATAATATTTTTCTTTAAAGATGAGCAACAAATACTTACAACAGTTTGAAAAAAGGTTTAGCACAACACGTTTTATTACTAGAATGTGTGGAGCGGATGTTTTAAGAGAGGACTACTGCATGACATGGATTACTTGGTCTGTAATTGCGCTCATTAATGTGGCAATAATTTTGTCATTTTACAGCATTTATATGGCAATCTATGTAGATCATGATTTTGTGGAGGTATTGAAATGCCTGTGCATGTTTGGCACGGGCGTACAGGTAGGTAACACGGAGTGAAATAAATGACTGGATCATACATTCATTAAGATTATTTTTGTTTTTTTAGGGTTATGCTAAATTAATTAACGCTATTTTGCAAAAGGAATATTTTCGCTTCTTCTACAGGGAGGTTATAGATCTTTACTCCACATATGCGAAGAAGGACTTTATTTATCAGAAGTATTTGGGGCAAAGCATTTCGTTGGTTAAAAAATTAATAAATATTTTGTGGAGTATACCCATAACGGTTTCAATTGTCCTCATTGGAGTTCCGGTATTATACAAATACATATATAACGAGCGTTTATTTATAATGCCTTTTTATCTGCCGGTTATTGATCGAAACACTGATTTTGGTTTCTATTTAACATCGGGTATCCATGTGGCCAGTGTAATATTTGGAGCCTTCGGTAATATGGTGAGTGATTGTTGGTGTTACGTTTTTGCTGCTCATATACCGCTCATCAAAAATATTCTCAAATGCAAGTTTAAACGTTTGGATGAACTTTTGGAAATTAGTCCAAATGAAGTTCAGAAATCAAAACATCTTTTACTGGACATATTTAAATGGCATCAAAAGTATATCATGTAAGTATGATTAAAAGGTCTTGGTCGAACAGTACTGAATTGAAATGTTTGCAATTTTTTTTGTTTTTCAGCTACTGTACAAATGTAAATAATTTGTTTTTTTGGGTAATTTTTGTGCAAGTGGGTACCACATTTTTGGGTATAGTTTGCACAACAGTTTGCATTTTCTTAAATGTATGGCCAGCAGCGCCGGCCTACTTATTGTACTCGTTTATGCTACTTTATTTCTTCTGTGCCTTGGGTAACATTGTTGAGAATTCGGTATACAATTTAATTTGATTCACTTTATTTATATTCTAATAAGTATTCTTTATTTTTACAATAGAATGACGACGTTATGGCAATTATTTATGATTCGAACTGGTATCAACTGACAGTTATGGAACAAAAAATGATAGTAATGATGTTAAGGGAAGCCCAGCAAGCGGAAGGAATGTCTATTGGTGGTGTAGCTCCACTATCATTGAGTACAGCCCTGCAATTGACCAAAACATTTTACACATTTTCTATGATGTTGCGAAATTTTTTGGATTGAACAAAATATTGAAAACTTTTTATCGGCACTTTAGAGCACATTTTAAACAGATTACTTTACTTATTCAAACACCACATAATATCACCCTTATTTGAAGCATTATAATAAAGTTTCGATTATATTCTGCCTCTATTATTACATACATAGTTGGTCTTTACATACCCTTCAGTCAGGATTACAACCTAGCTTCTGACATCACATATGCTACGTGTATTAATTTCATATATGAGTAGCGAGACCTAAAGTCGATTCGTAACAATAGATTTTTGAGAATCTTTTCATGGCAATTTTATTTATTTTATTATTTTTGGCCAGAATTCTGCTGAGAGGAAGTCTCTAAGGAATATTTTCACATATTTCGTTTTGTTGCTAATGTCAGAAAATCTAAAAACCCTACATACTACCTTCTAGACTACGGTGACCAGAAATGGCCTCTGTTACAGCGTTTTCAAATTTACTTTATTTTCACTTCCACGGCCTTTTCCACAGTTCCTATGATGGTAGCTTAATAGTATAAAATCATGTTAACATGTTCTGTTTATAAATGTTTTTTTCGACTTAAATAGTTTGCTATTATTACGTTTGCACCTTAACATTGTAGGCCGTTCTGACCTAGTTGTTGGAGTATCGTGTGGTTAAAATGCCAATCGTAAGTTTAATTTTTCTAACTTTTTTCCAAGTAGTAATTTGATAAACTATTTACATAATTTAGGCCAATGTGCTACGGATTATTAGGGATTACCCAGCTAAAAATTATTCCCTGATGAATGTAAAGAAAATAATTGAAATATCAGGAACAATATTTGATTAAGGTTTGATAAAAATTGCGAGATTTTATAAAGATAACGGCTACCAATAATGAAGTTGTACTCACTGAAAATATTTTTAAAAGATAAAAGACAAGGGCATGGGTGGTGTTGATTCATTGAAAGAAATTGGCAATCACAGTAAAAGATTGTAGTTGGGCTTATTCACCAACATGTTTACAACTATCATGAAGACATGTCATAGCACTGCGACCGCTCGATTTATCTTATTTCCATCAATTTGCTTCAAGCCTATTGTCATGACAAATTTCGTTTGTCCAACACTTGTTTCCATTATGATTCTGTTATGGCCTCACAGTAACCAAGTATGTGTTTTGAGTATTCATTCTCATCATCACAGAATCTGTGGGTTCGAGACGATTTGAATCCTGAGTATTTACAGTTTGAGCCTATTGTGCAGACCGGTTACTAATCTCAGGTTATTCCCAACAAAAGTTGTGACTGTCTCAAAGCAAAAAGTTTTAAGAGGAGTCTCTGACTCTTACCATATTTTTTTTGTTGAGAATAAAAAATCTCTCACCTTTATTGATATGGGAATATTTTATTCTGATACATACGCAATAGGTATGAATATGGCACTAGCATTTAAACTAAATATAACGTCATGAGTATTTTACTATTTCGATGAACAATAGCTTGATTTTACGTAAATTAATTATCACAATATTACGTCAATTCCATGGCTCTTTTGGCACCAAATATTAAATTTTCAATAAAAGAGTTCCTAACTCATAATCGAATTACTGTGATAGAAATTGGTAGAAATTTGAAGAGATTGAAGGCACTATAAATGTGTTCATGTTTCCGTATTAAGTTAATGTATACTTTGCCGAAAACTTTGCTTCTTTTAGAGAAAATGTACATACATACATACTTAATTGGTCCTTACATACATACATACATAATTGGTTATTACAACCCTTCAGTCAGGATTACGACCTAGTTTTTTATACCACTTATGTTATGTGTGTTATTTTCATATAAGAGTAGCGAGACCTAAGGTCGATTTCTAACGATAGATTTTTGAGAAACGTTTCATGGCAGTTGTATTTATTCTCTAATTGGTCCTTACAATCCTTTAATCAATATTAAAACCTAGCTTCTCACAACGCCAATGTTGCGTGTATTAATTTTATCTATGAGTGGCAGAACTTAATCCTTGATGTCGACTCCTAACGACATATTTTTGAGTAACGTTTCACTTTATTTACTCCCAGAGTTTTGCTAGATATCTGCTAAGAGGATGTCGTCGAAAGAAATATTTTTGTAATGTTTCGTTGTGTTCGAGATTCCTGAGTAAAGTGTTAAACTTCGAGCTTTCGTTTAATAAGCCAACACACTACTTACTACAGTTACACTACTGCCATATAGAAAACAAATTAATGAGCGGAATTTACTATAAAATTTCTTTTTCTGACAAGGTCCTTTGACATATTAATTTATAACTTCATTATAAGCTTTGTCACATACATATGTATATGTATATATGTATAATGTGTTTAGGAGCCATATTTTTTTCCACAAATTCTTGTTTAAATTGTTTTTTTGTTCATACAAGCTAACTGAGATCTGTTTGTTATAAATTCATATCCAAATAATGTTCTCTTTGTTATAATTTTTCTATAATAAATTTTTAAATACACTGTGGCGTGTGTTATATATGTATATAGAATATAACTTGAGTGTGTGAGTTTTCCGTACCAATTTTCCTACTTATTCAAGTTACACTTAATCAATGTTTTTTGTTTGAAAAATAAGAAGAAAAAATAGAAGTAGAAAAGTAGATAACAAAAATGATATTCAATCTTTTAAGTGGTTTCATAAACTTTTTTCTTCTTTCTATTTTGGAAATAAAGTTTCTGTCACCCGTAAAGCCACGTACCCTTGTATGTATGTGTGTATACGTATAAAGTAAATAGAGACATTCTAGCAATGTTACCCTCTTTCACATGCATTCACAGAACAAAACCCTATATTTGTTGAAAAACCAAAATTCATCAACATCCAAGTTGTTGGGATGAAGGATGAAAATGACACAAACAACAACAGTAGTCGAATCCAAATCAACTAAACTTTATTGTTCTCCTGTTATGTGTGTTTTATAGTATTTTTTATCTTATATTTTGTCTTTATATTTTAAAAACAACGAAAAACTGCTGCAGGACCATTATGGGGGGATAGAAAAAATCGTACTTTGAACTCTCTTCTAGTACACACTATAATACGGTAAATACTGCCAGGCTATCGTTTGCTTGCTTTTTTTGTTGCTGACCTATCGATAGACCATAGTAATGCTCCACTTTTGTGAATTATATACTACAGTGTACTATAAAAATAGTTCCAAAAATCTAAGACTGTAGTCACACGCATCAATGACACTTTTGCACTCTTTGGGGACATGTCAACATAAATGCACAATACTCAGTGCCGACGTACCAGAGATCGAGCGCTTGAATTGGTCAGACTAAACAAATGATTTTTAATTGAATTTGTAAAATTAATTAAATTCGGCTTGTATAACAGCAATATTAGGGTGCCCTGGTATAAAGTCGCCGTAATCTAGTAGGTAGTGTGAGGCCACGCCGTAAACCGCACGTGTCTAACCTCTCTAGCAAAACGAAATATGAAAAAAATATTTCTTCGCCGACTTCCTATCAGCAGATTTCTGTCAAACAATCTGAGAGTAAACAAAATCAATATATTGTTACGAAAATGGAAATGGTGTACATCGTTTAATATTAAAATGAGCAAAAGCTACACAAACAAATACAACGAACCAACAACATCAGTATGAATGAAAATGGAATAGACAAGTAAGCGAGAACGTAACAAAAAGTAACACAGCAATGAAGTCGCAATAAAGTTCTCGAGAATGCGAAACCCCGAACGTTCGATTTCAAGAACCTTCATCAGACTGATTACGTGGGCATATAAAGAGGCAAGACAAAGCAGGCACCGAGTAGTATGAATTCAGTCAGTCTTGAGGGAAGACGCTTGCGTGTGAAGAAAACAAATGAGGTTAGAAGATCTCCGTTAAGAAGATCTGCGTTGTAAGCAAAGAAGAATAGCGAACAATCAATTATTGTTGTATTCGTCAAATTTTAAACGGTGGCGCACAAAAGTAGCGCAAACAATAAAGAGTTCAATTGAAATTAAACACATATTTGTTTTTATTTTGTTTGCAATCAATGAACTTATATTTTAAATTTGTAAAAACATAAAAACGTAACAATATCAGTCTTTTAAAATGACTGTTATGTTAAGAGTTTTTTCTTCAAATATCTCTTTTCCTTTAGATAATCGATTAAACTCTCTTTAGTGCCTTTTGATCAACGTCCTAAGACAATTTTAAATTATCAATTTCGATTGCCTTTGTCAAAATTACAGATTTTATTGCAATATTCATTATTACTCTTATAAAAAGCAAATATAAGCTTATTATTACAATTATTCGTTAACACTTGAAATATTCTTGTTTTGCACACACTCTTTTTGCCACAAATATCCTGAAAGAAGTCATTATGGTTGTGCTCTTACTATACATGCTGTTCACAATCAGGTGGAAATGAAGAAATCACTGCAGGCTCAGTATTGTAAAACAATTATGGTTGTTGGTGATTTAATTTCATTTATTTTCTTGTTTTTTTCTTTTGTTGTTGGTACTGAATGTTATTTTAAATGATTTTTTTTGGAACTGAAATTTTACTGAAATTTTAACACGTAATTATTTGCTTGTTATTGTTTGTTTTTAATTTGTGTAGTTGAGTGTTATCTCAAGTAATAAATAAACACTGCCATGCACATAAATTTTTCTAAAGAAACTCTTAAAGAGTTTGAATGAATTCCGTTTGAAAGCACACAGGTTTCTCTAACATTACCTCTGGTAATTTGCTTAGTTTGCAAATTATTTTCATTTGTTGTTGTTATTTTTTCTTAGTTTTATTTCAAATTTTCTTAGAAATGTTATTGTAAAATTTATTAATTTATTTAAAATTATTTTTAAAGTTTTCTGTTTCAATAATTTTCATTTATATTTTATTTAATTTGTATTTTTTTTTATCACTTTCTTCCGAGTTTAATTTGTTGTCTCTTACATTTGCGTTTATTTGCTACACGTTTCTTGTGCTGTGGCAAACTAAGGTCTATGTTTATCATGTCATAGACAATTTACCGAGGTTAGTGCTGCCGCTGTCTTGGATAAACTGTTTTTCTATGATTTTTATTTTATACTTTTACTTTCTCTTTCGTTAACGGATATAAACAACTGTCAATGTATTTTTCTCTTTTAATTTCTTTTCTCCTTTGATGATTTAAATATTTATTAAATTAACAGAAAAAACAATGGTGGTGTGAAAAGCTAGGTCGTAATCCCGACTGAAGGGTTGTATTGACTAATTCTATATGTAAATGTAAATGATTTCCTATGACGTTTAATTTGTTTAATCAAACGAGGGGCTTCTTTATATCGGGCCTTCCAACAAGTGCTTTTGAGTTTGGCTTGATATTAAAGGCTATCTTGTTGTCAATATTCAATATGCGCTCTATGTTTGCTGAATGAAATCTGGATCAGTAAGCTACTGACCCTAATTTTCATCGTAATTTCATCTCCAGTGATGAGGCTCATCAATGATGAATGTTTACGAGATCAAACAAACTTTTAGAATTTGAGACGATTTCAATTCACATGATATCAAATAGCATACCGAAAACAATGACTGTTTCATGTACTTTTGGAACTACATGTCTTTACGAATGACGTTAGTCAGGCCATCGTTGTCAACAGCGACCACTACGGGTCAATGTTTACAAACTTCTTAAGAATCTTGCCTGTTTTTGAATTACTTGAACTTGACAGCCAGGCCATTTATAACCCGTATTATTCAGTAATCAGAAGACCACATTTCCTTACAGTTTGTATATGTATAATTCGTATTTTTATCAAACCGTTATGTAATGATTACTTCTTTTAATTGAAGTAATCTTCAGGACTACTATTTAGCTTCTCCCAGCACTTATGTTGTGTGTGTTAATTTTATACAGGAATGGCGGCACCTACAGTTTAAGGTCGACTCCGAACGACAGATTTTTGAGCACTTTTTCACAGCAATTTGCTTTCTCTCAGATTTTTTGGCAGAAATTTGCTGAGAGGAAGTCACTGAAGAAATATTTTCTTCATATTTCGTTTTGTTGTAGATGTCTAACCGGGAGTTTGAACTGTGGCCTCAGGTCTAATATGCCAACACACTACCTACTAGACTAGGATTCCATGAGATGGAATACTCAAACAAAAAATACTTGAAATTCAGGAGAAAAAAGTATGGTTGTTCAGTACGAGTAATATAATAACTAATTAATAAAATTCACATTAGGTTTGCACTACACTAAGAAAAATATGTTGAACTTAGTTCAACAATTTTCAACCCTTTAAACATAGAAATTTGCCGTCTTTTTGACTTTTTTGTTTAGAAACTTTTCTAAAAATTTTACTTAATTCGTAGTAGAAAAACAAAAACTATTTGTAGTTTTAAATCTTATCGTAATGAATGTCATCTACAATTACCGAAGTGTGTAGGAAATGAAATGCATTCCTTTCTATAAAGTCTTCTACTAATGTTGCTAAGAGCTACACTCTGTAATTAAGATATAAACAAGTGTTATATTATCGCACATTCAGATCTTTTTACGGTTTTCAAAGGTAATTTTCGCTAAATAAAAATGGAAAACAAACTCAACAATTAATGACTTTAATACTCACACATCCTCTTAAAAAAGGACACATTAACATGCAAGAAAAATAACTACAACAATACTCTAGTATGTAATTAAAGGTACACTGCTGAAAACAACTACTATTATTGGATTATAATGGAGATCAAATAAATCAGTAAAAAATTACATACAAAGTAAAGAAGTAGCGCTACGAATTTCCAAATATGTTTTTAACTTTGTTGAGGCCCATCCAGTCTTTCACTAATTATCAAAAAAAAAATTGTTTTTTTTTTCAACATCATTTGCTAAGCAGCTCAGTGTTTTTGTAAAATAAAGAGAAAAAGTTAAAATAAATACCATTTATTACCATTTTACCATGTTTAGCTAATATTGCATGTTTGCGATAATTTAAGCGTTTCACTTCTCATATTTCCTTTTTCGTAAGTGTAAAATATTTCTGATTCTTCAATTAAAAAAACTAAAATAACTTTAAGTGTTCTGTAGAAAAGTATAAAAAAATTACAGACGTACGTATACAACTGGTCGTTACAACTCTTCAGTCAGGATTACAACCTAGTTTCTCACAACACTTATGTTATTTTTTACATAAGTGGCGAGAACTACAGTTTAAAGTCGATTCGGAACGATAGATTTTTTGAGAAACTTTTTCATGGCAATTTTATTTACTGTCAGAGCTTTTGCCAGAAATCTGTTAAGAGGAAGTCGCCGAAGAAATATTTTTTTTAAATTTCGTTTTGTTGGAGATGTCTAACTTGGGTTTGTACCGTGGCCTCATGCCTAATTAGCCAACACAATACCTACTCGACTGCAGCGATAAAAAAATTAATCATAACTATGAACTTATAAAACTTTCTAATGTACTTTCGGGTTTTCAAAGAAAAACAACAATTTTTTGGGTCTTTCTTCTTTAAAGGATTCTAAAGTAGACATGATCCCATCAAGTATGGATTAATATATCCGTCAAATAGCCACTACGATTCAAATAACAGGCCTTCAACATTTTCATGAAATTTTTCATAACATTTTCAAAGAGTTGTACCTGTATCTCACCGATGACACGTTGGTTTTAGAATTCTAGCTTAAAAATTGTTTTCCGAGATTTCATAAAAAGATAAATATCTCACGGCGATAAATCATATAATTTAGGTGGGTATGACATCAGAAATGTTTGACATAGTTGGTTCCAGAAACACCCACCGACACAGCAAGTGATGCAGTCTGGCTGAAAGAAATGTCGTCCAGATTCATTCGAGGCTTCAAAAACTCCATTATTATTACCCTGTAACAAATATGATTCACAATTACTGCAATTTCGGCTTTATATTTAAAAAATAAGGCCCAATCACGAAAAAAACTAGGTCGTAATCCTGACTAAAGGGTTGTAATGACCAATAAAAAAACGGCCCAATCACGGAGCCTGAACAAAATCGGTACCAAAGAGTTAATCGTTGTAAGAGCACTTATTTATCACGGATTGCATGACAATTTTCTGAGTTCCGCATTCGAAAAATTTGTGTATTTGCTATGATATTAAGAGGAATTTTCTTCACCTTACATATGTACCTATTAGACCAATTGGCGGTACTTTACATGGTCTAATGAAATGCGGTCCTAATTATGCTGCATTTAGTACCCATGAACTTAAAGGTCTTTACTCAAAATTCGCTGATGCTTTCTAAAATTTTTTGAGAACGATGAGAACAATGTTTTCGAATTTTGGAGACAATCTCGTTAACATAAACAATGTTTTCAAGACCCCGACTTTTGGTAGTAGACGCAAGACAAGAGCCAATAATCAAATTTTTTGAACACTGTTCGAATGGTTAAATACTTGGGTGCACTTTTCCGATTAATATCCAGATTTTTATAATAAACTTTTGCAATTATAACACGTTGTTCTTTCGTAGAGCTGAATTTTTAGTCATCGGAATAAAAGTATGTTTCAGTTGCTAAATTTCAGAGTGGCCACTTCCCAAATTACATTAAATTTAAAAAGTGCACTGAGTACTGAGATACTTCTTATGTAAATATATTTCTACAAAAATAACACGTTAAAGAAATCTTACGTATGACAATACTACATATGCCTGACGTGGAGTTAGAATCGCAGCCCCACGCTAGCCAATGTACGAACGATAGAACGAAGGTCTACGGTCTAATCAATTAAACTTCTACAGAAAGTTCAAAGGATGGGGCTTCGAATAACTATCTGACAGTCTGGGCATATTCAAACAGCTGGCCAAGAGAAATGGGATTTCAGATCATGTGGGAATTTTTAGCAATGTGTAGGAAGACGAGCCTAGCGAAGTTATGCACAGATAATATTCCAGAAATTTTTTGTGGCGTAAACTTGGCGAAATGGAAGATGGAGAGAAGTCTAAAGCGTCTTTTGTTTAGAGATTTCTGAAGTAGTACGGGAATAGTAAGCAGCCAGTGAACCGGACACTGTAGACAGAAAGAACAATTGATCAATGTCGGTACCGGTCAAAACCCTATACGTAGATCTTGTGATATTTGTAATCTGTGTCAGATTTATGCATTTCATATGAGTGTGTAATAAGTATTAGGCAGCGAGTTAGCTTTACTGACAGCGAACAGCAACCTAAAGTTTGTCAGCGATTAGACAAGACTTTACAGGGATATCTATTTACACTACGTGACGTATTAAGGCACCTGCGTAACACTTTTTCGTCTGGCTCTGCATTCCAACCTATATTACTGATTTGCACCACTACTACACGCTACCATACACTTGTTGTGAATACTTCTAAAAGTCATGCTTTTTCAAGCTGCAGAATTTTGGTGCCGCAATGATGATTTCGACGTTCTAGACTATGTCGTCTAACATTTGTACAGCAACCTTTAACTTTCACTGGAATTTTTGGTGGATATTTTTAATAACTTCACTTTGTTTGGTTGATAAAAAAAAATGGAAATAAAAATTATTTTTTTTAATCAGTAAAGTTGTGTTTTTCGTAATGCATTTGCAGTACATTTTGCTTTCAAAGCATTCGTAATCATAATAACAATCAACACTAAGGCGTATAAATTACATATAATACGCTGCTGTATTCAAAAAATATTGCTCATACGTATGAGTGCTTACGTTTCGTATTAAGATCTGTAAAGTATGCAACATAAAATAGAAAAGAGAATAAAACAGCATATAGAATGGGCCATTTAAAAGTTTAAATTTAAAAATTTAATAAAACAAAAACGGTTTTATACTTTGGCAAATTAATTTTTTTATTATGAAGTAAAATGGTTCCGGTTAGAAATGGAATATTATTTCATTCGTATGGCTGCCGCCTCTGATCTCACTGTACCTTATTCGATCGGACAAATTTTCGTGTTTAAATTGGCGACCTATAAAATATACTATAAGGAATGGATCGACAGTTTTACCCGAGACTAAACGAAATGGAAAATTAGGTAAAATAGTCAGAATAGCTAGAATAGCAGTTGTAATTAAATGAAAAACTGTAATTTATAAATCAAAGTGAATGGTAGGAATGCAAACAATTTTACGAAATTTTCTATGTCGTATGTTTGGGCGGTTAAAAATGCTTTAAAATAAAAAATAATCGCCGATAAATAATTACTTAATATTTTCTTAAACAACAGCCATCTTCTTAAATACAATTTCTTTTTAATTTTTAACTCTGTTTTAAGCATTCTTTTAAAGGAAATTATAAATTAAAGACAGCAAAACATCAGTGGGAAAATATACAGAATCTTGAGTTCCTTCCTTTTCTTTTCTGTTTTTTCTGTTTGTCATATAAAATGCAGAAAAATACAAATCCGGGAAAGTTTGCTAAAAGAAAACAACTTTTCAACTTGTGAAGTTTTACAATCATTTTAGCATCAAACATATCCTTTTGTTCTTAGAAAACACAGGAGAAATGTTAGGAAATAAAATTTTTTTAAAAAAGTATAAGAAAGTTACTTAAAAGGGGAACAACTTAAAAGTTTTGTTTTTATTTTTTTTATTGTTTTGAAGTTACATGGATACGCGCTCGTTGTAGACTGATAGCTAGAAATTGAAAGTTACAATAGAAATCAAAGCATTGCAGTGAGGAAGCTATACTTCGAATAGTTTAATATTAAGTCGCCATAGTCTCGTTAGTAGTGTGTTGGATTATAAGACGCAAGCCTGACGTTCAACGGCTAGCTTCTAGCTCGAACATCAGGTTTGAAGTGATATATGAAAAAATATTTCTTCAGCGACTTCCCTTCAGCAGTCTTTTGGCAAAAACTGTAAGAATACTTACAATTTTCATGAAAAATTTCTCACAAATCTGCTGTTCTAAGTTGATTTTGAACTGTAGGTCCCTCCACTCATGTATAAAATTAGCACACACAACATGGATGGTGTGAGCTACGTAATAATCCTGACCAATTAAGTAAACAAATAGAAACTCATTTCCTCTGGACCTCTGTTGAGACTCCTTGTGTTGTTTTATTTATTATTCTTCCTTTAAGTTTTGTAAACAAAACCCTTCAAATCAAAATTTTAGGATTTAACTTGAAACTCTTGTGAGTATATTCTTCTCTTTGTTTTTAGTTTGGGTTTCTGTTTTTAGCTTTCCAACTTCTGAAAACCATTTTGGTTTTTTTCTGTGACTTTGTTATTTCGTTTTGTTGTTTTTATGCAAATAAATCATCAAACTTAACCCAACAAATGTTAACTTCGGATTGTATCATTGAACTCTAGTTGTTGTTGTTTTTACTTTAAAATAACATATGGAATGCATGCATACGCATATGTTCGATATGAAATTTAAAAAGGTTTCCATTTATGCAATGAATGTAAAAATGTATTATTTTTTATTTCGCAAAAAATTGTGAAGTAAAACTGCCTTGGTCAAATAATTAATGTTACACACACAGTGAGTCTGTTGCATTTTAAATTTTGATCCAGTTATGTAATTAGTCTGCTACTAAGCAAATCCACACAGTTTTCGCACAAGCACTACGCTAATTTTTTCCATCAGATATTAATCTCAAGAAAAATGCCATCCTCTTGACCAGTTTATCTTTTGTATCTCTTTACCTCTTAATTAAGCAACCACTTCATCCCAGGAACAGTCATTAGTGTCGGCTTCCTTTACATTTTACTTGAATAAAACCAAATTGGCTTAAGTGCTCAATTATAGAAAATTATTATAAGTGTTTATTGTTTTGTGGCTTTTCAGTTTGCTAATTTACTTTTGAAAATTTTGTACAGTCTTGTTGTTATTGTCTGTTATGAAGTTAAGTACTCTTCTATTTTTACTTAAAGGGCTCCAATGAGACTTTAAGAATTTATTTCTGTCAAATCAATTTTATATATCTGCCTTGTACAACTAATACCAATACTAACAAACAGAAATTTTTGGAACTTCTAAAGGGTCCACCAAATAACTTTTTTTTTTTTGAAAATGTTAAAAAAAAACTACTGAATATTTTCTCAAATTTCTTTTTTTATTTGAAAGTATAATCCTTCGGGTTAATAATGGAAAATAACTTCATTCAAATGGCTGCCTCGGCTGGCAATGCAGTAGCCTACACCAGAAGATGCCGATTTTGGCAAAAAAATCATCTCTTCAGATAAAGCTCATTTTGATCTTGGCGGGTATGTAAACAAGCAAAATTGTCGCATTTGGGGCACAGAAAACCCGCACGCATACATTGAAAAGACGACGCACCCAAAACGAGTCACTGTTTGGTGCGGAATTTGGTCCAGAGGCATAATTGGGCCATTTTTCTTCGAGTGGCCGTTACAGTGATCGTTATCGGGCCATGTTGAACGAATTTTTTTTCACAAAAATTGAAGAGGAGGATATTGGCAGCATTTGGTTTTAACAGGATGGCGCTACGTGCCTGATGTCGTTTGGCCACCTCGGAGCTGCGATTTGACACCGTTGGACTATTATTTGTGGGGTGCCGTCAAAGATAAGTGTTACACCGACAAGCCAGAGACAATTGACGCTTTAAATGACAATATTCGTGAAGCCATTGGTGAAATACAGCTGCACACAATCGATAATGTGCTTAAAAATTGTACCGATAGTGTAGGCTACTGCATGGCCAGTCGAGGCAGCTATTTGAATTATATTATTTTCCATTATTAACCGGAAGGATTGTACTTTCAAATAAAAAAGAAATTTGAGAAAATATTCAGTAGCATTTTTTTAAAGCATTTTCAAAAAAAGTTATTTGGCGAACACTTTATTTAAAAAAGACGTTGAACAACTCCTGCAGCTCCGTTTAAGTAGGAATCGACCTCTCCGAATTTTTTGATACCGAGCAAGGTTTCAGATAAGGCGACCTCTTTAACATCATCATGGACAAATTTCTGCAAAAGACGGGAGTGCATCGCAATGGCACTATTTTCCACAATAGTGTCCAGTTGCTTGCGCAGGCTTACGGCATAGACATCATAGGGCGTACCAAGCGAGATGTTACTGCTGCCTTTAGAGCTATTGAACGGGAGTCTATCAGAATGGCTCTGGCAGTCAATAAGGGCAATATGATATGATTCCGATATGTTGTCAATGCATTCATTTATATTGGCTAAGTCATTACCAGCAAAACTTATGTCACTCTGTAGATTAAGCGTAGAATCACTCTTGCCGACAGGTGCTACTGTGGTCTCTATAGGCAATTTAGTAGGGTAGACCTTTCTCGTACGAAGAAACTTATATTCTATAAGTTGCTCATCCTCTCCGTTGTTATTTATGGCGCATAAGCTGTATATGCATATGCATATATCAATCACTGATGCAGCAGTCTTCAGAGTATTCGAGAGAAAAGTTATAAATAAGATCTCCGGTTCATATCGAGTGGAAGATGATATCCGCATCCTATCAAGTAATGACCTGTATGAACTCCTCAACGACA
Organism: Sarcophaga carnaria; assembly: GCA_958299815.1. Classification (NCBI taxonomy): domain Eukaryota; kingdom Metazoa; phylum Arthropoda; class Insecta; order Diptera; family Sarcophagidae; genus Sarcophaga; species Sarcophaga carnaria. Next base: position 48,470,843 of record OY283150.1, read on the forward strand.
TGGACGTTGTGCAGGTCATTAACATCCAACGACTGCGCTGGCCCGACCATGTTCTGGAATCGCAAAGGATGTCCATGCGAGACGTGTATTAAATGTTGAGATTTACGGAAGTCGTCGATGAGGATGACTTTGTCTACGTTAGAAGAACCAAATTGAGGAAGCTCTGTTCTCGTTTGATGTGGCCAATTGGCGAAGGCGCGTAACAAACAGAGGCGCCTGAAAGGATGTGCTAAAACAAGCTGCAAGCCAATAATCGGGTTATTAATTGCCAATTGAGTCAGTAAGTAAGTAGGAACGTACGAAGAATTTGGTTTAAATATTGTAAATTTTATTTCACTTTATTTTTCTTTTCATTTTATTTGATTTCTATTTTTGCATATTCTAGCCTATAAATATCTTTCCAGGATGCTTGTTAATGCCATTTACTTAAAATTTTACTGCGTGCTTTAGATATTCTCTTTTTTATCTGATTTTGTATTTGTTAGAAAGATAATAAGTCTGTTGTATGTTCTTATTATTTCGTCGTTTTATGTTCGAATAAAAATAGACTGCATTGCAGCGGTATTGTATTTTTGAGCATTAAGAATACTTTTAATGTCTAATTTAATGCCACATTAAATTTGTTTTCCTTTAATTTTAATTTTTTTTACTGTTGCATGTATTTTGGTTTTAGGATAATTCCTTTGTGAGTATTAAAACAAAAGTTAAGAAATATAAAAGCAAATGCAGAAAATTCGTAAAAATTATAATTTCGCAGACAATAATATTTCCTTCATAAAGTCTTAAATTTATTTCCGTAGGAAAACTACAAAATGGAAAATAACAAAATTAGGTTCCAAGAGCCTTTTATTTATTTATTCAATATAGGCATTTAACTATCGAATTCTACAATTTTCCAATGCCTAAAAAAAAATAATAAATCGATGCATTGACTGCCAACAACAATATTCAAATTTAAAAGAAAATTTAAAGGGAAATAAAAAATTCTGCCTCCATCGCATGCCAATAGTCACCAATTTTGAATAAAATAACGCATACATCATACATCAGCAGGATGAAACCAACAGCATAATATATGTAAATATTTATACGATGAAAAGCTTTAAATGTTAGCATCATGTGATCTTGTTTGCTTTGCTAAAAGGTTCCTGAAGTTGCTGTAGCATAGTATTGGGTGGGTCATCTATGGATTTAAATTTGGCAATACTTATGTCGTTCTATTCTTTTACAAATTTCTGTATATTAAGTCCACTGAACGTAATGAAACGATTTAGTTTTGAGCAACTTTCGGATTTATTGGAAATTTATTTACAAAACCAAGACAATTTTTCGGAAATTGCACGAAATACCGTAAACAAATTTGGTCGCAGAGAAGGACCAACAGTGGCCGCTATACACTGCTTTCACTAGTTTACGCACTAAACCGTGAATGTGCTCGAACAGGGCGTAAATATCGAAGTTGTTTGCAGCGGAGAGTATGCGTCAGAATCCATTAACATTAAATCGTCATCATTCCCGAACCGTCATCGTTTTGTGAAAAGATCTCGGTATGACGCCTTACATACATACACAATTGGTCATTACAACCCTTCAGTAAGGATTACGACCTAGTTTCTCACACCATATATGTTGTGTGTGTTAATTGCATACATGAGTGGTGGGACCTACAGCTTAAAGTCCACTCCCAACGGCAGATTTTTGAGAAACTTTTCATGGCAATTTTTTATTTACTCTCAGATTTTTTGCCAGAAATCTGCTGAGAGGAAGTCGCCGAAGAAATATTTTTTGTATTTTGTTTAATTTCTGGCCTGGGGCTCGAACCTTGGCTTTAGGTCTAATAAGCCAACACATTACCTACTAGACTACGGCGACTTCGAATACGAATAAGTTTACAGTGTGAAATTATTCCCAACGAATAATCTAACATTTATTGTTTTGCTTGCTAATGAAATATTGGGATTTGAGTGCAACAGTAGTAAACTTAATTTACGTTCGTGAAATTTTTTATGTTAAAAGTATTTGAAGAAAAAAATCGCAACTTAAGTGAATTTTTAAGTTTCTTTTGTTTATACTTAATGGAGCAAAACCATAAAAGAAAACAATTATTCCGAAATCTCTGGCAACATCAACTTTAATGCAATTGGTGAAAATTAAATATTTTTTTATGGAAAAACAGCTTCAACCGAAAATATTTCAGTTTATCTGATTATGTGAAGAAGAAACAAAAAAAAAAAACTTTTGAAATAAAAACGCATTATTTTAATGGAACCATTGGAATATAGGAGAAAATGACGCCACACATGACATTGTTAATGCATTAAACAGAGGTTCAACATTTTTTATTGCTGAGTAATTTTTTTTTATTCTTATTTTTATTATATTTCACGATAGTAAAGAAAAACTCGTGACACTCATATTTGCTTCATAATTTAATGAAAAAACACAAGCAAGTTTCATGCAAAGAGAAACTGAAAGAAAGAAATTATTAAAATAACAGTTTAAAGTATACAACACATACAAATTTCATCTATGTATTCTCGTATTCATGCATAACCTAATTTTAGCAATGATTTGTATTGTACAAACGGCTGTAGTAAGTCAGTTGAAAATCAGTTGCATACTGAAAAATGTGCACTCATACAAACGCATGTTTCCTGTTTTTACACCATTCCTTAGTGTTCGCTGCTGATGTGTTATTGTACTGCTACAGTAACGAGGCAACACTTTTTATTTTCATCACCATCACCATCAACATTATAAGCTTAGACGTCCTCATCCGAATCTGTTAAACAAGTACGTACGTGCAGCTTTGTTTACAAATGTGGTTTCTTTTGTTTTCAAACACAAACCGGGTTAAGTTTTTGCTTTAACAGCTTACAGTTGATGGCAAAAGTAAAGTTTTTGTTCAATTTCATTACTTCAGCTGGCAAAGTTCATTTACTTTGAAGTTGACAACACTTAACACAAAGTACTCTTATGTTTCGGGTTGTATAGCTGACGACTATTGTACTCTCCTCTCATTGTTCAATATATTGGTTGAAGAAAATTCAAATTTTTTTAAAACCTTTGTAGGAGACTCGAATGTACTGCTGGTATTCCCGCATAGGACCTTCGAATGCAAATGTCAATGCAGGCCTCAATATGCTCATGTGTATTGGACGGTGTCTATTCATAAGTAATTAATTACATACATACATACATAATTGGTCATTACAACCCTTCAGTCAGGATTATGACCTAGTTCCTGATACCACTTATGTATGTTGTGTGTGTTAATTGTATACATGAGTGGCGGGACCTACAGTTTAAAGTCGACTCCGAACGACAGATTTTTCAGAAACTTTTCATGGCAATTTTTATTTACTCTAAGAGTTTTCGCCAGAAATCTGCTGAGAGGAAGTCGCTGAAGAAATACTTTTTGTATTTTGTTTTGATGTCTGGCCTGGGGCTCGAACCTTGCCTTTTCGTCTAATCACAACAACACATTACCTACTAGACTACAGCGACTTCACGTAATTACTTATGGTGTGGAAATCGAAGCTTAGTAGGCTCAAAAACACTTTTAATCATTAGTCTGCAATTTTTGTAAAGGCCATAGTCCTTTGCGTCTCCTGGGGAAATGGATTTGTTCCAAAATTACGAGTAATTGTAGTACTGTAGTAATGGATGCGAGAAACTAGGTCGTAATCCTGACAAAAGGGTTGTAATAGTCAATAATGTATGTATGTATGTAGTAAAGGCTTCTTACAATTATAATTTACTTCAATATTTCGAAAGTTCAGGATTTTCCCACTATTCTTTAGGAATACATATAGAACATAGAACAACATTAGAACTAAGTGCCGCCTAGGGGAAGATATCACCGCCTTTATAGTGACGACGGCTTTGATTTTTATTGCTGGTAGTGAATTACTAGATTCTTCCAAGAACTTGTTATTAGCAGTGAAATTCATTACAATGGTATTATAAAGGCCAAAATTGATTTAATCAAACTAAATGCTACAGCTTAGTCAGGAGTTGGTATTACCCATCGGTTACTGGGTGTATACGCCATCCCTTAGTAGACCATAGCGGCTGACATCGTATAAATACGGCAGTTAGTTATTGGTCCACAGAGGTGGACGGTTGACATGCGTTTTCATGAAATATGACCCAGTAGTTTTAGTCGTAATGTCATGAAAAGTTGCAAATTGTGCTACAAGTTACGAAACGGTTAATAGGACGAGCATTGCTGTTTTAGTTAAGTGGCTGGGAATTCAAAACCTCACACATAATAGAGATATTTATTATCGTTTGTTATGAGCTTACAGTAGTCGCCGTAGTCTAGTAAGTAGTGTGTTGGCTTATTGGACGTAAACCCACGGTTCAAACCCGAGATCAGACATCGCCAACATAACGAAATATGAAAGAATATTTCATCGACGACTTCCTCTCAACAGGCTTCCGACAAAAACTCTGTGAGTAAATAAAATTGCTATGAAAATTTTTCTCAATAATCTGCCGTTCGGAGTCGATTTTAAACTCTAGGCCCCGCCACTCATGTATAAAATTAACATACACAACATAAGTGGTGTGAGTAGCTAGGTCGTAATCCTGACCTTTCACCATCTGCATGATGAAAAATGCAGTCTATGTCAAAGAATTGTTCACAATTCTAGTCCACGGAATTGCGAATACTCTGTAAGAGATTGAACCGTAATCCAGTTTGACACCTGCCGGCATAATAACGCAATAACTGAAAAACTGTGTTCAAGAGAGGTCCCTCCTGGTCATAATAGATCAGAACTTTCTAGACCTGCAGCCATAATTGCTTGGCTTTGCCATGGATTCGCCTAATTATTCGAGCTGAACAAACGATTACTTGCAATTCGTGCTATCTTACTGAAGCATTTTGCACATGCCAAATAGTCTTTCAATGTATATTACGGAGCACTCCAGTCGTATCCAATTTAATAGGTTTTGAATGATTCTTACTACTTTCATAAGTCTTGGAATTGCTGCTTAAGTGCTACTAATAAATTTCTGTTGTTATTCACAACAACATTCACAGAGTTATGACTCTAGTTCATTACCATCCAATTTTATTATATGATTTTGGGCTGTACTTGTACTTCAAATAAAAAGTACTACGTCTAGACTATAGCAAGTGCCTTTCAGATGTTGATGTCGATAACGATTGATATAGACAAATCGATCAAATGACGTTACCAATATGGAATAAACATTATAAACATTGTTTAAAAAATATTCAAATTCGAAAACATTTAACGTTCACTGTAATTGCAGAATTTAATGCGCTTTAGCTGAACGTAGTGCATAAAACGAAAGATTTGAGAAAATTGTTCACTTTACATTGTATTCATGTGAATTTAAAAGTGCTCTCCAGCCATTTCCATTACGGTCGAATTTGTAGTTTACTCCGTGATGTGTTTTCTGTGTTGAAATTGCTCTTTGGTGACACCAAAAACGTGGGAAAAGTGTAAAAACCGAGTATTAAGAATACAAAAACAAGATGAGAAAGTAATAGAAACAACAACTGAATGAATCGAAATGAAAATGTGAAGAGGAGACTACAAATGTGAAATGTCATCATCACATGAATGGTAATGAGTGTAAAGTAGTTAATGTGCCTTTACAATAATAATAAAAGAGAAAATAAATAGAAAAAATAGTAAATAATAGAAAACACTACATAAATACAGGACTTGTTTTTGTATAAACGCATTTCATTTTCTAGTGTTATTATGTTTTAGCATACAATCAAGTAAATCTGTAAGATTTAGTTTTCCTTTTTTATATAACTTTTATTAATATGAGCAATTTTTATTATTCGTTCATTTTTCAGTGCTTTTGATTGTTATAATATACTTTGAGGATGTTCATAACCTTGATTATCTACACTAAAAACGTATTTAAATCTTATTAAAATGCTTGATATTCACATGCATTTTGTTTTCAACTTAGCTTGCTTTAAACCAAAATAAATATGAAAAAAAGTATACAAAATGAGCTGAGTTTTGCAAGGCAGCCCACAGAAACCCCTTGGTCAACTGGTAGCAGACATGCACCAACTTGGGATCCCGATCATTATCGGAACTGACGCCAACTCCCACCATGTGATGTGGGTCACCTTGGCTACAAACGTATGTTGTGAAAAACCAACATTTCTCACCTCTAAGAGAAGGGAAGAGCAGGACATTAACCTTATTAGCTTAGATTTCACTTATCATCTCAAGGACTGGCTTGCGTCTCAGGAATGCTCCTTCTCGGATCATAGATACATCATCTGTAATATTAAAAATGGAAGCTTTTCCATTCTGTCGACCCAAGACTCTCCCAAGCTTTGTAATCCGTTTTAATATAGAAGGAGTACTGAAGAAACTGATAACGGCGGTCATATATCTCGTAAGCCCTGGTGATGATCTCCACCGCTGACAGTGACGGGCTCTTCAAAAGGGCGAATAAGTACTTTACAATGCCAAAAAGAGGGCATTTAAAATCACTGTTAGGCGAATGAAGAGAGCTACGTGGATTAAATGCTGTGCAAGCGGGTAGTCCTTTGTCGAAACTAGTCGACTTCCATGCTAAGTTCCACGTATAAATCTCTCGACTGTATCCGAAGGCATAAAATATTTATTTATATCCTTACTGAGTATTGAATGTTAAGCAAGGACTCATATTTAAATCATGATGGTTTCGAAACTATACACATATCTGATACCTCTTAGCACCTTTGGTAAGCTTACATCTACGTCTATTTGCACTAACAACCCTATGTAATAGAATATGTATTCATCGCTGGAGCTCATATAACGCGTCGTATTCTGTGTCCCTGGGTAAAGGCTTATTTAGAGCAACTTTACTGATAACTTATCTGAAACTACTTTTGAATTTTCTCCTTAGTGTTGTCCATCATTTGGTTATTATATCTTAAGACAATTTTGTATTGAAAGCCGTTATTCTCATGCAAATTATATAAAGCAAACTAAATATTATGACGTCAACGCTTTATAATAAAAAAATCTGATTTTGACAGCTCGTTGAAGTGAAGTTGAAGTTTCACATCAACCGAGCTCTACAGTACTCACTCATTCCTTTTTGTATATTTTGTTGCAAAATTAGAACTACTTTTCATCACACAACTTTGTCATTTAGGTACGTCACTTTAGCGTCAACGCTGGACACTAGTCAACAAGATCGCGCCACTCATGTATCAAAATTATCGCACACAGTTTATGTAAGTGGTGTGAGAAACTAGATTGCAGTCCTGACTAAAAGGTTGTAATGACCAGTTATGTATGTCTTTACTGAGAATAATTCTTGAGTCTAGAACTTATTGTGGTATTATTTTTGTTTACACATTCATTTCATATTTAAATTTACAACGCTTATTAAAAGTCATTGACTTATGCGCTGACATTTAAGTTTGTCACGTTTAATTTTTCACAAACTTTTTAAAATATTTCAACTTGTCTAGAGAGCCACTCTAATGCAACAATAATAGTTTCAATAAACTACAATGGGAAAAGAAAAAAAAAAAACAAAATATGCCTGAAATGGAATACAATTAACAAAAACCAGCATTTGTAATAAAAACAAACACAAGTCAAAAAAAAAATACAATTTTGCTTTTTTAACAAAACTTTTTGCTGCGAAAATTTTCTTTGGGACAAAACAATAATTATTCATACCTAAGTACATACAAGGAAGTACAATATGATTAGCGCACAGTGACGGTGTAACAGACGAATTTCGAGTTCGTGGCATTTCAATAAGCATTAGCTTACGAGAATATCGATACATCAGACATGACTTTGCAATCAAAGTTCTGAAAATTGCCATACTTAAAACTGATGAGGTAGTTAGTAACATAATATTCATATTCAAAGTATTGGCCATTGTTGGCTACAAAATGTTTCCATCTGTCAAGCAATTTGTGAGTACCATGCCAGTAAAACTGTCTTTTGAAGCGACTTTCTCTTAGAAATCGAAATGGCAATGCGTACCCCATAGATGAAAACACTTAGTACTTTGATTGTATCCCAAACCGATTTTGCTTTGTGTGCCGGTGAATTGTCATGTCCCCCTGCCATGTCTTATGGCCCTTTCTGGTCGTTTTTTGTTTGCTGCATTGCTCAAATAGACAATTGATTGACGGAAGCGGACTGTATTAATGTTTTCAACAAGTTTTATCAGCATACCAAATAGATCTGATTGTAGTGATCATTCATACATATTTGTTCATTACAGACCTTCAGTCAGGATTACGACCTAGCTTCTCACCCCACTTATGTTGTATGTGTGTTAATTTTATACATGAGTGGCGGAATCTTCAGTTTAAAGCCAATTTTTCATCGCAATTTTTTATTTAGTGTTTTTGCCAGAAATCTGCTCAGAGACATATACATACAAACAGAGTGACGTGTTTATTTTGTCATATTTCTTTTAGTTTGACTGTGTGACCAGGTTTTGAACCGTGGCCAACACAGTACCTACAAGACTACGTAGTCACAAATAATTCGATGATTTTCTACTGTGTGCAAAAAATGGTTTTTCGATTTCCCATGTGTCTGACATTCAATTTATGTGGCATCCATTTTCCAGACTTTAGGATGTTTCTCACAGCTTTTTTTGATGTAAATACGTTTGAGTACGTTTCACAGATGTCATCGCCAACACAAACAAATTAAGTTCGTATAAATACGTACACACATGCATAATTTATCATTACAACCCTTCACTGAGGATTACGACTTAGCTTCTCACACCACTTATGTTCCATGTGTTAATCTTATACATGAGTGGGGGGGACCTACAGCTTAAAGTCGATTCCGAACGACAGATATTTGAAAACGTTTTTGAGAAAATTTTCATGGCGATTTTGTTTCCTCTGAGAGTTTTTCCAAAAATCTGTTGAAGTCGCCAAAGAAGTTTTTTTTGAAGCGTGGCCTGACGTCTAATTAGCCAACACCATACTTACCAGCCTACAACGACTGTGTTATTTACAACTTGCTTCTAGTTTCAATGTTTAGTTTAACAACATCCACTGTAAGCCACTTCACAAAGAGCTTTTTTTCAAAAAAAGTTTGTCTAAACTACTTTCAGTCTATGTTTTTACAATTAATTGCTAAAAAAAGGAATAAAATTGTGCTTTTGTTAATGGATTTTATAATAAAATTATGCTTGTATTTAATTCTTCCCCTTCATAATGAATTTGAATTCACTGTAGTTAAAAAAAAAACAAGAAATTGTTTTGTTTGCACAAACCATAGAAGCATAAAATTACTTAAAAATTTGTTCTAGTCTGGTGATAACAATTTTCATACTTGAATGCAAAGAGCAGCTGGAGCCGTCTGAAGGAGAGGTAAAAAATTTGCTGTCATTTATTGTTTCAGGGATTAAAGAGTAAGTTAAACATGCTTTAAACGTTATTCCAACCTAAAAATATAAAAAATGTACTGTTTTTGAATCTTGATAAAGTTAAACGTTTATATACTGCAATTCTACAATAAGATTTTGAGATTTTGTTAAAACTTTTGAGTTTTTAAAAACATTGAATTAATTATTATTGACAGCGTAATTGAAACCAATGACTTATTGAATTTTATTCAAGTAATAAATAGAAATAAAAGGTTTTAAATATTGCATCAAGAGAATTACTTCAAACGTGGTCATGTAAGTAATAAACTGTTGACGTAATTTTACAAAAGCGGCAGCCAGAGAAGCACTCATAAAGGCTATGACATGTATTGTAAAACTTTATTGCAACATAGATTTCTACATACATACATACATACAGTGAGCGTTAAAAGAAAAGAAATTTGATAATAAATCGAAATATATTGTAACTTTCTTTTTTGTTTCAATTTTAAAAACTTGTAATGAAACAATTTTAAAGTAAAAATAACGGTAATTTATTATTGTATGTATTTTGTAATGTACAGTTTCTTTTGAAATTTTATGCATGAGTGGTTTGATCTCCAGTTCAAAGCCGACTCCCAACGACAGATTTTTTGAGAAACTCCTTCATGGCAATTTTATTTACCCTCAGAGTTTTTGCCAGAAAACTGCTGAGAACCCCTTGCCGAATAAAAATTTTTTCATACTTCGTTAAGTTGGGGATATGATGCATATGAACATTGGCTTCATGTCTACTAAGCCAACACAATATCTACCAGAATTAATTCATTGCCATTGTAGCATCCTGTTTATTCTTGTTTTCATTTTTATTTATGCTTTATACCCTTTGTTCATTAAATATTGTCGATAATAAGAGCTTAAGCCCACCATGCATAGACTGCGTTGAAGTACTATAAAACATCTTTAAATTACCCTCCAGCCTCGTGCGTATATATGGAGATTAGCTATCCCTTACATTTACGTTCCAAAACTTGTTAGAAATTTAATTAAAATTTACAATCAAAAGTCGTCAATAGTATCGAGGTTACGAATTAATTTCTCTCCGGCGTATTCCATTCTGATGTTAGTTGTATTAACATTTTTCTTAGTGACTAGACCTGGGTAGATTAAAAACGTTTTCTCATTGGCAAGACCAAGTTAAGGAATTATAAAAATTTAGATTTCAATATTGTACACATTTTAATAATTGTTTGCATAAGCATATCAATGAATCAAAAGGGCTGAAAATCCAGTTAATCTAAAGACCATGCTTAAATTGAATTTACCATCGATAAATCTTCAGTTTAATAATTTACATGTTATCTGGTCATGGCGTAGTGTTCAATATCATCAATATGACATAGGTAATGTGCTAGTTTATTAGACGTAGGATTACGGTTCAAACTCCAGGTCAGACATTTCCAACAAAACGAAATATGAAAAAGTATTTCTTCGGCGCCTTCCTCTCAGCAGCTTTTTGGCAAAAGCTCTGAAAGTAAATAAAATTGCAGAGAAAAAGCTTCTCAAGAATCTGTCGTTTCTAGTCGGAGACTGTATGTCCCGCCTTTAGTGTATAAAATTAACACACACAACATAAGTGGTGGGAGAAGCTAGATCTTCTTTCGGACTGAAGGGTTGTAATGGCCAATTAAGTATGTAGGTTACACTCAGGTGATAAGATAAAAGAACTATCCGAGGAAAGGTTTATGAGAACCAGAATAAGACAGTAAATAATTATCATCGCTTTATTTCAACCATGGCCAAAATAAACACACTGTGGGACTTGTCGCCGTGGTCTAGTAGGTAGTGTGTTGGCTTATTAGACGTGAGGTCTCGGTTCAAACACCAGGTCAGGCATCAAAACGAAATATGAAAAAATATTTCTTCGGTGACATCCTCTCAGCAGATGTCTGGCTGGTTATATAAAATTGCCATGAAAAGTTTCTCAAAAATCTGTCGTTCGGAGTCGACTTTAAACTGTAGGTCCCACCACTCATGTGTAAAAATCAACGCACACAACATAAGCGGTGTGAGAAACTAGGTCTTAATTCTGAATAAAGTGTTGTAATGAAAAATTATGTGTATGTATGTACACATACTGGCCTGTTAAATTGTGTCAATCTTGTCCAATCCAAAAATTAATTGCTATGAACCAGTACAGAGCTGTCAAAGGCAGTACATATTTATGATCTTAAGTGATTTTCTAATTTTTGAAAATTTTATTAAAAAATAAAACAAAAAACTGTTTGGAAATGGGTTTAGAAAAACATTTAAATGACATGGAAAAGGGTTTAAAATTTAATATAAAGCGAAAGAATATTCTATTAAAAAGTTCACTAGAACAATGCGTTTAGAAAGAGCGATAAGAAAGTACGTAAAACAAAAATTCTAATGAAATTAAATAAAAAAAAATTGATAAAAAAAACTAAGAATCGTTTATCATGTCGAAAAATAACGATACGATGTCTTTTGCATTCTTTTAATGGTTACAACACAATTTCTCTTACAAGCAAAAGTGTAAAATAAAAACGAGAAATCTTTTATTTGTTTGGCTTTGGCTTTTCTAAATTTCACCACAAGTAAGATAAATGTATGCTGATAATTACACAGACCAACTCTTTAGTGTCATCATCAACACTTGGTTCAAATGTTAAATTGTTAAGAAAATAATGAAGAATAAACGGAATGTAACATGTATCCAAATGACCAATTGACCGTACAACAAAATGAACAACCCGTATAACAGTTTCAGAACATGTACAGAAATTTTGAAATATCAACTCGATTGTCTTGGCCAATTGCCATTATTGTTGCATTAGAATGAGTTTTATTGTGTGTAATAAGAATGTATCGGTGGAGGAATGTTTCTGTCATTGTATATGGTATATCTGTAAGTATTTTAAAGTATTTCCTGTTTACTTAGTTGATTTCAATTGTATGGGGATAATACGACAAATTTTTTCGACTTTAGTTTTTGAATTTCCCACAAATTTGAGGGATTTTAGTTTGCGATTTGTACAACATATTACGTGTTGGATTTTTAAGCAATTTAAACACTGAAGAAAACAATAACCGAATGTGTGACTTAATTTTTTTTAAGGTAGGAGATTCTTCTTTGCTGAGAATAAAACCTGTCTATTGTTTATCTCTTCTCATATCATAATTTTTTATTCAGCAGTTGCAAAGACAATGCAAATTTTATGCACATATAAGCCTGTATTTATAGTCTAAGGGGTAAGGAAATCTTGAATAATAGTGGAGCATTCTAAAGTGTTGATTTATTATGAAACCATTAAGTTCTGTCTAACTTCTTACATTTTGCAGATGACAGAAATGTTTTCCATTTATAATATTTTCAATATAGATCAAGTCCTCTTTGGAGATTGAAGAGTACTCCACCTCCAGTCAATATTCGAACGAAGACACATGAATACGGTCGATTTAAATTCAATATTCGCTGGAACCAAAACATTTTTCAAGTGCATACAGAAGCATTTAAGTTTCGGTTTCGTAAGACGGTACAATACTTCACTCCATCTGATCTCCTTACATATGTACATACATACATAATTGGCCATTACAATCATTCAGTCAGGATTACGGCTTATCTTCTCATACCAATCATGTTGTGTGTTTTAATTTAATACATGAGTGACGGGACCTACAGTTTAATGTCGATACCGAACAGTTGAGAGGAAGTAGCCGAAAGAAATATATTTGTTTTTATATTTCGATTTGTTAGAGAATTCTGATCTGGGGATATAACCATAATCTGTTGTCTAATAAGCCAACGCACTAACTACTAGAATACGGTGATTTCATATCAAAAATATGTATAGCCAAAGTAAAAAGGCATTCTTAAATTGTGAAACTGGGGTAAGAATGTGATATGAATATCCCCCTGGTCTGAAAATCGAACTACACTACTATTCTCTTAAATATTTTTGTATTTTGTATTTCTACATATGTTTCTGTATTTATACATATAAAGACACACCTACGAGTAAAATGAAACAACAGATACAAAGAATGAAATATTCATGTGGGTTTAAGAATTATTTATCTGATGATAATACATTTTTGCAATTATATTTTATTTTAAAACAGAACTGAATACGTATTCTTTATGTTGTGGTTTTCATTGTTTATTTGTTTCATTTGCAGTTGCAAAATTATAAAAATAAATTAAAATCTACTACTACTGATTGCATTGTGGGAAACTCATTGCACAGGTTTTATGTATCACATTTTCATTATTGCTACCTCTATAGGTCAGATTATATACATATATTGTTACGAAAATGGAAATGGTGTTATTAAAATAATAAACAAAAGCAACAAAAATAAAACAATGGACTTGTTTACATGATCAAAGAATAAATAAAAATATAGCGATAACATCGGTATAAAAAAGGGGATAAACAAAGTAAACAGACAGGCAACGACAACACTGCAAGGACAAACGTAAACAAAATACAACAACAATAACGAAAACAACATGTTTACATTTATAGAGATTTCGCGAAGGCAAAGTCATTCTACTTCAAGAAGAGGCAAGACAAAGCAAGCAACGGATCAGAAAGAATTCAGTCAGTCTTGTGTCAAGACACGTTGCATCTGAAGAGAATAATTGTAGTTTGAAGCAATCCATTGTAAAGGTCTAACGAACAATTGTAATCAGAAATGAAAATTATTGATGGTAGCTTTAAATTTCCAGGCTTGACTTAATTCATTAATAAATATTAGTATTATTAAATACTTCACGTAATATAGAGACAGTATTAAGCCATGTTAATTTAAATGAAACTAAATTCCTTAGAAGCAATGTTGTATACAAAGTTTATTTAAAAATTAGCAATCGTAACTGCATCGACTTTAATATTGTGCCTAATTTGATTAAAACGTTTAATTCTAATACAGATATTTTTAACATACAAATATATTGTATAAACCACTCGTTTTTAAAGTTTATTTTAATATTTAAAGCGTTAAAAGAACTTGTTAAATTTTTTTGTTAAGGTTTTTTTTTTCTATTTATTTTTGAACTAAAATATGTACATTGATTTAACTTTATATGTTTCACAACAATTTATTTTTTTAACTTTTAATTTATGTATTTATGTATGTTATCTGAAGATTTTTTTACGATTTCAATGAACGCCTTTGACGACTTTGTCAACTTTTTTTTAATATTTGACGTTTTGATGCTTTATTTATTTGACAGCTATGATAACAACTGTCAGCTGGTAGTTTTTCAGAAGAGCGGAATGGTGGAAAATTCTTTCGGCTTAGCTTCTTGACGTGTCGCAGATTACTAGTTTGGGCCTGAAAAACGCTAAAAGAGCAACTGAATTAGTATGTGTCATTCTACAACTACGCCGTTGCGTTCAACGACTGCAAACGTATATATAATGGAACATCTAATGTTTATTTCACCAAATCTGAAGTCATGAAAGATTTTCTTTTTCACAGCTACATATACTGAAGAAAAATATAAGCATAAGATAATAAGTGTTGTTGTTTCCGATTGGTTTTGTGCCATCAACGTTAAGTTAAAATAAGCTACAGACCAGGGTATAGATAACGAATGTACTTACAAACCAAAAAAAATTCGGTGGAAATTGAAAAGAAAACGCATAATGTAAAAAGCTTAAAAAACCTTAAGTGTTGCATCTTGTTATTTACTTTTATGTGTGTGTTAATCCAAATGTTTGTTTAAGCTTGTATATGTTAAGTCAAGCAACGAAAGCTATGTATGCATGTATGGCGTGGAAATATTCTAAAGTTTTGTTTACAAAAGATAGGATGTCAAAGACTGTTTTTAAAATAAAACTTTTAAGACAACAGATGAAAGATTTATAAGGGTTTTCAAGAAGTGAACAAAATTCAACTAAAATTATAAAAGTTTTTATGAAATAAAAATTTTATTTTCTGTATAATTTTTGCCTACAAGAAAAAACAAAGAAATTTCATTATGAAATGAGCAAATTATTTACACACAAATAAGTTTGCAAATAATTTAACATGAAATAAAAAAAAAACAAAATAAATTAAAAGAAAACAACAGAGAAATATTTGTTTTTAGGAATTTATTGTTTAAATTATTTTTTATGCTTACTTACTTACATAATTGGCCATAACAACCCGTTTATCGGATTTCGGCCTGCCGCAACACATCCTTCCAGGCGTCTCTGCTTCGTGCGCACCTACGCCAGTTGGTCACACCAATCGATGACAGGGCTTCCTCGATTTGGTCCTTCCAACGGATGCAAGGTCGTCCTCTTCGCCTACTTCCGCAGATTCCCGCATCAAATACCCGTCTTGCCGGCGCATCCTCCTCCATTCGAACGACATGGCCGAGCCAGCGCAGCCGCTGGATATTAATACGCTGTACAACGTCGTTGAGGAGCTCATACAGCTCACTGTTGTATCGGATACGGAAATCATCGCCAACTCGCACTGGACCGAAGATCTTGCGCAGTACTTTTCTCTCGAACACTCTCAAGGCCGCTGCATCTGTACTTAATAGGGTCCATGCCTCTGCGCCATAAAGAAGCACGGGTAGGATGAGTGTCTTGTAGAGTGTTAGTTTTGTCGTACGAGAGAGGTCTCTGCTACTCAATTGCCTATTGAGACCATAGTAGCACCTGTTGGCAAGAGTGATCCTGCGCTTGATCTCCAGACTGAAATCATTTCTGGTGGTAACGGCGGAGCCAAGATAGATGAATTCCTTGACCGTATCAAAAGTATAGTTATCGGCCGTAATCTGAGAATCAATACGCCGCGCGTCTCTAATCGTCGATAACATATACTTTGTTTTGCCCTCATTTACTGCCAAACCCATCTTGGTAGACTCGCGTTCAATAGCACTAAAGGCAGCAGTAACATCTCGCTTCGTACGCCCTATGATGTCAATGTCGTCAGCGTACGCAAGCAACTGGACACTTTTTTGAAAAATAGTGCCACTGCGATGCACTCCTGCCTTTCGCAGAACACTCTCCATGACGAAGTTGAAGAGGTCGCATGATAAGGGGTCGCCTTGTCTGAAACCTCGCACCTCGTCCCCGAGGACGATTTTGGCGTCATGGGCCGGGCACTTATCGTATACGTCCTCGAGTTTAGCATAGAAGGCATCCTTAACCACATCGTCCTTTCCTTCCGTCGGGGCGTGAGCACATATTAGGCTGATGTTGTAAAATTTTGCCTTGATGCGGATTGTGGCTATTCTTTCGTTCACAGGTGTGAACCCAGAGACAAAGTGACGAAGTCTCTTATTAACCACAAATCCGCATCCAAATTCGTGCTTGTTTTCATGGCAGCTGTAGTATATATCGCAAGATGCAAGCCTTTTGCATCCTTGTCCTGTCCATCGCATTTCCTGAATGGCAGTGATGTCAGTCCTACATTTAATGAGGGCATCCGCCAGCTGGGCGGAAGCGCCTACCCTGTAAAGGGTGCGGACGTTCCATGTGCCAATACGTAAATCATAGTTCTTTATTCGCTTGCCGTGGTCGTCAACTTTAGAGGGGATCTTTTTATAGGATTCTGTCTTGGTTTTCATTGGATAATTGTTTTTACGTGGTGGGTTCCAAGCGCTACGCACAACGTCCAGGGATTGGACATTCGCTGCACGCATTAGTTAACATCTAGCGGGTGCTAGAATGCCATCCAGGAGGGGCCACGAGGAGGCTGCGTTTCAACTTGAATACAGTAAGACAACGATCGTCCTGGTGGTCGCCACGTTGACCACAATCAGAAACTTTACCTTGTTTGCATGCATCCCATCCCTCCGAAATTTTTTATGCATTAAATTTAAAAAAAGAGAAATTAAAATTAAATAAAATTTCCATTGGAAAACAACCAAAGAATAAGAATATTTATGAATATTCATGAAATATGCCTGAAGTTAATGATAAAGGAGAGAATATTGCAAAATACATACAGTCAGGATTACGACCTTGTTTCTCACACTACTAATGCTGTGTGTTGATTTTATATATGAGTGACGGGGCCTACAATTTAAAGTCGCTAAAAACGACGGATTTTTAAGAAACTTTTCATGATGATTTTATTTACTCTCAGATTTCTTGCCTGAAATCTGCCTCGAGGAAGTCGTCGAAGATATATTTTTTCGTATTTCGTTTTGCTGGAGGCGCTCACGTCTTATAAGGTAATACACTACCTACTATACTACGGGTCTATCGTACTTGCTTTTGTAGGTTAGGTTAGGTTAGGTTAGAGGACGTGTACTTGTCAATTAAGACAAGTACAGTACCCGGAGGTCGAATTGACCCATTGTACAACGTCCTAGTTTCTCACACCACTTATGTTGTGTGTGTTAATTTTATACATGAATGGTGGGACCTACAGTTTAAAGTCGACTCCGAACGACAGATTTTTATTTATTGAGAAACTTTTCATGGCAATTTTTATTTACTCTCAGAGTTTTTGCCAGAAATCTACAGAAAGGAAGTCGCCGAAAAAATACTTTTTGTATTTTATCTTTGATGCCTGGCCTGGGGCTCGAACCCAGGCTTTTGCGTCTAATAAGCTAACACACTAACTACTAGACCACGGCGACTTAAATTGCTTTTGTAAATTTAAATAAAACCAGGAATCTTATTAAATGTATTTGAACAAAAACTTCTGAATCCTGAATTTCACTCCTTTCTTTTCTTATCGGTGAAAATCAATGTTTACATACATAATTGGTCATTACAACTCTTTAGTCAGGATTACGACCCAGCTTCTCACAAGTTGCTTAATTTAATGCTTAACTGCAACGTAACTGCAACGTTAAGGTCGTCTAATATGGAGGTGAACCAAATTTGCCATCGAAATCGTCAGATTTGACCGCGTTAGACTTTTTATTGTAGAGTTTATTGAAGTCGTAGGTATATGCAAATAAGAAACAAACCATAGCGGTTCTCAAACATAGCTAATGCTATGGTAAAATTCAATGTAATTTATACACCAGACGCGAGATTCTCAGGTCAAACATCTCCAACAAAACAAAATTTGAATATACCTTCAGCGAATCTACTCTCAGCAGATTTTTGGCAAAAATTCTGAGACTAAATAAAAGTGCCACGAAAATTTTCTCAAAAAAAAACTTTTCGTGGCACTCGTCAAAAAAAAAGAAAATTCGTTCGAAATCGACTAAACTGTAGGTCCCGCCACTCATGTATAAAATTAACACACACAACATAGGTGGTATGAGAAACTAGGTCATAATCCTGACCAAAAGGTTGTAATAACCAACTATGTATGTGTGTATGTATGAGTAGAGAAGGCATGGCTGGCATTTAAATGATGTTTTACTCCACACATAATGGCATCAATAGATTTTTCAAGTGAATAAAAAATCTCGATGATATCTCACGTACACATTTATTTTATTTACATTTAAAATTAGGAACCGTTGAAGTAGGAAGCAAAATAATTTAAAAAAATTTTACAGAATAAATAAATCCAAACATGTTAAATAATTTTTCTTAAATTTCTTTTAAATTTACCAAATTTTGTTTCTAAGATGAAATCAATTAACTATGTAAAGTTGCCCTTTTGAATTGTTTTCAAATGTCTATCCAATAAAGAATTTCCTTTGTAAGCTACCGTTATACAGTTATATTGTACCAAGTATGCCTTTGTTAAACTATTCCCAAATTAGAAAAGTTTACTGTCAAAATGTTTTCTTTACTGTTAACTTCTTTTGTAGTATTTTTTTGTATACTACGCTTGACTGCAAACCTTTAGTTCTTTTTCAATGTATTTTACTACAAATTATTTTGAGTTGTGACAGGAGTACTATATATAATGTACGTACACATATATGTATATAATAATATACATCTATGATTATAGTAACACATAAGGTATCTTACTATCATAGAGAGTACCTTGTTACTTTCATAAAATTTATAAAATTGAAAGATTGTTTATAGTTTTCATTTCTTACAGGACTTAAAACGTCAGATGAGTGATATTCAAAGGATTTTTTAAGAAATTTACTTTTTTCAGTCCATAGCTTTTTGAGATGTATAGGATTTGATCTTGTTCTTTTTTCTGGTGTGCTGTGATAAATAACGTACAGAAATCTGACTGAGCGCAACAAACATAGAAGTATAAAAGCCATGGTCATGATAACTACACAATATCGGAAGCCATTTTCGGTCCCAGTTTTACATCGCAGATACAGGATAGAGCTTTTAATAATAATAGTTTGCACATTCCAGAGAATGGCTTTCACATATTCACCGAAGGGTATAGATCAAGCAACAGAGCCGAGTGTGGAGTTCTTTCAGAACAGTTGATCTTTTATTTTTCCTTGGCCCACCCTTGCGAATCCGCTGTCAGAGTATATCGAATGGTGATATGCGCATATGAAGTCGCCGTAGTCTAGTAGAAAGTGTGCTGGATTATTATGCGTAAGGCCACGGTTCATACCACAGTTCAGACATCAGAAATGAAAATATGAAAAAATATTTCTTCGGCGACTTCCTCTCAGCAGATTTCTGGCAAAAGCTCTGTCAGCAAATAAAATTGCCATGAAACAGTTTCCCAAAAATTCTGTCGTTCGGAGTCGACATTAAACTGTAGCTCCCGTCACTCATGTATAAAATTAACACACGCAACATAAGTGGTGTGTGAAGCTAGATCGTAATCCTGACTGAAGTATTGTATGGACTAATTATTTATGTATGTATGATATGTTCATATTAGCCGATAGTAAAGCAGCCGTTATATCCACAGAGAGTGCATATACTACAGTTTAGATTGTCTAAGAATTCCTGTTATCTCTTGGAGAAATAGCGAGACATTCGACGGTTGCCGTCTTAAGGTCCCCTAGCTTGTGCGTTTAGAAAGGCCGGTACAAATGAATATTCAATTGCATTCATTCATGAGATTAGCATTCTTCTGCATAGGGGCAAATGAATGGTTTCATAAAGTTTCTTAATTTCGAATGCAAATATTAGATACTGAATTCACTGGCAATGAAATTAGACAGATGTAGTGAGACAAAAAAGATCTGTCAAGCCAATTATTGAAATTTCTTGAAAAACAATAATTTCTAAGGCTTTTAATTTAGCGATCGTTATGGATTTTAACTGCAGCTCCCCCCACACATTGATAAAACGAACACGCACAACATAAGTGATGTGAGATGCCAGGTCGTAATCCTGACTGAAGGGTTATAAATACCAAATAAATCTGTAAGTGGTATACACTGTTGTGAAGTATGCTTGACTCGTTGAAAATTTTCAACCTGATATTTTTTCACAAAATTTTTTAAGTTAATGTTACTGCTACAAGCTACTTTTGTTATGTAGTAATAAAGAGAGTTCAACGATAAAAGTCACAAAAGAGCATTCTAGAAAATTTATAAAAAAGGAAGAATATCATTACTTTAGTAATAAAAGAAAAAAAAAACATGTAGAAAATCAAACAAGTACAGAAAGTCACAAAAAAAATGTCAAAAATTTTAAGAGTAAAAACAGTTTTGCTACAACAATTGCCTTTCTTTTTGTCTTGCAGCTGCAGAACTTTAACAGTTTGTAGTCGACAACGTTTGCTATGTATCATTATTTTGTCTTTTAGTTGTTTCCTTCAATGCCGTGCTGTTGTACTCTTGGACTTATATTTTAAGTGACAAAAATTGAACATCAAACCATAAAAAACTTTCTTTTTCAGGTTTTTATCTTCTCAGCTACGTTACTATTCTCTGTGAGAACTTATTTACTATCAAAATAGAATAACTTTCTCATAAACTTTGTTACTTAGGATGAGTTGAATAGTAAATATTCCTGTACGAAGTTTTGTTTTAAACTTTTTGTTTTTCATTTAACAAAAGCAAATTGTATGAAATTTGTTTTAGTTTTGGTGACATTTTTGAAATTTTATTGTAACATGTTTGTATCATTTGTAGAATTTGAAGCAAGGATTTTAGAACTTTAAAATTTGATGACGGTCAACCTTTTGGAGCAACATCTGGGTTGCGTTCTACTTATGGATGAATGGGTACGTGAACAAATAGAATTGTTGAATGTGGCACGATACTAATCCACTTGATTTCCACGACTATCCATTGCATCCCCAAAAATTCACTGTTTGGTGTGGATTTTAGACCGTTGACGTTCATATCCGGATAATATTTTTTTTATTACTAATTTCGAATACTACTGAAAAAATAAAAATATAAAAATGGCAAAGAACATAAAACAATAGAAAATGGAGGAAGAGAAGAATGTTGCAATTATTAACGGTGGCGCATTTCATTAAAGTTCTGCCTATGCATCTCTTTTCACATCCTAAAGTGCAATATAACACTGGAAACCAACATGATGTTGGAGAGTCCAAATAGATGGAAATAATTTATTAAGTATACGCACACCGTATTAAATAATACAATCAATTGTGTATTGTGGTTTCCATACGCGTTTTTATAGATGGGAAGCCATCAAACGAGTTCAGTTTCAATTAAGGAGTGCTCAAAATTTTTACTAACAATCTCCTCTCTCTAACTTTTTATTATACGTGCTCTTTTCCACATGATAGTAATATTTGTCTTTCATATTCCTGAAGTCGCCGTTGTCTAGAAGGTAGTGTGTTGGCTTGTTAGACGTGAGGCCTAGATTCAAACCGCAGATCAATATTTCCTCTGCGATTTCCTCTCCACAGATTTCTGACAAAACCTCTGAAAGCAAATCAAATTACCATGAAACAGTTTCACAAAAATATGTCGTTTGGAATCGACTTTAAACTGTAAGTCCCGCCATCATGTATAAAATTTAACACACACAGCATAAGTGGTGTGAAAATCTAGGTCGTGACTCTGATTCAAGTTTTCTAATGACCAATTGTGTATGTATGCACATATTCTTTTGATCATAGACCGAGCCATTTGCGATTGAGGCTGAAAGGCTTGGTATGAATACGCACTAACATCGAAACTGCAGTCGATCTCCGAATGGTGTCGTATGAAAAAGGTTAAATTGTAATATGTGGAAGCCCCAATATTTATTGTAAGAAGTACTTCACTTCACTCCTTACTATTTACAACCTCCTTACTATTACAACCACCGAAAATGGAATACATCGCTCATGTATTGGATGGTGAATCAATGATTCAAGCTTCGAATATTAGAAAGATATGTTCTATCGATGAGATATTGTTTTAAAAGAAATAAACATTTTTCGAGAAGTAGATGTGTTGTGGTGAACAATGTAGGATGGAATTTGTGACTGATTTTCGAATTTAAAAATAAAAATGTTTAGTTTCTGTTCAAATATTGCAACCAGTGCTTCTTCTAAATCCTCACGACGAATTGTAAAGCTACCCCTGAGAAATGATGGGGCTCTCATTACATCCACTATCTACTAGACTAGGGCGACTACATTTATCAATTTAATTAAATCTATATTGTGGATTTAAAATAAGCTTAAGCCCTATCAAGTATAGTTTAGTAATTAAAAAATGTGACGTGCAGAACTGTTTCCATTTTTATTTATTCCATTAAAAGTTCTGTTGCAAATAATTAAATTTTAAATTTATTTTTAATTGCAAAATTGCTTATTAATTTTTGATTAAAATATGATAAATCAAATGGGCTTTAGCTTTTGAATAAATATTTAGCTCAACAAGAAACAAAAGCAAAACTGAAAATTAACTTAACTACTGTATAATTTAAAAATATGGTATGCACGCAACGAAAGCTGTATGCACATAAATTTCACAACACTAACCACTACAAGTGATGACCATAAATTGTCGTCAACATGCAGAATTAGAATTATAATGTTTGCAATAAATCAGTTTTAACCAACAAAATGTGTTGTAAGGCCACGGATCAAACCCCTGGTCAGACATCAAACCGAAATATGAAAAATATTTCTTTCAGCGACAGATTTCTGGCAAAAATTCTGAAGTAAATAAAATTGCCATGAAAAGTTACTCAAAAATCTGTCGTTCGGAGTCGACTTTAAATTGTAGGTTTTGCCAATCATGTATAAAATTAACGCACACAACATAAGAGGTGTGAGAAGTTAGGTTGTAATACTGACTGAAGGGTTGTAATGACCAATTATGCATGTATGTATCACAAGAACGGGTTCTTGTAGTATCCAATCTAACCTAACCTAACTTTGTCATGCATGTGAAGGAATAAGTTTGTAACCCACTTAACAAACCATTAAGAGTTTTAATCACATCAATGTTCTATAACAAGCCAATGATTACAGTTGATTTTTCCTTCAAATTATATTACCCATTATTTTGTTTATTATTTTTTTATTTTGATAATATTTTATTTGTTGTTTCCCTATGTTTTGTATATTTATTTTACATCCCATACTCATAAAAATTAAAAATCAATAAAAATTCAAAGAATAGCTGCTATTAATGTGTAGAAATATGTAAATTGCTTGCACATTTTGATTTCTTTCTTTTTTTCTTAATTAAAGTTTAAAAGCTCTCTTTAATTAATTTCTCTCCTCACATCGAACGAAAATATTTATTTTTGCTGCTGCTTTGATGAACTAATGTTGCAGAATAATTAGTATTCAAGTACAAGTAGCAATTTATGAATATTAAACGAAAGCATATGAGAGTGTTTATTTTTCAATAGAATATTTAATTTTGTATACAAAAAACTAAAGCGGCTTATACGCTTTAGAAAGAGAAAGTATGCCATGGAAAGTAATTGGATATGCCAACACGTAAAAAATCAAAAATAGTTCAACAACGGCCTTATAATTACAAGCTTTCAGCATGTCACTACATCTCACAATAGTAGGTAAGGGTAGCTTTAAATTTGTGCTAAAAAGAGTATTAAAAAGTACTAAAAAGAGTTCTACGACTGTATATAAACTATGTAGATATGCAAAATAATCAAACAATGCATAAACTATAAATCCGATGCCTGATTGCTTTTTGACTGCGTTAAAAATACACATTGACGACGTTTTGAAATAGAATACATTGTATGTATTTCGTGCAGTGGCATTATGAAACACAATACTTTGTTCAAACACAAAGCAATTAACATTTCATAAGGCAGCCTTTGTTTTTCCTTCAGAGTTTTGGCAGAAATCTACTGAGAGTAAGGCGCCGGAGAAATATTTTTTCAGATTTCGTTTTGGTGGAGATGTGTGACCTGGGTCTTATACTAGACTAAGCCGAAGTGCTCTTTAATCAAATCACAGCGACCGTTCATTAGCTTACATTCGCCTAGAATATTTACTTGTTTACTTATTATTTATGTAAACATTGCCAAAATAAGTTCACAACATGTATCAAAAGTTAATTGATTTGTTATTGAAATATAATCCGCCATTAATAATTTATTATTATTTCATATAAGCTTCAGGCGAACTTAACTTGAAGCCATTATAAACAAATGATAAAATATTTAAAGCATTTTCAAAATTTTTATTATTTTCCATTGGAAAAAAAACACGATAAAACTCAATAAAATAATATCGTTCATTTAAATGCGATTGATTTGTAAAATGTTGTGTATATACAGTGTACATTGCTGTCAATACCACTTTAGATATTTAAATCAATTCAGCTTAACGAGCAGTGTTGCTCTTTAAAAATTGGAATGAAATAAACTGTATAGTTTTGAATGGCATAGTATTATTACATACATAATTGGTTATAATTGGACTTCAGTTAGAATTACGACCTCGCTTCTCACACCACTTATGTGTGTGTGTTAATTTCAGCTATAAGTGGAGGGACCTGCAGCTTAAAGTCTTCTCTGAACGATAGATTTTTGAGAAGCTCTTAATGGAAATTTTATTTACTTTCAGAGTTTTTGCCAGAAAATTTCTGAAAGGAGTTCACCGCAGAAATATTTTTCATATTTCGTTTTGATTGAAATGTCTGATCTGGGGTTGGAACCGTGGCCTCAACTCACTATCAGCTAGATTGCGGCGAAATAATAATACTTTGAAATAAAAAATGATAAATAAAACAGAACTCATGTATAAAATTAACACACTCAGCATCAGTGGTGTGAGAAGCTTGGTCGTCCTGACCAAAAAGTTGTAATGTTGTAATTGTTAATGTATGTAAATAAAACAAAATTTCGAAGTTCTCAAATGAGATTTAAGTCTTTTATCGAAGTTTGAATGACGTCATTCAGCATCGGATTTAGCTTTGGATCGTTTTAGCTTTATGTGCTAGTGTAGAATGCTAAAAAATGCATTAGGCTGGTTTAGCAACATAGAACGGTAAAGTTGTTTTATATCACCTTCCAAAATGATTGATTGCTAAACCTTGACCAATATTTGGACATGTTCGTCGTGATCCTATCTGCAATTCAGTATAAAAAGCATTCCATTCCAGACATCACACCATTTATGTTGTATGTGTTAATTTTATACATGAGTGGCGGGACCTATAGTTTAAGGTCGTCTCCGAAAGACAGATTTTTGAGAAACTTTTAATGGGAATTTTATTTACTCTCAGAGTTTTTGCCAGAAATCCGCTGGGAGGCAAACGCCGAAGCAATATTTTTTCATATTTCATTTTGTTGGCGATGTCTGACGTGGGATTTGAGCCGTGGCCTCACGTCAAATACGTGGCTTCACGACAACGCACTACTCTGAAAGTATAACAACATAAATTTCTTATATTATTTTTTCAGCCAATGAAACACTCTGTACAATAACTATTGTATTTAATTGAAAACAGTTATTTTGTTATTTTAAATTTTTCTCGAAAGTTACTCCAAAATAAATTAAAAGAGTTCCCATGAAGAAAACTTAGTTTCTATTCAACTGGCAAATTGGATGTATGCTTTTTGCCGTACGTAATTTTACTTTGAAAATACATACATATACATACATACATATGTCACTACATTGAAATCGAAAATAGTATTTTCTAGCAAATGGAAAATAAAATAAAGTTCCTCGTTTGTTCTTTAAATATGCGCATATGAAACTATCAATTGGAAAATGAAAATGCATAACAGTTGCAGAGCACAATTTATCTTCATATGGAAGAGTATAGAAAATGAAACTGTTTATGTATGTTTTAATGTGAACATACATTAAATATTCAAGAAAAAAAACTACCAAATGTAATCGTTTTTTTAATGCCAAGGGTAAAATATAATGCACGTCAACCTCTCCAGTAAGACACAAGTAAAGAACAGACTAACAAGTTCGTAGTAATGTTTGCATACTACTTTTATGTTTAGACAGATATGCATCATATTTGTTTAATATACATATACAAATGACATGTGCATGTATTCTCATTTTTAATTAATTATCTTTGTTTTGCAATTAATTTTTAACCCCTAAGTGGATTGACTATAAGGCGGCGTTCGATAGTCCCTTAATGAATCATATTTTTGCCTAAATGTCTAAGGTCGGTATACCTGCAGAGCTGATAAGGCTATGCAGAATGACGTTAAGCAACTCCTGGAGCTCCCGCAAGGTAGGAAAGGACCTCTCCGAAACTTTTGTGACCGGGCAAGGTTTCATACAAGGCGATCCCTTATCAAGCGACCTCTTCATCATCGCCACGTGGAGTGTTCTGCATAAGGCATGAGTGCTTCGCAATGGAACTATTTTCCTAAACAGTGTCCAGTTGATTGCGTACGCTGACGACATTGACATCATAGAGCATAAAAAGCGAGATGGTTACTGCTGCCTTCAGTGCTATTGGGTCTGGCAGTAAATGAGGGCTAAACGAAGTATACATATGTTGTCGACAAGTAGAGACATGAGCCATGTCGATATAGGCAGTGAATGAATCTTGCCTCCGCCGTTACGACCAAAAAGATTTCAGTCTGGAGATTTAGTATAGGATCGCACTTGATAACATGTGCTACTATGGTCTCAACAGCAATTGAGTATGACAAAACTAATACTCTACAAGACGCTCGTCCTACCCTTGCTTCTTTATGGCGCAGAAACATGGACAATCTTAAGCAGCGGCCTTGAGAGTAAAAGTCGAAAAGTTGGACGTAAAATATTCAGTCCAATGCAATTTGGCGATGATTTCCGCATCCGATCCTACAATGAGCTGTATGAACTCCTCAACTAGGTGGACGTTGTGCAGCGCCTGCTCTGGGTCGGCCATATTCTTCGAATGAATGAGGGTGCTCCGGTGAAACTTGTATTGGATGTGAAAGTAGTCGAAGAGGACAACCTTGTTTGCGTTGGAAGAACCCAGTCGAGGAAGTCCTATCATCGATTGGTGTGATCAACTGGCGAAGGCGCGCAGAAAGCAGAGCCGCCTGGAAGGATGTGATCCTATAACCGGGTTGTTAATGGCCCAATAAGTAAATAAGTAACAGTTGACTGGAGTATAGTTTTATTTGTTCTTTTAGTCATGAAATAGAGGCACGTCAGAGCAACAAGTGCCAGTTTTAATCGATAATTTTACTAGTAATTTTGAATGACTATCTGTTAACCTCTAAAACTTAATATTTTCAAGATATCAGATTTATTATACAAAATATTTACATGCAATCGAATAACAGAGCAATCTATAGAACGGCATGCTTACAAAATCCTGTGATGCCATCTGCCGGACCGTTATAGTTGGCGTTAAATTGCCACCTGTAACTTTATTGCGAAATTATTTTGGTAAAATACGGGGTGTGTAGTAGTATTATACCTACTCCAAACTGTTTTTGTTTTTCTTTTAAACATAAACATTAAAAACATTTTTTTATTTTTTATTTGTTCACCTTTTTCTGTTCAAAATGTTTATCTTTTGCTAGAATTGTTAATATTTAGTTCAAGGTTTTCTGTTGGTTTCTTGATAGTTTTTATTCTTTATCTTTTTTTTTGTTACAGAACAGCAACATTTGTGCTGTTCTTTTAATTATTATCAATGCAACTGCAGAAGTTTTACTGTAAGTGCACTTACTTTTATGTTGTGATTTAAATTTAAATTTTTTGTAAACAAATGTGGTCACGTGCCGGTAAGAAAAGACCTTGAGTTTTTCATTTTATGCGCATGACACGATATTGGATAATGCGTATGCATCATATGATTTCCTTGTTTCAATTGTTGTGTTCTTAAAGAGAGTTCACTTTAAAAACACTTGAACTGTAAAAGGAATACGAACAAATGAATTCTCTTTGAGAATAAAAAATAACTTCAGCAGCTTTAAAGACAAATATATTTGCTGCAATGACCAGCATATTAAAAAGAGATCACCACCATCATAGGCATACGTTTGACCGCGTGCATTTTTTTTCTTTAATTTAAATTAACCATTTTTATTTATCAAACGATTTTATATAAAATTAAATAAAGCTTAAATGCTCTTCCTATTTTTTCATTGCTTTGCTTGGATGGTTTTAGATTTTTTTGGGCTGACATTATTGTGGCAACCTATGGTTTAACACCCATGTTATAGACTGTAATTGATGGCATTGCAATAGTTTACGTTAATGTTTGTTTTTCTATTCTGTGGTTCTTTCTTTCCGTACTTCAAACCTCAGCTTTTTTCTGTTCCACGTAATATTTTATATTTATGTTTTTTGTAATGTTGTTGGTATGTTAACAACGTACGTGGTCTGTGTTGCATGGGATTTATACAGTGGTCTGTAATGTATAAAAACAACAATCCAAATAGGATTCAAATTTAAATAAAACATTCCAACTTTGTATTTATTTCAAAGACTAATTGATTCCATTACGTAAGGAGTATAAAATTCGCATCCGAAATATCGAAATGTTCATAAATCATCTTGAATTTGTTCTATGGCCTGAGTTATGGTGGCTTTGAATACCGTTGTGGATTGTGGCTTATAAACATACGCCTACAAATTAAGAAAATTCCACAAAAAAATAAAATCGCACAATCTAGTGACCAGTCCCCAGATCATGGCCACAAATCGCTCGAGAAGTATATCCAATGTGACATAAGCTGTGTTTTCAAGATCATCCAATTCAGTCCAAAAAAGGCTGATAATCATCGACTTTTAGTGCTCACCGTTGAGGGTGCTGGCCTTGCCAATGTCGTTCTCATCCATAAATCCACTCCTATAAACGTCTTTTTTAACATGAATTGAACGCTTTCAATCTGAAATTGAAAAGTTTGTTTGGCCTCATCACTGACATGATTTTTTAATGAAAATTAGGGTCACTTAACAACTACTATAGAACTCATTCGTCGAATAAATGTCGGTGGTTTGGTAAAACGAATGAATAAATGACAACTAATTTCTCAGATGTACCTCTGTTGGAAGGCCCTCTATTATTATTTTTTCAGCCCGTTTATATAGTTCAAAAAAAAAATAATTATAGTCTTATAATCACTTGCATACACTTGTAATTTTTCTCTTTTCCACACATCTTTTTTCTGATGTCACTATAATCATCTAATCATCGGCAATATTATCGTTTCCACAATTATTTTTTTTCTTATTAAAAGTACTTGTTTAAGTGCATGTGTAACGATACAAATGCCATTAATTTAGATATGTTTTCAAGCATCAAACACTGTGCTTGTCTATCAATCTTTCCAGTACAGTTGAAGAGCAATGCAATTATTTGCCACTCTCTCTAAGCCAAACGATTTATTTTTCAGTTTTTTTTTCTTTTGATGAGTTACTCTTTGATGAAATTTGCATCAGTTGTTTGGATTATTTTCAAATGTTATTTAATAAACATCAAAAGCTATTATTTATATACATATATCTGTACATTAATTAATCTAATGAGAAACAACAAAAGCAATCAAAGGAAATGTCAATTCAATGAATTTATGAAAATTTATTTAGCAATTTAGGATTTGATTGATTGGTAATCGTTTTAAAAGCTTTAAATTAAAATAATGGCAGGATTATAATTAAATTTTGTCATTTATTTCAATAAATTTTTTCTGATATTTTTTAGTGGATGTTTTGAACATACGGAGTAGAGAGTACATACACATATGAACTTATCCAAAAAAGACCTCTGAAACACATAAAATATATATGATAGGTACGGCGAATAAGTACACGAACGATTATTAGAAAACTAGTGACAACTATAACTAGGACTTGCTACTCTTCCTTCCAAACATTGTCTCCATGAGATATTTTTTGGAGATATTCATAAATGTGGTCTAAACGAAATATGACAAAATATTTCTTCGGCGACTTCATCTTCAGCAGATTGCTGGCAAAAACTTTGGGGTAATTAAAAATTACCAAGAAAACTTTCTCAAAAAATTTGTTGTTCGATGTCGATTTTAAACCGTAGTTCCCGCCACTCATGTATAAAAATTAACGCACACAACACAAGAGGTAGTAAATCCTGCTTGTTCGTTTTAAATTTTCATTTTCAGTTTTGTTAAATAAAATTCAGGATGAATTCGAGCATAAATATCATCATGCCATCCTGACCCAGTTGTGGAAGAAATGGGATTGGTTTTATTTTATATCAATTTGTTATTGCTTTGAAGTGAGTTTAAATATGAATTTAAATTGTAAATAAAAATGTATATTTTTTAATATTTTAATGTTTTTTTTTTGCACATCTGACTACAATATAATCCGTTGATTGAATGATTCTAGTTGCCTCAATAAAATGAACATGCTGTGTTCTATCGATTTTTTTTGGTTTAGTATTCGCAAATTTGTTTCCTTTAATTTATTGTTATCAACAGTTATTGTTGTACCATCCTACGGTCATTCAAATATTTGCTTAACTTTTTTGTTTAAATTGAAAATTTTATATGAAAAGAAAAAAAAATTGAGGAAATTCATTAAGTTATTCTGAAATTCGTTTTTACACACATACATACGTAATTGGTCATGACAAGCCTTCAGCCAGGATTACGATATAGTTTGTCACACAATTTATATTGAATATGTTAATTTCATATATGAGTGGTACCTACAGTACACCGGACGACTGACTTTTGAGAAACTTATCATTGCAATTTTTATTTACTCTCAGAGTTTTTGCCAGAAATTTGCTGAGAGGAAGTCAACGAAGAAATATTTTTTTTAAATTTCGTTTTGCTGGAGATATCTGATCTGGGTTTTGAACGAAGGCCTTACATCTAATAAGCCAACACACTAACTACTAGACTACGACGACTTCACATTTAATCCAAAAGGGTTAAATAACAAAACTTTTTGAAATACTAATGCATTCTTAAAGAGTGTTAAGAAATAAATCAAAACTTGTTAGAATTTATTGAAATAAATCTTGAACGGTCTGAAATTCCAAGAGAATAAATCGGTAAAAAGGGCATTTTGGACATGACGACGGTAAAAATCGTATATCATTTCAAGATGTAAAGAAAATACTTGATTTTCCTGTTATTACAAGATCTATTGCCCGTTTTTTTAAATGCTATACCATTGATTAAATGGAAACTAAGCTATACACTTTCGTGGATTGATGAATGAAATAATAACATTGCTTTCAGATGAAAAACCAATTATTTGGATATTTCACACTACTATAGTGGTTATTTTTAAAATCTGAATCAAATGATATTTTGTTAGACCAAACTTTATGATGTTGAGAGCATTATTAAGAAATTTCCTCCTGTTTATTTCACTATGTCCAGTATGACTTCGGCAAATTGTTTTAAAAATCCTGGAAAATATTCTTGTCACAAAATTTGACGAAAATCCTTAAGATCACTTTATTTTAAAACCAGATATGTTTCTGGTAAAGAAGAATTTTATTTTACTTATTTCCATGGCCGGTGTGCAGTTCAGATTGTAATATCCACAGCAAACACCGGTCAGTTTTTGATGAGTTGTAAAAATATGTATGCGATCTGGCATACATATAGAATATAGCACTAACTCTGCTGGCTGGTTCCAGTCGCGTTTACAAAGTTTATTTTAATTAAGGCGCCAGGTTGTAGCAGCTTGAAATGGATAATTTTTCTTTCATACCCTTGCTCAACTGTAACCTAGACTTTCATGTAATTTTTTAAAGGAAACAAGTCATTGATCATCAACTTTTACATTAAATCTTCGTGCTTTAAACCCGGCAATAGAAAATGGTGGATGCTTTACGGATGGGAACATTATGAAAAAATTAGGTTTGTAGTGTTTTTCTAGAATTCACAATTATTTTTTAATGGATATGACTATCTATTTCCTGTGTATCACACGTTTGAGATTTTCTAAAAAGAAAATAATACATAAAAAAGCTCATTGTTTTAAATTTATTTATAGTATTGTTAGGTTTTTAGCCTTTCAAAAACATTTAGAATATGAGTTCGTAGATTGCAAATAAAATCAAAATAAGCTTGTGTTTAGTTTTACAGAAATTCTTTATTGTTCGCACAATTCCTTGTGCCACTGTCCAGAACTTGATGCAAACAACAACAATTTGCTTTGTTTGTTACTCTTCTTTACACTCTTATGCGTAAACGCTAACAATTGTTCGCTAGATCTTTACAACGGAGATCTTCAAACGACGATTATTCTTTTCACACGCAATGCGTTTTCGCACAAGACTGACTGAAATTTTACTGAACCCGTTGCCCGCTTTGCTTTGCCTTTTATATGTCCGGGTAAACAGTGTGATGAATGCTCTTGAAGGAGAATGACTTTGTCTTTGCGAAACGTCTATAAATGTAAACGATGTAACACCATTTCCATTTTCGTAACAGTATTTAAAATATTATGACTTGCTATTAAAATACACATCACTTCTTTTATATTCTGGATTTTGTTGTATACTTGGTAACTCAGTTGCCAGGGCCCGAATACTATGTTGGAAGCGAAATAATAAAAAAAATTATAGAACTGTCGTTAAAAGGTATTATTCATAATACAGTAGAGAAAAATAATAGAAGACTAACGGCCAGAAAATTTTCCATAACAAAAGAACATAAAAAAGATTGTAGTTAACAAAAGTTCAAGAAGAATAGGAAGAAGGAGCAATAAATCATTTAATGGTTCCCTAAGCTGATTAATTCTAAAGCATTACACTTATTCCCATTTATACGTGAGTGTTAATACTTCATGTGTAAAAACGTTTATTAAGAAAAACAAACTAAAAACTATGAATATACTGTATGTACTTTAGTATGGTTTAATGTGTTTGCCTTAATGACATTTTTAGTGTGTGTTTTCTGAGAGCGTTTACTCAATACAGGGATTATAATGAATATTTATAAATGTACCAGAAAATAAATGTGTACGTATAAATATACTGAAGGAGAGAAAATGATTTTAATTATAATTTTTTCTTATGTTGTAATGATGCCTAAAGCATCACGCCTAATGATGCCTAACACACATGAATGTCAAACCATAGAAAAAGTTTTCTAATTAATGAATCGTTAATCTATCAAAGAACAAGTATTTTTTATCGGATCGATTTAATTATTAATTAAACTCATTTATCAAATCGAAAATTATTGTTAGCATTACAGTCACAGTAAATGAATTCGTGAGGTACTTATTAATACTCAGATTTTGTTTTTTAATAGAGAATAAAAAATGTAAAATATTTATTTTATTTATTTACGTTGTAGATACAGTGCACGTCAAATGAAAGTACACACTTCACATTATTGGACAAACACGCAGAGTATATTCATAACAACAGTGATACATAAGGAACACTATGAACCATATGGACCCATTGAGCTATAGCATTGCCTTAGTTTCAATGCTTCTAATATAATACCAATGGTGGTTATGCTCATTAGTCTTGTATTCTGTATTTTATTTAAAGAACAGAGATTGTCTTTAATATTTATCCTCCCAAGAGTGTAACCCACACCGATGTGAGAGTTATGCATAGTTGCGGCCAATTAGCAGCTCCTGTGTCAGGCCAACCAAGATTTTAGTTGGCGCAACAAATAACATAAATTAGCATTAAAAACATTATTCGTTTTTGTAGTTTACATGAATTGTACTTACTATGCAATGCAATGAAAAAAAAAAACGAAAACATTTCTACAGCAACTGAAATATGCAACCACAGGACAAAAATGTATATCGAAGTAACAGAAGAAAGAATAGAAAAAGCAAGAAATTAGAAACAGTATGAGAATGGATATTCGCTAAGGGATGATTTGAAATATAATTGACCTGGCTTATATTGCATTTAAATGAGTCGTAACAAAGTCGACAAAGAAAGTATAAAAAAGTTAAAAGGAAATAAAACCAAAACGAAAGCCGGTAATGTATTTTTGTGCTAAGCTTTGTTTTTTTATGAATTAACATTGTTAAAGACTAATTTAGAAAGTAAGTATGTACACGGCAAAAGTTTCAAGAATAAATTATTTAGAAATGAAAAAATTTTAGTCGATTCGACTATTTTCTCTTTCTTTTTCTATGCTTGCTCAAAATAAAACCATATTTTAAAAAAGTTGTTGGACATAGTTTTAAAGATATTTATATTGGGATTTAAAAAAAAAATTCATTGTATAAAAATAATACTTCATGTAGAATCAAACACTACACTGAACTACAGCTATCACCTCTGCTGACCTGGGCCATTATAATTTTCGATTTCATATACATTAAACCATAATATGTCTCCATTTATATAAGCAGATTTAGAAAATTTTTTATAATTATTATGTAGATATCTTAACATACATACACTCAGCCACAAAAGTATATATATGGATAACAAATTTCAGAAAATTTTAACTAATCCGTTTTTGTTGAAAATATTTATAATTGGCTGACATCTTTCTTCGATTTTAAGACGGTCTTTTGCATTGGTTCAGAACTTTGTGAAATTTGTGAATCGGATATATACCTTTGTGGGCCTGTGCAGGTCCACAATTCAGTTCAATTTCAGACATTTTTTAACCCATGCAAAAGACCGTCTTAACATCAATGAAACTATACAGATTTTCAACGAAAACGGATTAGTTAAAAAAGTTCTGAAACGTAACGAAAAATTGGTAACGAAAGTTTGCAGTGAATAGACGTAAACAGTTTTTGTTTTTTGCAATTGTTGGTCTATTCAACGAAAAGTAACCTTACTGTACAAAAATGACCATCTAGGTTTAAAAAATGGGTGGCCAGCGTACGTTTACTCACTGCAAGCTTTCTTTATCAACTAATCTTGTAGATAAAAAGCGCAAAATTTGATCAAACATAAAAGAATTATACGATAAAGGGTAATGTGCAAAATGAAGAGAAAATAAAATCGAACACAAATTTGAAACATTTAGATTTTAAAATAGGTAAACTCTATGCATTATAATTCGCTAAATATTTTCTGAAATATAATAGAAAAATATTCAAGATTATTAAAGCGACACAATACATATAATTCGCTAAATATTTTCTGAAATATAAGAGAAAAATATTCAAGATTATTAAAGCGACACAATACATATTTTTATGAATTCCAATCGAAGCTTGAATTCTAATCGAAGCAGCTTTACCACTCAATTATTCCTTCATTGTAACGTCTTAAATTTTTATTAAAAGCAAAAAAGATTTTCTCTGTTCAGCAACAATTTTTTTTTGGTTCGAAGAAAACTACGTATTGAAAATAAAAGTAAAACGATAAAAGCGTGTAATTTAAAAATTTAAGTGAATTACATGATGTTTAGACGTTTGGCTTGAACGGAAGTTTAACATTCAAATACACATTCTTCCTAAAATTCACATTTCCTTAAAAGAAATTTATTATTTCCTAATTTCTTATTTTATGTGTTTTTTTCTTTTAGCTTTTATCTTTTGTGTTCATCAATATTGCTTTATTCATCATCATTCGTCTGCGTGTTTAAATTATAATCAAGTAAATTGAATGAAAATTTGATGTCTTTCTCCTTCTTTTAAAATTACAAAAGCGTAAATTGTGAAGAAATAAAAAAAAACACAAAATTAAAGACACGATTGTGGAACGCAATAGAAGTACTATGGAATCCTGTAACTGAACTACTTCAGCTTTAATTCGTTCCAGTGAAACTAGTAAAATACTGTAAATTTTTTCCATTATTGAAACAAACTTTCATACAAATTATGTTTTATAAACCATTTATAAAAAGTAAATATTTTTTATGAATATGGGAGAAATTAATCAAACCACCTTACCGCATCATGGGTTATGACATACAATCTGCTAAAAATATCATCCTGTATCGAGAATTCTAATTTGCTTCAGTTTTCATCTTGTAAGAGTCACCGCATCGTTATTATAACGCCCTTTTAGTGCGATATGATAATGTCTTCATAACATGTCGTTCGCTGGGGATTAATCCCATGTTCGTTTGCCACTACATAAAACTGTTTGAAAGCAATGGGAATATTAAAGACCACCACAATTTAGATTCATCAAAGTTGTAATATCAAGAATTCTACATAATCTGGTTAGGTTAGGTTTGGTCGAAATGGTAGGTTTGATATCAGAGAGCTCACTTGAGCATGGATAGCGGCCTGTTGTGATGCCACGAGTGAACGCAGTCTCTGTACTGACCAAGTTCCATCAAAATCAGGGAAGAGAGGGAAGTTGGTCAGCGCAGGGGCTGTACATCAAAGCACGACTACCCCACACTCGAGAACCAGCCAGAAAGTTTGATGAACGAAGCTACATATATCCTTGACATTAATAGATGATAGCTCCGGTAAGCTGACAAGAAATGGAGAGCCAAACAACCTATATCTGCAAGAGATGGCCACTGACAAAGAAAGTGGATAACAGTCTCCTCCTCCGCAGCGGATCTGCATCCACGGCAGAAGTCGGTAAGTGGGAGCCGCATTCTTTCCGCGTGTCTACCCATAACACAGTGACCTGTAAGCATGGCCACTGTGATTGAGATGATGCCACGGCAAAGTCCAAAAATCTGCTATATAAACAGTAAATTTTTACACGGAAGGTTAGTGTCTCGCAGACGTCCTTCATTCGAAAGCTTGATACTTTAAAGCGGTGTACCGTACATTTTTAAACTCCAGCTTTGAGAAAAAAAAGTACGTTTAACGGCAGCATGCTGACAACTTGCATAAAAAATTTTGTTCACCGATATTGTTTTATCGTGCAGGAAAAATTTAAAAACAAAACAATAGGCTGTATGCATGGTCATCTAAGACCATGCAAAGTGTGCCAGTAAACTGTTTAGGAAACTATTCAAAAACCGCTTGAACGGTCAATGTTTTTTCCACATTCCACATTCTGAGCCAACTCAGGCCAAGTTAAAACGACCAAAAACTGGTTTAAAAAATTTTTTTGAGTATCACTTCCGAAGAATGACTGGAGCGCACTGGATTACAAATAGTGTAGTTTTTCTTTTCATTCTGTTATCAAAAGAATAGTTTTTAATTCAGAACAATTCGTTCTTTCTTTAGTGTATCACTTAGAATGTGTCCACCCTTTTAGGAAATTATTCTTTAACCAGTTTTCGGTCCGTTTATCCAGCTAACGTTCCGCTGCTTTCCTTTACTTTTCTTAATTTCATATTTTCTTTGAATTTCATTTCAATTAATAAAATTGAAAAATAATTTCTTAACGTTATTCTTTTCTCTTATTCCGCGCAGACGGTAAAAAGGAAAACGAAAACATTTCGTATAAATTTGAAAATATTTCTGCAATTTCTTCTACTTGTTTTCATCCTTTTTATATTGCTTTACCTCTTTTCTGATACTTCTGCACTCGTTGATGTGTTAAGTATTGCTTTTAAAAGTAAATTTTCGATTGCATTTAAGAAGTTTCAGGGAAAATTTCAAGTTTCTGTTCTTCTATTCTGTCCTTTCAGAAAAATTTACGATGTGATGAAGTAAATAACCAACCAAAAAATAAGTCAAGAAATGAAAAAAAATTATTTTTTATTACTTCGTTGATTCTACGTCTTAAAGGCTTTCGTAATTATTAATTTAACGAACATTTTGAAAGATTCAATAAGCAGTAGAAGAAAACTTAAATTTGATGGCTTTACAATAAGTTTAGAAATAAAAAAAATTCTAGTTACTTTAGATTCCAAGAATTATGCTTCATGTCTAAATAGTTTAGTCCTACGATAATGCGAGCCGCCTACATAGACTGCTCTGAGGAAAACATAATTTGTTGTAAGTAAAAAGTTTAGTAGTGTGGAAAAATTTTCATATTTAATCCCACCATTAATCAAGACCGTCTCATAACTTTTGTTGTAGATTATAAATCGACTATAAAAAAACCTAAATAAAAACCTCAATTTGTTGTCGTTTCCGTCAATATCATGGACGAGGAAATGCACAAATCTATGGAATTGCCAGACATTACTCATACCGGCTTTGCTTTTATATTTACTTGGGTTGTAGCTCACCTATTTACTAAGATTTCCGATTGTATTTGTTCTTAATTTCTTTTTTCTTAGTTCTTGGTACTTATTGCTTCCCAAGTGTTAGGTTACTTCAGACTCCACAATTAAGTTAAATGAGCTTTAAGCGTACAAAGGAAACAAAAACTGTAAAACACCTTAATTTAATTGGTGATTGCAACTCTTCAGTCAGTATTACTACCTAGTTTCTCACACGTTACGTGTATTAATTTTATCGATAAGTGGCGGGACCTACAGTTTAAAGTCGACTCCAAACGATATATGTTTTGAAGTACTTTTTCGTGTCAATTTTATTTACAATCAATGTTGCTAGAAATCTTCTGAGAAGTCGCCATAGAAATATTTTTTCATATTCCTTTCTATTTAAGATGATTTACCAGTATGAACCTTGGCCTTATGTCTAATACGCCAGACTACGATGATTTTATATGCTAATTGAAATACAAAAAGAAACAGGAAAACAAGAAAACATTTGATTTTATATTCAATACATAAAAGTTTTGTACCCAGATTGGAAAAGTGACCACTTTTGTGTGAAATATTGAGATACAGCCTTTGTCAATGCAAAAGAGTTTTCTTGCATAATCCAATGGTTTCTGCTGAAGAGACAATGCAACGTATATCAGCTTTTTGTGAATATGACCGGCACTGTCTACCTGTAAGCCTCTAACATTTGATGATAAAGGACGCGCATAATTTCAAATAGTGCTCGTCCAGAACAAATACCTTCAATTCATCATAAGGCTTTTTAAGTCCTGCTTCTCTCCAGAATTCGCCGTAGTCTAGTAGATAGTGTGTAGGCTTATTAGACGTAAAGCCATGGGTCGAGCCCCAGGCCAGACATCAAAACAAAATACAGAAAGTATTTCTTCGGAGACGTCCTCTCAGTAGATTTCTGGCAAAAACTCTGAGAGTAAATAAAATTGCCATGAAAAGTTTCACAAAAATTTGTTGTTCGGAGCCGACTTTAAACTGTAGGTCCCACCACTCTAATATAAAATTTACACACACAACATAGGTGTTGTGAGAAACCAGGTCGTAATCCTGACTGAAGGGTTGTAATGTATGTATGTTCTCTCCAGTGGTGATGTCATCATTCAGAAATAGTTTGCTCTTGATGCATTACAATAGCGTTTCGCAAATAGATACTTTCGGCACTTTTACTGTGATTCAATTCCTTCAATTGATATCCGACATTCAACTTCTCCTGTTCATGCACCGACTTATTTAAGTGCCTTATTCAAGTGAATTTTTGTGTTGTATAGTGGAAGTAGTACAGGCATCTTATTTCGACTATAATTTTACACAGCAAAAATTAGGCAATTATGACTAAAAATCAAACGTTTCTTTTCTTACAGAATTTAGTCTGTATAACGTAAGTCAACTGATAAAATAGCGTGAAAAGTAAATTAAGCAAAATATTACAGATTTTGCCACAATACTTTGTAGAGATTTTTAAGATACTCGTTTAAAGGAATAAAAACTAATGTTCACTAATGATTTTTATATTTTTCAAAATGAAACCAAAAACTAAAACTACTTATTACTCAATATATAGCACTACAATTTAATAGAGAAATAATAAAAGTGATTTCAACTTCAAATGGCTTAGAACCCAAATGTGTTCAGAATAAAAAATCACAAGAATAATGAAAGTGACACACAAATTTTTAAATATTTATAGAAGTCACATCTTTATTACTAAATTACCATTTCATAGCCCAAAATATAAAACAAGGAACAGAAAAATGGTACTCATGTTAGGGAGTATTCTTTAGATTTTATGGGTGTGTGTGTTAGGCATATGTAAAGACTACTAAGTAGTCAAATACCTGATACCATAACAGTATTCACCCATAAACCTATCTATATTCATAACATAACATAATATGTAAACAAAACATGTGTGATGATTGGAAATTTTACTTTGAATACTAATCATATACTCATGCTTGATCATGTTCATTTGAGTTCTCAATTAGTTCTCAATTTTGCTTATTTACTAAATTATTTTTCACATTTTGTACATCTTTTCATTGCTTCTTCCAAATAAGTTTTTCAAATGATTGTGGGTGGAGTATTCGTTCTTGTGCAACTGTGGTAATAGGCTTGTACTTCTTAGAAGTTAAAATATCAAAATTTTTGTATCAATTTTGGGAAAATATACATAAAAATTTTAACCCTTTATATATATACCTACATAATTGGTCATTACAACCCTTTAGTCAGTATTACGACTTCGCATCTCACATCACTTCGGTTGTGCATGTTAATTTTATACATGAGTGTCGGTACCTACAGTTTAAAGTCAACTCCGAACGGCAAAATTTTTGAGAAATTTTTCATGGAAATTTTTAATTACTCTCAGATTTTTTGCTAGAAATCTGCTGAGGGGAAGTCTTTTTCGTATATGGGTTTGTTAAAGATATCTGCTTTGGAATTTGAACCGTGACCTCTCGTCTCTTAAGCCATCACACTACCTACTAGACTACGACGACTTCTGAGTATAACTTTTAACATTTTATGGAATATATTTTCGCCTTTGTACAACTTTTTTGGACAAGTTTTTGAAACTCTAAATGTAGAAGAAAGTCATGTAATGTTTTGTCCATGGCTGTATAACCTGCTTCCACAGCATTAAAAAAAAACTAATGCTCCTGCTGTATTTGCTTTTCTATGTATAATATTATGAGTCTATTGTATGATTTCATGTCTAAAAAATTTATGATTTTCGGAAGAAAAATTATGGTAATCATAATCTTCTTCTTTTTATATCATCGTTAAACTTATTCATATTTTTCAGCCGTTTTAAGGCAAGATAATCTTTAAAGAGAATATTTTTCATGGTTCTGTTTCCTTTTATTATTTATTTGATTTTACTTTCCATTTTTTCTTACGGTTTATTTTCTTTTCTTACTTTTTTGCTTACTTTTATAAGACACTGAAATGACTTTTTAAGTGGTTGCCAGTGACATATAGTGCTAAAGGCCATTTTCTTTCGTTTATATTTTGGATTATTCTTTTATCATGTTTTTTTATTTCACAAGGAAAAATACAAATCGACAGGTCAAAGACAGTTGTACGTTATAAATTTTTGAAGTTTAAATAAAATTATTTTAGAGAACTTATATTGCAGAAGAGTAGATGCTCCAATCCACACACCATATAGTAAGGACTGTCAAAGTGTGATCAACTTTTGAGCCTTAAAATAGCATTGACAAGTTCAATGTTCACTTAATTACTTTGAAAATAAATTCAGAAAACACATAAATTATTTATGATTTGATAGCATTCATCTGCTGTAAGAAATATATCTAAAGAGGATACCACGGACTTGTTTTAATATTTAAACAAATTTTCATATTATTTCCTTACAATCCTTATCCTTTTTCTGTTTGTTATATTTTATTATTCTTCAAATTTCATTCATTTTATTCATAACTTAAGAACACTTCAAGTAGAATTTTATTTATTCGCATAAAATTTGAATATTTTGTTTTCAAATGTCCTTGAAAAGTGTGTGAAACAAGTTAAAAATTTTCAAGAAAACTATTTAAAAAAAGAACTAAAAAGAAGCCAATAGGAAAGAGAGATTAAAAAAGAATTTATTCTACCTTCATATTCTAAAAAAAGCAAAACGATAGTATCGCCTTTATCTTCTTCTGCAGGAAAAGAAATTGTTTGAACTAAAGCATAACTTTAGTATGTATCAAGGAATTTGCATTCGTTATAAAAGTTTCGAAAAACTTTATTTTACTTTTAAACCTCAGACAGGTTTAGAAATTTATAAAATTCGTCACTTCATTTTTCGAATATTAAATATTTATTAACATTTGTTATGTGTGCCCTGGTAGTCTAGTGCCTAGTGTGCTAGAATATTAGTGTCTCGATTTCCACCAGAAACTCTGGTCTGTGACACTACACCGAGTATATGGTCAAGTTACTCCGCTCGTATATAAGTGGAATATAATTTGTAATTGTATTGTAATTAATAAATAAATAAATTTATAACTTTTGTTATGGTGTATGGAGTCTCTATAGTCTAGGCTTATTAGACGTGGGGCTATGGTTCAAGGCCCGAAATATGAAAAAATATTTCTACGGCAACTGCTTGTCATCAGATTTCTGGTAAAAAATCTGAGATTAAATAAAAAAAAATTACATGTGAAAGTTTCTCAAAAATCTGTCGTTAGGAGTCGACTTTAAACTGTAGGTCCCACCACTCATGCATAAGAAAAACACACACAACTTAAGTTGTGTGCGAAGCTAGGTTGTAATCCTGACTGCAGTGTTGTAATGACCAATTATGTATATATGTATGGTGTAATCGAATTAATTATATTTCTCGGAGTCGAAGGCATTTAGGTGAGACGTTTTAGGCATTCTTCTTAGACACAAAACGTCTCACCAAGTAATTATTCTGGCGATTTGATTATGAAAAAAAAGATTGTCGGTAACAAAGAGTGTGAAAAATTTTACACGAAAGGGAAACGGTTTTCAATAAGGGGAACTTTCCCATTGTGGATACATGGATACAAATTGTCGTGTAAAAATTTGAGTTCATGACCTGAATCTATTCTAACGTGGTTAAATGTCGTGTAATTTAGCAGCCACTACTTGGCTGTTTATGCAAATTTCCCATATTTCTAAGTGATTGCAAGTGACAAACCGTTTTTAGCGAATGACTTAGGGACACTTCTCTAGTTTCCCCAATCTTTTTTGAATATTTTTCTTTTCTTTTCCCAAAATCGACTATTATGACTTACCCGGCACATTTAGGGTTTAATTTCCCTTTTTAATGTAAGAGATAAAAATGTTAATACAACAACGGCGTACAAATTTCTTTTACAAATTTCATTTGTAAAGTCGTAAGTCAAACGATGGGAAAAATGAAAGCGAAAGCATAAAAGTAAGTGAATTTCCTCAACCAAATATTTCAATTTTATGGCTGTTGTATCAGCA
Source organism: Sarcophaga carnaria (assembly GCA_958299815.1). Lineage (NCBI taxonomy): Eukaryota > Metazoa > Arthropoda > Insecta > Diptera > Sarcophagidae > Sarcophaga > Sarcophaga carnaria. The sequence continues at coordinate 48,514,432 of OY283150.1, forward strand.
AAAAAGCAGGTGAGCGCAATAACTTTTTTTGCATCGTTTTTAAAATAAGAAATTAAAAAAAAATCCCCACTTTTTAAATTTAAATATAAGAAATGAAACGTTGAAATTGTTTATTTAAGGGTAAGGAAAAAACATCAGATGAAATTTTTGTTGAGAACTTTTAAATTTTTGCCTCAACTACAACAAATACAAATAACAAATTGTAGTCAGTTATTCCATATTCTAACTTAACTCAATTCCATTAGCCAAAGCATTCATACGAAAAATACGTTGCGTAAGTGTAAGGATCATACAATTGTTTTACATTGCTTACTGCAAAGTTGATTAATCATATTGTTCTGAACGCGTAACTGTTTACGCTTAAAACATGAAGAATAAACAAGAAGACCTAACAGTAATATTGAAACAATCAAAGATCAAATGTAATAACAAACCAAAATAAGTTCTAGAAGTTGCCAAAGTGTAAATAAATAAAGCGAAATAAAGATTATAAAATTTTATTTAGATTCGTCGCTCATAAGAACAGGCCTTAACAGCATTCGGAATTCAGCCTTTCGCATGCGCATTCTTCGGCTCGTCATACCCACTAATGATATGTGTTCCTCAATTTATTCTTTCAACACAGACAATCTTTACATCCACTTCTGCTAATTAATTACTTAACTTACTTAAGTGGTCATTATAATCCTTCCATCCGGATTACGACCTAGCTTTTGTTAGGTGTGACAATTTTTTAGATGAATAGCGGGACCTTCATGGCAGTTTTATTTAATCTCAGAATTTTTGCCAAAAATCTGCGGAAAGGAAGTTGCCGAAGACATAGCTTTATATATTTGTTTTGATCGAGATGTTTGATCTGAGGTTTGAACGTGGTCTCACGTTTAACAAGGCAACACATTGCCTAATAGACTACTGCGACTTCGGCTAATCCCTGCGTCAAATACTCGGCAGAGCCATGAGCACAAAATAGACAAACGTTGTACAGATCGTTAAGCACCTCATACAGCTTAATTTTTGCTGGAATTTGGAAATCATCTCTAACTCCTGGGCGGAACACCCTATGTAGGAATTTTTTCTCGGATACACTAAACAACTTTTATGCTTTTGCACCAGGTATTTCACAGCTACGCCATTGACCATTGAGACCTTAACAAGGAACTTTGGCAACAGTGACTCTTGGCTTTATCTTCAGACTGACATCAGTTGTGCTGGTAACGGCAGACCAAAGTTGAATAAGTTCACTAACAGAATCAAAAGGATAATTATCGACTTAAGCCTGGTGTCCAATGTGTTGTGACGCTGTTCCTAACGACAACATGCACTTCGTTTTGTTCTCATTTAAAGCCAGCAGTAAAATGTCGTATGGTTAGTCTTACTCGTCCGCTAAATTTTGTCAATGTACAATGTGCAACTATATACTTTCATGGACTGAGTGTAGCAAATAATGGCATGGTTGGAGCGGAACATACATAAATACTCTGTCTATCATTTGGTAGTGGCATTTGTGTATGTACCCCATAGACCTGAATTGGCTTCACCAAGGCCCGAAGGAGCCAGTATGTTATGATTGGTCTTACTCCCAAATCTGGCCTGAGTTCCTTTCGCAGATGTAGAGCGCTAATTTTGCTCTTCTAGCTCTATCAATAACGTCATCCTTCCACGAGAGCTTGGGATATTTAATCCTCTTGTATATGTAAACTTGAACCCCATTAATGATCAATAATTTAAAAACAGGTACTTTATATCGCCTAATAAAGGGATCAATTTTGCGCACCACTGATAATTTTTTTAGTATTTTATTTTCATCAATTTTCCTTCGTTCTTCTAATTTTACAGTGCTTTTAATGAAAGCAAATCATCAAACTGATCATTTTGAGCGAAAACAAGTCTAGACTTTCCGATGGATTGAAACCTGATATCATGCTGGCCAATGAAAACTCCTATAAATATATCAGAACCATTATCAACAGTTTCAGGTTCTATTGTTAACAGTTTTTAAATGATGTTCATTGTCGTTTCATATTATTTAGACTGCTTTAATACTAAACAACGTGTTGTGTCCACTGCGCTAATTATGATTAAGAAATTTACGATCATCCATCAATAGCCTGTCTCCATCTTCTAATAATATGCTAGGAACTGTTCGCAGTTCTTCATATAATTTAGTTTCATGAATTGAATAAATCTATTCATTGCTGGGTATGTGGTGTTAATTTAAATTGACCCACTAATGCCACACGTATTTAAGTTTTCGAATATGTCACAAGCCTATACGTAATATTTAATTCCATATTAAAATCAATATTACTCATACGCTTAAGTGCATCCAATTAAGCACAATATTTCTGTTATTTAAACATGAAAGTCTACTTATATTATTAACAATTGAAGCATGAAAAATAGAAACATTTTTATTATTTGTATCATTTTTCATTTGAACCACTTTGTATTGTTTTGCAGACATTGAAACGATTGTCTCAGTCAAACGTATAAGAATGTGGGATATAATTGTATTAAAAGGCTTTTATTATGATTAAACTGAAACAAAAGGTTAAAAAAACTTTAGCATTTAGGTTTTAATAAAAGGAGACACGTTTGGTATGTGGATGTATATACGTAATATTGCTACAAATGACGATAGCAATAGCAATTATAAAAGGTCAGTAATTAATTAGAATAGAATGGTCTATTTACGCATATTGTTATTACGTTAATTTTGATAATAAAATTCATCATGACCAATCCAAATTAATTGTTCATTTCATTTTCATTAGTTTTATGCTAAATTATAATAGTTTAAGACCAAATTATGAATTTGTTTCATTTAGTTGGAAGTTTATCAAAATTTTGAAACACGAGGAATATCAACAACTTGATTGATCATTCAGCCGGGATTACGACCCAGCTTCTCACACTACTTATGCTGTATGTGTTAAGTTTACACATGAGCGACGGGACCTACAGTTTAAAGTATACTCCGAACAATAGCTTCTTTGAGAAAATTTTCGTGTCAACTTTTAATTTAGCCATCGAGTTTTTGCCAAAAATCTGCTGAGAGGAAGTCGACGAAGAAATATTCTTTCATATGCCGTTTCGCTGGAAGTGTCTGAACTAAGGATTGGACCGTGACTTCACGCCTAATAAGCCAACACACTACCTACTAGATTACGGAGACTTCGTATTGACTAAAATACAGTGAAATAATTTTATTTTCAAAATGAGAAGAAAAAGTGTCATTGTCCTGTGTTTATAATTTTGTCGTTGTTCAACTCGTTGTATTCTTTAAAGAATGAATCATGGATGATATTTGTATTTCCTGTTTTGTAAGAAAATGTTGTTTTCCTCGTTTTATTAGCATTTTAACTTTGTTTATATAGTTAGGACAACAGAAACCCAAGTTAAGAAGAACTGTATAAAAGTGTGAATGAACGTAACTATAGATGTGTTTTTATTATTTCGTTTTTGTGTCTGCTATTTATGAAAAGAGAAGATGGAAGTAAGAATAAAATTAAATATTTATCATTATATTCTTTTTATATGCAGTAGACTGTATTTATATATGTATGTACATACAAGCATATACATATATATATATAAACCATGCTGAGTCTTAGATTGTTTATTAAAAAATGAATAAATAAAATAAAACAAAACAAAACCAACAAATAATTAAGCAAGAAATGAAAGATTATAGAGAAGATAAAATCAAACAAACATTTAAAACAAATTCAACTGAAATACCGAAAAATGTGACGGAAATAATTGCCTAAAAGTGAACTTAGAATCAACGGAACGGCTTTGTTTAATACTACAAATTGTGACTTTCAATACAAACTCTTAGATGGGGAATGAAAATTCCTTAGTAGAAGTAGAATAAATTTCAAACCTTAAACCATCGCTTAGAGGACGAAATCTGTTTATATTGGGTGGACCTTCCATAGGTCATTTCGAATCAGGCAATTCTTATGTCATTCTACTCTGTCACAAAATTCAGTATATTACATACGTCCACCAAACGTAATGAATAGATTTACGCTTGAGCAATGTTGGTGTTTATTGCAAATTTATTTCTAAAACAAAGAAACTCGGTCGAAAATTGCTTTAAAATATTATACAAAATTTGACCACAGAGAAGGACCAACAGTTCCTGGTATACGCAAGTTTATTGCTAAAGCATGCGAAACTGGTTTTATTGTAGATGCGCTAAGACGTGGGCGTGCTTGTATATTGCGTACACCCGAAAATATAATGGCTGTGGCTGACAGTGTGCGGGAGAATCTACTAACATCGTTCTCAAGAATATAAATATTTCATCCACCAGTTGATTTTTGCGAAATATCTCGATACAACGCCGTACAAAGTTCATTTGGTTCAACAGTTGAAGCCGCATGACTATTCACTTCGTTTTCGGTTCACTAGACGGGCGAACAATGGAGGCCCATCACCACAATATCAACTAAAAATGATTTAAAAAAAAAGACAAAACATTTGTGTCTCTTATAGAGCACATCCCATCCTTGTCTGTTGGCCAGTGGATTTTGGAACGTAATAGTGATGCCTATTCACTTGTGCAAGCCTCTTCACATGCTTTATTTACTGTAGTTTACAGTATTGTTACGAAAATGGAAACATCGTTTAACATTAAAATTACAAGTAAACCAACAACATCGGTAACAACAACAACAACGCAACAACAAAATACAAAAACAACAATGAAGGCGCAATAGAATTCTCGAGAAGACGAAATCATGAACATTCTACTTCAAGAACCTTCATCAGACTGTTTACGTGAGCATATAAAAAGGCAAGGCAAAGCAGGCAACGAGTAGTAAAAATTCAGTCAGTTTTGTGGGAAGACGCGTTGTGTGTGCAGAGAACAGTCGTGGATTGAAGATCGCCGTTGCAAAGATCTGTGTTGTGAGCAAAGAATAATAGCGAACAAGCTATTATTGTTGTATTCGTCAAGTTGTAAATAGTGGTACACAAAAGTAGTGAGAACAGTAGAGAATTTAATTGAAACTAAACACCAATTTGTTTTTATTTTGTTTGCAATCGACTAACTCATATTTTAAACGTTTTTAAAAAAGCAAAAACGTAACATATAAACAGATTCATATGGAATGTCACAGACACCGCCCCATCTTAAAAACAATACATATTTGTAAAGTAATTGAATATTTTTTTTAATTATTACCCTAATTTCTACAAACGCATACAAACCCAGGAAAATTAATAAAACCCAGTATTCCTTATAATTTCTTTGTTTTATAAAATATTTGTAAGCTATTTAACCCTCATCTCAGTCTTATAAGAATAATTTGCATATGGGATCAGTAAATAATAGCAGTCATCTCTTTTCCATTCAAATTTTATATAGAAATAGTGTGTCTATACTTTAAAAACAAAATTTAAAAAGCTTCGTAAAAAGACACAACATAATTAAGTAAATGGTTATGGGGACAGTTCTACTAAATCAATTTATTTAAATTAAGTTAAAGATTCATATATGTTTTGACAATGATAAGGGTACGAGTAGTAGTAGTAAATATTCTAAAAAAACGAATTAACTTTAAACGCATTTTTTGTTATAAAGAACCCAAGAACATTTCCATCAAACCTCTTCAAAGGGGAAACTACAAACAAAACAAGACACTCATAGAGGTAAAAGGAACAACGGTATGACAGAGAAAAAAAAAGTGTGAAAGTTACTCAACTTAATAATTATGTTATAAATTGGCCAGGCCAGGCATTTCCAACTAAACGAAATATGAAAATATATTTCTTCGGCGACTTTCTCTCAGTAGATATCTGGAAAAACTCTGAGAGTAAATAAAATTGTCATGAAAAGTTTCTCAAAAATATGTCGTTCGGAATCGACTTTACACTGTAGGTAGGTCCCACCACTCATGTATAAAATTAACATACACAACATAACTGATGTGAGAAACTAGGTCGTAATCCTGACTGAAAGGCTGTAATGACCGATTATGTATGTGTATGTATGTAGCGTTGGTCAATGGAATATTGTTAACTCTTCATCAAATTTTTAAAAGGTTTCCTCTACTCACACCATATAAAATGTAAAATCGATTTTTTATGCGTTAACGCTACCATTTCAATTCAAAGTTTTTTTTATATAAAATTACAAAATACTCTTTTATGGTTGATTACACATACAATTATAAAACTCTTCACTTCGATACCACTGTTTTTTTTTTTATTGAAAATGACATATTAATAGACCATAAACATTTTTTTTATTTATTTAAAATTTCAAAGATAAATAAAACAGACTGAAATAATGGAACAAAAATAATAAAAATAATTTCCCCAGGCATTACCATAAAATTATGAATTCTTTTAGGCAAACAATTTTTCATTTTTAGAATTGAATTATTCGGCAAAAAAAATTGTAGAGAAGTGAACAAGGAAATAAATGCCAGAATGTCATCATTATTTTTGTTTATGCAAAATAGTATTACAATCAGCAAAGAAGGAAAAGGAGATATCAATGAAGTTCGAACAGCAAAAAAAAAGTATATAAGGATTCTAAAATTCAACATTTATTTGAGAAGGAGTGAAGCTGTTGAATGGTAAACTGTAATAGGCTGTTCGTACCACTTTCAGAGAACTTAGCTACACGAACTGCTTACTACACAGTACCATAAAAGATTATTTGTTATGAAACTGTTTAACAGCCGTATAATAATTGACGTTTTGCGGCAAAAGGCTACATGTAACAAGTGAGCTTCCCGCTTACTTCTTTTCCAAATGAAAACTTGAATTTTTGATTACTTCGAATCTGGCAAGATTATGTAATTCTGTCCTGTCACTCACCTCAGTATATTATCTCCACTGAACGTTATGAATCAATTTACGCTTGAGCAACGTTGGGATTTATTGGTCAAACGAGAAACTGCAGGATGATGTCGATTTTGCCAAAAAGAAAAATCATCTTTTCTGATAAAGCTCATCATCTTACCATATTTGGGACTCAGAAAACTCACACGTGGTCTTACCGAAGCCAATGCACCCATTACGAGTGAGCAGCTTATGGAGCAGAAATCTTTGAAAATCAGGATGACGCAACCATTACAGTCAATGAAGATTGCAACATGATAACCGATTTTTTTTTGTACCCGCTCTTCATGATATTGATGTGAACGATGTTTGGTTTCAACAGGATGATGCATCTTGCCACACATCTCATGCCACAATCGTTTTATTGTGTCAAACGTTTCATGGCCGTTTAATTAGCCGAAATAGTGATGACAATTGGCCTCCAAGAAGCTTCGATTTGCCGCAGTTGGACTGTTTTCTATGGGGCGCCATTAAATAAAAATGTTATGTCGACAAACCAGAGACATTTGAGAATTTAAGGGCCAACATTCGTGATTCGAAAAAGTGCGCGAAAATTGATCCAATCAAAGGAGGTATTGTGAGGCTAGCGGCTGCAGCCATAAGAATAAAATAATGTTCCATTTCTAAGCGGAACAAATGTACTTCACAACAATAAAATAAATTTGGCAAAATTTCAAACCGTTTTTGTTTTACTGCATTTTTAAATTTAAACTGACCCAACCCTTATATTGTTTAATTCTTTGCCTCTTATTAGTTTAATGTTGCATACTTTACGGATCTTAAAGTAAAAACCCTCATACGTATGAGCAATATTTTTTGAGCGTATTACATATAACTCATACGCCTTAGTGTTGATTGGACTGTGCAAGTCACTGTACAAGTTTGCTTTAAAAAATATTTACTTTAAATAAAAAGTTGGTTGGTAAATACTTATTTTCAATTGAATTTATTTCTCTCCGATTTAAACAAAAGTCCATCTTCTTTATATTTAAAGATATCATTTTAATATGAAATAAATGGCCTTGAACTTTGATTGCATAAAAGCCTCTCTAAGGGAATAATGGAGTTTTTTCTTACTTTTCCGTGAACTTAGTTGCAAAGCTTGATTTATGTTTTCATTTCGAAATTATAAGCCATAAGTAATACGAAAAACCATATTTGTTATGTGCAAATTCTATTTGAAAGCTTCTTCACAGTGGAGATTTGATTTACATTTGAAACAACTGGTAAAACAATTATAAATCAAAAAAATTTTTGCAACAAAATAAAGTATGGATTTGAGAATATTTGTGGAAAATTTTATTGTAATGCTTATCAAAACATCGTTTTTTGTATTTCAAGTTAGCCAATTTCATTTTCATTTTCTATATAATTCTCTTTCATATGCTATAGTTACGCATGCAAGTGTCATTATGGGAATTCTAATATTTTCATGGCTTTATTATCGCTTTTGTGACATTGAAAACCAACAAAGCCGAAATAAATCAAGTACAAGTATACCGTAAATAATAATTTTTATATTTTATATGACTGTTATATACGTATTTATATATATTAAATTGCATATTGCACAATGGGGTCCATGGTTTATAATTCATGTTTGTGGAATTCTATATTTTGCCTTTTTTTGCTTTTTTTAGCAGAATAATGCTATGCTAGTGTCTAGCATGTAATTCCTACTTTTAGCAGGCCCACACCCAAATACCTCCATTCACATCGACTTCTATTCTAGTAATAATCATAATAAAATTGTATTCTTTGACATTTGATCGACTTAATAGAAGGCTATATCCAACAGAGGCTTCTGAACTTTGGCAGTTAAAAACGCTCATCTTGTTAAAGGTACAACTGTCAACTAAGATGTCATTTATTCATTCTGTTTTGCAAACTCACCATGGAAGCAAATAAATAATGACATGTGTAAGCTGAATGTACTTTACAGGATTTGCTAACCTTGACCCTAATTTTCATTAAAAAAAATCATCTCCTGCGATAAGATCCATTTTTGGATGAATGGGTACGTAAGCAAACAAAATTCTCAAATTTGTTATGACGCCGATCCAGATGAGATCCAAGAGCATCCAATATATTCTGAAGTTGACACCTTTTGGTGAGGATTTTGGATCAGGCCTCCACCGGTAAAGATGATAACGATTTGTCTTAAATTAACAATTTCTCCTGGTCTGAATTGGAGGATATGGTCTACAATAGTATGTGGTTTCAAAAGGATGGCTCTACGTGTCAACATTGAATATTCAGCAAACCTATTTGAAGCCGTGGTCACCACTGGTCACCTAGATCATGCTATTTGACTCCGTTAAACTTTTTTCTTGTGTGATTTTCTTGACTCGCAGTATTATAGAATAATCCACAAACCACAGCGTTCCTTAAAACTATCATAACCTAAGCCATCGACCAAATTCAGCCTGATTCACGCGCAAGTGTCATAGAAATTGGAAAGGTTAAGACCTAATATAAGTTCATACAAACAAGATTTCTCTCATAAATACATACACACAGCATTATGAATTTGTTAGAGAAATTGGGGATTTCACTTAAATATAAACTTTTTGTTATTAAAATATAATTTTTTTGATTTAAGTCAACTTAGGCTGTTACTGCTTGAGGCCATTGATATATTGTTTTGTCCCTTCAAATTTGACATTCTATTTCAAAACAAACCGAGAAATTAAAATGAAATATTGGAGGTATGTATAAGGGGATGAAAAAAGAAAATGAAATTCCATTTTGATTGAACATGTCAATACTCTGTTTATTATTCACGTTCAATTTGCTAGTTAAGCCTGAGGACAAATATTTAAATTCATGTATTAGACTCTTTTTGTTTCTTTCCTAAAAAGTTGGATTTTTTGTCTTGTGTTTTAACAAACGTTCTTGTCGCAATAAGACAAATTTGTCATATTATGTCCTTTACACGCTACGGTTGTGGTTATGTTAAACTATTGTTTGAAGACCATTCATTTTGTTTAAAGAACAAGATGTATTGTTATAAGTTTTGTTTTTTTTAGACTTAGAAAATGGTCACATTCAATCGTCATAAAATTTTATGATTAAACATCAACATTTTATGATTAAACACAAAACATTCTTAACATCCAACTGACCCTTGTGTCACGAGGTTTTTATTTAACAATTTAAATTTGAAAGGAAAAATATGTATGTTTATATAAAAGGAATACACTTTTAAAATTTAACGTTCTTAGTTTGGTGATTTTAGAAACTCTGTATTTTGTCAGCTGCCACTTGTGTCTATTCTAATTGTTAAAAGTGGAAAATTTTGAAAGTATGCTGAAACCATTTATTAGATTTAAAAAGGTTTACTTGAGAAAATGCACCTTACATGTCAATAATTCCAAGAATGGCAAAAAATTTCGAAGAAACTGTATACAGTGCACGCGCGCTAATGTGAACATTATATGAACACCGCTTAATGTGAAAAGTTTTTTGCTTCATTGACTACTCTAAAAGATGAAAAAATGTAAAAAGCCCTATAATTTGAACAGAATTTTTTTTAATTTGAAATGTAAAAATTCTGTGTTTATTATATAAATTATAAAATGTGTTCTAAAAAATTCTAAAAAAATAAAAAAAATTCATAAATAATGATTTTTGTTTAAAAGATGGTATAATTCTGTTTTAAAATTTTCGGTATTCGGAAATGTGAACAATTCGCAAAAGTGAACAACGCCAGTTTTAATTAGTTGTGAACTAATTAGCGAGCGTGCACTGTACTTTTTGAACTTTTTCCTGCGCACAGCTGGGGACTAGAAAACGTCAATTCGGTATCGTTCCTAACAACGAAATTTTACAAAGCACTACGAATTGAAATGACAATTTAGGTTACTCAGGAACTAAAACCAGCAGACTATAGAATAATACCCGTGCGTTGCCGGCATAATACCCATTCGTTCATTACGTTTTGGAGCAAAGTGAACTCAATGTCACTCTGAATATACGGTATATACGTTATTGATTTCTGCTGATGGGATTTTTTTTCGAAATACCTGTTTCCCATGAGCCTGGCGCAATAAGGTTGAATTTGACCGATGGTATGGGTAATGTTGGCTTTAAGGACCGCTATGGTTTATGGCTTATTCGCACACGCCTGTTACTTAAGGAAACCCCAAAGGGTTAAATAGTTAAATAGACGATGACAATGCCATGAAATTAATCGTGCAGGATATCCAAAGTGGAATAAGCTGAACATCACATAGTATTGTCTTATTGAACCCACATGTCGTTGGTTCCCGGGATCCAATTCAAGTTGGTAATTACCGATAGTGCTCTCCGTTGACAGTGATGATATGGCCAAAGATGTACCGATAACTCTGCTAAACCAAAATTTAAACGAAATAGTTACCTTTTCGGGATATATTTTACGCTCTTGGATCTCATGCCTATTGGCATTGTCGCAAATTCAACAATTTTGTTTGTTCAGGTACACCATTCATCCAGAAATAAGGCTCATCGGTGAATATAATTTTTGGATGAAAATTAGAGTCAGTTGCCAACTGCTCTAAGGCCCATTCGCCGAAGAATTGTTGTTATCTATTCAGTTCCTCGTCGTTATAGGCTATCAAAGTTCGAAAGTGCCTGTTGAAAGACCCGATAATAATAATTGTATTTTTAATTCTATACTCCTCCTTTAATGCAGAATAAATGTCATTTCAATCAAACATATAGAATAATACCATGAGCTTAAATACTTTTTCTAAAGTGTTGCGTTAGAATCAGTTATTAAAGGTCTTTTATGTTGGATTTTATACTGAGTTTTTCTTCTTTGTTTAAGGGTTTTTGATTGTTTTTTATCTCCATTCCATTATATATGTAATAGAAATTACATAAATAATCATTTATCGCATTTGAAACTGCAAGAAAAGTTATTGTGTACGCAAATTAAGAAAAAAAAATCTTTTGCACCAACTTTTTCTTTCAATACCACTCTCCCTGTTTTTGCCAGCATTGCTTCTGTTGCTGTTTGACCCATAAATTCATATTATTTTAGTGAAATAGGCTTCAGGGATAAAATATTTTAGTTACTGTAATATTTTCAAAAACTTTTGCAAGCTATTACTGGTAATATCTTCGTGAAGTCATAATAGTATTTTAACAAAGTTTTAATCAGCATACATACTGTATCTATATATAGATTGTACGTATATATTTTCTCTTAGTAAAGTGTTAAAGCTTTTTAAGGATTTACAAAACAATAAAAACTAATCTTTCTTTAACACTATTTTAAAAGTAAATGCACTTGTGTTGTAATAAAAATTTACAAATTATGTGTCATCTTATTATGTCATAAGTATGATTATGTTAACGAAGTGCAAACTATCTGTCAAAAATTCTCATGCTCTTAAAAAACGTATGAAACCAACACAAATAGTGCTATGCTAACGTTTTGCAATAAACATTATTGTTCTTGGGCTTCTTTTTTTAGATCACTCATTACAGCATAAAAGCTGGGCGCTAAATTTTGTTGCGCCTTATGCTCTAATTTAGGTTGGTTTGTAAGGAATAAGGAAATCATCTAATTAACTGTGTCAGGCCTATATAACAACCGAAACTGCCAATAGCACAATGTCCCGTTAGAATTCCTGTTAGAATGCGAACCATTTTTTTGTCAAACACAAGTAGTTTTCTGATTCTCCCGCTGCTGGTATGTGGGGCCATCTAGGGTTTGTTGAATTACATACTGCTTTTTCTATCTTTTCCTTTATAGTCTGCTCCTCAGACATCACCGATCCTGTCCATGCCATTTCGTCCGCCTTTTCGTTTCGCTCTCTGCCGCAGTGACCTGGAACCCAGTAGAGGCGGGTTTTGTGTCAACGTATACGGTGTAGAGCGTTCATGCAACTCCTGACGCCCCTTGATGACTAGATCGGATCCCAGCGCTTTCATTTTTGATTGACTATCCACACATATGATCAAGTTCGAAGGAGATATGTTTCGTACAGCTTGTTCAATAAGAAAATATGCGCCTGAAATACGCTGACATAGATACGTAATCTATATGACCCGTTCAGTGCCAGCTTATTGGTTCCAGATTCCATTTTTGAGCCTTCGGTGAAGACCGTTACCGATGACAGTTTCAGCAACTCATTCTGCCTTGTGGACAATTAAATTAATTTAAATTAATTTTTTATAACTTTATCCAGTTGATGGTGTTTTATTTCAAAAACTCGCAAATACCTTTCTATCTTATTGTCTCCATTTCTATTATTTACAATAAAACGAAATAAAAGAATTTAAAAACTTTAAGAAATTGCGACAATCAATGCAAATTTTTTACTTCTTTTGAAGGCGTTGAAACAATTAATTTTCATTTTCCAAAAGCTGTCGTTAAATAAACTGAATCTCTGTTTTTGAAACTTTACCGTTGAAGTGAAAGGCAACTGAAATAATTTCTTTCATTTGTTTTAGTTGACTGGTCTTAAATACAAGGCCAGACGACATTTTAATTTTCCAAGCACTTGTCAGATTTTTATAGAAAGCAATTAAAGAAAACAATGGCCGTATAATTAAGGTAACTTTTATTTTATTCTATTCATGGCAGTTTAACGTAGTCCTCTAAACTGATTAAATTGCTGAAAAGGACGGTTTTATAATTAAAATAGAAAATTAAACTTGCACAGACCTATCAAAAATGAATGAAACTAAGTGAAAAGAGGGCTGAACATTGGGTCAAGTCTACAATTTATGAATTATTTCTGTTTTGTTGAACTGAAAGAATAAATAACCTCCACTAAGCAAGAGATGATATGTCTTACGAAAGTGACAGATTATTAAATAATACTTCTATTGCCCAAATTGAAACAAAAAGAGAAAAGAATATGAAAATAAAATCATTCATGAATGCCTAATGAAAAACTATAGTTTTTAAATTTCTATATAAGCAATATCCTTCATACATACATACACAATTGGCCATTACAACCCTTCAGTCAGGATTACGACCTAGTTTCTCACACCACTTATGTTGTGTGTGTTAATTTTATACATGAGTGGCGGGACCTACAGTTTAAAGTCGACTCCGAACGACAGATTTTTGAGAAACTTTTCACGGCAATTTTATTTTACGCTCAGAGTTTTTGCCAGAAATCTGCTGAGAGGAAGTCGCCGAAGAAATATTTTTTGTATTTTATTTTGATGTCTGGCCTGGGGCTCGCACCCCGGCTTTTCGTCTAATAAGCCAACACACTACCTAGTAGGCCACGGCGACGGCAATATCCTTCCAGCTATCGGATAATAGGCCATGTTTTCAAAATGTAATATATAAAGCTGTCAATATATAAAGTTGTGTCTGAGCTGTAGTACGGGTTGGGAAACCTGTCTCGGCTCGTCACAATAAAATTAAATTAAAATTCGTTGTTCTATGTGACTACGAAATAAAGGAGATCCCAAAATCCAATGCAATTAAATATAAAAATATTTTAGAAGGATTAAGAAAATATAGAATGTGGCTAAACCACTGTCAATTGTCAAACTTTAAAGCAATTCCGTAGAAAATTCGTTCCAAGATTCATCATGATTCGATCATATTAAACACAAACGCAATGGAGACGTTGCAAAGTCCACCAACGGGGGACATATGTCTAGATCAGACTGAATTTGGCCAATTGCATTGGTTATTTTATTTTTGAGGATGGATCTGGTTTTTAGCCACTTCTCATAAGCTCCACGTGAGATGACCATTCCCTCAAATCGTTCGTGCAAAATATCCAATGTGGCATGAGCTGTGTGTATAAATCACATATTGTTGGTATCCACATATAATTGGTTATTACAATGCAAAGTCAGGATTACGACTAAGCTTTTCAGGTCACATATGCTGTGTGTGTTAATATTATACACGAGAGGCGGGACCTGCAGTTTAAAGTCGACTCCGAACGACAGATTTTTGAGAAACTTTTCATGTCAATTGTATTTATTCTCAAAGTTTTTTCCAGTAATCTGCAGAAAGGAAGTCGCCGGAATAACATTTTTTCATATTTCGTTTTGCTGGAGGTGTCTGACATGGAGATGTTTGAACCGTGGCCTAACGTCTAATAAGCTAACACACTACTTATTAAACTACGGCGACTTCGTTGGTATCGTGCTAATGTTATCCACATCATTTAATTCTGGCAAAAAGCATCACCTACATGTAATATTCGTTGTTGTCAATTGCCAACGGCGTTCTCAAAGTAATAGACATACACAAGCCGCCAGCATAAAAATTATACTAATTCAATGACTTTTTCGGCATGCATTGGGCGTCATCAGATCTCATGTAGATTGGTATCATAACAAAATCGAAAAATTTGCTTATTCCTGTACCCATACATTCAGTAATGGTCCTCATAGTTTGTTGTTTATGTTCAGTTGCTTAAGTCATTTGAATTTTGTACGGATGACGACTCAAATCACGATGCAAAATTGTGGCCTGCTTGCTCCCACGTACAGTGGCAATGTTTTCAAGAGATTTTGAAGTTCGTTGACGTACAGTTGTTAGTCGACCGTTTACTGTACCAGTGGACTCGAATTTATTCCCACCACATTACATTAGAATGACAACGGCAATCGTAAAATTATTGCAGCGCATAGGAGGTTCTCCATACAGAACATCCAATTTGATAAAATAATTTTTTTATTTCTACTTGCATGCAGATGATTGAATAAATGACAAGTAATTCTACAGATGTAGTTTCAACAAGATGGTCGTTATCAACTGTAAAATTTCGGAACTCTCTGTTGGAATACATATCATACAGCCGTCGTAGTCTAGTAGGTAGTGTGTTGGCTTACTAGACATGAGGCCACGGTTCTAACCACAAAAAATATTTCTTCAGCAAATTTCTATCATTGTCGTGAATATATGTCTTTGGGAGTCGACTTTAAACTGTAGGTCCCAGCACTCATATATAAATGTTTACGAACACAACATCAGTGATGTGAGAAGCTAGAACCAGACTGAAGGGGTGTACTGTCCAAGTATGTATATCTGTTGGAATACAGAGTGCTTTTATTTAATTCAGATTGTAAATCATCAGGGTTCCAAAAGAAGTTAGAATAGAATCAGTTCCATTAAAATTCAATCACGTTATCGACATAAATTCCTCTTTTTTATTTTATTTTTTTTTATTTTTAATTTAATTTTTAAATGCAATTATTAGTTATTAATTAAACCATGCCTGCAAACTCTTATTATAGCCTTTAACAAACTGCAGAGTAAAATTGTTTTCTCGTTATTTTCTCGCTCATTAACATGATTAATATTCATGAATTGACCACAATCAACTTAAAATCTTAAAACCACAAACTTTTCCTAGTTTCTGCGACGAATGAAAGCAGAAATGCTTGGAACATACTGGATGATTACCTGGTTGCTTGCCTAAACACATTTGGCAAATTTAATACACATCTGCACTACTACATACCATACAGTTTTGGTTTATTGCTCTCTTGGCAACAGAGATTTCCAGCGAAGTGTATAATGAACACAAGTTTGTATTCAAAGTTCTTGACTGTTTTTTTTTATATTTGTTTTTATTTTCCTTACAGTTTTAAATTTCAAAAGTGCATGTTTTTCTTTTTCTATTTATGTTGTACTGCTATGTGCCAGAGTGTTTGGTTACTGGATTACCCAAAGGTGGGCATTGGTCAAATGGACAAGCCAAAGTTAAATGAGGTTTAAGCGAAGTAGAGAATTTTGTTAAACGATCGAAACAAAACCAATATAAATAAGTTAAAAAGTTAAATAACCTACAATATTTAAGTAATAAATTTGCCTGCAAGTTTAATTGTTGCTGATGGAACGTGCTCATAGGAAATCTGAATTGTTTTAAAGATTTTTTTTTTAAATTCACCTTAAACTGTAGACGATAGAGATTTGATTGCCACTTGGTTATCAGATATGTATAGATATGCCCTTGTTGGTCAGAATCAATTCTGCTGCTCGATTTATTGCCATTACCCTGTACTGAAACACAAAAGAGTAGTCCAAGAGGTGGCGAGAGAATCACAGGCTAACCTTATAGGAATCTACAGTCTACTTACTTAGCTGAAACAATAGATTAACATAGATTAAAATAGATTAACTGAAAACAAGGCAGAGTAACAATTCAGCGGAACTTATGGCAACAACAGCAGCCAAACGGATTAATCGGAAAATGCTTTGTGGAAGCCATATGCTGCCAAGAGGGGGAATAGAAAAATACATAGGATTCCACATAATTCAAGGAACTGGTTATATGAGATTACCAGGCTACTCCACTTGACCTTTTAGTATGAAATCTCCTATAAAAATTGGTTTACATAAGGTATAGTCAATTTTATTCAGTGCTTAGGAAATCCTCTGATATAGGAGTGCAAAAATAGTGCCTGTGTGTCAAGGCATTATGTCATATTGCCATAAAAGTCTCATACATTCGGTTTAAGCATTACAAGTAATAGTTTGAATTTACATACATAATTACATTATTTGGTCATTACAATCCTTCAAACAGGATTACGACATAGTTTCTCACACCACTTATTTTGTGTTAATTCTATAGATGAGTGGCGGGAACGACAGATTTATTGAGAAACTTTTCATGGCAATTTTATTTACTCTCAAAGTTTTTTGCCAGAAATCTGCTGAAAAAAGGTCACGGAAGATATACATTTTTCATATTTTCATTTTGATGTCTAACCTGGTGTTTGAACCGTGGCCTTACGTCTCTTAAACCAACACACTACCTACTCGTCTACGGCGACTTCGGTGGTATGGTGATGTTGGTATCCACATCATCCAATTCGGGCCAAAAGCATCATCGACATGTAGTACTTGTTGGAGTTTGAATTTAGAAAATAAAAATATCCAAAACAATATTAAGGTACTAAAGTGCCACATTTTCCTTAATTAAAACGACAATCTTATTGCTACAGCATGTTATAGAAATTTGTTAATTTTACTAAAAGCACAACAACAAACAGAGAAGTATTAAACAAATACAACATAATTTACTTCTGGTTAGGCGTATTTCTTTCAAGTTCTGGTTTTGTGTGCCAAACATATGTAATGACTACTAAGCAGTCAAGCATGTACTTAATTCGATAATAGAATATGAAAAGAATGACACACGTATTATGCCTATTTAAAACCACATCTTGGGTTTTGCCTTCTGCTCATTTCCATGTTGTTATTGTATCTAAAAGCATATTTTTCCACATTTAAGCAATTCATGTGTCAAACTTGTAAAGCCAATTAAAAATTTTCAACATAATTTTGATTCTTGAAGAGTTTCAACTGCATTGTATTGGATTACTTAATTATTCTTTCACTTTTCTCTCTCTCTGTCCCCTTATAACACTTTCTCTATCTCTCTTTACTTCCTATTCAACAAATTGATATTGAAATTGCGTTGTTTCGCTCTAAATATGGTAACTATTCTAAGTTCTAATGAAAGGATATTCGATGGAATATTTCTGTTTTGTCATGCCTGCAAGAAGTTAAAATAATGAAATCAACTACGTTTTGTTTCCCTACTTCTTGCAGAGGACATACAATTTTAACTTACAAGTGTTAACACAAACAACACAAAATTGTGAAAAAATATTGAAAAAAATTTTGAAATTATAAAGTAAAAGCTTAAAGCACAAGTAGCATGACTAATATTTATTATGTAAATAGAAGGAGGTAAAGCCAATTCCAATGAATAATTGAATTCGAGGCATTCCAGTAATTTGTTTAACATTGACTGCAAATTTAAGTTACTTAAGATAAAAACATGATAAAAATCTATCGTTCGGAATCGACTTTGAACTGTAGGTCCCTGCCACGCATGTATAAAATTAACGCACGCAGCATTAGTGGTGTGAGAAGCTAGAGGGTAATTCTGACTGAAGGATTGTAATGACCAATTATGAATGTATGTATGTATATAAATTTTTCGTATAAATTTTATAAATTTCTCTTTTTTTCATCAAGAAAGTGATGATTTCATTTTTTTAAATCCAATTTAGTCTGATACAAACATATTTATTATGTATGACTTCCTGTAATTTTTTTGTAAATATTTAACTTCTTTGATTTGTTGGCGAAAAAGTGTGTCCAGTATTATTTAGTGGATCTGCGGTAGTGTATTATTTTACTAAAAAAAAGTATTAAAAACACCGAAGTAGTAGCCGATCTATGCTAAACCGTATACATATGTGTACATTGTATAAACATTCTCATTGAGTGCCATCAAATATTCTGCATTGAATTTCATCAATCAAATATAAATTTAATTTACTTTCTTCACAGTCAGTCATTACAACTCCTTAATGATGATAACAACTTAGCTCCTCACATCATTCCTGTTGTATGTATTTATACTATCCAATCTAAAGTTGACTCTGATCTACATGTTTTAGCAACTTTTAATGGCAATTTATATTTTACTCTTTGCTGTAAGTTTTGTTTCAATATTGAATTGGAATATTAAAGCCTTTTACATAATTTAAAGCCTCTATCTGAGGGACATTGCTCGGTATTCTTAAAAATTATTTTATAAAATTATTAATCAAATTTTATATTGCATCGATGTAGAACCATAAAACAATCCGTATTAGTCTGATCATAATAACAATATTTATAATGTTTGAATAAGAATTTTAAATATTTTAAATACAATTTTATTCCTGATCTAAAATATAAATGAGCATTACAATTTGGAATTGTCTATTAATTTGCCAGTGCGTACATGTGTATGTTGTTTTAAATTAAAAATTAATATCATTTCATACGAAGACACTATTTTCTGTTCTTTATACTGCTTCAGAGGAATTAGTGGTTGCGTGTCGCTTGAGTACTTACAGATATTTCAGCACAGATGGAATTGCAACATTCATCCGTAGAAATTATTTACTTTAATTACAATTGCATGATAAAAGTATGTTTGTATTCTAAAGTAATTGAAATAACAACAAGAGCAGAAACTGTTGTTACATTTAATATTTATAAAACAATTATAGGGTGTTTTTAAGCTCCGAAACAATTCTTCAAAAGGAATAAAAAGAATTCAATTTTTTGATATATATTATGCAAGTATTTTCTGAAAAATGAGATTACTTGCATACTTACTTGATGAGTTACTATTACCCTTTAGTAAGGCTATTAGGATATTATCGTGGAAATTTTATTTTTAGGGAATTTGTGCCAGAAGACTGCCAAGTGGAAGTTACCAAAGAAATATTTTTTTCATATTTCGCTTCGTTAGAGATATCTGACCTGGGGTTTAAACAGTGGCCTCATGTCTATAAAGATAACACATTACGTACTAGACTATGACGAGTTCAGATAAGTTGATAATAAGGACGATGTCGAACTCATTCATTCAATGATTTTTAAAAGATTTCTTTGAAGAAGACGGGTTTTGATCATATCAATGATTGTATGTAAATCGAGATTGTTATCGAAATATAAGCTGTAAGTTGATAATATAAGAAGTCGCCGTGGTCTAGTTGGTAGTGTTGGTTTATTAGACGTGTAGTCTCGGTTCAAACCAGGTCAAGCATCTCTAACTAAGCGAAATATGACAAAATATTTCTTCGTCGACTTCCTCTCAGCAGATTACTGGCGAAAACTCTGAGAGTAAATAAAATTTCCATAAAAATTATCTGAAAAATCTGTCGTTCGGAGTCGACTTTAAATTGTAGGTCCCACCATTCGTGTATAAAAATTAACTCACACAATATAAGTGGTGTGACATACTAGGTCATAATCCTGACTAAAGGGTTTTAATGACCAATTACATATGTACGTTATTGTTACTCATCCAGTAAATAATTACAAGAAAATACCTCGATTTATAGGACTGTTTTTGTGAAAAGAACACAATGCTAATAAAGTAAATAAAATTTGTTTAAAAAATGTATTACAATATTGCTGTACAAATATAGCTAAAAATTAATTAAGCAAAGTTTAATACAGTACGGGCTCGATTTGCGCAACCGATAGGAAATCGGGGTTGTTGCAATGTTCGAAATGTTGCAATAACCGACCACTAAATACAGTGCAATTTTTAAATTAAATTTTTAACAAAAACAAGCAATTTAATTAACATAAAATAATTAATTCATTTATTAAATAGAAAAAAGTTATAATAAAAGGTTTAAATTAATATATTACTAATAAAAATAAAAAATAATGATATTTAATATAATAAATTTGGTATTCACTAGTTTAAACAAAAAATTTGGATATTTTTGTCTGAACTTTGGATTTTTTAAACTTTTTATTAATTGCAGACTCCTTTATATCCTGAAGTGCAACAATTTTTTCAATTGAAATATTATTTGTTGTTGCCCAATCTATGTAAACGTTAAGTGCTTTAATAACATCATCAGTTTTTATTTTTGGTATTCCTTGTACCCCAATATGAACTGAATTTTCGTCATCAGAAAGGTATATCTCTTCGTACTCATCATCCACACTATCATTGATCCACATATTCACTTCTTCATTTCTTAAATAAAATCAAAGAAAAATAACAAAAAAATAACTGTAAATAAACAGTCAAAATTTTTTGTGAGGCCAGTGTCGTCGTGAAAGGAGTTGTTAGATTCCTATGATTTGTCAAACAATTTTAAATTACGCTTCTGATTGAAAAACTATGAGAATAAAAAGAAAATGAAACAGAATAACTGCCAAATAATATAACATTTGCAAAATAAAATATAAAGTTGCACTTATCGCGACTGTTTTTTTGAAAAAAGTTGCTGTTATAAAGACTGTAATGTTAAAAATTAGGCTGTTGCGCAAATCGGTCAGTTGCAATAGTAGGTAGTTGCGCAAATCGAGCCCGCACTGTAATAATAAAATCTAATTGATTTAATATTTTCTAATCTCATAAACAGATGCTGCACATTTTGTACCAAAAATCAAATTTGATAAACGAACAAATTTAAAATTATTTAATCACATTGGATAGAATGTTTCTTGTTCTATTAATTAAATTTCATTTTTTTTAGATATTTTACTAAATCCATAGAGGTGGATCAATATTCAAAAGTCATGTAATCTAATTTAATTGATTTATATTTTTCGTTATTGTTTTTTATATTTCAATTATATAAATGGATTTTATAAATTTCTTTACATATACATACAGTGATAACAACAAATGTAAGATGAAATTCAATTAAATTGTGAAATACTTTTTTACAGTCTGAAAATGTAAAAAAATGTTGGTATTTTGAGTAGCATGCATATGCATCTCCAAGCATATGGCAAAATCTGCAAGATATTTGCCGTCCTTTAAAACCTTAAAAAATGCAAACATCTTCACATCTGAAGTGATACATTTTGAGAGAAGTACTACATTTGTTGTCTGACAGTAAATATTTTATTGAAATATGCACAAATTTCGTTACTCTTCTATTGCCACTTCCTGTTGTTTTGCTAGCAATTGCAAGAGGATTGTCAAAGTAAACAATTTGCCAAGAGACTAAAGCAGTTATTTCGGTATACGAAGGAAATAATGTAATGAAGACTGCAAACTATTACAACATGAATCGCTTACGGATCTGTGAATATAATTTGCATTCACAGAAAATAAATGTTCATTGTTTCATAAAATTCTCAAAAAATGATTGAAAAAATTTCGTAATTTATAGATCAAAAGAAGAACATTTGAAACGGAACTAAAGGACAACATGAATAATTGGTTTTTCGTTTTCAAAAAAATTATCGTCAAGTTCAATAATTTACCTGCACTGAATTGAATGTATTTTGAACAGAGTACTTCAATGTACTATTTACCAGGCGTATACTTAATAAATAATTTCCATCCGTTCAAGCAATCATCCTTCAAAATGGTTCGAAATGATAGATTACACTAAGGCAACCAAAAGCATATCGAAAGATAAAAACCAAAATGGTTTTGTCAATGCGAAAGCTTTGATAATTTAATCATTATTCTCTCTCTCTCTCTCTCACTCTCTCATTTTGAATCAGCGTCCGAAATATAAGGAAATTAACACTTTAGTCGCCACGATAATGTCAGAAAAATTTTCACATGGGCCATGGTAACTTTATTAGATAATTTAGTTAGAAATGTTTCACGGAAAAGCACTATTTTTTATGTCACACATATATGACTGAAATGGCCCTATATTAAAACTTTTTCTCGACAAGTCGTGTCAGTTTTATATGTCTGACGCATCCTGTTGATTTGAACACAGCGTTGAACGCATTGTATAGGAACCAATGGTACGTGTACTGTTACTGTGACTATTTCTTTATAAATAAAATGTCAGACATATATGTCTGACATGGCTTATGTAGAACTTCTTAGCGTCAGACACATATGACTGACAAAATTTAATTCAAAGGCAAGCATGCTGTAAAGGAAAAGAAAAATATCTATCCATAGAGAATGACAATGATTTTGAATGAAGTTAGAATTACTTTCTAATAATTCTACATTGTATAAGGAGGAGTCGCCGTAGCATAGTAGGTAGTGTGTTGCCTTATTACACATGAGGACACAGTTCAAACCCCAGGTCAGATATTTCCAACAAAACGAAACATAAAAATATATTTTCCTTCTTGCCTGCAAAATTCTGACGAAAACTCTGAGAAGTTTCTCACAAATCTGTCGTTCGGAGTCGACTTTAAGTTTTAGGTTCCGTCATTCATATATAACATTAACATACACAACATAAGTGGTGTAAGAAGCTAGTTTGTAATCCTAACAGAACTGCTGTAATGATCAATTATTTATGTATGTATATATTCTGTCTAACAGACTGATACAAATGAATCCAATGTATTGCTTTTTGTTTTACTTTTCTTCACCTTAAAGAAATAATCAAAATTGTACTTTGTATAATAATCTTAACGACAAAAATTCCTTTTCGTCCTTCATTTTGTTCGCTTCAGTTTTCAATAAGAAAAAACAAATTAATTAATTATTAACGAAAGAAAGGAACGTTTTTCCTTTTTTTTTACTATGATCATAACCATCATGAATAAAAATGTTTCTTGTTGGAAAACGCTTAAAATTCTTCAGTCATTTTCATATCTTTCTTGGAATTCTTTCTGTTTTCGCATGAATTATTTTGCCATACACCAATACTGTAATAAAAATAAATTCTTGTGAATTCCCCTGACACTAAAATTAAAATTCACTTTAATAACAGTTACTGGCGACATTATGTCACCAGGTTTCCATGCGTACTCTACATAGTAAGTCTGCATTTAAAAGTGGTAGTTCAAAATGGGTAATACACAGTATATACCTTTGTAGAAGGATACTAAGAAATACTATTGAAATCAAGTGTTATAAGTTGTAATCAAGTTCCTTTAGAACAGATTTTATACTGAAAATTAATTTTATTGCCTTTTCTTTAAAATAATTTCTATTGAAATAGAATTCGCAATGTATTCATGCGTATTTACTTTGTTGTCTTGAACACTCTACTCGATGACATATAAATCCCTTTTCGCTACTCTTTTATAGCCTTCTCTACATCTTTTACAATGTTTTGTCTCGTATTTGCGTTCCACTATTTTTTCAAACAATGTCGGATAAGTACTTCACGTCTAAACTCATAACTTCTTTTAATATCCTTGTAATGGCATTTGTCTTTGGGGAGACATTTGTATTTAAAAAAAAAGTAATGTAAAAAGCAATGAGTTGGGTGAACTTGAATTTGATAATAAAGTTTTGCGTGACAATTGGAAATAAGTCAATAAGTGAATGAAATCCAGACTTGCCTTAAATAAAATCTATTGTGGTGTGCTTTCTATTCAGCGAAATGGCTGTATAATAAAATAAGAGAAGGAAGAATTGTGCTACTCAGACTTTGGGAAAGAATTCATTGAATGCGAATTGTACAAACTTCGTTTTAACACAGATATTCGTAATAATTTTGAAATAATTAAAATAAAAATTTGTATTCAAAGAATTGTCAGGTAACAGATGAACGATAATAAAAGAAAGAAGTTTGTGGCAATGATTATGAAATTTATATTAGAATTCAAATGATATCTATTGATTCATTCATGTACATTACAAATGTTAGCGTATGTTTGTATTTTACATCAATTAATGTCATGACAACTAATCGAAACATATTTTTAATAGGTAAGGAGTCTTTTCGATTCTGATTTTTTTTTATTTTTAGTTGTCATTTCAATCCGAAATTAATTGTCCAAAAGATTAAAACTACTTCACTTACGCAAGAAACATCGCATGAAATCGACTTGGACGCAGGGATACAATCAGGAATGTTTTCCATTTCCTGTCTGACTGTTGTCTCGAAGAAATATCAGGTCTTATAAAAAAATGCACATAGAAATTATGATTCTTCTAGAGTCTGTAAACAGCTCTTGTGAATTCAGCTTAGCGATATCTGGAACCGTTTCTCTGGATGAAGGGCATCCAAAGTATCAAAATTTTCACGACTCTGCCGTATAAATCAGTCTGAAGTAGAACGATTACATGGGTTATGCTGACTCTAAGGATTGCTGTGATTTATGTGTTATTCCCGTTCACCTCCAACTTAAGAAAACCTGACGGAATTAAATCTCACGTTTTAGGTGGCTAGTTCACATTACCTTTCCGGGAGATGAATACGCCCTCAAATCGCACGTGCAGAATATCCAATGTAACAAGAAGTTTGTAAGCAACGACCTACAGTGCTCACCGTTGACAGTGATGTCGTGGGTAACGTCGATCTTTTCTAGAAATATGGTATGGACCGATGACGCAACCAGCCCAAAATACTTACAAAACAGTGACTTTTTCGGGATGCATTTGGAATTCGTGGATGTCATACAGATCGGTATCGTTCCTCCAAAATTTTCTTTGTTCACGTATCCTTTCATTAAGAAATGGGTACCATCAGTGAAGCTGATTTTACATGAAAATTAAGGTCAAAGCCCATAAAGTGAATACACGTCTTTGCCTATGGTGTTTTACCCTCATTTTTTGGATCATTTGCATTTTGTATGACCGAAGCAACAAGTCATATACATAGTTTAAATGTTTGGCTTTTGTACAAAAAAAAAGTCCATATCTCTTTCACTAATTTCGATATCAATCGAATCGAGCTTACTTTTGACACAATTATATAAATCCACTTCTTTTGTGAGTCCTATCAAATGCTTTGAATTAAACAAAAATCGCAATATAATTCGAAATACAACAACAGCAATGGTAACATGGAAAAATCTATAATAAAAGAAATCAAAAGGGGACATTCAGAAACCCCCGATTTAATTATGTCGTCCATTACACTTTGAAGTTGTCGTAGTCTAGTAGGTAGTGTGTTGGTTTTTAGACGTGAAGCCACGGCTTAACCGTAGGTCAGACATCCCAAATAAAACGAAATGTGGGAAAATATATCTTCGAAGACTTCCTCTCAACAGACTTCTGGCAAAAACTCTCAGAGTAAATATGAAATGGCCATAAAAAGTTTCTCAAAAATCCATTCACGTATAAAATTGACGCACACTACATAAGTGGTCATAATCCTGACTAAAGAGATGTAATGACCAATTATGTGTGTATGTTTGTGTGCATAACACTTTACTTTAGAATTGTGAGAATAAATTCAAGTTACAATATAACTGCAGTATTTTACTGATAAAATTAAAATATTTTTGCCACAAATCCCAGAACTTAATGAGTTTTCATCTATCGATAACATTGATATGTACATCATCGATCTATCGTATAACACTTATTATAGGGTGAAATAAAAACTATTAAACGTATGACAAACCTGTAAATCTGTTCAAATTTTTCAATAATTTTTTTTCGTTTTTCAAATAACTGTCCACACTAATTTCAAATTGATTTTTAAAATGTATGAGCAATTCCTTGTTGGCTTTTTTTTGTAGAATATTGCCGACAAAATTGTTAAATAGTGTCTCCTGTTGTAAACTGACTTGCACACGAAATCGTTGTTTTTTTATGTCAATGCAATGACAATAACAACGCTATTGTATTACTGTAAATAATAGAAAATAAAATGAAACTGCAAATCACAACCACTATTTAAAATGCAAACATCGGACACGAAATTACTGAATACACAGAGAAAAATACTTTCATACCGCGAACACATTGAACTACATAAGTATACAAACATATTTTTGTTATCCTTTTAAAAATAACTGTATGCGAAATAATAGCAAAAGCAGAGCAAGTAAAACACTTTTCATTTCATAAATATTTTAACTCTCGTACTCCAATGTCAATGATTTAAACAACAACAGCACTTGTTGTAGATGAAAAGGTGTTTTGCGACAATCACGGTAGGTTTAATGTTGCATGTTGAGGACAATTTATTGTTGTCACTGCTACTAGTTAATATACTCAGAATTTTTCATTATTTTCATTGCGTGCATATGTGGAAGTGTTTTTAAATTACACGGTACTTAAGCTAATTTTCCGTTCCAATTTTTTCTGTTTATTATCATCTTTCTTTTTAGGTTAAACAAAGTATTCATAAAAAGTTGAACTAGTTTTCGTTTGATTCAATTAAGTTCTTTTGTTCTTTTCTACGTAATTAAGCATTCATGTAACTCCTAGATTATCTGGCATTTACATTCTTTTTAAGGAATATGGAGTTGTCTCCTTCTCTTGTATATATTTTCTTTTTTTTGTCTCAATTTTAGTAACTTAGTATTGCTTGCTAAACACGTAATCGGTTTACTGTAGGAATGTGTTAAGTCGCAGCTTCTTGGTGTCAAAGCACCATCATCATTTCGGCTAAGTAAACGGCTATCAAACTTTTGATATCATGAATATCTCCATTGACAGTAATGGTTGCGCCGTCCTCATTTTCAATGTAATATGGGCCAATGATGCCTCCACTATACAATGACGTGTATTTTGAAAAAGTTGGCAGCTTATCCGAATTATGATTGCACGATCAGATTCGGTGATGGGACCCATTTCTGGATGAATGTGTACATAAACAAAACTTGAGACGATATCAATCGACATGAGATCCTAGAGCCTCCATTTCATCCAGAAAAATTCACTGTTTGGCGGCGCCACCATCATCAACATGTAATTTCAACAAGAGGTTGCGACATAAATACCACATCAATTGTTTTGCACGAGCGATGTGAGGACATGGTCATCACACCTGATGATGATTTGAACTGGCCACTGTGATGATGCGATTTTTCCTCGTTAGATCTCTTTTTTGGGATGTATCCTTCAGTCACATAAGCCACAAACCACGATGGCCATCAAAGTCAACCAAACCCATGCTATCGTTCAAATTCAAAATTACGTCAGAGTCTTAGAAAATTTGTCGTTTCCTCTACATACATATATACATACATTCGAATGAAATTGTATTTCACACGTAAATGCATCAATAGGCCTTTGAAACGAATTAAAAATTTCGATTAAATCTCAGACACTCTTTTTTCTTTAAACTAATAAATAGGAAGCGCTTAATGAAAGTCCCCATAAAAGCCTAAATCCTAATAGTCTCAACAATTACAAAGTATTCCACAGTTAATTCCACTGATTGGGCTTATTACTTGCTTAACACATCCTTCCAGGCGCTTCTGCTTCTTGCGCCCTTTCGCCAGTTGGTCTGACTAATCGATGACAATCGATTTGGTCCTTGCAAAGCAAACAAGATCGTACTTATCGCCGTTTTGCGCAAATCGCAACATGTTCGAGCCAGCGCACCCGCTTGATGTTAATACTCTGCACAATTTCCACGTCGTTGAGGAGCTAATACAGCTCATTTTTGGGTCGGATGCGAAAATCATCGTCAACTCGCACTGGACCAAAGATCTTATGTAGAAGTTTTCTCTCGAATACTCTCATGGCTGCTGCATCAGTGCTTAATCCAGTGCCTCAGCGCCATAATAAAGCGCGGGGAGTGTCTTGTAAATTATTAGTTTTGCTGTACGAGAGAGGTCTCTGCTACTCAATTGTCTATTGAAACCATAGTAGCATCTGTTGGCGAGAGTGATGATATGCTTGATTTCCAGACTGACATCATTTTTGGTGGTAATGGCAGAGCCAAGTTTTATATCATTGTTACTAAAAATTCATTACAAATCGATTATAAATTCTGGCATTTAAGATCGTCCTACTCTTTGAGTTGCTACTGAATTGTAATACGTTTCTACTGGCTAATATTTGAAAAGAAGTTTTTATTTAAATGCAACTCAAGTATTAGTTTAATTACTCGTTTTTTCGTTATCAAAAAAATAGAGCAAGAAGTTGTCAAGTTCAATAACTTAGCTGCACTGAATTGAATTTGTAGTCAACACAATATCGACTACAATCTGTTATTTGACATAGTGACGTATACGTAATAAATAATTTCCATCCGTTCAAGCAATCATACTACATGATGGTTCGAAATAGCAAATTGCACTTAGGCAAGCAAAAGCAAATTCAATGATAAAAACCAATATTTTTGGATAATGCGCATGCGTTTATAATTCCAAGATTATTCTCTATATCTCATTTTCTTTTATGCTCCTCTTATTTGTATCCAATATTTTTAAATATTCGAATATTCTCTGAATTGTATACACTCGCCTACTTATAATGAAGCACGTGATGGTTATGTTATAAAAAAAGTATTCTTATCCGCAATGAAACCACAATGAATTATTTAAGGTAACTGTAGAATACACTTACCACACATGCACAGTTAATCACACACACACACATACATACATACATTAAAAATAATCTGATACTATTTTACACATAAAATAGTAAAAATTACACCTCTGGTTAACGTCATTTGCAGAATTGATAACAGAAAAAAAAGCGTGGATTAAGAAACCGTGTATATTTTACACCCAACAATTTCGTACAGAGAGAGTATAGCTAACAGGAAGAGGAAATTGAATTTTACGACTATTATATCAGTCGCGGTAGTTTTATAGGTAATCAAAGGTAAAATGTCTTAACAGTTTGGTTACATTCTGAATTGGATGTGGGAATCTGAAGAAATTTTATGTAATTGAAAGGTTCTTTACTAATTCTGACGATATTATAGGCGACAATATAGCATATTTTAAATGTAGTTTACTGTGGTAGAACAATCTTACTTAATTACTTACTTAACTGGCTATTAACAACCCGATTAACGGATTTTGGCCTGCCTTAACACATCCTTCTAGGTGCCTTTGCTTCTTGCGCGCCTACGCCAGTTGGTTATACCAATCAATGACAGGGCTTCCTTGATCTGGTACTTCCAAAGCAAACAAGCTTGTCCTCTTCGCCGACTTCCGCAAACCTCTGCACCCAGTACCCGCCTTGCCAGAACATATTCATCCATTCGAACGACATGGCCGAGCCAGCGCAGCCGCTGAATGTTAATACGCTGCACAACGTCCTTGTCGATGAGGAGCTCATACACCTCAGCTCAATCGGATGCGGAAATCATCGCCAACTCACAAATGACCGAATATCTTACGTAGGACGTTCCTCTCGAATACCCTCAAGGCTGTTGCAGCACAACCTGGGTGATGGTAAGTGTGTCCAAATTATTTGTTCATACTTTGCTTATTAGACGATTATAATCCAGACAAAGTAGGTCAATGATTTACGCATGTATATACAATATTTCATTAAAAGTAGACACAAATGTAGGGTTTTTGGTTTCCTTACAGGCTACTGCGAGATTGGATCGCTGACAAGAATCTGGAACGGATCCCCAACCGCACTATTGAAGGGTATGTTGGTATGAGGAGGATTTGGAAACTATAGAACGCCTTTTCTGAAACTGTCCAGCAATAAGTAGGTTGAGGTTGAGGACCGTGGGCAGTGGCTTCTTCGAGACTTTGGACTCTGTGTCGAGAGTCGACATAAGGGCTCTCCATAGATTCATAAAGAGGTTGAACTGGTTGAGAAATGCTAGGGCGTGAAGGTTGCGTTCTCTTCTGTGTTTATGATCTATCTTTTTTTGTCTCTTATATCCTCCCTTTCCTTTTTATTTTTCCAATTTCTGCTCCTTCTATTTCTATTTCTAACTCCTTCACTATCTTCTTGCTCTATCTTCTAGGACGAATTTATAATTGGCCCTTTTGACCTCTGGGTATTGTAGTTGTCCCACTGAGAAGTACATCTCCTTAAACCTAACTTAACCTATAAAGTTTTTGCTATGAAAGCATTTTTGTACTTTACTTTCGTTCTTCTTTATAAATCATTGCTTCCCTATTTTGTACCTGCAGTTGCCAGTTAATCCAAGAGTGTAGCTTGACAAACTTTGCAGAAATGTCTACTTCCCATGATGCCATTACGCCATCAGATATGCTGCAGCGTGGAGATCGAATTTGCTCTCAACCCTAAAGAGAAGGTCCTCTGTAAGCAAAGGGATTACGTCATTTTTCGAAACAGTGGGAACATCCAGTTAACTTTCGAGATGACAAGAAAACATTTGGAGAGGATAATACATATATACATACACAATTGGTCATTACATCCCTTCAGTCAGAATTACGACGTAGCGTCTCAAACTACTTATGTGTGTTAATTTTATACATGTGTGGCTAGACTTACAGTTTTAAGTCTACTATCAACGACAGATTTTTTAAATTTTATTTACCCTCAGAGTTTTTACCATAAATCTGCTGAAAGGAAGTCGGCGAAGAAATATTTTTTCGTATTCCGTTTTGCAGACTTTTTCCTTAGAAACTTGTCAGTATTAGAGCTTTTATCTCATCTATGTTAACAAAGCACGTGCTCTACTAATTGGCTTAAATGTAATCGTAACGAATTTTCTAGACGAGTTTTCCAAAGTACGGAGATAGAATTTATTTGAACAAATATATGAATTTTTTTTTTTACAAGACGGCATCAGAAATAGCAGTATTATTCTCAATTAGCTCAAGTCACTAAGCCAATTTGAAGTAGTAGTTTAACATCCTTTTAATGATATTATGAACTACTGGGCTCGCTCTCGTTACATATCATATAAAATATCAATCTTGCGTAGGTCCTCAAGAAGTTATCGATTATTTCTTGAATTATTTATTAAGAATTTAAGTGATAAAGTATCTGCAGAGCACCAAAGAAACATGAACCCCGAATTTACTTTTGCTATCAAAAACCAACTGTCCTTCTGAGTTTTTAGATTAAGAGGAAGAGTGTATACAGGAAATAACTATATTTATTTCCTTACAGTTCAGATAATTAAAATTCAAGATGACTAAGAATATATTTAGGTACGCATGTATGTATATGCTAAAGCAAATATAATGCTAAGCTCCGTATACTCCCACATTTTTCTATCAAAGACCAATCATTTTAGCTGATTTAATTAAAAACTACCCTCAGAACTGCCCACAAGACAACCACAGAGAGCGTGTTTTTCATTGTAGCAACCACTTCTGTAATATACAACTTTCAGTAAGCAGTTCTAAACGAGCAGTTCTAAACGAGCAGCTCTAAATCGAGATCTCTTTTTACCACTTCTTTCCAAGTTTCCTAGAGATTGTATCTTCTTTAGTTATATTATTTTACTTAAATATGTCTACCAAAAATATTCTTTAGGAGTATATTTTTAAATATAAATTTTACACTCTAGTGGAGAGCACAACATTTGCTCATCATCGTACAGTCTCTTTAATAGTAAACTTCTTCACGTTTACGTTTACGCGTGTTTTTTTAATGTTTTATTTTTGCTCTACTGAATCTTTTTGATTTAATTTTACCCTCATTAAAATCAGTGTAATTCCATGACCAAATACTACCTGACTGCCTGCCCTTTAAATGAAAAACCAACATTCATCATTGTTTGTGTGCTAGTGCCTTGTTTTTAATGACTTCTTTCTGTTTTCCATCTGTTTAATTGACGAACAAAAGTATGGAATTTCAACAGCCGGGAAAAAAAAATAAAAAAACACAAGAGAACTGAATTAAGTGCACCAAACACAGGCAAATGTTGGAGAGGTAGTGATATACGCTTTTGTGTTCAACAAAGGGTTTTCAAAAAAAAGAAAAATATTTAATTAGCAAATGCAACGCTACCCTGAAACTTTGTAAAAAGAAGGCCTTCTCGTTTATGTGACTTTACAAATAACTGCGTAATTTAAATGTAGCCGAGCATATATTTGTAATGATTTAAAATTGAAAAAGGAATTTAAATTTAATTTTAATGCAGAAAAATTAAAGCGAAATATTTAGTGTTCTACCCTACCACTAAGTGTTACAGATGGTTTCCTAATTCAAATATTTTATAACACCTTTTGCACTTATCTCAGTTTAATTGGCCATTGGCCGAAAATGCTTTCGGTATGCCAACCTATTCTGGTTCAATGAGAAATCTTGCTCCACTGCCAGACTCACATGGCCCATGTTGGATAGATGGCGCACCAATCAACTACGCGAACTTCATCGCAATGACATCTCGACCGCAGTGGCCATGCTTACAAATCATTGCGGTATGGGAAGACACGTGGACAGACTGCATCTCCCTTCGAACGACTTTTGCCGTGGGTGTAGATCTGCTAAAGAGAAGGAAACAAGTATCCACTTTCTTTGTCAATGTCCATTTCTTGCGAGGTATAGATTTGTGCATACCTTGCCAGCTATTCATCATCTATTGATGTCAAGGATTAAACTTTATTAAACATTTAGGCTGCTTTTTATGCCATATTGTACTAATTGGAACAGAGAACCGTATGCCTCTAGTAGTTTGGGGAGAGTAAATATTACCAATTTTCACTCAGATTGCTAGCAGCTGTCACATGAAATGTTGTAGAGTCTTTCTTACTGCTCTCCTCATATTTATCTCACGTGACAGATAATTTTTAAAAAAAGTGTTTCGCCCTATGTTTTATTTCATAGATATTACAGATGATAATATTTCGGTCAACTGCGTACGTATGAGATAACAGATTCATTCGCTTTGATAATGTGTTACTCGTAACTGATGATAAATTTACACCTATTGATCATTTTCGCAAAATGAGCTGAAAGTCTTTCAGCTTTTAATAATCCCAATAATTTTGTAACTCTAGATGAGTAACAAATTGAATATTATGGTCGTTATAAATTTCGTGGTCCACCGAAAGCGAATTGGCAGTTTTAGATTCAAGTAAATGCTACATGCGTAGCAACTACTTACAGCCGTATTTGGGTAAAACCGTATCCGGGAAACGAGAGAGGAATCAAAGAGAGAGCATTGTTATTGATATAATCGATGTTCTATTGCAACGAGAAACTTTTTTACCTCACATGACATGGACAACAAATATTTCTAAAGAGATATAACAATGGTTTGTACCATCAGGTTTCAGCCAGTCCTCGATTGGGAGCGTTACTGGTGCGAGTGACAATAAGGTGCCCCATCTAAACAATTGGAAACTTAAAAATCACCACAAAAAAAAAATAAAACCAAGCTGGCATGAAGTGTTTGATTTTTAAGTAAGAAACAATGCTGCAAAGTACATCATGTAAAAAATTTTGGCGTAAATTTTATAAAAGTGATAATAAAATGTAATAATATAGAATAGTTTTACTAAAATGGATTAAAATAAATCAATATTTTGAATTTTATTTAACAAAATCTAGCAATAATCGTGACAATTCTATGTACTACAAGTATTTATCAAAAGTGATACATAAGCTAGAATTATGAAGTTTTTTTAAGGCTCGATCTACGGTTAATATTATTAAGTTTTCAGCGTCTGTCTCGCTTACAGCAGACGTACAGACGTACCATAAACAAAAAAGCTTTTAAAATTTTTTGAAAACTCTTTGATAAACAATAGGAAAGAAAAAACATTCTAATGAAATCATCATCATTATCATGAGACATAATTCATACATTCGTAATTGATCATTATAACCCTTTAGTCAGGACTACAACCTAGTTTCTCACACCACTTATGTTGTGTGTGCTAATTTTAAACATGAGTAGAGGGACCTACAGTTTAAAGTCGATTCCAAATGAAAAAATATTTTCGACACTTTTCACTGCAATTTTTCCACAAATCTGCGGAGAGGATGTCGTCGAAGAAATATTTTTTTATATTTCGTTTTGTTGTAGATAACTGACCTGGGGCTTGAACCGTGACCTCCCGTATAATAAGTCAACAAACTATCTACTAGACTACTTTGACTTTGAGGAAGACGTAATGAAGTTTATTTCACTTTTTTACTCTGTTTCATAAAGTCTTCAGTTTTTTGTAAAACAAAGGAGGAGACAGTATTTTTACTTTACCTTCATAAATATTTCTAAAAAACGAAATAATTCCTTTTTTCGATTGTTGAATTATTTCGTTTCCTTTTTAAATGGCAAATCTTATTTAAAATTTATTTAAATTTCTTTTTTAATTTTAATTTTTACCGAAAATAAATCCTTTTTTAAATGCTTTTTAATCACATAACTATTTTAGTTTTAATTAATTTTCTTTTCGCCATGTTAAATAATATAAAAACTTTGCTGTACGTAAATAATTTGCAAACATTTATAATAAAAACTGATTGCATACTATTTTTTTCTTTCTTTTCTTTTTCATTTCATGAGAAAAAAATTATTATTTATATTTCTAATTAAAAATATTGCCTGTTTGGATAATTTTGAAATCTTTCAGCTTTTGTTTTGAAAGTTTTATTTAAAAAAACAGTTTTGACTTCCTATCTTTTGTGCATAAAACTCGAGAAGTTTTCTACAGAATTTATATACCTGCATAGTTTTCATTGTATAAGAGTAACAAATATAAGTTTAAACAAATATTCGTATATACGCACACGCCTATACATATACTCACAAAACTTACACACGTAAAACTGAATAAAAACATGGATTCTTATAAACACCATATTTGCCTTTTTTTCAGTTGCACCTGTTTTTCTTACGCTTATGTTTGTTTGCATTTCAGACAAGTTTGTTTTTTATATAAACTTTTATTTTGTTGGCATTCGACAACAACAAATGACTAAAAATGCATATGTTTACTTTTATATAGGGTATTTTTTAAACGCTTTCAATATTCAGATTTTAATAAAACAAAGTGTGTCTGAGATTCAATCGAATTTTTTTTTGTTCTCGCGGTGAAGAGCTTTCGAAATGTTAAATTATCCCAGGCTTTTGCACATAAATCAAACCGAATTTGATTGAAAATGTAGGATATATTGGCAGTGATGACCCCTTTGGATTGTGGCTTATTCGCATACACCTACGTCTTAAGAAAGCCCCAATAAATCGTATATCTTGGTGAACAGTTAACATTATGTCCACTTTGATGATTATTCACTCAAATCGCTCGTGTAGAATGTCCAATATGCCAGAAGCCGTATGTCACGTACCGCCGTCCTAATGAAGCAAACTGTTGTTAGGGCGGTAGTTTAGTTGGCAGTATGTCGGATAATTAGACGTGAGGCCCTAGTTCAGACAATCTGTTAATAAAAATGATTTTTTGATAAGAATGACAATGGCTTACACAAGGTAAACATACATACATACGAGTACATACATAATTGGTCATTATCTATCATCAATATTACGACTTATTTCCTCACATCACTTATGTTGTGAATGTTAATTTTATACATGAGTGGTGGGATCTACAGTTTAAAGTCGACTCCAAACGACAGATTTTTTTTTTATAAACTTTGACATGACAATTTTATTTACTGACAATTTTATTTACTCTGATAGTTTTTGCCAGAAATCTGCTGAGTGGAAGTCGCTGCAGAAATATTTGTTGTTAATATTGGGTTTTGAACGAAATTACCTGGGGTTTGAACTGTGGCGGTACGTCTTACAACCTAACATCCTATATGTTAGACTACGTCGACATTCATATCCACTAACTTTAAAATTCCTTTTAAGGGACTCTATATTCAGTTTTCGATTCTAAATTAATATCGAAGAAGAAACGTAGCAAACCTACTACCTATTGCCCCTTTATTGTTGTGGGACCTTAGGACAACTGCATAATGTACAGGAAGTAATATTCACAATATCCATGTAATTCTTAAATATCAAAGCTTTTACGGCACCTTAATGCACCCACTCAACCACTGTCAACCGAAAGTGTCATTATCTACGCTTTTCCATACAAGTGATTTACTCATTTCTTCTGTTGATAAAATTTCACACCAAATAAAAACAAAAATATATCTTGTGTACTATGGGAACGAAAGTAATCTCTTTGGAATTTGTATTGAATTTGAATTTGAAGGGACCCATGAACAATTGGAAATTTCTATACTCCAGGATTATTAGGATTTACCTGAAAATGTGTTAATTGGTTTCATTTCGATGGTGCCGACCGACGAAGCAAAAGTCTTAGAACGGCAATATATTTTGACAGAAAAAACCCCACCGGTTTAGTACTCTTGCACAAAGTCCCGACATGACTTCTAGAGAGTATTTTGGAGATTATTTGAAAGAACGTTTACGTAATCGCTAAACCTCAAATAAAAGTCAACCGAAAAACTTGCTCATGGTGCCACTAGAAAACGCTAAACAAATCTTGTATATTCAATTACAAATGGATTAAATGGAGTGCTTGACCTTAAGGGATATTCTACTAAATACAAGGTATAACATTTTTATACATTAGGCCTTTGAATTTTAAATTTACTCAGGGTTCTCCTTGAGGGTGCCTATGGAGTCATCGGAAACTTTTCTTTATTTTTCTCTTGTTTTATGAACAACATTAAAAAATTGTTTGTTTTAAAATAAAACAGAAGTAAATTAATTAAATAAATATATAAATTATATATTTTTATACAAACTTTTGGCAAAATTAATGAAATTGCTAAAATATATTGCCGTACTAAGACCTTTGCTGTCCACTGTATATTAAAGAACAACTAATCATCATAAGAATAATCAGAATAATAAAAAAAGTACCATCACATATTTTAAATTATTACGTATTTAAACTGTTCAATAAAATCTTTTACTCTGTGTAAACAAACAAATTAAATTACAACGAAAATTCGACTCACATTTATGTTATTAACCCCAATTCAATTTTATTGTATGTGTGCTAATTTGAAAGAAATTTTTTAAAAATATTTATCATTCAGACATAAAAATCAATAACAATTACTCGTGGCATGAAAATGGTTTTACACCACATTTGCCACATGATTTCAAATGCATTACTCTTTCCGTTTATATTTCTGTTTTCCAACATTTTTTTTTTGGCAATTTGCTGAATTTCTCAATAGAAAATAAAATATTTATAATTTTATTTAGAATTCGTGTCGGCTTATATATGATAGAGCAGATAGAGCTGCAGTTGAATAAATATTTTATAATTGCAGTTGTGAGTCTGTTGCATATTTGAAACCGATTACTTGCATTTCAATATTTCAGCCACATTTACAATCATACAACTTAAAATGAATGTTTATTTTTAAATTTGAACTAAATAAAGTTTTCACTTAGAGGAGGTTCTAAAGAGTGATAGTAAATTAACATAAAAAAAACTGTTCAACTAAGTCCGGTTTAATGCTGACTTGAGTTTAAGATTTTTAAAAGTTGAGCTTAAATTTCTTGAATAATTACTTTGCACCTCTCTAAAGAATACCTTGTTATACAGACTAACGTGTTATATTCAGCTGAACACACATTCAAAGAACTAGGTTTATATCAGTATGAGTGAGTGTGTTGAGCTAATCAATTATTAAAGTAAAGTTTGTAGTGTTTTTATTTTATTGTCAGTTAACTTTTGTTGCCTACTTACTAATACTGTTATTGTCGTTGATGTTGCTGCCATTCGTTCTACTGCTGCAGGACTACTGTGTAGGCAACGTGTATATGTTGGTTTGCCTCACAAACCTTTTTAAAAACTAACAGCCACATTCCACTTTCTTTTATCTTCTAATGGACTGATCACTTTCTTTGTAACACTTTTATTTTATTTGGAATTTCCAAAAAAAGACATTATTTTTGATTGAAATTGAAAAGTTTATTTTTAAATTCATATTAAATTGTGTCGATATAATTCTGGAATCACAGTGTATACATTGATTGCATTAGCTCGTAGGATTAGGGATGCGAACAACTCATACCAATGTGTGCCTTTTAATTAAAAATTCTTGAATAAGTCAACTTAATAATTTTACTAATCCATATATTTATAATTGGTCATTACAACCCTTCAGTCAGGATTACGACCTAGCTTCTCACACCACTTATGTTGTGGATGTTAAATTTATACATGAGTGGGGGGGACCTACAGTTAAAAGTTGACTACGAACGACAACTTTTTGAGAAACTTTTCATGGCAATTTTATTCACTCCCAGAGTTTTAGCCAGAAATCTGCTGAGAAGAAGTCGCCGAAGAAATATTTTTTCAGATTTTCGTTTTGATGTCTGACCTGGGGTTTGAACACTAGACCACGGCGACTTAACATTAAGAGTTAATTTTGATAACTGTCATGGCATGGAGGAATTTTTTGCTGTTGTGGAATGTAAACTTGTTGAACATGTCAGTTATATACAGTCTCCAACAGCTAAATCGCCTTCGTTAGCACATAATGCGATGTTCTGCTAAGAGTCTAGAAATGATGCCATATTTAAATTGACTATCAGGTTTGTTTTAAGGTTTACTGCAGCGGACCCCATAAAGCATATAAATCAATAGGTTGGATTTTTTTAATAAATTTACTATGGATTTAATAAATATAAGGCTTGTTCTTGTTACCTTTAAACGTTAAGAAGAGTTAAAATAGGTTTTATACGTAATGTAATACGATTAGTTTAATAATTTTTTTCTAAAAAACTTGATAAATATGTTGATTGAAGCGAGTAGTCAAATTTATTACTAGTGACGTGTTTTTTCTACTCCATTTTGTTAAACGTCTGCGTTGAATTAATAAAAGATGCATTATTTATGCACTCATTTATACGTTTAAAAAAAAAAAACGTCACACAATTTTTATAACAAAGTTGTTACTGTCATTGCTCTTTCTATTGCTTACGTTACGTGCATAAACTGTTTCACTGTTTTCCTTTGTTTAGTTCTATTCTGCGCCATTATATTGTTTGTATACTTCACTGCACTTTTAAAGCATCTGTATAAATAACAACCACAACAACAAAACTCGTGTAAAAGTAGAATAAAAAAGAAAAAACAAAATTTCGCGAAAACAATGTTTTCGTTTAACGCCTGCAGACAAACTGTAAACTTTCACCGTTGTTGCAATGGTTGCTATTGCTGGCTTTTTATAGTGTACCAACTAATTGCTCAGTTTATGGCTTTTTTACATACAAAAAACAAGCCTCTTAAAAGGAATACTTGATAGTAATGCAATAGCAGAAGCAATTGCTGCAACAACAGTGTTAAACAAAAGAAATGAAAAATAAAGAAAACCTTTTTGAATTTATTCCATATTTATTCTATTGAACAATTAGAAGAATTTCTAACGGATAAACAAAAAGCTTAAGATAACAACAAACACTTTTAAATAATTTTATACGAAGAGTCATAGAATGTATATATGAATTGATGATGTATTTATTTACAGCTTACAGACTGAACAGTCTTGACTTTATACTGTAGGCGTTTAGAGTTTCGGTTCGTTCTTCAACCTTTCAGTGTGTAACACTTGTATTGATTGCAAACAAATTCATTTTATTCAGATTATTCCCACAATGAAATGTGTTGAAGAGAGTAATGTATTCTTGACATCTACAAATAAAAGGTATAAAGGGAGCAGTTATTGAGGGTGGTACATTTATTGACTACCACATTTTTGCCCCATTCCTTATCTTATTCGTGTACACCTGAGGCTTACAAAACCACTACAAGAAAACGAAATCTAACGAAATTAAACCGCACGATCTCAGCGACAAGATCGCATCATCTGCACATGAGACGACCATGGCCCCAAATCGCTGGTGCAGAATATTCAATGTGGCATGAGCTGTGTAGCACATATTCTTGATATCCATACAGAATATATGTACATAATTTAGGCATTACAACCCTTCAGTCAGGATTACGACCTAGCTTCTAACGCCACTTATGATGCGTGTATTAAATTTATATATGAGTGGCGGGACTCACAGTTTAAAGTCTACTCCGAACGACAGATTTTCGAAAAACTTTTCATGGCAATTTTATTTACCCTCAGAGTTTTTGCCAGAAATCTGCTGAGAGAAAGTCTTCGAAGAAATATTTGTGTGGGAATGTATGATCTGGTGTTCGAACTGTGGCCTCTCAAATTACGTACTAGACTACGTCGGCTTCTATCCAAGTTATATAATTAAAGTCATTAAAGATTACTAAATTGTAATCGTCGACCTATAATGTTCGTCATTGACAATAGTGATCTGGCCAAAGTCGATCTCAAAGACATATAGCTCAAAATCTACACAAAACATCGACTTTTTCGGGATGCATTTGTCACTCTTGCATCTCATTTTATCATCCCAAATTCGAAAATTTTGTTTGTTCATGTAGAGATTGATCCAGAAATGCTGCTTCCCTCGATGAAAATGATTTTTCGATGACAATTATTGTCTGTCGCTAACTGCTCCAGATTGCAAAATTCACAACGCTGTGGTCTGCTAAAGGCCAAGTTCTTGCGAGAGACGTAAAATCGTCTGTCTTGGATTCTCTTGCAGAACCTTATAGATAACGACGACGTTATTTGCAGTTCTTACGTTTCGCGTAAGAATAGGTGGTGATCGATTGTTTACTAAAGTAGAGGCATCGAATTGCGAATTGTCCTCTCGGTAGGACTATTATGAAATTATAATTATTATTATTATTATTATTATTATTATTATTATTATTATTATTATAATTATTATAAAATGGGTGAAGAGCACTGTATTATAATGTATATTAATAAAAACAATTTCATTATTTGCACATATGTATTGTGGACTGCTACATCTGTCGACGGTGATTTAGCAAAACAGACTGAATAAATAGCAATTAATTTGGGTGATGTAGCTTCACCATATGCCCACTCAACTGTCAAAGTTCGAAAGTCCTTTTTGGAAGACCTATTACAATTATTTAAATTTTTTCTTTCCACAGTTTAGCAGAATAATTCATACTTTTTGTATTTATTTTATAAAGAAAGCAACGTTGAGCTATTCTATGCCTTAAATGTAATGGCACCCAAATAATTTGTCATTTTAAATGTTTGGAACCTTTTTCTTAAGTGTTGCTACTACATTATTGCTGTTCTTTTTGGATATTTATTTAAAAACATTTATTTACATACTGATGTTAATCCTAAAAGGTATACAAATTACTACCAAATATAACAGTTCTCTGTTCTGTTAGAAATTTGTAGCATGTTTTCAATCCATTCTAGGCAATAAAATTGTTTAAGCTGTAATGTAGCCTTCATGAGCACGAAAAAACATGTGTTAACACCAATTTATTAATAGGAGCATACTTGTTTTAATGATCCTTATGCCTAAATACTTTTTTAAAATTTGTTTTCATTTTGTTTTACAATATTTGCCTTGTTTTTGCTAATAATTGTTTGGCTTAATTTAATTAAATTAAGTTTTGTTTTGGAGTTCGGTTTTATTTACACTCCACTGCCCCAAATCTTATCACGTACTCAAAATGAACAACAACTTATGGTATCTAGCGAAACCATTTATTAACTCAACTACTAAACTATCCATTCACCATACGTCCGTCCAATCATTTTCAAAATAGAACCAAACAATCATTCCATTGCTGAAGCGATACAAAAACAATGTAAAGCACATAACATTGCTGTGCAAGGAAGATTCATATTATCTCGGTCAAATTACATACGTGACTGAAATTTTTAAACTCCAAAAAATAATGCATGAATGAAAAACTAATAAAACTACATGTCGTATTTGGGGAACCCTTATACTTGTTGGAGAAATAGTTTCAAAATTTCAAATTATTTTTGCAAAAAAAAAACAAAAAACATGAATGCTGTTGACCACTTGGAAGCTTGAATGCTCATGTGCTCACAGAGTATTTATTTAATTGCAAAGGGTAGTCAAAGTGAGTGAATTAGTGAGTTGATCATAACAAATGCAGTTCACTTATAAAGTGATTGAATTTAATTATGCCTCATAGAGAATATAATAGGAGTAAAATTTTGTTAATTTAATTTCTCATTTAGCGTAATGAAGTTGTATATAAATTAGCTTAACTGGGGCAAATGCCGGAATATTAATTTTAAAAATATAAATTGTCGGGTGGGCCATTTATCGGTTTAAATTTCATCCATCGGTTATTTCGAATCTGGCAATACTTACATCATTCTATTCTGTCACAAAGATCAATATACATATTATCTTCACTGAACGTAATGAATCGATTTACTCTTGAGCAACTTTGGTATTTATTGAGCCAACGAGAAACTGCACGATGATGTCAATTTTGCAAAAAAAAAAATTATCTTCTCGTAAGAAACTCAGTTTCATCTTGGAGGATACGTTAATAAGCAAAATTGCTGTATTTGGGACTTACGGGGTCTTACAGAAGCCAATGCTAGAGAAGCAGAGGCATCATTGACCCACATTTCTTTGAAAATGAGGATGGCTCAACCATTACGGTCAATGGAGACACATATCGCGCGATGATAACCGATTTTTTTGTACCCGCTGTTCATGGTAATGATGTGAACGATGTTTAGTTTCAACAGGATGGTGCAACTTACCACACATCTCATGCCACAATCGATTAATTGCGCGATGCCGTTGCCGAGATAGGAGGCACTATGAGGCCAGACGCGATGGCCACATGAATGAAATAATATTCCATTTCTAACCGGAACAATTGTACTTCATAACAAAAATTTAATTTTGGAAAATTTCTAACCTTTTTGTTTTATTGCATTTTTAAATTTAAACATGTTGTTTAATTCTTTGCCTCTTTTTAATTTAGGAGTTTTTACTTTAATGTTGCATACTTTGCGGGCATAAGCACTCATACATAATACGTATGAGCAATATTTTTTCAATACAGCAGCGTATTACATGTATGTAACTTATACGCCTTAGTGTTGGTTGTTACTATGATTACTAATCTATGGAAACCAAATTGTATTGCAACTGTATTACATACATACATAATTGGCCATTACAACCCTTCAGTCAGGATTACGGCCTAGCTTCTCACACCACTCATGTTGTGTGCGTTAATTTTATACGTGAGTGGCGGGACCTACAGTTTAACGTCGACTCCGAACGACAGAATTTTGAGAAACTTTTTCATGGCAGTTTATTTTACTCTCAGAGTTTTTGCCAGAAATCTGCTGAGAGGAAGTCGCCGAAGAAATTTTTTCATATTTCATTTTTGATGTCTGACCTGGGATGCGAACCCGGGCTTTACGAATAGTAAGCCAACACACTACCTACTACACCACGGCGACTTCAACTGTATTACGAAAAACAAATTTGATACAGTGACAATAAGCTGCCCCATCTA
Source organism: Sarcophaga carnaria (assembly GCA_958299815.1). Classification (NCBI taxonomy): domain Eukaryota; kingdom Metazoa; phylum Arthropoda; class Insecta; order Diptera; family Sarcophagidae; genus Sarcophaga; species Sarcophaga carnaria. The sequence continues at coordinate 48,558,680 of OY283150.1, forward strand.
AACAATTAGAAACTTATAAATCTCCACAAAGCAAGGGTGCTAGATGTCAAATTATTAACATTTAGAAAAAAATAAAACCATGCTGACATGAAGTGTTTGATTTTTACGTAAAAACCATGCTGCAATGTGTATAATTTTTTCAAAAATTTTGTTGTAAATTTCATAAAAGTGATAATAAAATGTAATAATATAAAATAGTTTTCTTAAAATTATTTAAAATAAATCAAAATATTAACATTTTTTAATAAAATCTATCAATAGTCATGACAAATCTACATTAGTACTACAAGTATGTATCAAAAGTGATACATGAGCTACAATTATGAAGTCTTTAAGGGTTCGATCTACGGTTAAACTATAATATACCGCTTTATAACTATTCTTAGTAACTATAATTTTACCTAGATAATCAAAACTTATAAAATTGTTGGATGAATATTATATTTCTAATTACACATGCATCCAAATGGACTCGAATAGAAGATGTTAAGATTTTACTACTGCACCTCTGTTGATCTTTTTTTTAGTTCTCAAAATATGTACCTTTACTCTTCTATAGTGCTATCAATAGATTTAATTTATTTTTATAATATTGCAACTGGAAATAAAAAAACAAAAGAACTGAAATAAAAACCACAGCATAAAGAATGTGTATTCGTTTTTTGCTTTAAATGAAGTACAATTGCAAAAATTTATCATCAGATAAATAATTCCTAAGCCCACATGAATATTTTACTGTTTGTATCTGTTGTTAATTTGTTTTTACTCGATTCTATGTATGTATTTATATGAGAGAGTAGTATTGCTATCCAAAGCTAGGCCTCAAGGATATCGTTATCCTGTTTTTTTGAAAAACCATTTTGTTTTGTCTATTAAGTGTTTAATATGAACATGTGAAAACCAATCCAATGTTTAAAGAACATTTATTTGTCCTATTCACTAAAGTAAAGACTTGTGATACATTTGATACTAAGGCCTTACAGTAGGCTCCTTTATATTTCAGTTTTCACTGTCTGAAATTTTATTCATTTTTTGTATTTGCTTTAGCATCTCGGTTTTGAAAACAACAATAAGAGCAATACATTTGTTCTTATCTACATTCACTTATACCCACATATGCTTGTATAAAAAAGACTTAACAAGGAGATTTTGTTATTTTTCACTAAAACATTTCAAACCACTACGAAAGTGGAATAGGATCGTTCAAAGAAGGTAGCAGATCCCGTTTTTGATTCAAAATTTTAAAGCGGAAAGAATAAATCATCGAAAAAGCTTTAAAACCGCGCAAGAAATACTTCACTTCATCTGATCTCCTTACTATGTACACCAGTTACATTCGACCGGTGCCTCAAAGTCTACTTGGAAGCTTTTGCGACCGCGTACAGAAGAGTACCTATGTGCTGATTAGTGGCGGTAAGGTATCCACTCTATTGATTCATTGGAGCATCATAGCAATATTTTTATATATTTCGAAAAACGGCCTAGCGTCGTTTTAGCCAGCGCACTACCCAATAAACTAAGGCGAATTCATATTTAACAATTATCTAAAAAAGGTAACAATATGCCGCATTCGTGCAAATAATTATCATCAATGCATTCAAGAAACTTGCTATGCTTAGCCAATACTTCTATGCTAAGAATATTCACAAATTTTCCCAAAAATTTATTCCGTGTTCACACTTTTCACTTGTTATTTACGTTTAGCATTGCTCACTTGAACACAAAAATATGTTACAAAAAATCTTTGCCTTGTTGGCTTTTGTATTTGTTTTATTTCATTGTTTTCAGTTTGTTTTATTTGTTTTATTTGTTTTCCTATTTTTTACCTTTTTTATTTACATATGGTTGGCATCTTATCCCTTTTTTGTAACACAATAGTTTCTCTATATTGGCTTACTGTTCATTTTATTTGCATTTGTTTTGTACTCTACAACATCATAATGTTGAAAAAAAAAAAACAGTTTTGCAACCACTGGTTAGTTGATTTTTCTATTCTATCGATCTTAAATTATCGGGGTCTTTCGGCATTGATTTACGAACTTTAATAGCTGATAACGGCCTACTTGTTGGAGCTATATCTGTTAAACCAGTTGTCATTTATTCAATACGTTTTGTCAAATATCAATGGACAGATAAAGCATTCGACAACACGTGCAATTATTATAATTATTTTATCAAAATTGGTATTCTGTTCGGGAAACAAACAGCGCTTATTACTTATTTTCCGAACACAATGATCGTCCTACCAAGACCGCTATTCGCTATGTAGCGCATAAATTCGAGTCAATCGATTAACAGTTATACGTCAATGAAAGACGAGATCTACCAAACATCGGTGCTGTCCGTGAAATATTACGAACTACAGTCTAATATAATTATGTGAAGTTTAACATTACTTCACAGAATCAGCTAGTGAAAATAACGTGAGAAAACTATATCAGACGATTGGCTGCCCGACCAATCGGAAATGTAACAGTAGCCGAGCAGTGGCTGATCGTAGTGGCGAACTATTAACGAGCAATGAAGCACAGACGAAAAAGAGAACATTTCGAAGAGATCAGTAACGTCGTCAAAGACAATACTGAAGACATTGAAACAAACGACAACGGCCATGCAGCAGAAAACAACGTAAGAGTATCATGCAACCCTCCCAATTATACGAGATAAGACAGGCCATCAAACAATCAAACAAATGGAATAGCCGCAGAAATTCTGCAGGTTGACATCAAAACCACAGCAAGACTTCTATGGCTCCATATCGCAATAGCCTGAGAGGAAGAAAGGCTGCCTCCAAAGTGGAAGAAAGGCAACATTGTAAAGTTAAAAAAACCGGCGACTTGAAAGGAGGTAAATTTTTTAGGAATATTAATACAGGGAAGGCTTCGAGATAAAATTGAAAACCAATTGCGAGGCGAACAGGCAGGTTTCCGACCAAACAGAAGCTGCGTAGATCAGACAAACACTTTTAGCATTATTATTGAACAATCTTTGGAATAGCGTACTCTCCTGTATGTACTGGGTGTCGACTTTAAGAAAGCCTTCGGCACCATCAAACGAAAGCATTGAAAGCATTGAGTAATAAAGGAGTACCACAGTACCACAAAATAATTAGAGATATGTACGAGAACGAAGAGCTCTCGTTCTCAGAATATTCAACGCTTGTGTAAAGTCAACGTTACTATATATAAGCGAAACTTGGCTTATATCTAACACCATCACGCAAAAACTTCAGGTATTCATCAATAAATGCCTAAGAATTATATGTAGAGTATTCAGGCCCAACACCATCAGCAACGCAGATCTGTAGACTCTCACAAAAGAGGCAGCAGATCAAAAAGAAAAACGAGGGTGGATAGGTCATACATTGAGAAAAAATCCCGAAAGAAATGCGCTAGAATGGAATCCCCAGGGCTCGAGAAACCGTGGCAGACCAAAAACACCTGGAGACGCACGGTCCTACAAGAACTAAGGCTTAACGACCTGACATGGGAAGGCCCAAAAATATCAGCGGAGAATCGTGTCAGATGGAGATGCTTTGTGGAAGCCATATGCTCCCTAGAGGGGTAGTGGAAAACAAATTACTTCACATCAGGATGTGTGTTGTGATGTGAATACAATTTTTTTTTATTTTGTACAAGAAATTGTATGTAGTTGAAGTCATACAAAGCTTTGACCCCTTCCAGCCCTTTATTTAACATATAAGACGAGTAGACTCATAGTTTGCTACGGTTATTGGCTGTTTAACATTTTAAACATTTAACATTCGTTTATGGTTTCTAGTACTCATATAAGTTTCTACTCCTGCGTTACTAACATACCAAATATTAAAATTGAAATTGAATGAAAGACACCAAAAATTCGTGGTATCTGTGCGCATAAATATTTAATTTATTTAAAATTTTAATTGGGCTCTTGAAATTTTTATAACCTTGTCACATGAATATTCATAATTTTGTGCATAATTGAGTATGTGTACTCACATAAAAACAACAAGCAACACTTTAAATTTTAATTACAAATACCGTACTTGTTGGTATAAGAGCTTTTAAAAACAATTTAAATTTAAATATGATATTTAAAGGGTGTGTATACTTTCTAATTGAAGGCGCTATAGCTTAGAAGGTACTGTGTTGCCTTATTAGATGTGAGGCCACAATTCAAATCCTAGGTCAGACGTTTCCAATAAAACGAAATATGAAAAAATATTCTTCGGCGACATGTTTTCAGCAGATTTCTGGCAAAAATTCTGAGAGTAAATAATATTTCCATGAAAAGTTTCTCAAAAATCTGTACTTCGTAGTCAACTTTAAACTGTAGGATCCTCATGTATAAAATTAACGCACACAACATAAGTGGTGTGAGAAGATAGGTCGTAATACTGACTATAGGGTTGTAATGACCAATTATGTGTGTAAGGAAAACTGTGCAGGATTTTCCCTTACGATTTAAGGGACATAAGTACCGATCGACTGATTTATTTAATAAAATCAACGTGTCGAAAAATGTGACGGTTTGTAGTGTTTGATTTAAAAAGCTTTTCTTTTCAATTTTATTTGCTGTCACCAATTTTGTCGGTAGATTGATGCGATTAGCTCGATGAAAGAAATAATTTTTATGAAAAGTTAAAGCAGAGGCTGAAGTCGCCGTAGTCTAGTAGGTAGTGTGTTGGCTTATTAGACGCAAAAGCCAGGGTTCGCGTCCCAGGACAGACATCAGGACAAAATACAAAAAATATTTTTCGGCGACTTCCTCTCAGCAGATTTCTGGCAAAAACTCTGAGAGTAAATAAAATTGCCATGAAAAGTTTCGCAAAAATCTGTCGTTCGGAGTCGACTTTTAACTGTAGGTCCCACCACTCATGTATAAAATTAACACACACAACATAAGTGGTGTGAGAAACTAGGACGTTGTACAATGGGTCAATTCGACCTCCGGGAACTGTACTTGTCTTAATTGACAAGTACACGTTCTCTAACCTAACCTAACCTAAAGCAGAGGTTTGAACTTAGCAACAATGAAAGTTTTCCTTACTGAAGTACCTAAAGTCAAGACATTTATAAAGTACAAATACAAATCAATTAAAATATGAGCATCTATGCAGCATCTCATCTAGACGTGTCGAACTTCAAATTGCATGATTAAGTAATGTTTAGTGAATCTTTTGTAACGCAATTGTTTATTATTCTAAAGTTTTATTTTCAAATTTAATTTAATATTTTAGCCAAATACTCTACATAAACTATTCAGCGTTTTGTTGTTAAAGCCTGAATCAGGAAACTATGAGAGTTGTAGTGTCTTGTCTCTGTGTGTTCGAGTGTTTATATTGGCAATACTAAAGACACTGAAATTTGATGTTCTACAAAACATCCGAAACTTTTCTTATGGCAAGAAATTTTTAAATAAAATGGAAAAGAACTAAAACGAAAGATTGTTCTGGACAGTTCTTATGCACGGAATAGCGCCAAAAACTTTATTTTACAACACTTAACAAATTCCTGTACATTGCTTTCTTATTTTGTTTCTTTCTTTAACTCTCTTAACATTTCAACTTAACATTAAAGTATTAAACTGTAGTTATGTTTTTGAAAATATAATTCGAAAAAATATATAAATAAGTGTCTCAAAATTGGTATTTTTTGTAGGGCTCAACAATGTCATTCAATTTGAGAGTCCTTTTGAAAAATTTTCATTTTATTTATTGGACCTTATAATTAATGTCTTTGACGTATTCTTTCTATCATTTTTATCAAATTTTTATCCACAAATCTTCTGCCTTCTTACGTCTTACTTCTACACATCACAGGAAAATTTATCAGTATTTTCTACTATCTTTTCTTCATACTCCAACTGCTCCTTCAGTGTGTAATAAAGCAAAGTGATGGGAAAGCTTACAGTATTGGTCATAATGATCCTTTAATCAGGATTACGAACCCAACTTCTCACAAGACTTATGTTGTGTTGATGTTATGCATGAGTGGTGGGACCTACAGTCTAAAGTCGACTCCGAGCGACAGATTTTTTTAGGAACTATTCGTGACAATTTTAGTTATTCTCAGAGTTTTTGCCATAAATCTGCTGAGAGTAAGTGGCCAAACAAATAGTTTTTATATTTTGTTTTCTTGGAGATGCCTTACCTGGGGTTTGAACCGCGGCCTGGCATCTAATAAGTCAACATACTACCTACTGGCTACGGCCACTTCAAGGGAAAGCTTATTTATCGAAAAAAAAAAATATTTAAAAAATCCTTCTATTTGCTGTCATTTCTGCAATAATAAGAATAAGAGAAGATACTTCAAAATTCTAACAGATAAATCCACTTAAATTAAGAAAAACATTGCTCCTCCCCACACATTTTTATTACACATAATAAAATTGTATTCCTTTACAGCAACAATGGCAATTGGCCAAGATGTGAAAATGAAAAGGTCAAGACATTTCCAATTGTGCTGCATTTGTTTCAAAAAATGTTGAACGGGTTGTCAATTTGGTCGTACGGTCAATTGGTCATTTGGTCACATACAATGTTTCTATTTTCTTTCATTTTTTCTGTTTTTTTTTTGTAAGAATTTAACATTTAAAGCAAACCTTGATGATAATACTGTGTAGTTAGTTGTTGTATCTTCACACATTTATCTTACTTGTGTGTTAAAAGTTATTTTTTCTTGAACCTTCTTACCACAGAAACCAAATCCAATCAAATAAATGATTCTTTATCGTTTTGCCTTTTTTCTGCTTGTAAGATACATTGTAAATCAAGGCCTTAAATTTCTTGTTTTCTCTCTCTTTTCATAGTTCAAGGTTAAGCTACATTTAACTTTAAAATTTAAACGACACATAAAAATAAATACAAAATTCATAAAATTTCAAATTATTTAAAGAAAAAACATGTGAGAATTAAGGAATCGTAGTAGATGACCACTTGAGATGCGAGCACGTCTCGCATTCTAACAAGAATTCTAATGGGATACCGAGCTATTGGCAGTTTCTCTTACAAGCGCGGTTTGCCCACCAGGATGAAGCTGCCATGATGTGGAGTAAATGGAATCGGTGCAACACTTTTTATTCGAGTGCCCTGTAGTTCAGAACAGTCGTCATCAGTTTTTAGGTGAAAGAACGTTTGAAGATCTGGGCATGGTGGCAAAAATGTCACTAAGGGAACTGGCCGGTTTTATCCAGGGCTCGGGGTAGTTCAATTCCACCACTAACGGATCATGACATAGGGACTTACCTCACAATTGACTGTGTGGGTCACAGAGTGAACTGAGAACGGCAAGATAACCGCTAACATAACCTAACGTACCTATTCATCCAGAAACGGGCTTCATCGCTGAAGATCATTATCCAGAGAAAACTAGGTTCACTTGCCAACAGTTTCAGAGCCTACTCAGCAAACATAGCTCATTGTCGACATATCTTCAATTCTTGTTTCAGTTAAATTTTGTTTGGGTGCAGGGCCATGTCACCATACTTAATTCATTCTTGTGAGCGACGCAAAATCGACTATCTGAGATTCTCCTGCACGCTCTCAAGGATACAACGGATATATTTTTTTGATCTTTTACTGAGACAATGGACTCCAATTTCACCATCATATTGTAAGTACTCCTCTGCATAGGACGATTATGGTGAGTCGCGCGGTGTGTTGCCCGACCAGAACACCTATTTTGACTGAAATAATTTTTAATTTACTGGTCGTGTGAAAAGTTATATTGATTTGAAAATGGCTGAAATGTTTCAAGTATTTGTGTATCTTGTTAAAGTAACAAGCGCTGTAGAAACATGCTGATAAATTAATAGATTGTACGTTGATATCTTAGTGAATGGTCTTCGAACCAAAGAGTTTTTTTTAGATTTCGTTAAAGGCATTTACACTTATTGGTTAGTACTGAAGGAATTGAATAAATACTGTAAGACTAGTATGCAGACTATAGATAAATTCAGGACTTGTAGTTTTGCGTGCTACCTACCTAAATAAACCCAATTTAACTTGAGGTAAAGTGTTTGATCAACAAACACAAGATAAATATTTCTTCGGCGACTGCCTCTCAGCAGATTTCTGATAAAAATTCTGAAAGTAAATAAAATTGTCATGAACAATTTTCTCACAAATCTATCGTTCTGTGCCGATTTTAAACTGTAAGTCCCGCCACCTATGTATAAAATTAATACACACAACATAAGTGGTCTGAGACCCATCTTCTAATCCTGACTGAAGGGTTGTAATGACCAGTTATGTGTTTATGTACATATGTATGTTGCATTTAAAGCGCTTGATCAATCGAACTAAACAAAGGGACCAAATGAATTGATACAAATTTGAAAAAATTATCCAGGTTTGTTTTCATTGCTATAGGCGTCAAATTTATGTACATTCTCGCATATAAGGTGACTAACTCACAGTGTATAAAAAGTATTACACAGTAATGTTTACCATAGACGTTTTTCATCTTTCCGCTTAAATAAATATTCATTATGTTGAAACCAAACATAACAATCCTTTTTAGAAGCAATGAAACCATTTCTCCAACTTATGGTTCTTCTTTTGTTTGTTGGCCATACACAGTCTTTCACTAAATAATTTAATGGTAAATTTTTTGCATAAAAACCTCTTTTATGGCATCCTATGAAAGCGTACAAAAACTACCACTTTTCTAAACCATGGTCCTCAGGCATAATTATATATCTGAAATCACCATGTATGCCTGTTGTCATTATTATACATTATGTTTATGCTTTTATTTTTTAAAACCTTTTAAAACTTCCCTATCGCATGCATGCAGGATTTCACAAAATATTTCTTAATACATTATGATGCATTATAGTTTCTAATTATTTCTCTAGCTCAAATTATGCACTTTTATGCATACATAATTGTGGCTCTTGAGTATAATGCTATAAACACAATAAACGAAACAGCAAAGCTGCATGCGTATTAATTATAAAAAAGACAGCAGCAGCAATTTCAAGATTAATGATCTCGCTTTTTCCGTTATAAATAATATTTTTACCCTTCAATTAATTATTATTTTTCTCACCATTTAATTACAACGAAGGATAACTAAAACTGTCATCATCAGATTTATTTATGAAATTGAATTGTGGTTTTTAGTAACCATTTACTATAGTCAGATGTCCTTGAACTTTAAATCAATGCTTGGAAATTAAATTAAAATAATTATTTGTGTCCTACAAAATATCACAATTTTACCCAGGACATAAATTAAATATTATGAAGGCTAAAAGTGCTAAAAATTGAAATAAAATGTGGTTTTATATTTTTATAACAGATTACCGACACGCTTTAATAATAATACGAAAGCGCATAATAAATTCGTAAAATAAAAACAAAGGAATAATTATAAGGCAATTTGCTCTTCTTACTTAAGATTCATATTGAAAAAAGTATTTTTAAATTCTACAATCAAGGAAAAGGAGAGCACAGTGTTCTTGAAACTTCACAAATGATAATGGCCTTCTTGTTAAAGTTATGTTCGTCAAAATTATTCTCAAATAATACGGACGGCTATAGCATTCAACAAGAAATAATTTGTTTTTAAATATATTGGCTCGGGCAACGTATTGCGTGTTTGGCCCATTTTTCTATTGCCATAATCGTCCAAATGCGAGAATTATTCGCAAGGTGCTGAATAAATTCGTTTCCACTTTCTCAATTAACGATCGACGAATATACTTACGTCGATGAAACTGAAAATCTGCCAGAAATGTCCCCAATATCATGAGAATGAGCGGAGAATCTGAGACAGATTCACAGATCGGAATTTCGCAGATCATAACTTGGCGAATTTTGCGTCGTGACTTGAGGCCAAGTCGCTGTAGTCTAGTAGGTAGTGTGTTGGCTTATTAGACTTGCGGCTACAGTTCAAACTCCAGGTCAGAAATCTCCAGCAAGACGAAATATGAAAAAATATTATTTCGGCAACTTCCTCTCAACAGATTTCTGGTAAAAACTCTCAGAGTATATAAAATATAGCCATGAAAAATGTCTCAAAAGTATGTCGTTCAGAGTCGGCTTTGCATAATATGTCTTCGCCACTCATGTTTTAAATTAACACTCACAACATAAGTGGTGTGAGAAGCTAGGTTGCAATCCTAACTGAAGGGTCGTAATGACCAGTTATGTATATGTATGATTGTATGTATGTATGTATGTATGTAGGTATGTATGTATGTATAATCGTTGTATTGTGAGGACTATTCGAGTCCACTTTTTCAGTTAATGGTCGGCGAACATACGCACGTCGACGAAACTCTAAAATTGCCGGAAACATTGCCACTGTTCATAAGAGTATGCCGGAAAATCTGACGCAGTTGATTTTATATAAATTACAAGAACTCACCTTTTTGTTGATCATAACTTAGGGAATTTTGCATCCTCGCTTTAGCCTATATTGGCAGAAAATTAATCTGGTGGCAAACAATCCTTGACAACAACGTATGATTGCTAAATGGGCTTCGGAATAGTTGGCATGTGACCGTGACTGTTTAGACCAGTTCCGAATAAAAGAAAGTGGATCATAAAAATTAGAATAATTTAAATCTGTGGAATGTTAGGACTCAAAACAAATCATTCTACTACTTAAAAATTGTTATGTTTAAGAGAAAATAGGAAAAACTAAGGCCACTAAATATCAATATTGTATTAAAATTATAAATCACCCAAGTTCAATACGATATGATAATGAATAATAATGTGCACTGTGGCTTTTTAACCAATTTGATTCACATTGTTTTATTTATCATTTAATTTAAATTTTATTTTTAAAATTTCCCAACCGAACAACATGTGAACACACACATGTAGTGTTCATTTCTCACTTACCAAATACAATATTTTAATTGAAAATAATTTATAGCAAACAGAACTTTTCTACGAGTAGTTTCATAATAAAAGTTTTGTGTATTATTTAGCAAATAATAAAATACACAATTTTCTAATAATTGTGTGTATATTTAAATGCAATGCCATAAAATTTATTTGTTTTGCATTTTTATTTATTAAAAATTTCAATTCATTATTATAATTATTGCAGACGTGTGGAAAATGAAAACTAATTATTTCAGGGTGTTTCAATTAGAATATGATTAAAAACATTTCAAATTAGGGGGAAACGTTATTATTATGGAATTTAGTTAAAATCATATATTCATAGGAATCTTTTTTAGTTCCTTAAAGTTAGAACGTTACTTTGCTTCTGTGTAATCATTTTTCGCCATAGTCTAGTAGGTAGTGTGTTGGCTTATTAGACATGAGGCCTCGTTTCAAACCCCAGGTCAGACATCTCCAACAAAACGAAATATGAAAAAATATTTTTTCGTCACTTCGCTGGTCCATCCATCATGCATATCAAAAGAAGTTGGTAATCAGCAACCTAGAGTACTCGCTGATAACAACAAAAGCCTGTATAACATTGTTCTAAATGATGCAGCCAGCACAAAGCGTACACTAAACAGTGACTTTTTTGGGATGCAGAGGACGCACTTAGATCTCATTGGTATCGCCTCAAATTCTTAAATTTTTTTGTTCACATATCCATTCACCCAGAAATGGGTCTAATCGCTAAAAATTATCGATAATAATGATATGATATGATATAATATCGATAAAAATGATATGAATTGATGAAAGTTGTCAGTTGTCAACTGATCCAGAGCCTTTTCCAAGAAGACCGATCTTTGTCTATAGTCGTACAAGGTGATGTCGTAAAATAAATCACATAATTGACAAACAGTTTGACATGGAGTGGGCAGCGAAATTTATACAATAATATGTAAAAATAATTGATGTTTTTTATATTTATTTTATTAAAACAAAAGTATTTTTAATGCTTTTCACATACTAAAAGAAAATTAAAAAAACTTCTGGTGGCTCCATATTTTTGCAACGCAAATATGTAAGTACCCCTAAGAAGAAGGCAGAGTATATTTAAAATTCAAAGGCCCAATATATTACAATAATGTATTTATATTTAAAAGGATATTCCATAAGGCCAAGAACTCCAATTTGCGTTTAAATTTTGTTTTCATTAAATTAGTGTTACGACGAAGTTTTACTTTTGTGTACCTTATAATTGTATATTGTACAACTTGTTCTAGTTCTAATGATTTGAAGTTTGTAGCTTTTGAAAATTATGTATTAGAATTTATAAATACTTTCTCTTATACATCTTTGCCTGAATAAATTTCAAACTGTCCACATCTGGTTGGTGACACACATCCCCATAGAATTGTACTACCGAAGCCATGTTTAGCCGTTTTGTTTAAAATAATAAGAAATTAAATTAAATTCTGAAGCCGCCGTTGTCTAGTATATAGTGTGTTGGCTTACTAGACGTGAGGCCACGGTTCAAACAACAAGTCAGATATCTCCAACAAAATGACTTCCTCTCGTCAGATTTCTACCAAAAACTCTGAGAGTAAATAAAATTGAAAAGTTTCTCAAAAATCTGTCGTTCGGAATAGACTTTAAACTGTAGTTCTCATCCCTTATGGATAAAATTAACACACACAATATGAGTGAAGCTATGTCGCAATCCTGCCTGAAGGGTTACAATGACCAATTATGTGTATATATATATATGTATGTACTACCATTCTTTTAGCCATTTTAATATTTCTATTTAAATTTTTCGCTTTAATAATGTATTTCTTTAACAATGTTGGAAACAAAAAATTAAAATCTATACACACAATGGAAAAGGAACCGAAATGTGGGCAAAAATAAAATTCTAAATTTTTTTTATCACTTCAATATGTTCGGATCAATTTACGCTTAGTAAGCCTGAGGTGAAAAATTTCAATTTGTATGCTAAATTGTATGACAATGTATAAAAACATATTCAAATTTAAATTCGATAGGGGGAAAATAAACTCTTGATAAAGTTGAATCTAAAGCTGTAAGTTATTTGAAATGAGAAAAAATATTGCAATTTCCTTTCACTCTTGCCCAAATGACTATAATGAAAATATGGTAAAAAAACAGCTGACAGACAAAATATAGGGCCTAATACGCTTTTTTTAATCATTAGTTTTAGTGGAAAATGTTAAGCAAAGTTTATTAGGATTTTAAATTCTAAGGAATTTTGTAGAGACAAATATAGGTTCCGTGGTGTGAGAATGGTTGTATAGGTTGTAATCCTAATGACCAATTATGTATGTATATATAGTTAGTCAAGTATGTGTTAAACATACTCAGTTTCTTTTCCTAATTTGTTTTGTTGGTTTTCTTAAGGTTACTACCCTATCTCTCTCTCTGAGTCTGTTCCAACTGCTCTTATCACTCATGAATAAAAATTGTTATCACCAGAGTAGAATAAATTCTTAAATAAATTTATGCTTCTGTGATTTGTGAAAACAAACAAATCTTTTCTAAAAAAGCAGAAAATTCAACTCCAGCATGAAGGACGAAAAAATGAAAAACAAGCATAATTTTATTATGAAATCCATTAACAATAGAACATTTGTTATGAATTGTTTTTTTATGAATTTTGAAAACATGAATTGAAAGAAGTTTAAATAAACTTTGTTGAAAAGGCACTACACTAACTAGCTCACAGTGGATGTTGTTGACCTAATCATTGAAATTAGAAATAAATAAATACTGAATATGTAAATATAATAAATAGATAAAAATAAATCATATAAATGGTGGGCCATTTAAAAGTTTAAATTTAAAAAAGGCAGTAAAACAAAAATGGTTCCAAATTTTTCGAAATTTATTTATTTGTTGTGAAGTAAAATTGTTTCGGCTAGAAACGGAATATTATTTCATTCATATGGCTGCCGTGGCTGGCCTCACAGTATCTCACTAAATCGGATCAATTTTCGTGCAATTTTTCTAGTGCATGTGATCATATCTCGGCAATAGCATCACTAGTGTTAGCCTTCAAATGCTCAATTATCTCTGGTTAGCCGGCATAACAATTTTCTTTAACGCTGCCCCACAGAAAATATGTTAATCTTGTGATATTTGTCTTTTGTGCAAGACTAATGCATTTCAAATGAGTGCTCCTCAAGTATTAGGCAGCCAATTAATCTCACTGACACCGAACGCCGACCTAAGTTTTGTCAGGGATTTTGCAAGACTTTACAGGGATACCAATGTACACTACATGTTGTATTAAGGCACATGTGTAACACTTTTCCGTCTTGCTCTGCATTCGATTGCTGGATTTTGCACTACTACAGTCACTACTACACGCTACCACACACTTGTTGTGGATACTTCTAAAAGTCATGATATTTCAAGCTGCGGTAGGTTAGTCCCATAATGTTGATTCCAACGGCTTAGTCCATGTCGCCTAACATTTGTACAGCAACGTTTAACTTCCATTGGAATTTTTGGTAGAAATTTTCAATAAGTGTGATTTATTTGCTGATTAAAAAAAAATAATAAAAAACAAACAATTTTTTGTTTTAAATCGGTGAACTTTGTTGCTGTACATTTTGCTTTGAATAGATTAATAATCATAGTAACAATCAAAACTAAGGCGTATGAGTTACATGTAATATGCTGCTGTATTCAAAAAAATATTACTCATACTTATGCCTGCTTATGCCTTAAGATCCGTAAAGTATGCAACATTAAATAAAAAAAGAGACAAAGAGTTTAACAACAAGTGGGCTGGCCTCACAGTACTTCATTCGATCGGACCAATTTTCGTGCTGTGTTTTGAATCAAGAATGTTGGCTGTCAAATGTATCTGGTTTATCGGCATAAAACTTTTCTGTAACTGCTCGATACAGAAAATAGTCCAACGGTGTCAAATCGCAGCTTCTTGGCTGCCAACTGACATTACCATTTCCTCTAAGTAAGAGGTCATCAAACGTTTCACGCAATAAATCGATTGTGATTGATCATGGTGTCTCCGTTGACCGTAATTGTTTTCAAAGAAATATGTGTGAATGATTCCTCCGCTCCACAAGTCACACCAAACATTCACGTGATAAATGCATTGGCTTCTGTAAGATCACGTGTGGGTTTTCTGACCCCAAATACGGCAATTTTGCTTCTTAACGTACCCACCAAGATGAAAACAAGCATCATCTGAAAATATGATTTTTTTTTTTTGGCAAAATCGACATCATCATGCACTTTCTCGATTCATTACATTCAATGGAGATAATATACTGAATTTTGTGACAGAATTGAATGACATAAGTATTGCCAGATTCGAAATGACCGATGGTTCAAATTTAAACCAATAGATGGCCCATCCTATATAAATATCCTTCATTTATTATATTGATGACTTTATTAATCGATAAGTGTTATCGATTTATAATTATTATTACTCGATTTGTTTTATCGAACACTAATGTTATGTATACATAGTATAACAGTATTTATACCTCACTGTACTTGCTACAACATTACGGTGTCTTCTAAGTGTACATAATTCACATAGTTTCGATAGGACAACTTCTAGAACCTTCCTAAGACCGTACGCATATTGTATACTTCTATTTAAGTTTGAATTCTCCATAAAAAATTAACATATTAAGAACTCAAAAAGCTTTTATAACAGCCTCATAAATATCTACCACTGTGCACTAATCATACTTACTTTCTTGTATGTAAGTAGGTATGAATATTTATTGTTTTGCCTCAAAGAAAACTTTACCAACAAAAGGTTTTTGCTAAAAAAGAGGCAACAACTTTAGAAAAGTGCAACAAAGTGAACTTGTGGTTTTTTTATTACAAGTGCTGGTTTTGTTAATTGTATTTCATTTCAGGCATAGTTTTTCTTTTTTTAATTTTCCATTGTTGTTTATTTAAATTTTTATTATTATATTATTTGTTGCATTTAAGTGGCTCTCTAGACAAGTTGAAATATTTAAAAAAGTTTGTGAAAAATATTCAGAGACAAAATTTAATGTCGCAGCATAAGTCAATGACTTTTAACAAACGTTGGGGTTTTTTTATATTAAATGAACGTGAGTATAATAATCGTAACACAGCTGGACTCTCGAATTTTTTCTAAAAGATTATATAAGTAACTCAGTAAAGAGGCTTATCATGAATAAAAGCATCATTTGAAAGAAACGCCCAGTTTTACAAAATACCAATCGAAGTACACATACTTGTCAAACAAGATGATGAATATATTTACATATTGACGCTTGTTTTTGCCAAAAATAATATTACAATAATATCCGATTCCTATTTCCCTGTTTATATTTGGAGGAATACAGAGAAAGACGTGAAATGTTAAAAATTTCTAATGCTCTAGAAAAGGTTTGAAAACGTATTGGAGGAACAGACTTTAACCTGCAGGAAATCAGCTACTACTTCATTTCGAAGCTGCTACTTTATTTCGAAGTCGGTTCTAAAATTCGATGTTACTTAATGAGACACTCAGTCCTCAGAAATCGTTAAAGCAGTGAACTAGAGTGGGGGAATTTAACAAGAAAAAAGAGCAAACACAGCCTCGTTTAACTTGAAGGCGAAATCATGACCTTTTTCAATGAGTGTGGTATAATTTTGTTGATTATCTTCAAAGAGGAAAGCAATAAATCGCTTTAGGCAAGCCGCCAGTTAATATATTCACTATTAAATGCAACTCTTTAGGTCAGGATAGGACCTAACTTCTCATACCACTTATGTTGTATGTGTTAATTTTATACATGAGTGGCGAGACCTACAGTTTAAAATCGAAATTGGAAATCTGCTGTGAGGAAGTCACCGTAGAAATATTTTTTTTTATATTTTCGTTCTGATGCCTGACCTGGGGTTTGAACGGTGGCCTTACGTCTAATAAGCCAACACACTATCTACTGGACTACGGTGACTTGTTTTATACACCCAATGTATATATTTATACTTAAATATGACTTCTTACATAATTCACATGGTAATTAAATATGATTTTAGGTATGTATATACACAGATACCATACATACAAATTATACATGTCTTGTACTTCCATTAAAACAGAAATATTTCTACGTAAGTATGTATGTATATACGCTCAAATATATAGTTTTGTATTGTATTGTATACAGTATTAAATATTTATGGACAACAAGTATTCTATGCTTCTGTAATAAAAATATGAGAAAAGTTTAAACATAGAAAGTCAAGAAATAACGTTTCTCTAACTTATCCTTGTATAGTTCTGTTGCTCTTGTGTAAATTCAAAGGAGATAAGATTGCTTTGTTGGAATTGTAGTTGTTGCTTCTGTTATTGCTAACATTTAAAAATGTGTTTGCAAGTTGTTGAAATGGATTTTAGAATAACATTATGCTGGTGGCTGTTGTAAGTTTTCCATAAACTTTTACAGATAATTAGTAAAACTATGGTCTTAGAGCCATGTAACAAAGTTTTGGTCAACCTAAATAAATTTAAATTTATAAGTACCCAAGTGATAAACTATTACTACTTAAATCTTAATTGTATATTGTAAAAGTCATGCAAAACTTATAGAAATTTTTGGAAAAAACTTTCAGTAGATGAGATGTTATTTCAACATTTAACATATGACTTACATAATTAAGGTTTTTATAAAATAAAAATTGTTATTAGCAGCTCTACAGTATCCAAGCTGAAAGGAACCATTGCTGGCGGAATTTACTCGGAGTCAATCGTTGTAGCCGAATCTATAATGCTACCGAATTATTGCAGAGTTTTTTTAGGCGGAAGTTCAGGCAATACAGGCTGTGGTTACTATTGTTTCTCCGGTAGCCAGACGGCTATTAGGGCTCTGGGCTATAATGTTATGAACTCCAGAACTGGCTACGGCTGTCGAAAACACCTAAACAGGGTGGCAGAAATATACGATGTCCACATTATTTGGGTTCCGGGACTCGACTATAGTGCAGGTAATATAGGCTGTGGTTACTTTTGTTTGGGATGCAAATATCCCCAATAGAAACATCACCATGCTCTCCGGTAGCCAAACGTCTATTAGGGCTCTGGGCTATTGCGTAATGAACTCCAGGACAAGCTACGGCTATCGAAAACACCTAAACAGGGTGGCAGAAATATATGATGTCCACATCATATGCGTTGCGTGACACAAGGATATCCCGGGTAACTGTAGAGCGGATGAACTGGTCAGACATGGCATAACCATCGAAGTCTCTGATAAATTCTTGACTATTGAAGTCCCTTTGGTAGTCTGTAAGCTCATGATTGGCAATGCGTTCACAGACTCCGTAAAACGCAGGTGGTCGGCTTCGAATACCGACAGAACGGCGCAGAAAATCTGGCCAAAACTGGATAGAAGACACACTGTAAGGCTGCTTAAACTCGAAAGAAGTATGCTCAGTGCGGTTGTTAACATCGTGACGGGGCGTTGCGTTATGGGAAAGCACGCGGGGCGCATTCTTCTGGGACATTTCGCAAATGATTTCTGTAGAAACTGCAGAGATGACGAGGAAGATTAGACTGTTCTTCACCCACTGGGAACGTGGCCGGCACTATGTCAAAGGAGGAAGAGACGTCTTGGTACCTATTACATCGATGATCGTCGCTTCATTGGAAGCTCTAAGTGGTTCCAGAACTAGAGCATAAACGATATAAGCTGTGGTATGAAAATGGGCCCCGTCCATTTGAATTAATTGGGGATGGCCACCTCTGCCTACCTACCTACAGTAAGCAATATTTTGAAGTTTATTACTTGAGAGCCAATTAATGACACGGCGGGTCAATGAACAGACAACAGACTAACGACATAGTATAGGTTGTAGATTTAGTTGAGTAGAAAAATATTCCTTTATGTTCTTCAACTCCACTCCAAACTTTTTATTTGAAAAAAAAAGTCTTTGTTAACGTTAAACAGATTATCAAACAGGTCTGCTTATAAGGTTTTTCATGAGAAAGTTTAAGTGTTATCAACTTCAGAGTAAATACGTTTTACCATCTAAAGTAATGAAAATTAAAATCTTAATTTTTGAAATTGTAGATTACAATCATGTTCTCTAGAATGTAAGACTCTCTTTTGCCACCAACTGTAAACTTTTAAAGCGAAAGCTTAACAAGGATTGCATTTGAAAACAAAAGAAACCACATTTGTAAACAAAGGTGCAAGTACTCGTTCGACAGATTCACATGATGATGATGTCTGAGTTTATAATGTTAATGGAGATAATGACGAAAACAAAGAGTGTTGCTTTGTTACTGTAGTATTAAAATTACATACTAACAGCGAACACTCAGGAATGGTGTTTGGTATGACTGCACAATTTTTTAACAAAAAACGCTTTTCAGTATGCAACTGATTTCCAACTGACTTACTACTGCGGTTTGTACAACATAAATCATTGCCGAAATTAGGTTACAATGTATTCGCAGCATGTGTGCATTCATGCGAAGTTATTTGTAAATGGTGTTCTCTTGTTGACATACATTGAACTATATTACTGTTATTTTATAAAAAATCGCTCTCCTTTGGTTCGCCTTCCAAAACAATAGCATGCGGTTTAACATAAATTGTAAAACAAAAGCAAATGTCACGTGTTTTTCTTTAATAAAACGCAATTTGTTGAGTATAATGAAATAAGAGGGACAAAATGGATAAATAAAGTATGAGTATGTATAAACACAATTCATAAATAAAAACCACCAACTTTGTTAAAAAATGTCATCATAAATGTCATAATTATACTTATATACTTACATATATATAAGATTTATCATACTACAGTCATACATACATACATCATTGGTCATTACGACCTAGCTTCTTACACCATTTATGTTGAGTGTCTTAATTGTTTACACCAGTGACGGGAATTACAGTTTAAAGTCGTCGCCGAATGAGTGATTTTTGAGCAACTTTTTAATGGTAATTTTTATTTACTTTCAGAGTTTTTGCTACAAATCTGCTGAGAGGAAGTCGCCGAAGAAATATTTGTTCATATTTCATTTTATTGGAGATGTCTGGTCTGCAGATTGATCCATTGCTTACTAGACCACAACGACTTTTACTTATTAATGTGTCCTTTTGTAATTAAAGAATACCTCTCCTTATAGTTGACTTCATTTTTAGTCCTTTACAGTTACTTCAATTTAATTTACTTTCACTTTGTTTGAAATCAATTTTGATTTTCTAAATTTGACAAAGAAAAGAGTCTGTCAAGGACAATTTAAATTTGAAATTCGTTAGAATTGTGCATTCCAAAGTAATGACATTTCATTTTACAAGAATTACATTTTGTGGTTTTTGGACATTTAAAGGACATTTATAAACTTTGACTGACAGAAACATTTACAAAAACTTAACTTCCTTCTTTTGGGGAAAAATGTACTTAAATTTCAAATGTTAAATATTAAAATTATTTAAAATGTTGTCAAGTGCATTCATGCTATGCTCAATAAATTATTCTTAATTTACGTAAGGATTGTAAGTGTCATTAAATTAACACTTTTCCAACAAATACTACGACAAATCTGTAGCCACAAGCAATAACACTTCTTTAACATTGATTTTCAAATAATTGCTGTAGTCTAGTAGGTAGTGTGATGGCCTATTAGATATGAGGCCACGGTTCAAATCCTACATCAGACATCTCCAATAGAACGAAATATAAACAGATTTTTTTCCGGCGATTTCTTCAGCCGGTTTCTGTGAGTAAATAAAATTGCCATGAAAAGTTCTTCAAAAACCGTTCGTAGTTGACTTTTAACTATTGGTCCCGCCATTCATGTATAAAATTAACACGCACAACATAAGTGGTGTTGAGAAGCTATCCCGTAATCCTGACTGAAGGGTTGTAATGAACAATTTTGTGTGTATGTATGTTTTTTAAAAGTTATTAATAAAAACTTATTGATCGAAATCATAATGGAGCCCTCTTAACTTTAAATAAAAATTGATTTTTCCCGAATGTATCATTTTGGACTTAGGATTTTATTGCTTGGGACCACAGAAATACATATTCAATTGCTTGTTTTAATATCTTTTAAACGCTTGAAAGTCTACATTAAATTATATAAAACTTCACATGAAAAGGAAATTTTCACTTTTTTCTATGCAGTCAACAGTGTTATGCCGTATACCATCAAGAGATGGTACAATAGTTTTAGGTTTTACTGGTTTTTATCTTCTACTGCATATCAATACTTTTTGTTTTATATTTCTTTAAAGACGCAATCAAGTGATAGGCCTAACATTAGTACTTACTTACTTAATTGGCCGTTAAAAAGCTCCTTATCAGATTTCGGTCTGCGATAACACATAATTCTAGATGCCTCTGCTTCTTGCACGTCTTCACCAGTTGGTCACACCAATCGATAACTGGGATTCCACGATTTGGTTCTTCCAACTCAAAGAAGGTCGTCATCTTCGCCGACTTCTGCAAAACCACGCATCAAATATCGGTTTTGTCGGAGCATCCTCCTCTATTCCAACGATGTGGCCGCGCCAGCTGAGCCGCTGGATTTTAATACGCTGCACAACATATATGTTGTTGACGAGCTCATACAGCTCATTGTTGGATCGGATGCGAAATTCATCGTCAACTCGCACTGGACCAAAGATCTTATGTAGAAATATTCTCTCGAATACTCTCATGGCTGCTGCATCAGCGGTTAATAGTGTCCAAGCTTCTGCTCCTTAAAAAAGCACGAGAAGCATGAGCGTCCTGTAGAATATTAGTTTTGTCGTACGAGAGAGGTCTCTGCTATTCAATTGCATATTGAGAGCACGGTTGCACCTGTTGACAAGAGTGATCCTTGATCTCCAGACTGACATAATTTTTGGAGCCAAGATAAACAATTTCATGGACTATATAGAAAGCATAGTCAGTGGGAAAAGGCACAAACACATTTGATATGACTGTTTAACCGCATTTCTTATGCATATTTAATCTTAATGACTTTCTCTGTTTCTTATTTCTTTTATTTTATATGTTGTAAAACTGAGTGATTCAGTAGATTTTTAAAAGTTTTACAAAATATGTTGAAAGAGCGTCTGGGTTTCTAAAAATTGGACATATTTTCCTTAAATCGTTTTAGTATTCTTCATCATTTTTCAAAGAGTTTAGTTTAATACTATGGAATCCTAAGACTTGGATAACTTAGTTGAAACAAAAATTTTATTTACAGAACACTTAACAAAACTATGGGAATGATGCCTAAGGGAGTTGCATATATAAATTTATTTTACTTTCATTTTCTATATTTTATAATAATTTCTTTTAAAATTATTTCAAAACATTTTCCACCGTATATACACAGTGTTTGGTAAATTTCCATTTCATGCATTTACCACATAAATGCATACGACATTTAAAACCATTCTAACGAAAAATATTTTACCAAAGTCGTGCAACTGACACTAGATTACAGAAACTCTCTGTTTGGTTTTCCAACCACTTTTCTAGCATTAATGTTCAATTGTACTGAGTTTAGTGGAATACCAAATAATATGATAATGTGACGTTGTGGGAAAAGCTGTGAAAAATAATGTGATAGGTAGCAAAAAAATAAAAACGAAAAATAAAATAATAAAACCTAATAAGGTAAAAATACATGTTCTGCAAATGAACCATCATGTCAACCGCAATTGAATTTAACAAAAAACAAAAGAAAAGAACAAAAAATAATTGACAAGCATAACAATCGGCTGACAAGCACAAGAATAGTTCAAAAGAAATGTTAAATTTAGATTTGAATAACAAATTATTTCTTTAGTATGGTAAATCGTATGC
Source organism: Sarcophaga carnaria (assembly GCA_958299815.1). Classification (NCBI taxonomy): domain Eukaryota; kingdom Metazoa; phylum Arthropoda; class Insecta; order Diptera; family Sarcophagidae; genus Sarcophaga; species Sarcophaga carnaria. Next base: position 48,581,352 of record OY283150.1, read on the forward strand.
TGAAATATTGAAAGAGCATATGCTTTTCAATAAATTAAGTCATAATTTAAATTTTTTTTTGGGAAATTTTAAAGAAGGGTGTTTGCCTCACACTGGGTAACACAATGATGAACTTGCTAGTGAACAGCAAGCTAGTCGCTTATCTAACCTAATCTAAAGATAACTTGTTTGGACATAAAGCTTGAATAACAGGTATTGGATTAATTAATAAATACGTCACAAGACACAGTGAGCGGCAATCCATAGGATACAAATGCACCTACAATGAGCAAGTGTCTGGCGTTGTTTTTAGTCAGGTGGTTTGATTGAAATTTACAATTTTTTTTTATCATTTTACTTTGAATCCATTGGCACACATACTCCAGATGTAACTGTTACGACATCAGTTAAAGAATTTTTCATTTAAAGTGTGTTTTCATTTACTTCAATGTATAATATATTCTAAAGCAATCAAATGATGCTGTATCAAATATAAAAGTAAAGCCAATTGTAGGCTGAGCATAGAAGTTCAGAGAAGACAAAAAATTTCACACATTTTGCATCTGTCTTCTGTTATATGTTTATGTTATATTGTCATTCAAATAAAGAACGAGAGGTATAACACTCCCGTAAATATTTACACAAAATTTTCTTAAACAACCAAAAGAACAGAAATTAGAAACAGAAGTTAGAAATTACATCTTAAGTACCAGAATTTTTTTTAATTTATTTTGTTTTAAGACCTAAAAAATAAAGAAAAATGTTTAACAAATGTACACAAACTTGACTTCCTTCCCATGGTTTTGTTTTCTTTTGTTTGCCATAAAAAAAATACAGAAAAATACAAGTCCAGTGAAGTTTTCGTAAAAGAAAGAACATTTCAAGTTGTGTAAATCATTCTAGCATCAGTTGACACTTTTAGAATAATAACAGAAGTGTTAACAAAACAAAAAATTTCGCACAAAAATGCAAAAAAAAACTAAACAAAGAAACTTAATCTGATAGAAGAAAACGTTCAAAGTTTTCTTTTTTATAAGTTTTTGGAATTTCATTCATAAAAAGTCGTTGCTGACTGATGGCCAGAAATTGAAAGCTTATATTGACAGCCATGTCTTAAGGTACTTAATAAAATCATACTAGTGAGTGTATCATTAATTGTCTTAATTTTGTACAAGACAAAATGAAATCTTATAGTAATCCATTTGGACAGGACCTCTGTTGAGACTCCTGATGTTCTCTTGACTATTTTCTTCCTTTAAGTTTTTCAAAAAACTTTAAAGAAATCCTTTCAAGTCAAGATTATAGGATTTAACATAAAAGTTTTAGGAGTGTGCCTCTTATTGTTTTCTTTGCTTTGTTTTCATCTTTGTTTTTTAACTACAAAGCATTTGACGACTGTCTAATTTCTAAACTGCAGTTTTTATTTTTGTTGTTTATAAAAGCAAATCAACAAACTTAATTAGTTTTTATAATTTTAGAGATAAATCTGTTCCTTATTTTTATATCCTATTAAAGCATATTTCTTAAAGAGGTTTAAATAAGTTTCCGAATTCATTTTGTTGGTAATGATGCCAACAGGAATCTTGAAATTAAACGATAGCGCTTCCCACAACAGAATGTTTCCTCCACCTAAACTTTTGAAGTGTGGCTTATTCTAGTGAGGGAGTTGGCATTTATCGAAACATCGAAATAACACCAGTCGTGCTATAAATAAGAGAGATTTTAAATGCTCTTTCAAGCTACAACAGATCATAGCAAGTGTTCATATATGGTAGAATTTACTGTGCCATATGTATTCGGTTAATGCTTGCATTCAGTTTACGCTGGATATATTGTCAGCGTTAGTTTTTAGTTTATATCACGTTTATATGTATTTGAAGAATCTGACAATACTTATGTCATTCTATTCTGTCACAAAACTCAGTATTTTATCTCCATTGAATCTAATGAATCGATTTACGGTTAAGCAACGTTGGGATTTATTGTTTATTTGGGCCAACGACAAACTGCACGATGATATCGATTTTGCCGCAAAAATAAGAAAGGTCTTTTAGAATGAAGCACATTTTCATCTTGGAGGATACGTTAATAACCAAATTGCCGTATATGGTGCTCAGAAGTACCCACATGTGGTCTTACAGAAGTCAATGCACCCATTGAGAGTGACTGTTAGGTGTGGCTCGTGGAGCTGAGGCATCATTGGCCCATATTTCTTTTAAAATGACGACTGTGCAACAATTAAGGACAATGGAGAGACATATCGCACCATGATAACCGATGTTTTTTGTGCCCGCTCTTGAATGACATTTGGTTTCAGCAGGATGATGCAACTTGTCACACATCTCATGCCACAATCGATTTATTGCGTCAAACGTTTGACGGCCGTTTAATTATCGAAATTGTGATGTCAATTGGCCACCAAAAAGATGAGATTTGACACCGTTGGACTATTTTTTGTTGCAAGACGTTGTAGAAAAGTGTTATGTCGACAAGCCAGAGACAATTGAGCATTTGCAGGCCAACATTCGTGATGCCATGCCGAGATACGAGGCACTGTGAGGCCAGACGCGATAGCCACATGAATGAAATAATATTACATTTCTATCGTTCATACGTATGAGCAATATTTTTTTGAATACATCAGCGTATTACATGTAATTCAGGAGCCTTAGTATTGATTGTTACTATAATTACTAATGCATTGAAATCAAAATGTATTGCAACTGTATTACGAAAAGCAAACTCTTTTTAATTTTTTCTTTATCAATCAGCAAACAAACTGAAGTTATTGAAAATTTCAGGCAAAAATTCCAGTGGAAGTTAAAGGTTGCTTTACAAATGTTAGACGCCAACCTTCCGCAGCTTGAAAAAGCATGAATATTTGGAAGTATCCACAACAAATGTGTGGTAGCGTATAGTAGTGGTGCAATCCAGCTATCCAAGTTCAAATGCAGAGCAAGACAGAAAAGTGTTACGCATGTGTCTTAACACGGCATGTAATTTACATTGGTATCCATGTAAAATTTCAAACCGTTTTTATTTTATTGATTTTTTAGATTAAAACTTTTAGTTTGTATTAGATGGGACGTTGCTGACTATTTTAAAGGATATCATTACCTATTGCGTAACACATAGTGGTGAATATTTTGAAATAAAAATCGCAAATATTCATACAACACTATGTGGTTGTGATAGCTTTTCACTTCAGAGTATTTCTTCTAACATGTAGTTTATAATAGACCTCAACAGCCGCTTAGGTCAAAAAATTGCTGGGATTTGCAATATCTTTTGTTTTTTGACCATTTTGTTATTATTTTAAAACCAGGGACAATATAGTTATGCTCGGCCAACTGTTACTTTATAGCGCTCTTTAACATTCATGGCCCCAATTCATGAGAATTTTGACTAAAAATAAAAAGAAAACAATAACTAAAAATAAAAAAAAATCTTTTACAAAAGCTAATGCACAATTCAGAATGCTTTCGTACATTGTTTAATTTTATAATATATTTTTATTTATGGTTTGTGAATATTAAAGAATATATAAAAAAATTGTATCAAATTGCCTTGACCTGTTCAATGTGAAAATATAAGATTTTTTTTTTAAATGAAATAAAATCCAACATATGTTTTATGTGAACAAGTTTTCTATTTAACAATGGCAGATTTTCAAATTGCCTTAATTATTGACTTTATTTTTGTATCATCCATGTATTTGTTATTATTTTAATTAAAGTATTGTGTTGGTATTTTTATGCAATCGTTTTGTTTATTTACTGGTTTGTAATATTTAATTAAAGTGTCTTTGTTAAGTTAGTCAACATTAGGATGCTAGGTTCTTTCACATTATAACCATTGAAGACAAAATGTCTTGTCTGCTTGATACCTTTGGAAAAATATTTAAATTTTTATTCAGTTTAATTATTTGAGTTAATGTAAGGCGTAATCCAATTCAAATGTAGTTGCGGTAGTCTAGTAGGTAGTGTGTTGGCTTATTAGACGTAAAGTCAGGGTTCGAGCCCCAGGCCAGACATCAAAACAAAAATACAAAAAGTATTTCTTCGGCGACTTCCTCTCAGCAGATTTCTGGTAAAAACTCTGAGAGTAAATAAAATTGCCATGAAAAGTTTCTCAAACATCTGTCGTTCGGAGTCAATTCTAAACTGTAGGTTCCGCCACTCATGTATAAAATTAACACACAAAACATAAGAGGTGTGAGAAACTGAATGAATTCTGACTGAAGTGTTGTGATGACCATTTATGTATGTATGTATGTAGTTCTAAATTAATTAATGTTTTTGAGCCTCATCGCTGAACAGAATTTTTCGATGAGAATTAAGGGCAGTAGCCAACAGTTCCAAAGCCCATTCAGCCAACAAAAGTTTTTGTAGTGTTTCGTCAGAATAATCTGAATAAGTGGCAACTAATTTGACAGATATAGCTCCAGCAAGATGGCCCTTGTAGCCTAGCAGGTAGTGTGTCGGCTTATTAGACGTAAGGCCACGGTTCAAATCCCAGGTCAGACATAGAAACGAAATTGTGAAATAAATATTTCTTCGGCGACTGCCACTCAGCAGATTTCTGGCAAAAACTGTGAGAGTAAATAAAATTGCCATGGAAAGTTTCTCAAAAATCTGTCGTTCGGAGTCGACTTTAAATTGTATGTCCCGCCATTCATGTATTAAATTAACACACACAAAAGAAGAGGTGTGACAAGCTAGGTCGTAATCCTGACTGTAGGTTTGTAATGACCAATTATGTATGTATGTACGTGTAATACAAATAAAATGTCGCTCATGCCAGAATAAATAGTACATTTTGTATTTTGGAATAACTTAAAAGTATAAATAAAATAACGGAACCTACAAATTTTTTTATTTTCTTTAAAATTTAAAATAGCTTTCATTTTGCTGAAATTCTGTATTAACTCTTGCGTAAACTACATACATACATAATTGGCAATTACAACCCTTCAGTCAGCATTACCATCTAGCTTATTAAACCGCTTACCTTTGCTAATTTCATACAGGAATGGCAGGATCTTTAATTTTAAATTTTCATGGCAATTTTATTTACCCCCACAGTTTTTGCCTGAAATCTGCTAAGAGGAAATCACCGAAAAAATACTTCTTCATACGTCGTTTTATTGGAGAGTTCTGACCTGAGTATGTGCCGTGCCCTCTCTTCTAATAAGCCGAAGCACTACCTACTAAAGTACGGCTACTTTTTGCTTAAATTCAAATAAATAAATCAAATTCTTGTAATGCACTTACGCATTAAAATGTATGTTGTTTGAATACATTGTAAAGCTTTTATTTCCAATATATTTCATGAGTAAAAAATAAATTCTAAATGTCCAAATGATGAACTTAGAAGTGTAGAAGAGATTAAATGTGATAGGGTTTTCACCTATTTTTCATCACGTGAAGTGTTTGTGTTTTTCACAGCAATTTCGTAAAGTCAATTCCTAGAATTTATGTCACTTTGAGAGAAAAAAAACCAGAATAAAAAAAATATTCGAAATATGGAAAATCAAATCTAGATTTTATCAACGTTTAATTATTGTTAACGAAGGTTTATTTTCCAATACTATAATTGTATCACCTTGTCACCTGCATAATAATTTATATCTTATGTTACAAAATATTTTCCTGGATTTTATCAATTCTGTAAATGTTTTTATTTTATTTAAATTTTTTCACTTTTACCACAGATTTCTGGTTTTAACATTTTTTTGGATAAATTATACAAAATTATTGTAATAAAATTGTTTATTATTTTTAAATAAAATCAAATTAAATTGCTGCTTCTAAAATGGACAACAGAAATGAGGTGAGAAGCTAAGTCGTAATCCTGACTGGTGGGTTGTAAAAACCACTTATGTATGTATGTGTTGTATAAAATCTAGAGTAATGCTTAATAGGCAATCAACTTAGCTAACGTAATCCCAAACTAAATTTATTTGTTGTTTTAGTGACCTTTAAACTGGCTAATGTTGTCTCCTAAAAAATTTCAAGTTTGACCTCTTTAATGTTTTTTTAATAGGTTTTAAATTTTTTTTTTTGTTAAAATTGCCATCGTCTAAAAACAAGTTAAACTAAATTCACCTCAGCTAATTATGTATGCAGCAGTGTATAAATCACAATGTTGCCTTTTATATTACATGCCAGTCATGTAATTAGTCTCTCTCATAGAAAGCCACCAAACTTCAGCACAACCATTACGGTCGTCTTTTACAAAGGACAACTAAGAATAACGCAATTGTTTTTACGCAGGTTACTTTCTGTTCTATCTGTACAACAAACCATAGCGTCGTTAACCTTGGATCAGTAATTGGCGACTACTTGCGTTACATTTTAATTAAATGAAACAAAATTGGCTTAAGTATACAATTAAAGAAAATTATTGTACATGCTCAGTGAATTGAAGTATTTCAGTGTGTGTTCGTTTAGTTGCGGTTACTATATTTAGAATTTTGTTGCCATTGTACAATTAAAGATTTAGGTGTGCATTTGTTTTAAGTTAAAAGGATCGAATTTTACTCTTAGAATTACTTTCATGAAATCTATTGTGTAATATGTGTAAGACTAATGTGAATTTGTGCACTTCTTAGGGACTTCCAAATTTAAATCAAGGACATACTTTTTGAACCATGGAAATAGTTTATAACATGCAAGTTATTTACATTTTGTTTACCGCCTATGGCACACTTTTTTATATTCACGTCAGAAAAATTGATTAACTAGAACCATATTCCTCCATAGGCACAAATATACGGTAATACGGCTGATACATATATATGGACAATTGGTCATAACAAACCTTCAGTCAGTATTTCATCCTATCTTCCCGCACCACTTATGTTGTGTGTGTGAATTATATACATGAGTGGAGGGACCTACAGTTTAAAGTCGACTCCGAACGACAGATTTTTGAGAAACTTTTCACGACAATTTTATTAATTTGCCAGAAGGAAGTCTTGGAACGAAAAATATTTTCGTATCTCATTTTGTTAGAAATGTCTGATGCCTACACACTACCTACTATACTATGACAGCTTCCATAAGGCTGATCAAGGGACAGAAATTCAAAACAATCATTTGGAGTACGTAATATGCTAAAGAAGTGCTAATTGCTTGTGCGACATATGTCCGTAGTCTAGAAAAAATATCGAATAACTTTGTTCTGAGAAGCATTTAAAATGCAGGTCTTTAAGGCTAGAATATCAATTCAGTTTGCTTAGTCGCACCAGACGTTGCTTTCGATATATACCGGAGTAAATTTCGTTAGAATTTCAGAGCAGATTGTTAAAAACACTCACATAATTTCTGATTACTATGTTAACGTAGTATCTCTTCCACAACCTATAACATATGTAAGTACAATTAGATCAAAATTAAAAAATCACACATACATATATACATAATTGGTCATTACAATCCTTCAGTCAGGATTACGACCACCTTCGGTCTACCATAAGTCAACTCTCAACGACAGATTTTTGGGAAACTTTTTCATGGTAATTTTTTTCTTCTCTCAGAGTTTTAGCCAGAAATCTGCTGAGAGGAAGTCGCCGAAGAAATAGTGTTTCATAATCCGTTTCGTTCGAAGTGTCTAACCTTGGGTTTAAAGCCAATCTAATGAGCCAATTCACTACTTACTAGACAATAAAAATTATTGGAAGTTAAAATTTTATTTGGAAAAGTAATTTTGTTGTGCAGAGTGCTACAGTAACAGATCTGAACGTCCCATAGCATTTTTTTTTTTGTTGGTCACATTGCAAATGATACGCCAAAGGAAATCATGTGTGTTTCCTTCTCTTAAATCACCTAATACCGACAGAAATAAAGAGAGTATACAATACGATACCAGAAATGTTTTTATCCGATAACAAAGAGCAGGCAAGGGTATTAAATAAACAACAAGGAATAACAGTTTATCCACAGCATAAAACCTTACTGCGCAGGCAGCAGCACTAACCTCGCTAAATTGCCTGCAATATGATGAACGTAAACTTTAGTTTACCGCAGCACAAGGCAGATGAAGGCAGATAATAGGCAGCATGGTGGTTAAAAAATAAAAATAAAAGCAAATAAAACGTCAAAAATAATAATAAACAAAAGGAATTTACATAAATAAGTGTAAAAAATAAATTATAAGAATAAAAGAAAAAACCCAACGGGTGCGCTGGAATACGTTTTCATAAGGCATTTTAAAAAAAGTGAAAAAAATCTAACAATTTCTTGTAATTGAAATTAATTGAAAATAAATATTCTTTAATAAGAAAAATAAAAGTAAATGAAAATATTTTGTGAACTAAGCAAATAACCAGGAGTCCTATATACGGAAGCATAAATAAAAAGAGAAGAGAAAGAGAAACTGTTAGAAAGTCTCTGTGCCTTCAAATGGAATTAAATCGCCTCCTTTTAAGTGTTTCTCTGCAATGTGAGTGTATATGCGAGTGTTTATTTATTACTTGAGACAACACACAATGACACAAATTAAAAACAAACAATAACAAGCAAATAATTACGTGCTAAAATCACTGTGAAATCTCTGCAATAAAAAGAAATCGTTTGAAATAATACACACAGTAAAAACAATAAAAGAAAATAAAATAAATGAAAATAACAACTACAACCAGAAATACATTGTAGTACTGAGCCTGCAGTGATTTTCGTATTTCCCATTTTAAACAGGTCACAAGCGTACATCCCAAGTAAGTCACTTAAGGGCAATTGCATTTAAAAATGTGTATGTAAAATACAAGTTTTTCAAATGATTTAATGCTGCATAAAGTAGCGATTAATTCCAATAATAATAGTGGACCTCTCTTTTGTAAGAGCAGTATAATGTAAAGGGTGTGCCATTTAAAATTTTAATTTAAAAATGCAATAAAAGAAAAAAGGTTTGAAATTTTGCCAAATTTTTTTTAATGTCTGTTGCGAAGTATAATTATTGCGTTTAGAAATGGAATTGTTTTTATGTCCTTCATAGGGCTGCCGCGACTGGTGTCACAGTACTTCATTCGATCGGGCCAAATTTCATGCACTTTTTCGAGTGTATGAGGGCGTATCTCGACAATGGCATCAAGAAGGTTTGTTTTCAAATGCTCAATTGTTTCTGGTTTGTCGACATAAATAGTTCAACTGTGTCCTATAGCAGCTTCTTGGTGGCCAACTCACATCAGCATTTCGGCTAATTAAACGACGATCAAACGTTTGACGCAATAAATTGATTGTCACATGAGATGTGTGGCAAGTTGGACCATCAATACTATGAAGAGCGGGTACAAAATATCGGTTGTCATAGTCATAGTTATTGTCACCATCGACCGTAGTGGTTGCGTTGTCCTGATGCCAATGATGCCGCACTAAACATTCAATCGTAATGGGCGCATTGGCTTCTGTAAGACTAGGTGTAGGTTGATGAACGAAATAAGATGATGTTTGATGATGCAGTCTCACTGGCTCAATAAATCCCAACTCAAATACAAACTTATTCATGCAGTGAAGATTTTGTGACAGAATAGAACGCCATAAGTATTGCCTGATTGAAAATAACCAATGGTTCAAATTTAAACCGATAGATAGCCTACTCTCTTTTAATTGATTTTCTAAAATTTACAGTTTGGTGTAGTAAATATGAAATAAACACAATCATTTTCAAATAATAAAACGAGAGAAAGTCGCCCTCTTAAACTGTATTAATCAATAGTAATATTATCTTACGACAAAACGCCAAAGCAATTTGTATGATGTGCTCACATGTCATTAATTTCCAGGAAATATCAGTCTTATGTCAATATCATCTGTGCCAAAAAGATTAAGAAACTATCTCGGTACGCAATTAAACTTTTGTTTCATGTATGAATTTGGCTTTGATTTATTGAAGCAACAATAAATAAAATTTCATTTAACATTAACAATAATTTGATTTGATAAAAACAACAGAAGGACGGAAATATTGAATTAAGATAACTATTAAACATTAAGCCCAGAAACGTGTGAGAAAATATAAGTAAATTATAATGTGTAATATATCTTAAATGATAAAGGGCATGAGAAAAGTTGTCAGTTATTTCACAAGGACAATAAATTACTTATTCTTTATACTTCAGACTAATGTTTGTATTACTTTTAATACTTTGATTAGTGTGCGTTCCATGCGCTGACCAACTGCTTTGATGAGTTCGGTGGAATTCGGTCAGCACAGACATCATTACGGGCCGCTATTCATACTCAAAGCTACCTCTCCAACCTACGTACCTACCTACTCTTTTGATTTATTCTTAGAACAAGTCTTACCAACATAAGTCTGCGAAATTATTGATAACGATTTGTAATCACAGATCCCTTAAGCGGAAGTGCACTCATATTCAAGTTCTTTCCTGGCAATATAGTATGTCACAGAGCATAATTAAACTGGAAGCACATTTTTGAGGCTTGCTGTTACAGAAGCAAGCTACTTAACAATGGCAAAAGTACTCAAGAAGTGAGATTAAGCCGAGGTTTTTGGCAAAGCTTAAGTTGTATCAACAAATGACTACTAAATATATTTTGTTGGCTATAAAGACATACAAACATAAACCAACATACATACAACCCTCAATCAGGATTGCGAGCTAGCTTCTTACACCACTTCAGAATTACAGATAAAATGACGATTCCGAGCGACCGATTTTTGAGAACCTATTTCATGACAATTTTATTAACTTTCAGAGTTTATGCCAGAAGAAATATTTTTTTTTTCGGTTTGTTGGAGATGTCTGGCCCAAGGTTTAAACCGAAGCCTCACGCCTAATAAACCAACAGAGTACCTATTGGACTACGGCGACTATGGCTACATAGGCGGAATTTATTTTACAAAATTGCTTTACTTACGTAAATTTGCAGATAAAAATTAATTAAAAACTATATGAACAATTTGATCCCCGAATGCAATAAATTAGAGTTTTTCTTTCATTAAGTTTTTTCTCTGATTTTTCAATCAATCATTTCTTTTTTTTAATAATCTGTTTAAATTTTTTTTACAATTTTTTTTTGGGGTGTTATGACACAGCAAATTGCAATTGTTTCTAGTATTGTGATGGCAATATTGCTCTTGAACACATACTGAAATTTAATGATTTTTTCATGTTGCTTTTTACTTTCCAACGATGGGAGGGAGAGCAATTTTTATGTAATTTAACCACACAAGAAACTCACACCCTTATGTAGTGTTTTGTTGTCTTTGGAACTTAAAGGTTACAAGGGGTTATCATGATGGCGGTCTGGTTATAAACAACCTTATTAACTTTAATACACATACACGTACATATTTTATCAAACTAACTTTGTATTGTATTTGTAGATATACAAACTTATTCCTACACATACTTAACCAGAAGATAAGTTTGTTTTTGTAGTTTGCGGTTGGTCTCATACATTTAAAATTTTTCAAATGAAAAATGATGTCACAACGACATGAAACAGGAGAAGAAAAACTTCAGTTGGCTCTGATTGTGTGGCAGTTTTCTTTTTGTTCTTGTTAGTCTTGTTTATTATGTTCATTTTTTTTCTTCTTTCCCTAACAGAAAAAGACAAACAACTTGGATGTTGATGAATTTTTGTTTATCAACAAATATTGGGGTTCGTTTACAAGTGAGTGTATGTGAAAGGAATGTAACTGCTGGTGCATATATTGCTATTCTCTATTCTCTATTTATGTGTGAGAATATGGGTGTAACAGAAACTTGATTTCCAAAATAGTAAGAAGGGAAGTTTTTTGACATTATTTAAGAGATTGAACACAATTTTTGTTTCTAGACAAGGAATTCTTTTCTTCTCTTTTGTGAGTCTCAACAACAGCATATACAACAAACATTTATTAAGTAAAACTAAAGCAACAAACGAAGGCAAAAAGGAATACTCACACACTCAAGTTAAATTACATGTAATATACACCGCAGGATATTTTAAATTTATTGTAAAAAGAACTGTAACAATAGTTTGTAAGCAAAAAGTAATTTTTAAAAGGAGGCAGTGGAATAAAATATTGGCTTCTGCCTAAAAATATTATATGTAGTATAGAATAGTGACAATAACAAAGCTTGGATTATAATAATGTTATCTTCTAATAAATTAGAGCAACTTTTAGAAAAAAATGCCATAAGATCTCTATCGGGTGTGGTGAATAACTCTAGGATCGTTAGGGAATGTTGTCGTTGTCTCGACCTTCCTTCTGAGCGTTTTAGTGTCTCACTGGTCTGGGTCCCCGGGCACAGTGACACTCCAAGGAACTGCAGGGCCGATGAGCTCGCCAGAGCTGGTGCACTTCTTCCGGAATCCTCTTCAGTAGACTTGGACATGCCATTCGGCCTCGGTCAAGCTGGCCATAATGCGGAAATTCTTTCTAGACGCCAACCTATCCTGGGTCAATGAAGAGTCCTGCTCCACTGCTAGACTCACTTGGCCTCTGATGGATAGAAGGCGTACCATCTAGTTACTTGGACATGGACATGGCTTCATCTCAATCACAGTGGATATGCTTACAGGTCATTGTGTTATGGGTAGACACGCGGAAGGATGCGGCTTCCATATAACGACTTCTGCCTTGGATGCAGATCCCCTGAAGAAGAGGAGACTATTATCCACTTTCTTTGTCAGTGCCCATCTCTTGCGAGGTGCAGATATAGGTTATTTGGCTCTCCATTTCTTCTCAGCTTGACGGAGCTATCATCTATTGATGTCAAGGATCAAGTGAAGGAAAAACCCTGAATGGGTTTTTGCGATCGTATTTGTATTCTAAGTAATATTGTGTGTGAGATTATACTCGTATATGTGTGTAAAAGGAGTTTTAAATAGAAAAACACTTAAAAGGATATGAAAAACTCAGAGATTTTCTGAACAGGTATGAATGTATAATATAAGCTCTTATTATAACAACGTTTTTAATACTTATTTACAACGAGTTTATAAAACAATACAGGGCTAAGTACGTCATATCAATTGACGGATGTACAATGAGGAGAATATAAAATTAAAGCTTAAAACTCACTCGATCTGGCTTATAAATATTCAGTAAAATGTAGAATATGATGATGTATTCATGTAAATACGTAAAAGTATACTCAGTGAAAATCTAATAACAATAAATAAAATAATAAAAAAAAAAAAAAATTCATATTAAAAATATTGTTTACTAGCAAATTATTTATTTTTATTATTGTAGAAAGAAATATATTTGTTGGTAAGTGGGTTACCAATACGAAAATCGCGTGCAAAGTTTCATTTTCTGTGTACTTTGTTTTGATATTAAATTTAAAGAGCTGCTTGCACAAATTGTGAAAATCTATGAAAATTATTGAATAATAAAAAACAAGCAATACTCACGTGCTCCATTTGAATTTCATTTTCTATGCAACTAGAACATTAGTAAGTCTTAAACTACAATATAGGTATATCATAGATCGGCTCTATCATTAAGCGTTTCCTATCTTTTAATTTAAATAAAACAAAATGTATTGGGATGAAGCCGCTGTAGTCTTGTGGATAGTGTGTTGGCTTATTAGACATGAGGCCGCGGTTCAAGCAACAGGTCAGACATCTCACTCAAATCGAAATATGAAAAATATTTCTTCGACGGTTCTTCTCAGTAGATTTCTGGTAAAAACTCTGAGAGTAAATAAAAATTCCCATGAAAATTTCTCAAAAAAAATTTATCGTTCGGACTCTACTTTTTTCCCGCCACTCATGTCATGAGTGGTGTGAGAAGCTAGGTCGTAATCCTGACTGTGGGATATCATTGGAATTTTTTGTTCTATTTAAGACCTCTTGATGCTATTATGCGTGAAATATAAAATCGATGAAGTAGTGGAGCGCATTCAAACTATGAAATTTTGCATGATTCTGGCTGAGTGTAACCGATGGCTTGGGTTGTGTTGGTTTTAAGGACCGCTGTGGTTTCAGATTTATTCGCAAATACCTGCGACTTCGGAAAATCACTTATGAGGTGGCCATGCCCACAAAGAGAGTAGAGTAGAATATGTAGCATGACATGAGCTGTGTGGCAAGCAGCGCTGTCGTTGGTGTCGGGATCATCCAATTTAGGCCAAAGGAAATTGGTAATAATCGACATTTACTGCTTGCAATTGACACGTGGTGACTGTGGTTTAAACCCAAATCGCGGAAAGAGCGCAAGCTCGGTGTGGCATTCCACTCTCAACCACTGTAAAAATCGGAGTTTAGATAGTCTCCCATCCCTAACCAAGAGGGAAGTCTTGTCCAAATGCAAGGCTTCGAATTGGTACTCAAGTATGGTGATGTGACCGGTGGTATGCTCATGCATATCATGTGGTTGCATCAACGTGCGTGGGAGCGCCGGTAGACGCATTGTTTCCACCCGTGCTTTGAGCACCGTGGGATATGCCGTCAAGGCGAAACTCACGTTAAACCCTGGACTAATGCTAGCAATTGACAGTGATGACATGGTCCACGTCGTTATTATAGGAAAATGGATCGCTGGCGCAGCAAGTCCAAAGTCAACTCAAAAAATTTTTACGGACGTAAACGTAGGACGTTCTAGGACCTCATGTGCATCGTCCTAAATTCAAAAAAAAAAATTGTTTGTTGACGTAATCAGTCGTCCAGTAGCGGGTCTCATTGCTGAACATTATTTTTCGTTGAATATTAGGGTCATTTGACAACTGCTCCAGAGTCCATTCAGCGAATACGTGTTAGTTAATTTATACACCCCTAGCGCTGATGACAGGTATTACTTTTTTCCTGAAATTTTCCATGAATTTTTCTCAGTTATGTGGTTATGTGTCAGCGATGATCCGTAGGATTTTGTTTTTGGGCTGAGGAATTGTTCATGCAATAAGCCCAAGCCGTCGTAAAATCCCTAAGAAAAAAATCCCAAGATTTAACATCGCACGATCTTGGCGATTAATGAAAATCAAGATTATTTGAGTTAGTTTGTTCTGGAAATGCATTGTATCACGTGCGGTATGGTGAAACTACCAGCCATTTGATAGCATCAATTGAATGAGTATTTTCTTGGCCCAAAACTAACGATTCTGTGTATTCAATAAGATCGTATTTATGGCTTTTTTTTGAAATTTTCTTCTCACTTTATCCTATGTACGTGTGAGCTACATGATATTCTATATATGTATTTAGATTCGTATACTCCACAGACAAATAGTATTGTTTTTAGCATGACATTATTTTTAGACGTTCTAATTTTATTTCTTTTTTTCTTACAAACCTTTTTTATTACTTTACTTATAGTTGTTTTTCTAATGAAGGATTATTTACAACCGTTTTTAATTAAATTCTTTCAGCCTCAGGTAATATTTGCTTAAAACTGCCATTAAACTGGAATGTTCGTATTTATTCCACATTTTTGCTTTCGACGTTATGCTAGAATTTATGTTTCCTCTTCTAAACTGTGACACATTAAAGACAGTGAAGGTTTTCCAATGGCATTATATGGTGAGTTTATATGATTACCTATGCATTCTCCCCATATGTTGTGTAATGCTCATTTTGTGTTTTTAAGATAATTTTTGCATTTAATTTGGAAAAATAGATTTTGCCAAAGCAATGTTTAATGTGAGGTAAAGAGATAATTTGAGTAAAAAATTAAGGGAATAAGAAATAGATTCCTTTCTGGCAATACTACAATTTGTATTTAGAGCTCATGGGCGATTTATCAACAGAGTTGGAATAGTAAAATTTTTTATTCGACTTTGTTGTCGTATCAAATCTCTTCAGTAACGTCGGTATAGAGTCTATAGATTAATTCAAGAAACGTTTTTTGTTAGAAGCCGCTACATAGTGAACTTTTTGATTAAATTTTCATAGTTAAATAAATTAAAATAAATAATAAAAAATAAGAAAAAAATGTAAAATAAAGCCATGAGAGTGAAAGGTTTGCTGAACATAAAAATCAATCAATATTTCTTAAAACGAAAGAGTTTGACTGTATAAGATATGTATGTATTCCGTCACAAGGAATATTATATTCAGTTGCACACTGTTTTGTAAGTAAGTTTGCCTTTTTATGATATTTTTGATATCCTTATTGTGCTGTTTTCATATTTTTGTTAACTATGACGTCGTCTACGATGATAACGTTGATAATGGCGATGACACACGCTTAATGGCAACTAATAAAATCAATAATCCAGACAGAGACCATAAAAACAAAATTAATTTTCTAACTGTATCACCTTTAGCTACTGTAAACATGTACAGTGAAAGAAAAAAGTCGGCATACACAGCTGTATTTACGCAGCTAGATTTATGGCGACGTTGTTCCCGCTATTTTTTATGTTCTTTCCCAGCAATTTCTACGTTATATTTTTTCAAATTCGGTTTTTCTTCGGTCTTATAACATTCTTCTCAATTTGATAACAATCAGTGGGAACAAAGCCTACATACGGTCGTATAAGACTTTTTTGTTTGTCTGCATTTTCTGTACGTTTGTGTGCAATTCTATTTAAAATTTTTTTTTTATTCATTTTTTATTTTCGAATTTTTTATGGCTTATTTTGAACAGTTTTAATAAAGTTAATTTTTATGTAACATTTGTTTTGATCGATTAATAACACTGTACTGTAATGCTACTTCAGAGCAGGGTATCAAGAATTAGCTCGATTTATTCTTGATCTTAAAAAACGAACAGAATACATAAATTGCCAGAAATCTGCTGAGAGCAAATCGCCGAAGAAAAATTTTTAATATTTTATGTTGTTGGAGATCTTCGATCTGAGGCTTGAACCGAGGCCTCAGGTCTAATAATTGGATGGAATTATTTGGATATGCCTTCATACACTAGCAGACTGGCATTAATAAAACTACCTACCCTTAAGAGTCGTCGAACAATGTTAAATATATCCTTCATGATTAATCTGATCAATGGTAATATTTGCTGTGAATTTTTGTTAAGATCTGTTAAATTCAATGTTCCTTGTCGTAACTTCCGCTGTTATAATCCTATTTATATTCAATTCTGCAGAACTAATTATGCTGTTGCTGATCCGTTAACTAGAATTTGCCGTCAATTTAATAATTTGTCAGACATTATCGACTTTTCTTTAAATTCTTGCGTTGTAAAACGGAACATTATTGTTTTTCTTAATACATAACTTTTCATATTTTCATTGTAACAATTGCTTGTATTTTTGTTGAGACTATTTGTAATTCTATTTAATTTTATTCGTACCTATTGTTGTTATTAGTCAGTAAGGAATTTGTCCATTGACTTAAATAAATAAATAAATAAATAAATAAATAAGCCAACACACTACGTACTAGACTACGGCAACTACTGAGGGTAAATAAATTGCCATGAAAAGTTTTTCAAAATCTGTCGTTTAGAGTCGACTTTAAATTGTAGATCCCGCCACTCATGTATAAAATTAACACGACAACATAAGTGGTGTGAGAAAGGAAAGCGTAATCCTGACTAAAGGGTTGTAATGACCAATTATGTAATAAAGAAATTGCCAAAAATATGGAATAACTCTTAGCTTGCGATGGACAATAATTCGAATGACACTTTTTTAAGGCTAGCATAACACATTGGTTGACATTTGCTTCTATAGCCGTCAAAGCGATGCTCCCTATGTGGCATGACTACAATAGGCGTCAAAAACGAAACAGTCATTTTAAGGCATTATGGCTGACACAAATGTGTACTTACCGTCGTACAAATACACCCAAACCTTTTTTACACGGTTGATACGTTCCAGTTGATAGCGTGTTAAAAATAACGCGTAAAAAAGACAAATATTATGTATGTATGTAAGTGTATAAACGAACAGAAAAGATATACATAGGATTGATGCAGCAGCCTACATATGCCTGTAAAATTGAATAACTTTATAAAAACGCACAGATTTAGCTCAATAGTATACACAGAGTTTTTATTTTATTTCATTTTATGATTGTAAAAAATTAAAAAACTTAAAACTTCTCTTCCATTTATAAAAATAAACTCTTAAGACAATTAGGAACGGAATTATTTTCAATAAAATTTTTTTTTTGTTTTATTCGGAGTCAGTTTCTGATAACAAGCGCATTCTCTTTAGCTGGGGTGGCTCAATATCAGTCTCGTCAGTAGAAATACTTATTCCTTCTACATCTTCAGAAGCTGCTTCTGGCGCTGGTTTATTTCTTTTAACAGCAAATTCTGTTATAGTGCGTTGTGATCCAACTTTGGAAAGCTCTTTATAGAGCTCTCTGTATCTAGCCATACATGTTTGTAGGCCTGATTGAAATTTCACAGCTCTTTCAAATATGTTATCACATGTCAAAAAGTGTTCTGCCAACTTATTTGCCATTTGAAGGCCGTCAAGTATCAACATGGCAGTTATTGAAAAAAACCGTGTTATTTCAAATTCGCGTAAAAAAAACCGCGTAAAAACAGGTTTGGGTGTAGATAAAAAGCAGTTTTTGAAATGAGATTTTTTCTTGCGTTCGAACTCTTCCCAATCTAGTAGCAACAAATTAGTACTACACAGAAGATATTGTGAGGGTACACTAATTACTCAATAAATGGTAGTCGAATTATATTATTGGCGGAGAGTGAATAACAAAAATGTTTGAGAAGAGTCATAAAGGGAAGTAAATTTTTTAACGATTTCTATGCCATTTTAACAATATATATTTTAAGTTCCCAGATAACGAATAGCATGAGTTGAAACCCTTCCATAGGACCAGAGTCACCACACACAACAGTCAGGATTATGACCTTGCTGCTAACACCACTAATGATGTGTGTATAATTTTAAACATAAGTGGCCGGGACCTACAGTTTAAAGTCGATTCCGTACTACACATTTTTGAAAAACATTTCATGGCAATTTTAGTTACTCGCAGAGTTCGCCGAAGAAGTATTATTTCATGTTGGAGATATCTGACCTAGGGTTTGAACCGAGGCCTCATGTCTAATAAGCCAACACACTACCTACCTGACTACCGCCACTACTATTTGACTCACTATGATTTTGAAATTTGACCCCCTTTCAATTCTTTGAATTTTTTTTTATATTTCTTAGTTCTCTATTCTGTCTGTCTCAAGTCAATAATGGGCACAATATTATACGCTGTATACGCTATTATATGTATATATGTCTTTACACACATATACATATATATTTATAAAGCATTACTTTGATGAAAATATGATACAAATGAGATACACTAGAGATACATATGGGAAGTTATTTTTAATACACTGTCGGGTATTTAATAAAATTTCAAGCCGAAATAATCTTATTTTGTAGGCTTTAAGCCCCCATTTCCATTTTCTTCTTTTTCCATTAGCTTCTTCACTCTCTTTCTTTTTCTCTTTCATACCTGTATAGATACCAATACATTCTCACGTATTGATAGTACATATACAAATTATCGATTAAATAAAATTAGGAAAGTGCAGAGTTCAAAGTGGAAGAATACATACATATATATCTGTATCTTAAATATTCATTCAAATGAAGAGAATCATGTGTATCTTTGTGAGTACAATTGTGTAAATGTTCTCGTATAATTTTCTTTATTCAATCGTGGCTATTGCTATGATTTATACACAGATTTCATCCCAACGGTTGATGCAGTAAGAGTCTATACTATGGAGTCCTTTTAAGTAAAATTGTATTGTTTTTATTTTGTGTGTTTCATCGTTTCGATTTCCATTTAATATATAATTAATAATTAATTAATTAAATTAAATACAATTAAGCAAATATTTTTATAGAATAAAGTTTAGTGCGTATATAAAAGAATAAATATAAATCGCCGTAATCTAGTGGATAGATAGATGGCTTATTACACGTGAGGCCATGATTAAAAAAAAATATATATTTTTTTCGCGATTTCGTCTCAGCAGTGTCCGGGCAAAAACTCTGATAGTAATGCCATGAAAAAGTTTTCTCAAAAGTCTATCGTTTGGAATCAAACTTACTTATGTATAAAAATTAACACACACATCGTAAGTGATGTGAGAAGCTAGGTCGTAATCCTGACCTAGGGATTGTAATGACCAATGTATTTGTGAATTAATTATTTATTAAAGCCTTCTAATATAACCCTTATTTTATAGAATTTCTTTGCAACTTCTTTAATTGAAAACCGACGACTCAATTAATTTTAAGCTTAAGTTTACTTCAGTCATTTACTATTCATTTTATTATTGACTGTTTTCAATCTGTGATAAATTTAACCACCACTTTATTGGAAATCTACAGAATAAAACACAACGATAAAGGAAAAACGAAAGTATGGATACTAACCATCCAACGGTTAATTACAAACCAATTAGTGTAGAAAATAAATTTTTTGGCTTTGCTCACTATTTTTTCAAATGACGAACATAAGTACGTACCTGTCTCAGAGACACAGCTATCGTCACGAGGTGGCATAGACTCATATACATATAACATGTTGAGTCAGAAAACACAACATTTGCTGGAAATTGATTTTTCGGTGGACATTTTTTTCAATATTTCCATTGGTTGTGTTACTCAATTAGCTACCTTTACATGTGTAGCCAAAACTGGGATTAATTTGTAGTAAAATAGTATAAGAGTATACCTCATGAACTACATACCTGGTGAGTTTATACTTGCTAAAACTTTGAGCAAATCGTAAGCAACAATAATGAGCAGCAGCAGCATCAAGTGACTTTTTAATGAGTTTAACGTTGTGGTACTTCAAAAGCAACAACAATCAACACTCAAAAACCAGTTAATATTCGCTAATGTTGTTTGCGGCACGTATTGGTGGAGGTACTCACAATTACCACAAAATAAGTTTAGTTGCTGCGGCCATTGGCTTAAGTGTTTAGACACTTTAGAAGGTCATGTAAGTGGCATTTACTAATTTAAGCTTAAAATAATATGTTAATGAAAGGAATAGAAATTGTTTTAATAATAAAAGTCAGTAAACCAGAAAATTTTTTAGCCTTTAGTTATTAATTTAAAACATTTTCTTAGAAACTATGGAAATTGTTTAAAATTGTGCATGAGAAATTTAGAAGTCCCTGGGATGGTCTCCATTTTTGCAAATTGTTTTGTTTTTCATCTTTCATCATCCATCACTTGTGGTGTTGATATGGTTTTAAAACCTTATTTTCAGTTAACTTGCCAACTAACTCATGTAAAGGATTCTTACTAAATTAATTTAAGAAGTGTGTAGTACTTTAAGCGAAATTTACTGTAGTAAATATTAATTATTTTTGAAACAAAGGCTCAAGGCGGAAATAAACCTTTTTAATAGCCTTTTGTAATCCAATTACAGTGTTAACGACTTTTTAATATGAGCGTTCCAGAGGAATATAAAATCCTTACTGCAAAGAGAAGCAAAATAAATTTCATTAAAAACGAAAATTATAAAGAAAAAATAAATTAAAAGTATAATAAATGTTTTCAAAGGAATATAACGAAGAAGCAAATACAATACAGTTTAAGGACGTTTCCGAATGCCGGATTTTTGGCCAGAAATCTGCTGAGAGGAAGTCGCCTGCGAAATATTTTTTATTTTATATAACTTCAATTGTATAATGACGCGTTGTAAAAAGGATTTCTTTTTATAGAGATAACGCATTATTTTTGAAATTAAAGATATGATGTCTATTTTCTTCAACCTGAAAGAAGGTGATACCAACAACAAACGTCATAGTCAGATCAAATGTCGCTTTCGCACCTGAGAGAGTAAGACTGCAAGAACATGTTCCTTTTATTTTTGTTAAGCAGTCGTTTATGGTTATTCTGATTATTTAAAATGGCGCGTTACATTGTGAAAACTTGTTATAAAGAATGGGTTTAAATTTGAAGCATCGGTTATTTCGAATCTGGCAATGCTTATATCATTTTATTCTGTTACAAAAACTTAGTATAATATCTCCACGGAACGTAATGAATCGATTTACGCTTGAGTAACGTTGGGGTTTATTGTGCTAACGAGAGAGAAACTGCACGCTGAGCGACACACTCGAAAAAGTCCTCGAAAATTGGTCTCATCGAATGTGGCACTGTGAGGCCAGCCGCGACAACCACATGAATGAAATAATATTCCATTTCTAACCGGAACAATTGTACTTCATCATAAAATAATAAATTTGGCAAAATAGCAAACCGTTTTTGTTTTATTGCATTTTAAAATTTTAACTTTTTAATGGCCCACCTTTTATGTTGTTTAATACTTTGCCTCTTTTTTATTTAATGTTGCATACTTTACAGATTTACATTACGAAGCATAAGCAGTCATACGTATGAGCAATATTTTTTAGTACATCAGAGTATTACATGTAACTCATACGCCTTAGTGTTGTTTGTTACTATGATTACTACTGGATGGAAAGCAAATTGTATTACGAAAAACGAACTTCACTGATTTAAAACAAAAAATTTTTATGTTTTTTAATTTTAAATTATTTTAAAATTAAAAAAAAAATTGGAAAATTGTTCACGCGAAAAAGTGCACCTAAAGTGTCAATTATTTGGAAAAAGGTTAAAAAAATTTTAAAAAACTGTGTCGATCCTGCTTGTCTTTTAAAAAAAGGAAATTTTAGCCGAAAATCAGAAAACATTAATTTTATCAAAATAAACTTGCAAGAAGCAGTGCATTTTAATGAAAAAAAACCTCAACAACCATGTTTACAAAATGCAACATATTCTGCATATAACTGAATGAACCATAAAAGCACTGGTAATACCATTAATTGGTAACGAAGCAGAGTGAAATCTAAATTAATTCCGATGAATGGCATTCTGAATACATAAAATTGTAGAATTTAGGGTTTAGAAGATCCTCATACAAGCAACGAGAAATAAATGCACCCACAAGAGAGACAACTAGTGCGGATTATGCTCACTATACATGTCTGATTCTAACATTTTTGAAGATAACGACAAAATTGCTAAGACTGTGTACGGAATTCATTACAGTAACATGATAATCGAATTCCCACAACTAATCGAAAAAGTTGGTCAGCGCAGGGGCTGCACTTTAACCATTACCTTACGCTGGAAACCAGCCTGAAAGTTTAATAAACGAAGCAATATCATTGATATCAATGTATGATAACTCCGTTAAGCTGACAAATAATGGAGAGCCAAATAACCTAAACCTGCACTTTGAAAGAGATTATCATTGCAAAATGAAGTGGATAATAGTTTTCTCCTCTTCAGCAGATCGACACCATGGCAGAAGTTGTTTGATTTGAGCTGCAGTCTTTCCATGTGTCTTTCCATTACGCAATGACCTGTAAGCATGGCCACTGTGATCGTAATGACATTGCGATTAAGATTGAGTAGTTCGTTGGTACGGCTTCTATCCATCGTGGTCCAAGTGAGTCTGGCACTGGAGAGAGATTCCTCCTTGACCCAGGCTAGGTTTTTGTCCTGGAAGAAGGAAGGTTAGTGGCATACCCATTTCGATTGGCGAGGGTTTCGGAAGAAGAGTAGCTGCTCGGGCGATGAGCTCTACTACTGCTAATGAGCCCTACGGTTACCTGGAATGTCCCTCCATCCAGCAACCCTAACAAGTGAGACACTGAAGCGCTCTGAAAGAACGTGGAGACAACGGCGAAACTCTCTAACGGGTTAAGAGTTGATCGTAAGGCTCGAGAATGATCTAAAAGCGTCTTGACTATCTGCAAAGATTGAGATATGAGTGAAAGAAGCACCATTGAGCAGCCTGGTAAATGCCTATCACCTCTGCATGAAGCACGCTTCAGTAATCCGGCAGTCGGACTGAAATGTTCAGGTACTATTGCCATAAAGAAAATCAAATGTTGATAAACTACCTGCAATTTGTATATGAATACATAAATATTATGCTTAAGGATATCTTACTTTAGTTGGTATTGTCCGCAAATATTTGCCGATTGATGTGAAACATGTTTTGCTGTACAAAAATAAAAAAACCGGAATAGAAATATTTGTATGCTTGTATTGGTTTCATACAAATATTTTCAACTTCCAGCCATTTCTGAAACATTCTTTAAATTTTTATCCGTTTAGTTCATGCATACCCATAGCATTGTTTGCATACAGTCAACGAATTGACTTCCAAAAAAAACTGATATTTTTTCATGTAATCGTTGTAAATGTTGAAAGTAAACATAATACAAATACATATGTAAATGTATGCTAATATGTATGTATGCTAATACATATGTAAATAGACAAACAAACAAGAGAGAAAAAAAAAATAAAGGAAAAGATGGACAAATATACAGCAGGAGGTACTAACGCTCATATGGTAAACTAAATAGACAGATATTCAGCAGGATATAAGGCAGCGTTATTACTTCTTTAAAAGTTGTTTTAACAGAAAATTATATTTTCATTTCTAGTCATTTTTCATTTGAAGCAAATGTTTTTCTTAGATTTTTCTTTTTATGTTTCACGCAGTCATTCATTCATTCATTCATTCATTCATTTTAGTGATAGCGAATGAAATGTCTGGAAGAAAAAAACCGCAATGCGGCATGTTATGCGCTTATGAGCTTCTCTTGATTTCAATGGAAGTGCTGCTAAAAACTATTTCGAATCAGCAAAGTTGTGCAATTGCAACACCAAATTTTTGTGATCCATACTACTTTCACCAAATGAACTCTTAAAATAAGGCATCCTGCACAGGTATTCATTTTAGCCATTTTAGCAGAAAACTTGTTTTGCAGACTAAGATAATTTATGGCATAATTATGTTATCATTAAAACCTCCGAATATGTTGTTGTTATAGGTTCCATAACATAGGAAATAGCATGATGCGTTCGTAACAATACAAACAGTTTCCATAGGGGCGCAGGATTGGACATGAAAAAATCTTGTGACCTGTATGAATATTTTACTATTTGGACCCCATGTAAGTAAGGTTATCCTACATAACTCCTGGCATTGATCTTTAGCCGACTCTATTTACTTTTTTTCGTAATACATACATACATATAGTGAGCGTCAAAAGAAACTGTACAAAAATATACATTAATAAATTACCGTTATGCAGACACCGTAGTCTAGTAAGTAGTGTGTTGGCTTATTAGACGTAAAGCCAGAGTTCGATCCCCAGGCCAGACATAAAAAAATACAAAAAATATTTCTTCGGTGACTTCTTCTCAGCAGATTTCTGGCAAAAAAGCTCTGAGAGTAAATAAAAATTGTCATGAAAATTTTCTTAAAAATTTGTCGTTCGGAGTCGACTTTAAAACTGTAGGTCCCGCCACTCATGTATAAAAACTAACGCACACAACATAAGTGGTGTAAGAAACTAGGTCGTAATCCTGACTGAAGGGTTGTAATGACCAATTATGTATGTAAATTACCGTTATTTTTATTTTAAAATTGTTTCATTGCCAGTTTGAACAAAAAAAAAAATTAGAAAAAATTAAAAAATATTTTCAAATCATTTCGGGCACTCTCCTTAAGTGGTAATAGTTGAGTTTGCCGATTATTAGAATATTATTTATAATGTACAATTATTTTTGACGCGCACTGTACATACATAACATAATTTGTTATTACAACCATTCAGTCAGGATTACGACCTTGCTTCTCTCACCACTTACGTTGTGTGTGTTAACTTTTTTTAAGAGTGGTCCCTGCACAGTTTGGAATCGACTCCGAATAATAAATTTTTGAGAAAACTTTCAAGGAAATTTTTATTTACTCTCAGAGTATTTATCAGAAATCTGCTGAGGGGAAGTCACCAAAGAAATATTTTTTCATATTTCGTTCTGTTGGAGATGTCTGACATGCGATTTGATCCGTTGAATTCACGTCTAATAAGCCAACACACTACCTATTAGACTATGGCGGCTCAATTTAACATGTAAATATAATTTCTTCTTAATTTACCCATACAGTTGGCATTATATTACAATAATTTAATAATGATTGATTATGTTAAACAGAAATATGTATATGAGTATACGAAAAAAGGTTGTATGTTAGTTTATTCGTTTACAGTGTATCAAAAAAAAAAACAAATACGAACACTACATATTTCCTTAATATTAAATAGAAATTAACTTAATTTATATAAAAATATTGTAATATAATATTGTATCAGGTTAATTTTTAATATTTCAATGCACTGTATATATAAAGGAATATACTGTGGACAGCAAAAGTGCGGCAATATATTTTAGCAATTTCATTAATTTTAGCCAAAAGTTTGTATAAAAATTTATGGTTTATATATTTATTTTATTAATTTATTTCTGTATTATTATAAAACAAACAATTTTTTAATGTTTTTCATAAAACAAGAATAAAATAAGGAAAAGTTTCAGAATACTCCATAGGTACCTCCAAGGAGAACCCTGAGTAAATTTAAAATTCAAACGCCTAATATTGGAAAATGTTATCCCTTGTATTTGGTAGAATATCACTTAAGGTCAAGCACTCCATTTAACCCATTTGGGATTGAGTGTACAAATTTTGTTCAGTGTTTTCTGGTGGCAACATGAGCAAGTTTTTCGGTTGACTTTTGTTTGAGGTTTAGTGATTACGTAATCATGTTTTCAAATGATTTCCTAAATATTCTGTTGAATTAATATCGGGACTTTGTGGAAGAGTATTAAGCCTGTGGGGACCTTTTTTTTGTCAAAATATATTGCCGTACTAAGACTTTTGTTGTCCACTGTATATAAGTGTATATTTCTTCATGGTTCATGTGTTTTTTAATGTCACTTAATGTCTAATTGTTTATTAATTATGTTAACACTTAGTAACGGAAATGACTTTAACCTTTTGTACATCAAACAACACAATCAAAAACAGTTACAACACCCAAACTACCATGTATTTTTTTGTTGTTTTTTTTTATTAGAATACAAAACACTTTTGAAGTTGATTTATTGCTTAAGAACTGCTTGACAGTTGAGCTTGAAAATGTGTTGGGGTTAGGGCACTTAAGTGGTCATATTCGTGTTCGTGATACTGCTAGTCGTGGTTGTGATATGTATTATAATTACAATACGGCAACATACAATTTATATTGTTCTATTGAAATTGAGAACATTTGCTTTGTATTGTTCTACTCTTAATAAAGGCATGATGAATGGGTGATTTGAAGAATTTTAGAGGCGGTATAGTTTAATTGGGTGCCACGAGATTGATATGTAATTACAAGTTCCACGCCAATAAATTTTAGTAGCGCTTTTGTTGGCATACATGAAAATGTTAATTGTTGTGGTGTTGTTTAGTTTATAGAAAGCAAATATATTTTTGGCGACATGGCCAGGTCTTTTAATTTGTATAATTTAAGGGAGAATAAATGTGGATTTATTTGAATTAACTTCGTCAGTTATATGCCAACCTTTATTAACTAATATTATATGATGAGCACAGAGAATAGATTCTGGTATCATGGTAAAGATTTGAATTAAAATTTCATTTTGAAATAGACTCCGAAATAGACTTCATCGCCGTAGTTTAAAAGGTAGTGCGTAAGCCTATTAGACACTAGGCCTCGGTTCAAATCCCATGTCAGACATCTCCAACAAAACGAAATAAGAAAATATATGTCTTCGTTGACTTTCTCGCAGCAGATTTTTGGCAAAAAATTACTATTTACTTTATTTAACAATGAATTTAAGAAGAATGAAAAACAAAAGGAAATAGAATACCAATACTCGACGACACTTACTTGAATGGAAAATGTAATGGATACACATTACAACGCAATTATAATTTTTTTACCTTTTTATACTTGGAAACATGAAAAACAACAAAAATAACAAATAAAAACAAGTGAAAAATTATAAAAAGAACAATGAAAAGAAGAAGGTCACAAGGAAAAAACTCACATAATAATAGAGGCCATTGGTAAGAGAAGGAAGTAAAAAGGCCAATATTAGCGTAGAGTGAGGTGCTTGCCATCAATCAAAGTTTTCTTTTAAGAATATTAAAGCGTAGGTAGCCGCAACAACCGCAACAGAATAAAAAAAAGCAAATAAATTTAAAAGAAATAAGACAAATAAAACTCAACTACTACAACAAAAATGACAAAACAAACAATGAATTAAGCGTGCTATTAAACCAAAACCTTACAAGACAATTCAAAAGCAATTTGGAAGATAAATTGTTACGAAGTCTTAGGTACAATGGATAGCTACGAAATAGAAATCATTGTTATAGTCGGATGATAGTATAAGAACCAGTAGAGGACTGCTAAAACAAAAAATCAAATCAAATAGTTAGTAAACATCGTATCCATCACTACCTCATTCCAGCTTAGGTCTCAATAAGCATAATGTGATGCTTGTAAAGGGAAAGGAGAATAGCAGTTAATTCTACAGCTACTGGTCTGCTGAATAAAGTCAACTTGCAAAAGGCTACCATGATGTCAATTTACGCCAATTCTTCATCAACTGTCTCTATCACTGTTACATTCCTTTAAGTTCTTTTAATGACGACAAATTTTGTTCGGATTTTGTTGCGCAATCCGGACGCGGATATGGATGTAAAGGGGCCAAATGGCCAGACGGGCTCCACTTCGAAGTAATACCACAGTAGTTCCAGAGTGGGCACAAAGAGTCCAAAAGATGAGAGGGAGATTTAGTGGGTGAGGGCCCCACACACGGGGGATAGTGACGTCTTCACCTATGGTGCGGTTAGGTACATTTACTCCTCCTCAGCGTAAAAAAAATAATGACAACAGGTGAGCCAATTCGCTAAAAAGTTCAGATAATAAAAGGCAATGACAAAAAAGCGATTAACGATCTTTCACTCACTTCCACATCATAATGACACCCGCAAATGATTTCAAGTGCAGGAACAGAACTAAATTTATGAATACCTAGTCATCATACAGTGACCGAAAATGAGGAACCGATTATTTTGGCTAATACAGACGCCGTATTGCATATTGTAGTAGCCGTAGTCTAGTAGGTAGTGTATTCGCTTAGTAGACGTGTGCCTAAAGTTCAAAGCCCAGGTCTGATAGACATCGCCAACAAAACAAAATATGAAAAAAATATCATCATCGATTTCCTCTGAGTAGATTTCTGGCAAAAACTCTAAAAGAAAATGAAAGTTGTCATGAAAAAGTTTCTCAAAAATCGGTCGTTCGGAGCCGACGCTCATGTATAAAAATTAACGCACACAAAATAAGAGGTGTGAATCTCAAAAATCTGTCGTTCGGATTCGACTTTAAACTGTAGGTCCCGCCACTCGTGCATAAAATTAACACACACAAGAGAGAAACTAGGTCGTAATCCTAACTGAAGGGTTGAAATGACCAATATATATATGTATGTATATTACGGCTTGAATTTGATGACCTGAAGACCTCCACCCTGTGTCATCAGCAAGACATCGCTATGTATCACACAGCTCGTTGTATACTGGATAATTTGAATGAGCAATTTGGCTACATGGTGATGTGGACGACCGATCCACCAGTTTTTTTCAGTCACAAGTGTATGCGTATGAGCAATAAACCACAGCGGTCAACATACATACATACATACATAATTGGTCATTACAACCCTTCAGTCAGGATTACGACCTAGTTTCTCTCTGTGTTAATTTTATACAGGAGTGGCGGTACCTACAGTTTAAAGTCGAATCCGAACGACAGATTTTTGAGAAACTTTTCATGGCAATTTGTATTTACTCTCAGAGTTTTTGCCAGAAATCTGCTGAGATGAAGTCGTCGAAGAAATACCTTTTGTATTTTTGTTTTGATGTCTGGCCTGGCTTTACGTCTTAGAAGCCAAAACACTACCCACTAGACTACGGCGACTAGCGGTCCTCAAAGCCAACATAAATCATGCTTTCTGACAAATTCATTTTGATTTATTCGTATCATGAAGCATTTAAAATTTCGCATTATTTAGTAAATTACACACTTCATTATGAATCCTTTTTAAAAAGTTGCTTAACCTGATAAACTTATTCTCCTATCTTTAAGAGCCCAACATTTTTTTGTAACACTTTGCGAGAAGATAACCTAATCAAATATAAAAAATTTCGTGTAATGGGTCACGTTAACAAATTTTCAATTTAAGAATTCTGCCATAAAGCTCTTATCTAAAATCGTTTTCACCAAATAAAAAAACGAAAATAAAATTTTTTTATTCTATAAAATCTAAACCTTCTTTCTATATAAAAACAGAAAAAAAAGAGAAAAACCCCTTTAAATATTTGTTGTATAAAGAAACGCATTTCTTGTGCGAAAATATTCACATCAATGACATGCAAAAGTATGCCACAAGAAAAAAAAAATGGGTTACAAGCAATCTTTTTCTTTCTTTTATTTTATTTTTTTTTTTTCTATCTTTTCTTTTCTTTTTACTCTTTTTTTACTATGTTTTATAAAAAAAATGCTATTGAAGGCTTTAAATTTTTTATAAAAAAAAAACAAAATATTTTGCGCCTAACCGAACAGAGTTCAAACCTCATGTAACGTCAAACAGTTTATATGAAAAGTACTTGAACAAAAGGTTCTGCCGTTTAAATAATTCATGTACCAGAAGAGCAACTTGAAAGAAATAAAATACAAGCAAAAGTGAGACAAAATATTCTTAAAAAAAAGAACTCGTTCGAGGTTTATTGTGGGCGTTGTTAATGGTGGCAATGCTGAAGATGCCTTTACTAATATGTTGTAATCATCTCTCTTAGTAAATACAGATGGCACTAATATAATACGGTACAAGAAAATTTAAATTAACCAATAAGATTTAAAACAACCAAGTAAGGATAGAAGCGAGCGATATTCGACTCTAGCAAGGGGACAGGCAATTAGCAAAAGTTCCCAACCTTGGGGTTTTAATAGTTTTTAAGTAAACTTTGGAGAAGAGTATTCCTTAAAATGAAGCAATTGAGTTCGGCGTAGGTCTCCTATAATATCCTGGAGCATAGTATGCTGATGCAATTGATATTCAGCTTTGGCTTTATA
This sequence comes from Sarcophaga carnaria, assembly GCA_958299815.1. Lineage (NCBI taxonomy): Eukaryota > Metazoa > Arthropoda > Insecta > Diptera > Sarcophagidae > Sarcophaga > Sarcophaga carnaria. Next base: position 48,612,231 of record OY283150.1, read on the forward strand.
TACATATACAGTCGTTGTTAGTGATTCAGTGCAAAAATGAATTATTTTTATTTTTACTTCAACTTTACTTCAACTTTACTTCAACTTTACTTCAACTTTACTTTAACATTACTTTAACTTTACTTCAACTTTACTTCAACTTTACTTCAACTTTACTTTAACTTTACTTCAACTTTACTTCAACTTTACTTCAACTTTACTTCAACTTTACTTCAACTTTACTTCAACTTTACTTCAACTTTACTTCAACTTTACTTCAACTTTACTTCAACTTTACTTCAACTTTACTTCAACTTTACTTCAACTTTACTTCAACTTTACTTTAACATTACTTCAACTTTACTTCAATTTTACTTCAACTTTACTTCAACTATACTTCAACTTTACTTCAACATTACTTTAACTTTACTTCAACTTTACTTCAACTTTACTTCAATTTTACTTCAACTTTACTTCAACTTTACTTCAACTTTACTTCAACTTTACTTCAACTTTACTTCAACTTTACTTCAACTTTACTTTAACTTTACTTCAACTTTGCTTTAACTTTACTTCAACTTTACTTTAACTTTACTTCAACTATACTTTAACTTCACTTCAACTTTCATGTTCAGTCCGTCACGTTGCTAGTGTAAATCATACACCAATATTGTGCGTTTTGCTTTTCTCGAACTTCGAACCCATTACCCCGAGACCAGTAGTTTCGCACACTACCAAACAGAGAATAGAAGCACCTAAACGTCGACTTTCTTCGGGTATCCAGTTTTCCTCAACTGGTTAATGTTTTTTTGGAGATGAATTCGTAGTTTCCTGGGGTCGTCAACGTCGTTTAAATGTAAGTTTTCCTACAGATGCCTTGATGAAATACATTAGCAAATAGGCTGGACCACAAAATGATTTTGATACTGAATTTTCCTTCAAAATTTTATTCTCTGAGGAAGACCACTTTTAGTTCATTTGAAGCAACTGAAATCTACAAGCTTTCATCTACAAAAAATTACTATTTTGTACGCTGTCATAACATCCATATGTTATCTGAATATTACTATCCAACAGGCTGAAGCCACATTCCACACAATTGTTGCAATTGACTCAAATAAGCATTTGATGAAAAAGCAACGTTGTGGTATAATTAATTAGCCAACAAGATCGCGTGATTTAGTCCCTTTGGATTATTTTCCTTGATATTATGTAAAGTTACTCTTCTACCTTGGTAAACTAGAGACATTTGAATGCCTGGAAATTAAGCGCAGATTTATTACGTGTGAAAAGTTTGTATAAACTTGTTTTTAACATTACGCCCTGGAAGAACAAGTTGTTGCGGCCACATGACCGAAATCATGTTTAACCGTAGATCGAGCTTTGTATAAAAAATTATACATTTCAATATTTCAATATTTCGTATAACATTAATTCAGAAAAAGTTAGATGTCTGATTTTTTTTAATTCGTTAGTATTGTTATCGCCATTATTTTAAACCATACAGGGGTTAAAAAATTCAAAAACTTCATAATTCTGGCTTATGTATCATTTTTGATACTTACGACTTTCCTGTCCATTCTTTGGTGTTGTGGACGTCAGACCAAGGTTTATACCTCAGGTCAGACATTTCCAATTTACACCGAAAGGTTGTAATGGCGGATTATTTATGTATATATATAATATTCCTGCTATTGAAGACTCTAAAGAAGAAGAAAACTGAAGAAATTGAATTGACGAAAGTAATGGCAGCAAAAAACATTTATCGCCTGTACAACTTTATCGATGGTACTACTTGGAACAGAGAACCGTATGCTTTTAGTAGTTTGAGAAGAGAAAATATTACCAATTTTCACACAGATTGCTAGCAGCTGTTTCCTGAAATATAGAGTCTTTCTTTCTGCTATTCTCATATTTATCTCACATGACAAACAAATATTAGAAAAAAAGTGTTTTGTCCTATGTTTTATTTCATTTTCATATTTCCACAGAAGGACAATATTTCGTTTAACTACGTACGTATGAGATAACAGAATCGTTCGCTTTGATAATGTGTTTCTCGGTACTGATGATAAATTTACACCCATGACGCCTTTTCTAATAATGAGTTGGAAGTCTTTCGGCCTTTAATAATACCAATAATTTTGTCGCTGTAGATGAGTAACTAATTGAATTTTGTGGTCGTTGTAAATTTCATGGTCCACCGAAATTGAATTGGCAGTTTTAGATTTTAGTACATGCTACGTGAGTAGTAACTACTTACAGACGTATTTGAAGAAACCTGTATCCGGGAAACCAGAGAGGAATCAAAGCATGAGCATTGTAATTGACTAAATCGATGTCCATTGCAATGGTTTGTACCATCAGGTTTCAAACAATTGGAAACTTATAAATTGCCACAAACCAGGGGTGCTAGATGTCAAATTGTTACCATTTAGAAAAAAATAAAACCAAGCTGGCATGAAGTTTTTGATGTTTTCATGTCAAACATTTTTTCGTACATTTCACAAAAGTGATAATAAAATGTAGTAATGTAAAATGGTTTTATTAAAATGAACTAAAATAAATAAATTACATTTAAATCTTGTAACAAAATCTATCAATAATTGCGAAAATTCTATGAAATACAAGTATGTATCAAAAGTTATACATACGCTAGAATCATGAAATTTTTTAACGCTCGATCTACGGTTAAACATTAACGTCACAACCTTAAAAGGAAATGATCTTTACATAAATAAATAAATAATAACAAATAATGTGAAGACACAATAAATCTTAATACAATTTTTCCTCCATTCGAGAGTCAACTGTACATAAATATTAACAGACAAGTCAAGTGTAAGTGTTAAGAAATAAGAATTCAACACAATTTTTTTTTTATTTTTTCTCAAAAGTTTCAAGACTTTTTGTTCTTTAAATACGCCATAAATAGACAACAACGCCAATGCCATGAAAAATGCCTAAGGACATGTATTTTAAAGACAATCTAAATTAAACAGGCTTTTAAACAATTGAAAAAGATGAATATAACATCATAATACCAATTTAACTTTCTTTAAAAAATCGTATTAAAAATTCCATTTAAGAAAAATAAAATTGTAGTCATTATTCTACGTAAAAGAAATATGCTAGAGAAACATATGATTCTAGAACCTTGGCATAAATCAGCACTTTCTGTAATTGAATGAACTTTTCTCAACCATACTTACAGTTTTATAAATATGTGGACTTTAAACACATTGCCTTGGGCTGGTCATATTCTGTTAATAAATTCTGCATGACCAGACATCTTTCATCTCACGATCTCAAATACTGGGCAATGTGAAAGAAGGTATGTGTACTCATGTGCTAGTGTCCTGTTATAAATTCTGTTTCTAAAATGGACTCTATTCAGCTACAATGTAAATTTTGTTCAGCATAACAGTTCAGCTTTCTCTGCTGCTTCTACAAGTGGATTTATTATTCAATTTTTCGTTTCCAAATGGGTAATTTCTGTAAGACCAATTATTTTTTTTTTTGCCATGCACAATCTAGGATTTAACTGTTCTGAACTGATTTTATACCCGATTTCAGAGCGTGATAAATACATATGTTTGTATTTTTATTGTAAAACCAGAAGCGACACCATTTACTTAATAAAGTGAACCAAAACATTTTTTTCTTTTTCCTTTTAAGTCCACGTTTCATTGTGTCGCATTCATTACCGCGTTCGCAGCCCCTTGTTTTGTCAACATATCTAGTGGTTGCCATTCAAGAATAGCACGCAATGCGCATCACTATTCTGTTTAGTTACAAAACTCTTAACCGTAGATCGAACCTTAAAAAAACTTCATAATTCTAACTTATGTATCACTTTTGATACATACTTGTAGTACAAGGAATTGTCACGATTATGGAGAGATTTTGTTAAAAAATTTAAATATTTTAATTAATTTTAATAAACCTATTTATTTACTATTATTACAATTTATTATCAATTTTCGTCTAATAAGCCACACACTACCTACTAGACCACGGCGACTTCGATCAATACCAAGCATTACTCCGTAAATCTCTTTATGAAGCTTGATTTATATAAATAATAAAAATAAATTAATTTCCCTAACAATCACTGTAAGTATTCCATCATTAAGTATCAAATTTCAATTAAAATCACAGGAGGTAATTTTCATTTTCCACAATAAAACTACAAAGTTTTTGAATTCTGTTACTAAAAAACTTTAATTTGAGATGAAAATATACCAAAAAGGAACATAAAAACATAAGCATCATTATTTAAATATATTTTCTTTAATTTTCTTACCTTTTAGGCGAACAAAAAATTGAATTTTTTTAAATCTTAAAAAAGGATATATGGGCTGCTCTGAAAGTATGATAGCGAATACCAAACTATTTACACAGTATTATTTCTTACATAAAACTACAAGTTGTGTGATAAAAGTTTTATGCAAATGGTTAAAATGTTCTAACAAAAAATTAAGATAAATATATATTTTTTTTTTTTAGAAAAAAAATCTTTTCATTCGAATTTCAAGAAAGGCTTTAAGCATGATTATTAAAGGCTGCAAGACTTTCAGCTCATTTTTTGAAAAGGCGTAATAGATGTAAATATATCATTATACTAGTTGACCGAAATATTATCGTTTGTAATAAAACATGGGATGAAACATATTTTTCTAATGTTTGTCTGTCACGTGAGATAAATGGGAGAAGAACAGTAAGAAATACTCTACAAGATTTCAGGAAACAGCTGCTAGCAATCTGCGTGAAAATTGGTAACATTTTTTTCCCAAACTACTAAAGGCAGTTTGTTCTGTTCCAAGTAGTACCATCTTTGGCGATAAACATCCTGTTATCATGTTTGTTGCAGCCAATACTTTCTTCAGTTCATAAGACGAGCTTCTATTTTCTTCTTCTTCAAAGTCTTTAGCAGCAGGAATATTACTTACATATATAATTAATATATAATCGGTCATTACAACCTTTCGTTATAAATTGGAAATGTCTGAACCTGAGGTTTGAACCTCGGTCTGACGTCTAATAATGTAACACGCTACATACGACTACGACTACTTCAATCAATATTAAGAACATATCAAGAATAGAAAATTCAATCTTTTCACTTTCTTCACACACTTACATAACACTCAATTCCTTCTGAGAAAACATAAATAATGTACTATTTGCGTTAAAACTTCACAAAGTCTTTGAAATCTTAAAAAAATTACATACACGACACCAAAAAATCTCTAGGAATGTCGTATGTATCAAAAATGGTACATAAGCCAGAATTATGAAGTTTTTGAATTTTGTAACCCCTGTTTGAAATTTTCTTTTTTTATTTGTTTTAAAATAATGGCGATAACGATACTTAGGAATTAAAAAATATCAGTCATCTAACTTTTTCTGAATTAAAGTTATGTAGTCTAAAAAATTTAAATGTATCATTTTTGATAGAAAGCTCGATCTACGGTTAAAAGCGTGAAATGAAGTTATGATTAGGATACCATTTCTAAGGGCCTTCTCAACGGTTTTCTTTAAATCTACTAAATCCAAAGCCTTTATTACAACACTTCAGTCAGGATTACGACCTAGATTCTTAAACCACTTATGTTTTGAGTGTTTGTTTTATAAATGAGCTGCGGGACCTACAGTTTAAAGCGACTCTGAACGACAGATTTTTGGGAAACTTTTCATGGCAATTTTTATTTTTTATTTACTCTCAGAGTTTTTGCCAGAATTCTGGTGACAGGAAGTCCCGAAGAAATATTTTTTCGTAGTCCGTTTTGTTGGAACGTCTAATGGCCTCACGACTAATAAGCCTACTTGATTACGGCAACTTCTCAGCATGATGATCTCTTTACTATCTGTAGGTCCCGCCACTCATGAATAGAATTAACACACACAATATGGGTGCTGTGAGAAGCTAGGTCGTAATCCTAACTGAAGGGGTGTAATGACCAATTATGTATGTATTTGATTTAAAACGTTCCATAATATATACAAAAATGTCATTTAATTTCAATATTTTAATCGCTCTAAAGTATTGTATCTCATCTCATTATTAAAACACATTTTGTTTTGAACTATTGTTGCTACTTCTTTAAATTCAAGACGCATGTAAAATGTAAAAAATCTTGTGTAAAATTTTAATTAAAAAATGAAATTGAATTCTAGTGATTCCATAGATATTCCAAATACATGCCGTTTATTTAATTTGTTTTACAAATTTTATGAAAAACATTTTCTAAAAAAACTACAACTCATACTGCTGTCTGTGTATAATCTTGTCTTGCTGAGAACAAATGTGTGTGGTTTATATAGGAAAGGAGAAATTATTTTGACAAAAAAGAGAGAGAGAGAAAAAAAAGAAATGAAGGAAAGAAACATTTTAATTTTTCATCACATTCTCTGTACTTTCCCCCTGGTTTCTTGTATTTTGTTGCAAATGTTTGCACAGTTGAAAGCAATGAAATTAGATTACAGTTCGTTACGTTTAAGCAAACATACACACTTACCTTCCTTCAATATAAAAAATAAGTGTTTATAAGGTACGTAGGTATGTGTGTAAAAGTTTTAAACGCACACGCATCCTTGTGGCAAAATTTTCCTTTTTTTTGCCTCTTCCATTTGTTTTTCTTGTTATTTTTTGCCTTTATGTTGTATACCAACAAACAAGATTTTTAATTAAGTTGATTACACTTTAAATCCCTGAAATGTTATAATTCAAGAAATGCTACACAGAAAGGTACTTTTGTTGTTGTTAAGAACCAGATAAAGATGTTGTTGTTGAGAACCAGATAAAGATGTTGTTGTTGTCGTTGTCTTGTCATATGTATTAAGCTGAACAACACGCTGTCGTTATTACAACCAACCATCAATGTTATCATGGATAACTTTATTGTCATTATCATCACCGTCATTGTGATTATAATGGCGATGATGATAATCATCAAACAAAACGTCTGTGTTAAACATTTTAGTTGCTGTCACTGGCAATTTTCCTGTCGTCAGTCTCATCATTTAACTACACAAACATAAGCACAACAAAAATAAGAAATATTGTGGGAAAACAGGAGAAGAATAATACAGGAAAAGTTAAACGAAAATGAAAACATGTTTGGTGGTAAACATTTGATTAGACAGCGAGCAGTATTGACTCTGACTAACATAACTGTAATAGAATAATCTTAAACATACGTTATTATCCCTAATCTTTTGAGTATCTTACCCAGAAATACTCAATTTTATGGTACCATATGAGACAGCAATTCACATAATATCCGCTGGATTATACAGACCATCAAAAACTGTGCTATTTAAAAATTTTGGTTGGGATATATTGAGAACCTAGCACTACTAGGTTCCTAGTTTGGTTTCTATGTAAAAATTGTAAATAGCTGTGTAATCGTCCACTTTTCTAGGTAAGTGCTAATGCAGAACGTATCGCTATTTATTTATATCCTGCAACAAAGATTTCCGCACTTTGACAATTGATAACGGCCATCTGATACACACGTAATCGGTCATTACAACCTTTCAGTCAGGATTACGATCTAGCTTCTCACACCACTTATGTTGGGTCCGTTAATTTTTTGGATGAGTAGCAGGATTTAGAATTTAAAGTCGACTACGGAGAACAAATTTTTTGAGAAAGTTTTCATGGCAATTATATTTACACTCACAGTTTTTGCCAGAATATTTCACAATTTCGTTTTGATGTCTGACCTGGTGTTTGAACCGTGGCCTTACATCTAATAAGCCGACACACTACCTACTACAAGGGCCATCTTTTTGGAGCTATATCTGTCAAATTAGTTGTCATTTATTTAGATTGTTTAGGCCAAACACTACAATGACGCGTGTTCGCTGAATGGGCTTTGGAGCTGTTGGCTACTGACCTTAGTTTTCATCATAAAACCATGTTCAGCGATGAGGCTCAAAAAGATTAATTAATTTAGGACCATGCCCATCCACTAGAGGTCCAAGAAATTCCATTGCATCTAAGCAGCATCAACGTCTTTGAGGCAGCATAAATGTTGGTTCGTGTCTCTACGAAAATGATTTTGTCCAGGCCGTTACTGCTTATGGCCTGACTTATATGACCTGGAGACCACCGACGTGTAGTTGCCAAATCAATTTGAAAGGATAAAGCTTTCAACAATATGTGCAAATAATACAATTATTTTATCAAAATGTTTGTTCAGTTCAGGCAGTCCTGCCGAGAAAACTATTCCCAATGTGGTATATAAATCCAGGTCTACTGATTCTGAAAACTGTCGTCCAATCCCGTTTTCGTGAAAGGGTGCAGGAGAATACGAGGCAGTCGATTTTGCGTTACACACAAGAACTCTTGCAGACTACAATTTTAAGAATTTCGCGCCTCGACTTTGTCCTGCAACCCGACAAAACTCAACTGACACAGGAACGGAAGGAAACGGCCATGAATAATGACGTGTGCTCGCTAAATATGCACTGAAGCAGTTGGCAGTGAAGTCTAATTTTCATCGACAAATCATCTTTCTGGATAAAGGGGAACATGAAAAAATAATCATCAATTTCGGCACGATACCAATCGACATAAGTTTAAGGAGCATCGAATGTCTCCGCTTAGTTTAATTTTAGAATTAATTGGTGGAATCAGTGGTCATCTTTATGAACGACATTGGGCTACCCATCACTGCCAACGGTGAGCACTATAAGTGTGCAATAAGCAACTCCTTTTGATCTGATTTGGATGATGTGAACACCAATGTTATGTGGTTTAAACCAATGACATGTAATTTTGACGTGCCGCAAAGATTTGAGGGTATGATCATCTCACGTGGTGGTGATATGAATAAGCCACAGCAAGGCTGTACTTTTGGGGTTCCTCTTTTCTTGTTTATAGCCAATGGAGTCTAATTTTCCTGTTTTTTTTTAATAAAGTTTTCTGCGTTTTATTAAATTTTTTCAAATTTATTTATTTCTTTACAGTTATTAACTTATTCATGTTCCAAAAGTTTTTATTTGGAACTTTTATTGAAGGCAGGTTCAAAATGGTATGAGCATGATTAGATTTATCAGCCATCGAGAACTGCAGTGAGCCCCAGGGATTTATTAGAACTCATACTGGTCTGATCGTCGTAGACTGTAAAGATCTCTTCAAACTAACGCTGCTTCTATTGATTAACCTGATTTCGATAATCTGATGTTCGATAGCAAATCTTTGATATATTTGAAGTAAAAAAATTTGACTGAAATATGCCATAAAATGCGGCTTTTCTTGTAGAATATACTCCGTGTGTAGGAGAACTGAGGAATATATCAAATGGAAAAAGCTAAAAAGTGTACAAAAAATTGTGAATTTTTTTTAATTAAAATCAGTACTAAAAGCGTAAAATTAAATACATCAAGAACAGTAGAAATAGACATTGGAAGTATCATATTACCTTAGAAAACTCCAGCATAACAACCTAAAGTACAAAGGGTTAAAATGTATTAAAATTGTAGGTTAATTTGAAGGGTAAAGAAAGACTTCCTGAACTCTAGAAACACTACGCTTTAATATAAGATACGCTCCTTAAATAAAATATTTCATTAACGAAATAAATTTAACGTTTCCCATAAACTCACAAAAGAAAAAAATGAAAACTTTCCTTGTCAACAAAGATATAAACAAGAAATTCTTAACAAATTCCAACAACTTTGTCTATAAAATAAACACACACACATATATTTATGTTGTCACATAAATAATATATCCACCACGTTATCTTACAATGTAAGTCTCACACGTACAAAAGTATTGGAGGAAAAGTAAAAATTGCATGTAAAATAATATGAAAACAAGAAAGCAACAATTTTGTATGGCAACAGAAATGATTGTGTCTGCCAGATACGAATTATTTGTTTCCTTAATTTTATTTCTTCTTTTTTTATGAAACAATAACAACAACACCAATTGCTATAAATAAACGGCGGAAAAAGAAATGAAAACAATTGATAAAATCCTCATAAAAATAACTTCGTTACAGAACTCATAAAACAAATGAGAAAACTATCGTCGGTTGAAGATGGTTGTGTTACTGTCTGGTAACTCAGGGTATATATTTGTGGCCTTTTGAAATTGTATGTATTTATGTATTTTTCTTATTGGCTCAAGACCATTTTCGAGTTTATTTGTATTGAAAATTTGTAATGTAAGCGCACAATTTTCTAAAAATAAGAGGCTGTTGTTGCTTAAAAAAATTTAATTTTCCAAACAATTAGAAACAATGTATCCAAGCAGAAATCTGGTTTGAAATGTAGTAAATCTGACCTTTTTTGTTTAATTGAGTAGTAGTCTAATGAGTAGTGTGTTGGCTTATTCTTCTGCGACTTCCTCTCAGCAGATTTCTGGCAAAAACTATGAGAGTAAATAAAAATCGCCAATGAAAAGTTTTTCAAAAATCTGTCGTTCGGAATCTTCTTTAAACTGTAGATACTGCCACTCATGTGTAAAAATTAATACAGAAGCTAGATCACAATCCTGACTGAAGAGTTGTAATAACCAATTATGTATTTATGTATGTGTGTTTTCTTTTGCCATCGAGTACGACTTGTCTTAGAACACATAACTTTTCCTCTGGCAGATATTGTAACAATATAAGTCTTCTCCTCGCTATAACAAATATAATTATAATTTCTGCTGAGTGGCAGGAGACGCAGTCTTCCTGAAACCACATGTAGTATAGATCAAAGTCATTCAGTTAGAGATTTTACAACTCCGTCATCATGTGCCTCTAACGAGTAATATTGACAGTCACTACAATTTTTGTATCGTCTTTAAAAAACTAAGACCCACTTAAGCTGTCTAATCAAAACCATCACCAGACACAAAACTTCATAACCAATTAAGTTTTTTCAAATGTTTGGCCGCTCTTTGAATGGTTGACACTTTAGGTGGACTTTGTTGACTGCAAAATCTTCAATATTTGTAATCGGTCCAGCATACAGTCATTACAATCCTTCAGTCACGATTACGAACTGTTTCTCACACCACTTACGTTGTGTGTGTAAATTTTATAGATGAGTGGCGGGGTTTACAGTTTAAAGTCGACTCCGAACGACAGATTTTTGAGAAATTTTTCAAGTCAATTTAATTTACTCTCAGAGTTGCAAAGACGTTTTTTTCATATTTCAATTTGAACCGTGGCATCACTTTTTATAAGCCCACGCACTACCGACTACACTACGACGTCTACAAGCATAACTTTTACACAATTACAAGATGAAGTCATTTCAAGGACTTTATGAAATGACCCATGCGACAGTTTCCAAATTTCAAGGTTGCCTTTTGCACAGAAAAATGAACACAATTTAAAAAGTGCACTCTTACTAAGGTACGCTGTACAATACTAAATACATACATAATTGGTCACTACAACCCTTCAGTCAGGATTACGACCTACTTTCTCACACCAGTTATGTTGTGTGTGTTAATTTTATACATGAGTGGTGGGACCGACAGTTAAAGTCGACTCTGAACGACAGATTTTTGAGAAACTTTTCATGGCAATTTTTATTTACTCTCAGAGTTTTTGCCAGAAATCTGCTGAGAGAAAGTCTCCGAAGAAATACTTTATGTATTTTTGTTTTGATGTCTGAGCTGGCGATCGAACCCTGGCTTTACGTCTAATAAGCCAACGCACTACCTACTAGACTACGGCGACTTCCCTGTACAGTAGTACATATTTTTAATTTTCAATCTGAGATTTTTTTAAGACTAACACTCAGGAGCTGACTTCAACTCATGCAGTGCATTGTGTTTGAATAACAAAGATACAGTTATACCACAAAGAATAAGAAGAAACACGATAAATTGTATTTTTGGAACATTGCTCTTTTTTAATTTTCATACATACATAATTGGTCATTACATGACACCATTTATGTTGTGTGCCTTAATGTAATACATGGCTGGCGGGACCTAAAGTTTAATGGTATTTTTTTTACTCTCAGGGTTTTTGCCAGAAATCTGTTGGGAAGAAGTCGCCGAAGAAATATTTGTTCGTATTTCGTTTTGTTAAAGATGTCTGACCTGAGGTTTGAACAGTGGCCTCATATCTAATAAGCCAAAACACTACCTACTAGACTGCTGCGATCCTTTAAAAAAGTAATTATATTTTTTTTTTAATTTTGAGACAAAATTCCAAGTAAATACGATTATGAAGTGGGACATTAATAGTTGCAGTATATTCTATTTGTCTTGACATCATTCGATTTTTGAAGCAAGACAGCTGAACCTACTTCTATAAATTTCAATATCTTCCAGGTTAAAAAATCATAATATTACTATGATAACAAGAAGTACTCTTTCCCAATGGTACAATGAACCTCGGTGCATTATTGTAGGGTGTTATGACAGAATTTCATTTTAATTTCTTCTTCTCATTGTCATTGTGATTCGCTTTCTGACTAAAGCGCACGTAAAAATAAATTAAATATTTTGAAATCCTTTTTACTCATTCCTTTGCTTTGCCGGTACGTCTCTTAATTTATGTTTATTTTTATGCGCTGTTTTTGTTGTTGTTGTTCCTGTTAAACATAAACATTTGTATGATAAATGGGTTTGTTGTGTATGTCATACTATGCTGGCCTGGTATTAAAATTTTTTTCCTTTTTGTTATTCTGTTATTCAGAAAGGTTGCCTTCACGTAATCAAAGTTTGAAAGTTTTTTGCTCGTATATGAAAAGCGGATAGAAAACCAATTCAAACAAAATGTTTTCCATTAAGTAGTCAATACAAATGTACAAACGTTTTTGTTTTAGACACTGAAAGGGTCTTTTAGCTACAGTTTCAATTTTATATTCAAATAAAATTTAAATAAATTAAAGCAAAGTAATATTTTGCGTTTTTAGTAAATCTTAAGAGTAGGTCTATGGTACGTATGAAAAATATTAATTTTTCACTTTATATACCATACGCCCTGCTGTACTTCCATGAAAAGATATTTTATTTCATTTTGAATATCGATGAAAATATTGATTAGAACCAACTGCTTAAATCACTGACATTCTTAATTGGTCATTGCAACCCCTTTAGTCAGGATTACAAGCTATATCACATCACCCATATTATCCATGAGTAGTGTGCACTACTTTCCATAGAAATTTTCACATTTTCAGAGTTTTAGCCAGTTTAGTCTATTGAAAGGAGCTGGGATTTTTGATTTGAACTAAAGCCTTCCGTCTTATAATCCCAAGATTTTGGGAGTGGCACTTTACCAGACATAGCTCATCTCAGAGGAGTGACTCAGAAGAAAATAAAAAAATATTATCCATTCCTGGTGAGAGAAACTTTCAATGCAAAATTTATTTAATTTTAGAGTTCTTGCCAGTAGTCTTTGGAGGGGAAGTAGCCGAAGAAATATTCCTCTTCTCCTCATATTTCGAAATTTGATTTCCGAGATGGGATTTGAAGCACAGCCTTGCGTCTTATAATCCCAATATTATGGACATTTTACTAGATTTAACTCATCTCATAGTAATGACTTAGAAGATGATAAGAAAATTTGTTCTTAATATGGACTTAGAACTTCTAATTGCCTAAGCTTACTTGAAAGCTTGTATGTTGTATGCCATTAGGTAAAATAGTTTTGGTAGGTTTCTTCTTCAACCTACCCTCATACCTATTTTGTAATGAACGATTCCCCCTATAGTACAACGTAGTGTATTAATTTTTTTTTTTGAGGCCACTGTTCAAACGCCAAAACGATGTGTAAGAAAATATTTCTTCGGTGACTTCTTCTCAGCAGATTTCTAGCAAAAACCATGGGAGTAAATCAAAAAATTTCTATCAAAGTTTTCTCACAAATTTCTATGAAAGTTTTCTCAAAAATTTGTCCTTTGGAGTCGACTTTAAACTTCAGCTCCCGCCACTCATGTATAAAATTAACATACACAACATAAGTGAAACTAGGTAGTAATCTTGAGTGAAGAGTTGTAAAGACCAATTATATTATTATATTATAAGGGTTTTATACGCGACTATTGAAATTTTATTTTTGAAAATCTAATAAATCTAGCGATAGCCTCAGCCTGATGTTATTTATGGGTGGTGGAAATAATTCGCTTATATTGGGTGTTTAAAAATTTTAAAGGGTTTATGTACGTTTTGGAAATGGTTCGTCTTGCAAATGTATAGCTTCGACACACAGAATGTGTCATCTGCTTGAAATTTTTTTTAACTCCTTTTGTATAACAACATCTACCCCAACTGATAGCTATTGTATTGTAAACTCGAATAATAAATCTTATTAAGTAAGGCTTATTTACATAGATTATTTATTAACTAAAAGCTAAACAGTTTCAGGTTCAAGCGGTTTAGTACTCCTTGAATGAATTTTAATTTAAACATTTGAATTTGTTTTAAATTTTGTTCTCTTTTTTTTCTTAAAAGGTATCAAAATTTTAATTACAATTTAAACTGGATTATAATTAAAAATTAATTTTAATACTCTTTTTTTTTCCTTCTCATTTTTCTATTATCATTTACATAAAATGTTTTAAAAATGTTTCTCCATAGGACTTAAACAACTTTACTCTTAGTTAAAAAATGTATCTAAATTTGTACTAGAAAGTGTAAATTAGTTTTAGTATTAGAAAGGGTCATTAATCCTAAATGAATATTGTATATCAGCGTGTAAACTAAAAAGACACAAAATTTAAAGTAAGTTTTGCTTTCACTTATAATACACATAGACAACCACGTGTATTAGAATAAAAACGAAAGTTTAGAGCATAATTCTGAAATTTATTTTATTCATGACTTTAAAAGTTTTCCTTGTAATTGTGCATTGAAATAAATTCTGGTTATTGTTTACCTTCCCGGATTGAGAATCAACTATAATGAGGACACAACAAATAAGAACAGAGACTGATTACTGCTAATAACAGGAACAATTTTAAGTCTACATGTTGTTTGCTGTTTGTTTTCACATCTCTCTCTAATATTCTTAGATTGTTAGTTTTATACAGGTCCTCCAAATTGTTTTTAATTAAGGATATGATGGTCTTCTAACAAGCTTGTTAGTGTTGTGGCGTTTTAATAAGGTAAAAGGGACATCTGTTTGAAAAACATAAATCAATAACTTATAAATAAAAAAAGTCAGATACAATATTTACCATAAAATAATTGAGCTTTATTGTAACGCGACTTACATACATACATACGTATATAATTAATCATTATAACCCTTCAGTCAGAATTACGACCTAGCTTCTAACATCACTTATGTTGTGTGTGTTAATTCTATATATGAGCGCCGGGACCTATAGTTTAAAGTCACCACCGAACGACAGATTCTTGAGAAACCTTTCGTGATAGTTTTCACCAGAAATACGAAGAAAGGAAGAAATATGTTTTCCATATTTTGTATCGTTGTAACTGTCTGACCTGGGTTTTGAACCAAGGTCTCATGTCTAATAAGCCAACACATTACCCACTAGACTACGGTGCCTTCTTGTGCTGAAGAATTCTTACAGTGTCAATTTTTAATCTAGTAAACGAAATATGAAATCATATTTCTTCGGCCAGTACCTCTCATCAGATTTCTTTCAAAATCTCTGAGGGTAAATAAAATTGCCATGAAAAGTTTGCCATGAAAGTCATGTCGTTCGGAGTGAAATGTATACTGTAAGTTCGGCCACTTATGAATAAAATTAACACACACAACATAAGTGCTGTGAGAAGCCAGGTTGTAATCCTGACGGAAGGGTTGTAATGACCAATTATGTATGTATGTATTTACAAATCACAATAAACAAACAAATTAAATTAAAAATTTAATTTTACAATTATTTCATGAATAATTTTATTTTTCGCACTGATATCAGTTGAAAATCTCCCCTAGAAAAAGCAGACATAATTAATCCCGCAATAATTGAAATAAGAAATCTCGTAATATTATGCTTAATGCCAACAACAATCACAGATTATTGACAATATCAGTATGGAAAAAAATAAATAAATAAAAAACTATGAATTATGTTAACAAAATTAACATTGTTTATCTTGTTATCGTTATCGTAAAAACAACCAATGTCTATCTGTAATATTATTATTATTATTTCAATTACACCCAAAAGTATAATAATAGTTTGTATTGTTGTTATCCTTCTTAATTTTAAATATTGTTTCCAAGATGTTATTTACAGTGAATCTCATACCTCTATTGATAATAATACTAGTGTTTCAATATGTTGGGGGAATTGAAATATAATATTTTTGTTTACATACATTGATGTCAGAAAAAACAAACAAACAAATACATTGTATAAATGTTTACATGAAATGTGTAATTAACAATTTAATACAACAACACAGCATAATAAAACTTAAGGGTTATAATTGGTGAAGCCCAGTGATAGAGGGAAATCTCTTGTGACTCTTTAAATACGTTCCCACAATATTAAATAAAGGGATGTGTGCAATAGTAGTCGTCGTAATCTAGTAGCTAGTGTGTTAGCTTATTAGATGTGAGGCCACTGTTCAAACCACAGGTCAGACATCTGCAACAAAACGAAATATGAAAAAATATTTCTTCGGCGACTACCTTTCAGCAGAATTCTGGCAAAAATTCTGAGAGTAAATAAAATTGACATGAAAAGATTCACAAAAATCGGTCGCTCGGAGCTTATGCTGTAGGCCACACCACTCATTTATAAAATTAACACACACAAAGTAAGTGGTATATAAAGCTAGGTTGTAATTCTGACTGAAGTGATGTACCGACCAATTATGTATGTATTCTTATTTGATATAGTAGCCGTATTCGTAGGTAGTGTGTTATGGCCTATTATCAAAACGAAAATTTGAAAATAAAAATATTTCTTCGGCGACTACCCCTCAGCAGATTTCTGGCAAAAATTCTGACAGCAAATAAAAAAATAAAAAATCTGTCAGTCGGAGTCGACTTTAAATTGTAAGTCCATGTATAGTCCACTCATGTATAAAATTAACACACACAACATAAGTGGTGTAAGAAACTAGTTCCATAATTTTGACTGAAGGGTTGTAATGACTAATTACGTAGGCATGTATCTTTATTTCTTCGGAGTGCTCTGATAATATTTTTAGTCATAAATCTTGAAGAACTAAAAGTATTGCTTTTTAACTTTCTCAATTTTTTCAATT
The DNA here is from genome assembly GCA_958299815.1 of Sarcophaga carnaria. NCBI lineage: Eukaryota > Metazoa > Arthropoda > Insecta > Diptera > Sarcophagidae > Sarcophaga > Sarcophaga carnaria. The sequence continues at coordinate 48,629,371 of OY283150.1, forward strand.
AAATTAAGCGTTTCCAAAGGTAATAAAACACCATTTAAAATGTTTTCATATTTTTTGTTAAACTAACCAGTTGTTATGCTTTTGGCGTAAAATTAGTTTTTCCCAAGAAACTCAAGATAATCTATAAGAAAATATGTTTTAAAATTCATTTTAAAATCAAGATAATCTGATACAGGCATTACAACATAAGCAACCATACACAAATACCAACCTATGCGGTAAGTGGTTGTGGTATATTAATAAACGAAAATATGTTTTCTTTTGAATTCTAAGGCATAATGTCACATATGAAATGCTCCGCAGAGGCTTTCACTCAAAAATATTTCAAGGATTACAGGTTTTACATTTTCTTTAAACATTTTGTAGACATATAAGTAAATGAGTGGGAGTGGTTGAGGGTTTTATTGCAAATGCAAAAACCTAAAACCTATTAATATCAAATTTACTTTCAAAAGAGGGTTTCTGCAATCTAAAACCACGTAACAGACGAATAACAGAGTAAAGAAGTGAGGCTCCAAGTAAATATTCAATCTTATGGAAATCAACAATGTATATATACTGCACTACGGAAATTTGACGACGACATCGATAAACAAGAATTCTGATTAACATGACTCAATTTCTATGTTAGTCATTTGCTTTCCAAAAACACCATCAAAAAAGATATTTTCAAACTGCATTTTGTGCCACGTATTTAACAGAAATTTGCCATACGAGAAGTTGCCTTAGTTTAGTAGGTAGCGTGTTGGCTTATTAGACGTGAAGCCTCAGGTCAACATCTCGAATAAAACGAAAAATGAACAAATATTTTGTTCGGCGACTTCGTCTCATCAGATTTCTGGCAAAAACTCTTAAAGTAAATGAAATTGCCATGAAAAGTTTCTAGATCCCACCACTCATGGATAATTTTAAGAGATAAGCAAATCGCAAAATAAGCAAAATTGAAGCCGCCGTGGTCTAGTAGGTAGTACGTTGGCTTATGAGACGTGAGGCCCAAACCCCAGATCAGGCATCTCCAACTAAACGAAATATGAAAAAATATTTCTTTGGCAACTTCCTCTCAGCAGATTTCTGGCAAAAACTCAGAGAATAAATAAAATTAACATGAAAGGTTTTTCAAAAGTCTGTTGTTCGGAGTCGACTTTAAACAGTAGGTCCCGCCACTTACGTATACAAATTAACACACACAACATAGAGAGAAGTTACGTCGTAATCCAGACTGAAAAGTTGTAATGACCAATTACATACATAAATATGTGTGTATATTATTTATGGCTTTACTTTACCGTGACTCCGAAAGACTTGACAAATTACTTTCAGAGTTTTTGACAGAAATCTGCTGAGAGGAAGTCGAAGAAGGAATTTTTCATATTTCGTTTTGTTTGAGATGTCCGACCTGAGGTTTGAAACGTGGCCTCACGTCCAATAAACCAAAAAACTAACTACTAGACAATGGCGAATTTGTTTTACAAACATAAAGTTAAGGAGTGATTTGCATGGTCGCTTATCTACTGCTATTCATAGGAAAGAGAAAGGTGAAGATTTGTTCAGATTTGTGTGAAAAGAGATATAAAATCTTTCAAAATACATTACTACTTGAAAATGGAATAGTATTTTCATTTATAAGGTTAAAAAACAAGTTCAAGAGTGACAAGCGACAAAACCTCGAACACCAAGTATACAAGTACAATACTTTGGGTATTGAAAAAATCCTTAAAAAGGATAATTGAATGGGGCCATGAGTTCGGTAATGATGAAAGCATAAATATTTTGTTTGTACAATATCAATATGAAAATAATTCTGTGGACATTTAAAAATTCGAGAAATACTACATATTTTATGTTTCACTACATCGCTTGATCACAAAACCATGTAAATTTTCCAATTTCATACACATTCTTTACTTCATATTATCGCCAATTTGAAAATAATTCCTCATTCTTGGTTTATATTTCGTGGTATAAAAATCACGTCATTTGTTTTTTGCTCTACAAAGTGGCAAAAAGGCAGAAATATCTACCCGAGCGTAACCACTTACGTAGGTCGTTGCTATGAAAATGTATTGACATGTAACCATATACATATACATCATACCATACCATATCTGGAGGCCAGTAAGAGGAATAAAGTATGTAGGTCTGCTTTATAGATTATAGATTATAGATTATAGATTATAGATTGTAGATTCAGTATGGGGAAAGTAATATAAAAAAAAAATAAATTCTGTGTGCTACTTTCTTTTAAACACATTCAAATATACTTCTATTTAGCCTCCCTATGAACTTTATATTCATAAAAGTTTGTACAACACGTACATCCCATGTACGCATATACATTTACATTAAAGGATGTTTCCATTTGCACAGTTGCTTTTATATCCAGGGGGAAAATTACAACCGTTAAGTCATGTTTATTCAAAGTTTTTAAGGGTCCTTTAAGACATCCTGTGCATTTAAATTTTCAAAGAGTTTTTATAAAATTAAAAAAAATTTAAAACAAATCAATAATATGTTAATATGTTTATATTATGTTAATATTAATACGTTAATATTATCAAAATCAATGGTAAAGAACGTGCGATAATAGTATAAGGCATGAGCCTTTAGTAAGGCATCTTTGCTTTTCTCCCAATCTTTATATGACTATTCATTCGCTCTGCATTTATCAAATTGTACATGTAAGTGCTTATGCTGATAGAACATACGCGTAAATTGTAATACATTTTGCTGTTTTCAACATGGAATTGTAGTTACGAAATGATTGGGCATGCTTGTTTACCCCGAACAATATTGCATATGTTTTTAACTGCACATCATCTAACAGAGTGCCATGTAGTAAGGCTTACAAACTTTAAAATTCTGTCACGAATTTCCATAGGAATTTATTTAGGAGACTAACTTTGTAAGTGTTATGAGAAATTCAAACAATAAGGAGATCTCGAAATTGAAGTTCTTATATACAGTGTGGGTAATCGGGTGCTGACAGAAATGTGTTTCCAGCTACACATTTGGTAAAATGGTATTGACCCGGAATTCTCCTGCATCACTCTTGGAAGATATCTGCCGGCGCGTCTTCTGCACGTCTCCAATTTGACGTTGTGATGTTACCGTCTGGAAACGAGCGAACAACCACCACCATCTCGTTACTGTCTTTCAGTATGTCGCTGTGAATAATGTTGGTTGACTGTTCTATCTTCTGCGATTTTTGAGATCCGTTCGAGGACCCGTCAAGCAGTTCGCTCCCTGTACTTTGTTTGGAGTCTTTGACGACATTCACTGCTGCGTCAGTTTTCACATTACATAGGTTGCTTTTGCTGTATCTAAATCCCGATCTTGCAGCAACTTCGGTTTTGGTAAGACTGACGCTGTTGGCTAGTTGTGCTCTTACATTTGTTGGGTTTTAAGGTTTCTGGACTGCCCTTGTTGAAACAGATATCGGTTTATTCTTACAAGGATTTTTTCGAGTTCCTTCTCGGCCTTCACAATGGAAAACTTTTTGTCATTTGCTTCGTTATTTTTATTTTAATTTGATTTAATTTATAAACCCACGAGTTACGGATTATGGGATGGTCCATCTGAGCAGCGATCCACAGTGCCTAGGTAATGCTTAATAATCCTGAAGTTCCAGGATACTCCGCAATGTTTTTGTTGGGCTCTCAGTCAAACTGACTATCGGAACCAACCCATACCTCTATCCTATTGTGGGATTTATCTGACCATAGGATCAAATGAGTATGGATTCCCACCTTAGCTGATGGACCCCTATCGGGCAACCACCATTTCTAGCCGACAGCCATGTACCTAGTTCGGTAGACGATTTTGTCGGCCTGTGTGAAATATAACATCGTTAAAATATCCTCATGGCTTTTCCGAGTGCATCACATCCGAAATATTTTATTTTCTATGTCCAGCTCAAATTATCTAAACGTAAGATGTTTATGAACTCAAATCGCTAGTAGGGAATGCCTAATGTAGCTGTATGACACGTTACATCGTTGAGTTCAAATCAAATGTTGTTGGTGTCTAGATTATACACTGCAGGCCAAAAGAACTTGGTCGTCTTGGTCTTGGTTGGTCGTCGCGTAGTGCTTGTCGTTAACAGTGGTGTCTTTCCTTTCCAATGAAATATAGAACAGTGACACCGTTAACTCAAAATATACACCAAACATTAGTTTTTCGGAGTGCATTCAATGCACTTGCAATTTCAATTTATTCCTGTCGTTCACCGGATATAAATAACTTGTGTTCAGATTTACAATTTGAAAGCATTTTGTCAGTTCCATATGAAGTTAAGGATTCAATAAATAAACGATGAGAAAAAATGTTCCATTAGAATCAGAAATTCAAGAAAATAAACCGGTTGTGATAATCTTAAAGCATTGGAATCTGCCTTATGAAAACCTCTTTGATTGTACTTATTTGTAAAAAAAGTTCTAATTTTGACTTTAAAGTCTGTTGAGTATAAATTCTAACGCACTGACATGTTGTATATCAAAAAGAAAAACAAATTGAAGTATGTATACGTATTAATTACAAAAACCTTTTAACTTACATTTGAAATGTTTTCATACATGTTGTACAGACGTTTGCTTGTTTAAATGTACATGTTTGGCTCTGCATACGCCTGTCATCTATTTTCCCATATGTTTTGTGCCTTTACAATTGTAAATCTGGCATACTATGTGGTTTGTCACTTGACCACACTAAAGGTTACTGGCATCATAATATCTTACACTCACATTCTCACACTAATTACAAACAATAATGTCAGTATTCCGTTACGCACACTTTACTAGGATTCTCAAGTTCAATTTTACGTAACGGGTTTTAATGGTTAGAAGAGAGGCGTGACTATTATTCACTTGTATGCTACACGTACATATTTGAGTCAATATTTTCTTGTTGTAGAGTTGTAATTCTGCCTACAGCATGTAACAACTGGTAGAAGTACATTAACTTGGTTTCTATAACAGATGGTTACAGCTGCTTCTGATATATTCGTATACGAATGACTTTTGTGTATATATTCCATATACGAAGCAGCAAACGTCAATTTCACTTCCAGTCTCATCAGCATCACTTAACCGTCTAGCTCCTCTGGCTGCTAAAATGTGTTTTAATCATAAAATTTATGCTGGCGATCTCTTAATTATTTTTGAGTATGTCGACGACAAATGAAATGTCAGTGCAAGCGATGCTAAAATGTTTAGTTTATATGAATGCATAATATCCTGATTACATGTACCATTTTGCTTCATTGACGGCGGAAGAAAAGAAAACATATATATATAGAGTGGGAAATCTATCGGTTTAAATTAGAACCATCGATCACTTATGTCATTCTATTCTGTCACAAAATTCGGAATGTTATCTCCACCGAACGTAATGAATCGATTTACGGTTGAGCGATTGATTTATTAAGCCAACGAGAAACTACACAATGATGCCGATTTTGCAGGGTGAAGCTCATTTCATCTCGGTGGATACGTTAATAAGTCAAATTGCCGCATTTGGGGCCCAGAAAACCTTCACGTGGTTTTACAGAAGCCAATGAACCCATTACGACTGACAGTTTTCCTTGTGTAGCGGTGGCATCATTAGCCTATATTTCTTTGTAAATGAGAACGACGCAAGTATTACGGTCAATGGACCCACTTATCGCATCATGATAACTGCCCTTCATTGCATTGTGGAGGCTTCAAATTGCCATACATCTCATGCCAAAATTGATTTATTCCGTCAAATGCTTGATGGCCATTTAATTAGCCGAAATGGTGATGTCAATTGGCCGCCAAGAAGCAAAGATTGGACACCATTGGACAATTTTCTGTGGGGCGCCGTTATAGAAAAGTGTTATGCTGACAAACCAGAGACAATTGAGCATTTAAAGGCCAACATTCGTGATTCGAAAAAGTTCACGAAAATTAGAACTACCTAATGAGGTACTGTGAGGCCAACCGCGGCAGCCATACGAATAAATAATACTTAATTTCTAACCGGATCAATTGTACTTCGCAACAAAAAAATAAATTTAACAAAATTTCTATTCGTTTTTGTTTTATTGCATTTTGAAATTTCAACTTTTAAATGGCCCATCCTATATGTTGTTTAATACTTTGCCTCTTTTTTATTTAATGTTGCATACTTTACGGATCTTAATACGAAACATAAGCACTGATACGTATTAGCAATATTTTTTGAATACATCAGCGTATTACATGTAACTCATACGCCTTAGTGCTGTTTGTTACTATGATTACTAATCTATGGGAAGCAAAATGTACTGCAACTGCATTATGAATAACAAACTACACTAAAAAAAATTTTCTGAATAACAAACAAAGTTATTGAAAATTTCCACCAAAAATTCCAGTGGAAGTTAAAGGTTGGTTTACAAATGTTAGACGACATAAATTACTTCGCTTAAATCAACATTCTGACAACAACCTTCCGCAGCTTGAAAAGCACCCCATTTAGAAATATCCACAACAAGTGTGTGGTAGCGTGTATAGGTAGTGCAATCTAGTAATCCGAATGCCGAACAAAACATAAAAGTGTATAGGTATTCCTGTAAAGTCTTGTCTAATCCCTGATAAACTTTTAGTTGCTGTTCGGTGTCAGTAAGATTCACTCGCTGCCTAATACTTGTTAAGCACTCATCTTAAATGCAGATAACAAATATCACACGATCTACGTATTAGTTTCTGACGGATACCGATGTTGGTCAAGTGTTCTTTCAGTCTGCAGTGTCTGGTTCACATGCTGCTTACTATTCTCGTACTACGTCAGAAATTTTTTACTAAAAGACGCTTTAAGCTTCTCTCCATCTTTCATGTCACCAAGTTTACTCCACAGAATAGGTCTGGCCTATGATCTGCTTATTAACTCGCCTTTTCTAAGATCATCTGTTCATTTTCTTCTATAATTTTCACACAATCTTTATTACTTAAATATGATCAAATAAAAACTTTTCGTAAGAAATATTCGTACGCTAAATAAAAAAAAATGTATAGAAAACAATACAAAAATTTAAAACCATGCATTATTTATTCAATCTATGAAATATGATACGGCAATAAATTTAAATTCAATTACATTCATATCCACACCCAGCCATCATCTCTCACTACTATGAGAATGGAATGTATTTTTATGTGTGTAAGTATGTGTTAGTCATGGATAGTTGGTAGACACAATAAGAAACTCATATTTTATTTGAAGAGCAACACCAACTGGCCCTTGTAATTTATGTGGTTTACTTCATTACAGAGCAAGCAAATGCACAGGCATTTGCATAGGCAAAGTTTTATAACATGTTTAACAACACATTTCAGAGTTTTTTCCACTCGCAACTTGGGATAGAGATTGTAAAGTATTGTTGTATATTTTTTTTTTAAATAGGAATTCAAACGTGTGAAAGTAATTTTTAAAAGCACTGCAATCTAAAGGCAGTAGATGTAATATTGGAAAATAAAAATAAACTTAAATGATGTACTCAAATTAACTAATTTTACACGAAATTGAATTGCGTCGAACTAATTGAAATGATTGTAAATGAATTTCTAGATAAAATTTTGAAATATTATTTTAAATCTGAAGCGAATGCATGTATACAGGCATACATAATTTGTCATTACCACACTTACATCAGTATTACAAGCTAGCTTATTTCAACACTTATGTTGTGTCTTTTAAATTTATACATGAGTGGCAGGACTTACAGTTTACTATCGATTACGAACGACAGATTTTTTGAGAAAATTTTATTTACGCTCAGAGTTTTTGTTAGAAATCTGCTGAAAGAGAGTCGCCGAAGAATTTTTTTTTTCATATTTCCTTATTTGGTTTGAACCGAGGGGTCTTTCTGAAGCGAACACTTAATAACAAATAAAACTCAAAAGATAGTCATGTTACTTTAAATGAAAATAAGGATTAATTATTTACCTTCACTATAACACTTAGAATATAGGTGCCGTAATGTAGTCGGTAGTGCGTTGCCTCATTAGACGTAAGTCCAAATAAAAACGAAACGAGACGAAATATAAAACAATATTTTTCAGCGCCTTCCTGTCAGCAGATTTCTGGCAAAAACTCTGAGTGTAAATAAAATTGCCATGAACAGTTTTTCAACAACTTGCCGTTCAAAGTCGACTTTAAACTATTGGTCCCGCCACTCATGTGTAAAATAAGTCCAAATAAAAACGAAACGAAACTAAATATAAAAAAATACTTCTTCAGTGCCTTCCTCTCAGCAGATTTCTGGCAAAAGCTCTGAATGTAAATAAACTGTTGGTTAATTATTATAATTAAACTGTTGGTCCCACCACTCATGTATAAAATTAACACACACAACATCGCGTGAGAAGCTAGGTTGTAATCCTGACTGAAGAAAGACCACTAGTATTATAGTATTCGAGAATTTTTGTTAACAGACGGTATTGCTATTTATAACCCGGGCAGCAATAATTCAATTATCTGAAAAGAACCTGCTTGGAAAGTTTAAGTTTCAATTTATTTTTTTGTGGAGGTACTATTTTCATTCTTTAATTTTTCTATTGTAATGAGTAAAATGTCTCTGGTCACTGAAAAATTTTATGAAATCTTGTAGCACTTAGTGGTTTGTAATTTTTAAATAATGACTTGTCTTCTCAGTTATAAAAATATCATTCTTATATTGCATTTAATTAGAATTTGTTTACTTGTTAAATTTAAATTTTTTTCTTTTTTCTCTTTCAGGTCTTAGAGTCACACGTGACTATAGTTCTTTGTACGGATTCCATCTTCTCCATTTTTGATTAAAAATTTTCAACTTTAATGTTTACATATTTCCAAAAATTATACATTTAATATTTATTTAAATACTAATTCAATGAATAAATTTGTAAATTAATGAAATAAAAATTAATATTAAATATTTATAAAATCTTTTGTAAAATGTTTTCATTTCTCACGAAAGTAATTGATTTCATATACAAGGTAAGGCAATTTTAAAAAATTTTTGTTTGTTTTCCTTTTTGTATCGATTAGTCTGCTAGGTAGACAGCGGTTTAGAGAACTGTTGCAGTGTATAACTACCTCCTGTACAATGTAAATTTATATATTGAAGCTCCATTATTCTCATGCATGGATACTACAACTTCCTGAAGTAAAAAACTTTGGAAAGAAAACAACATAAAATTAAAAACTGGAACTTCATGTCACTTGCATCTTACAAAATTTATTTAGCAAACGCTTCACGACAATGCTCTTTATTTGGAAGCCCCAAAACGAAAATTCCTAATATAGGTTAAAAATGCATCTAGACGACCACTAGATCTTGCATCAAACATAGTCGAGTTATTTAAAAAGAGTATTTCGATCAAGATGTCCGGAACATACGAGAATATATAATTGGTCATTACAACCCTTCAGTCAGGATTACGACCTAGTTTCTCACACCACTTATGTTGTGTGTGTTACTTTTATACATGAGTGGTGGGACCACTCAGTTTAAAGTCGACTCCGAACGACAGATTTTTTTTGAGAAACTTTGCATGCCAATTTTATTTACTCTCAGAGTTTTTGCCAGAAATCTGCTGAGAGGAAGTAGCCGAAGAAATACTTTTTGTATTTTTCCCTTATGTCTCGAATGGGGTTTGAACCCTGGCTTTACGTCTAATAGGCCAACACGCTACCTACTAGACTACGGCGACTTCACGAGAATATATGAAATCATACTATTTCATAACGACAGCAATTGACAACATTTGTAATACGAAATAAAGCTGTATAAAAACCAAATTTGCTAAGATCTGGATCACCCGAATTAAAGTCAATACCTTTCACGGTTCGATTTCAGAGCAATTTCAATTGTTGTAGAATGATTTCCTTAGAATAAGTTCTACCTCAAGATATAATATTAGTTCTTTTATCGCAGAGTTAAGGTTCCAGAAAGATGGAATATGTTCCTTGCTAACGATGCATTCTATTGAACGAAAGATTCAGTAGGGCAACGTCCTATCATCGTCTGGCTGCCATTTATTTCAGGGTCTTTAAAACTCTCTTGATACCAAGCTGTAATATTGCTGTAATTTTAATTGTTCAGAGAATTTTGCATACATACATAACTGGTCACTACAAATCTTCATTTAGAACCTACGACCTAGCTTCTCACGCCACTCAGGCTGTGTGTTAATTTATACATGAATGGCGGAACATACAATTTAAAGTCGCCTTCGAACTGCATATATATTGGCAACTGTTCATGGAAATGTTCTTTGCATTCAGAGTTTTTGCCAGAAATCTGCAGAAACGAAGTGGTCGAAGAAAAGTTTGTTCATATTTCATTTTGTTGGATATGTCTGACCTGCGGTTTGAACCAAGGCCTCAGCGCCTTCAAAATAATTTCACAAAATTTCGTCCTTTTTTGTATTACCACTTGTAAGTACTTTTGTTAAATTGTTATGTCTTCTCTAGAGATAGAGAAAAAAGCAGAGTAGAAGTCATTGTTTTAACTTTGGGCAAGCACATACACCTACTAAAACAGCAAAATTTAAACAGAACTGCTATCACAAGCACTTAAAAATGTTTTTTCGAGAGCAACAATAAAAGCAACTGCAATATTTGGAAAGCTATTGTTAAATAAGCAATATGGAGAGCTAAACCGAATGAAAAGAGAGAAAGAAAAAGAACAAATTAGTAAGAAATGAAACAGAGAAAATACAAATTCGAAAAACCAAAATCTTGTTAAAAACATTAAATTGGCTTTCAATGTGAAATTTACTAGTTTGACACATGAATTGCCTACGTAAACCAGAATATGTTTTTTAATACAATGACAATAAGAATGAATGTACAGAAGAGAAAACTGAAGACATGGCATCAATTGGTATGAATATGTGTGTGAGCCTTTCTCAAAATTTGTGGAATTAAGTTCATGACTACTTAGTAGTCATTACATATGCTTGTCACATGCAAATATGTATTCAAACAACTGCTCTTTATCATAAATATCCTGTGTTGTTGCTTTTAAATACTTGTTTGACTACCACATGTAGTTTTACTTTTAGTTAAATTAAGAAATTTCTGAAGTACTCTTAACCAGCAGGAGTGTCACTTTAACAAATTAAAACGTAATGTTTCTGTGATATTTTTGTATTCTAAAACCATCTGAAGACGTCTAAATATATTCTGTTGCCAAAGTCTAGCAGGTAGTATGTTGGCTTATTAGAAGTGAGACCACGATTCATATCACAGGTCAGCCATCCCCAACGTAACGAAATATGAACAAATATTTCTCATGCGACTTACTCTCAACAGATTTCTTGCAAAATCTCTGAAAGTAAATAAAAATTGCCATGATAAGTCTCTCAAAAATCTGTAGTTCGTAGACGACTTTAAACTGTAGGTCTTGCCACTATATATAAAATTAAAACACACAACATAAATTATGTGAGAATATTGTACGTAATCCTGACTGAAGAGCTGTAATGATTAAATAAATAAGTGTTACCCATGTTACGCATTCAATCACCCAACCCAAGCTTTATAGGATTAGAGGGATCGAATATCCAAAAAATATTTTAAATATTCTCAAAAAGAAAACTTTAGGAGGCAGCAATATGTCAAATGTATTTTGTGATCTGGCGAAGCACGCCGGCTTACACTCGATTTATTATTATAGAATCAGACAATAAAATAAAAAAAATATTTTGGCACAAAAACTTTTGTACAATCTACAGAACAATAACTGTGATAGAAATAAACTGTTTTACTGTTTAAATATGCACAACTGAATCACACACAACTATATCTACTATAATGTAGCACAATAAACTGAGTGTGAGTGACAACTTAAATTAAAATTTTATGACGTTTTAACAAATGAAATGAATTTAAAAGAAATGGATTTCCCGTACGAATTGTTTGGCAACAAAAGCGTAAAGTTTAGTTTTCATTTTCGAGGTTTCTGTATGGCTATACTATGTTTACATATGTATATGACTGTATTAAGACTGTATTGGAAGAGAGCAGCATTACCTAGCATTTAGGTAGTGCGTTGGCTTATTATACGTAAGGTCACGGTTCAAACCTTAGGTCAGACTTCTCCAACTGAACGAAATATGAAAGAAATACTTCTCCGAAGACTGCCTCTCAGCATGCAAAAACTTTCAAATATCTGCCATTCGGAGTCGACTATAGGTCCCTTCACTCATATATAAAATGAACACACACAACATAAGTGGTGTGAAGAGCTAGATCGTAATCCTGACTGAAACGATGGAATGACCAATTATGCATGCATGTATTAAATAGAAGAAGAAAAGTGATTGTTTTTAAAAATTTCCAGGAATTAAAAAAAATTAATACCATTTTTTTTAAGAAATACATCATTGTGAGGTAGCGTATCTGTTAGCCGTGCTCGCTTACTGAAGGATTTTCTGCCTGATATTGTTCTTTTTTTCTTTTTTTTATCATATAAAACGATTTATAAAAACTCAGTATGTAAGACAATCATAGAATAAATGGAATTAATAAGCAACTCAGTATGAAAGTTTTCATATTTTATTCCAGACATTTTTTTCTACAGCATTTGAAATCTTCTTAAATAATTCTGCAGATAACAATGACAATGTGAAAGAGCAGACTAAGATGAAAAGTGCAGTTTATTCAACTTTTTGTTTCAATATTTAATGTATGACATATGTATGAGCTGTGGAAAGATAGAGTTTAAATGGAGGCAGTAAAAGAGAACAAACAAAATTTATCATGGCCAACACTCACCATGTAGTGGATGGTGTTACATTATCGGAAAGATAGTTACATAGAAGAGAAGAAGGTGTAGGTGTAGGTGTATTGAAATATTAATTTCTCTTATATGACCATTGTATAATCTTTACCAAGTGTTTTTCTCTGATATGATGTTTGTTGGTGGTTGGAGTATTTAAACAAATACAATTCGTTTATATTGAAAGCATTTATACTTATTTGGAAAGAAATAAAAAATGAACAAAACTTTTACAAATTTTTGAATTGAACTCATTGAGGTTTTAAGGCGAGGTTGACAGATTTTTGAGAATCTTTTCCATGTCATTTTTATTTACTCCCAGAGTTTTTTCCAGCTGAAATGAAGTCGCCAAAGAAATATTTTTTATATTTCGATATTTTTAGATGTCTGACGTGGGATTTGAACCGTGTCCTCACGTCTAATAAGCTAACAAACTACCTACTAGAATACATCATACACAACGCACAAAAAAAAAATTGAAATTTTACTTGAACAACTGAATCAATTCATATTTCAATTTCTATATCATTCATCAAACAGTCACAGATGTTTGTGGTTTTTTTTCTCTTATAATTTCTAGGTTATATTTTTTATATTCGATTTTGTATTCAAATATTTTTAATTGTGACTGCCTTAAAGAACGCTATTACACGTTTTTTGATTTTTTATTTATTTCTTATCTCTCACACAAATTTATCTAATGATTTACAGGCGCTATTCGTTTATTAATTCATTCATGGCGGAGTAGAAAACATTACTGAGCATTTTTATATCACTTAGAATATAAAGCGTCTAAACACAGAAATAAATCTGTCTGTGATGACATCTGTATTCAAGTTTAAAACTTTTCCAATTTTACACATCACGTTCTAACTACATTTTCTTTCATTTTAATAAACATAACTATGTATATTAATGAGTAAATACATACATACATATTTTAGTATTACAACTCTATAGCCACGACCTACCTTCTCACACAACTTATTCTGTGTGTGTTAATTTTATATATGGGTACCAGGACCTACAGTTTAAAATCGATTCTGAACGACAGATTTTTGAGAAACTTTTCATGGCAATTTTATTTACTCTCAGATTTATTGCCAGAAATCTGCTGAGAGGAAGACCCCAAAAAAACAATTTTTTCAATTTCGTTCAGTTGGAGATGTCTGACTTGTGGTTTGAACCGTCACATCTAATAAGCCAACCCACTAGACTATAGCAAATTCATCAGTGATACATTATACAATAAAATTAAAACAATAATTTCATCATATTTTGCAATTCAGTTTAAAATCTTTGTTCAGTCTTAAAAATCTTTTTAACACTAGGAACTGAATGAACATTTGTTAGAACATGGTTTTGTTTGCGGTACATTTAAAACATTTTTATGACACACTCTTATCTTTTCAAAAAAAAAAGTATATAAAGAGAGAGAGATAAAAGTTTTATTTTCTTTCTGCATAGTAGTAGATTTAAACATAATGTATGTATGGTATGAAGAAAAAAGAACATTTTTATAAAAATTCTTGACATCTTTAAAAAGAAAATAGAAGGTATTGTGTTGGCTTATTTGTAAAGTAAAGGCAGGGTTCAAATCCGAGGCCAGACATCAAAACAAAATATAAAAAAATATTTCTTCGGCGACTTCCTTTCAGCAGATTTCCGGCAAAAACTCTGAAAGTAAATAAAATTGCCATGAAAATTTTCTCAAAAATCTGTCGTTCCGAGTCGACTTTAAACTGTAAGTCCAGCCACTCATGTATAAAATTAACACACACAACATAGCCAAACGTCCACGGAACACAACGAAATGTACGTTTGTTTTTAGCATATGGAAAGCAATTTGAAAATAAATTTAAATTTCTCCTGGCCTGACTAACTTCATCGATAAGTTTGGTGGATTTCTGTCAATACAGGGACAATGCTTACCTATGGCATCACAAGGGGCCACTACGCGTGTTCAAGTGGGCTTTAGTATCAAAGCTACCGATATAACCTAACCTAACGTATTAAAATTATATGTAACGAAATATTATTTGAATAATTTAGATTTTCAAGGTATTTTTCTTTTGAAACAATCTATCTTGAACTAATTGCTTTGCTGAAAGGCTTTGGATCTATTAAAAAATAAATGATCAGAATTAACGTTATGCTGCTCACATAGAGAAGGCAATAGTGTATGTTGCGAAATAAATAGAGTAAAAGACCACTTTTCCCCTTAAACGATACAAACAGCATTTTACTCAAATTAGTATTTGTACGACAACACTAGAAAAGTCTTGCAGCAATGCAGAACAAGGATTAAATAGTCACCAGTTAAGTAATTTATTGTGTACGTTGTCACAGAAATAATTTTGCGGTATTTTATTATTTTTGTGATCATTTTTAAAATTTGTTACATATTTTTTTATCCCGTTTTACCACAAATCATTTAAATGTTTGGCCAAATATTGGTTTTGCTCAATTTGGAGATATGTATGTATGTATATAAGTATGTGTTATTGTAATAAATTTATTTATTGTTTTTACGCAAAATTAATTTAAATTGTTGCTATTATAATAATGTTAACAATTTTTGTAGGCTGTAAAAAAAAACCAAGTGAATGTAATTTTTGTTGTTTTAAATATTTTTTTGTGGTAAACAAAGAGGACGTTTCTAATATGTATTCAAAAATGTATAGTGTCATCACAAAACACAAGAGTGCGTTAATCTTATATAGGCTTTTTTTGAAATTATTGGTGTTGGATCATTTCAATATCTATTTTCTATTTTCTATTTTTTATATTTTTATTTTTAACAATAATGAATTTTTTATAATAAGTAATATTGAACAAGATAATTTTAAGTTCAATAACCATTTAGAATGTAATAAATAGGCAAATAAATAAGCAACGGAGTTTGTGAATAGATTTACACAGTTAGAATTAAGTATATAGAAATGTTAGGATTAAGTAAAATTGAAGTAGTAAATTAGTTGAATATTATCATCATATATCATTGAATATTATTATCATTATTCCGTAAAAAGTTTGGTTTTCGCGATCATTGTTTTAAGTGCCCAATTTTAGATATTAAATTATAATTTATTTAATTTAGTATTTCCTTAAAAAACATTTTGATAATCGAAAAATAATTCGAATTTTGTGTGACCAATTTTATTGAAATTTTAATTTTGATTAATTTAACCTAGTCCTTAAAAAATATTAAGGATAAACATTTTGGCGACATTAAGGAAAAAACATTTGGTATTAAGAACTTAAGAACTATTAGGAACTTAAAATATTAAATAGAAAACTGATTGTTTTTATAAAAATAAATAGAGGTATAAACGAAATTTTTTTCTTCAATTTTAAGAAAAATCTGAAGGTAAGATATTATAGTAAAACATTGAACTCGCCGTAGCCTACTAGGTAGTGAGTCTATGGTTCAGACATCTCCAACAAAACGAAACACGAAAATATATTTCTTCGGAAACTTCCTCTCAGCAGATTTCTCTCAAAAAATCTGAGAGTAAATAAAACTGCCATGAAAATGTTTCAAAAATTCTTCGTTCGGAGTAGACTTTAAACTGTAGGTCCCACCACTCATATATAAAATTAATAAACACAACGTAAGTGGTGTAAGCAGATAGGTTACAATCCCGACTGAAGGATTGTCATGACCAATTATAGTTCACATGTAGGAAATGAGGATCATATTGATGAAAATTAAGTCATTTCAATTTCTTCAATTTCCTCCAATTTATGTTTGTATCCAAATTTGCAGACAATACTCAGGATATTTCAGCCGCTTACACATCTTGTAAAATGTGTTCACAAAGACAAAATTTATTTTTTTCTGATGAAAATATCTGATTCACTACTTTACTAGTTCGATTAGGTTAGTTGGTGGACCCCCTTAAAAAAAGAAGAGGTCCTCCCACATAGGCTAGCATTTTGGGCCCATACCACAAAACATTCCAGCCGTGTGACAAAACTATCCCGACTGCAAAATAAATCCTGCAGTTGAAGCAATTTTTATATTCAAAACCTTCGTCTCTTGTCATGACAAGAGGTGAAAGAAAGTGCCATCCTCCTCCTCAAACCCACAGCTGTTGCAGAAACCATTAGTTGCAAAGACGAATCTTTCGGCATGCCTACCAAAAGGCCAGTGGACCTTAAAAATTACCATTGTGCGATGGATGCCTACGGCATTTAAAGACAGAAGTAAGTCAGTCCTTTCTTGTCCAGTCTGACAATTTTGCACGTACGCTTCTGCTGCCGACGAGGTGTACAATAATAAATAAATTGATCCATTGGCAATACCTATGCCCTGTATAAAGTCAGAGATTGCCAGCTCCTTACCGGCCCTGGCCAGTTCATCAGCAATGCAGTTTCCAACGATATTCTTAGGTCTCGGAGCTCATATAAGGAGAAATCCCCGGCCTGCATTGACAATGACATTCGTTGAAACTACGTTCGTTAGGGACTTTCTTGAAGCGTTATCATCTTTAAGCATGAGATGAAGAAAATTTAACTCCAGTGTTTTCGAACTTAATTTACTGCATTTTCGTAATAATTTTCAAAACATTTTCATCAGCATATTTTGGGGTCTTTTCTACCTTCTTGAAAAAAGTTTTTGTATGCATTTCTACTGACCTCAACCCATGTGTAGAAAACAGAGTCGTCTATTCATTGGTATTCATAAATAGGTTCTATTTTATTTACAGAACTTTTCTGATGTTATGTTAAAAAATATACATACGTACCTATTAAACAATGGCAAAAGCTTTAACTATCAATTCAAAAGCCATAGAATAATAAATAAAATAAATGAGATGTTATGAAAAAATAAATAATTATGCTTCAGTTCCAGAAAACTACACTTGTATGCATTACTCATTTTTCTTTTCATAAAAATACGTTGGCCTAATTAAAGGACCTTACAAATTAAAATCGTTAGCCTGGCTCTAATGTAATTAGTCTTTGACAAAGCAATACCGCAATACTCCTGTATAACAAATACAGATGTCTCTCGGAAAGAGTCTATTACTTTTGCTCAGGTCATCTTTTGCTTCTCTTTGCCTATTTATTTATACCACATCGTCCTTAAACATGGAGCAGTCATTAATGTCTTCTTCCTTTTGATTTTAATGAAATAAAACTGAATTTATTTAAGTGCTCAATTACAGAAAGTGGTTGTACATGCTCATTA
The DNA here is from genome assembly GCA_958299815.1 of Sarcophaga carnaria. Lineage (NCBI taxonomy): Eukaryota > Metazoa > Arthropoda > Insecta > Diptera > Sarcophagidae > Sarcophaga > Sarcophaga carnaria. The sequence continues at coordinate 48,647,334 of OY283150.1, forward strand.
AATCATAACATTTCATTCTGTTAATTGCTTGCGGTTTCAAAATTTAAAAATTTCATTGTCTTATTGTAGCTTTTGTGGTTATTGGTTGTTTAGAAATTTAAGTTTGTATTTATTTTAACATAAAATATCTTTTGATTAGGTCCTTTGAATTAACTTTATTTTATTTGTATTCAAATAATATTAGAATACAGCTGAAAATAATAAGTTATTGTAGTGTAGTAATGTTTAAATAAAGAAGTAAAGATATAATGAAAATATCTACGACGGTTTCAAAAAGTAGGGTGACTTTGTATATTTCTTGAAAAATATTTACGTCAGCTTTACGGACGAATGTAATCAGCTATAGAAATGTGAAGTCGCAGTCTCCTGGTAGGCAGTGTGTTGGCGTATTAAGCGTGAAGCCTCGGTCCAAACCCAGATCAGACATCTCCAACAAAACAAAATATAAAAAAATATTTCTCAGCTATTTTCTGGAAAAAAAACTCTAAGAAAAAATAAAATTGCCATGAATAGTTGGCCTAAAATCTTTCGTTCGAAGTCGACTTTAAACTGTAGGTGTCGTGTATAAAATTAACACACACAGCATAAGTGCTGTGAGAAGCTAGGTCGTAATCCCAACTGAAGGATTCTAATGACCAGAAATCAATGTAGAAATACTCAGCAGTCGTGTCAACCTTACTTAAGAGAAATACCAATCAGTTGATAAGCAATTGATTTCACTCAATAGTCAACCTTATGATACACAGTTTTTATTAAAAAGTTTGCAAAAGAATCCCGTCGGCAACACCATTAATATAATCCCAAACGGCTCTGCGTATCACAATACAACTCTTACGGAATTTATCTCTAGCGTTTACATAGAAACCAAATCAAAAACTTGATTTAAGGATAACCAGAAACGGGGAAAAGTATCCAACATCCGGAGAAAACGACAAACTGGATTCCCAAAAGTACTTGGCACTTATGCCAAACAAAATCTGAAACAAATACCGTAAAAGCTGCTCTATCAAATGAATTCCGATAGGCAATTCAAGACGCTTCTTCCGATACATAATGGAGTTTATGTTTAGGTCGGAGTGGTAGCTCTGATATTACAAAGCTGACTTGAGCACCCATAGCGGCCCGTTTTGATGCTACGGGTGAACGCAGTCCCTGTACTGACCAAGTTTCACCAAAATCAGGGAAGAGGAAGAAGTTGGTCAGCGCAAGGGCTGCACATCAAAAGCACGATTAACCTACGCTGGAGAACCAGTCAGAAAGTTTGATGAACGAAGCTATATCCTTAATATCAATAGCTGATAGCTCCCTTAAGCTGACAAGAAATGGGGAGCCAAATAACCTATATCTACACTTAGCAAGAGACGGGCACTGACAACGAAAGTGGATAACAGTCTCCTCTTCATCAACGGATCTGCATCCACGGCAGAAATCGTTAAATAGGAGCCTCATTCTTTCCGCCTGTCTACCCATAATGCAATGACCTGTAAGCATAGCTACTGTGGTTGAGACGACGTCACGACCAAGACAGAGTAATTGGTTGGTACGCCTTCTATCCATCAAGGGCCAGGTGAGCCTAGCTGTGGAGCAGGACTCTTCATTGATCCAGGATAGGTTGGCGTCCCGGTATCAATTTTCATAAAGATCTGGTCTGATCTGCAGGGATAATTGTGTTATGGATAATTCACCAGCTAATGTAGTTGTACTGTAGCAGATATTATCACCGAAGATACACTAGCAAGAGAATTAACAAAATTACACCTGCTAATACCTAAGCCATGCCGAATTTCCCTTGAAAATGCAAGACGTAGGTTATATTTTAATCAAATTTCATTACGTTCCTATGAAAATTAAACTACAGAGCAATATTAGGAGAGGTCCGTCAGCTTTTAGCATTAATAGTGGAATGCTAGTGATGCTAGCATGTTGCAATAACGCGGCTCATTCAGTTCTTCAATAGTAATGAGTGTGTTCAATGTTATGTCCCGTAGAAGTATATAAAATATCACGCATAATTGATTTAATTTAGGCTGAAAAAATTTTATATTTTATGTTAAATATGTAAGCATATGTTTATGGTATAAATATAAGCATTTTTCTTTAATAATCTTCACTTTTACTTGATTTTACAATTTTTATTTTTGCATATTTTAGCCTATAAATGTCTCAACAGAATGCTTATTAATGTCACTTACTTTAAGCCTATTGTGCGTGCTTGAATTATTCTCTTTTCTCTGTTTTTAGTTGTTGTTTCTATTTTTGTGGTCCTTTGAAATGTAATTTGTCTGTTATAGGGTTGGGGGAATATGCTTTATTTTAAGCAGATTTTCCTTTCTTTATTTTGTTTCTTGGTTTCTTATTATTTTCGTCGTTTTATTTTAGCGTGAAAATAGACTGCATTGCAGCGATATTGTATTTCTGAGCATGAAGAATAATTTTAATGTCTAATTTAATGGCACATTAATTTTATTTTCTTGTATTGTATTCTGTTTTTTATTGTTGCATGTAATATTTGGTTTTAAAATAAATTCTATGTGAGTGATAAAAAAAAGTTGAACTTTTTGCAAACAACAACTCCTTTAAGAATTCATTTGTCTGTTAAATTTTTAATAAGAAAAAAGTAAAATTTTGACTGAAGTATCATTTTTAACAGATTGATGGACAGTAGAAAAAGTACAGTTCGAAAATTGATAATATCGCCGTGTTCGTTACGACCATTTCTTTTTTGACAGCTATTTCCGCCATGTCACATAGTACACTTCACTTTGACGGCCATAGATGCAAAAGTCTGTCAAGGGTCAACGACTAAAAAGATGTTCTGGGTTCTTCTCCTCTACCTCTTCGTTGTAGACTCTGCAAAAGTCATTATAAGGTATTTCTAGCCTCACAGCGTTAGCACCCAGAGGCCAGTGTTCCTCATTACAGCATGTTTCAATGTCGGGCCAGATTTGTCTAGTATTTCTACCAAGAGGCTCATTACCTTTGTCATCTTCCCTTTGACAATGGATGACGTTTTGTGAGACTACTTATTTGTCTCTCTGTAGAGGAGCGCCTATCCCAGTGCAGGAAATCATTTGAATTTCCGTGGTGCCAGCTTTGGCAAGTGCGTCGTGCTTGTTGTTACCCTCGATGTCCCCATTTTCTGGGAACCCACATGAAGGTAACCATGGATTGTCTCGTTATCTGCTCTAGAAACACCCTGTATTCTTAGATAAACTTAGATTCTCTACGGATTTATGGCAGCTTTACTGTCGGTGAATATACGTATTGATACCGAATTCCCATGGTGGTAGTATTTACAGCCATTATTTCTGGCTAGAGAGTACTACAATAATCTATTCTTCAGTTGTTCTGAAAATATTCCACATCTTTGTTGGTGAGACATTTGTGTGGTATTCTATTCTAATCAAAATGCTAACCATCATCACCCATGACCATTTTAAATCTTCCTGAAAACACAAGGCCTCTGGGCCATAAACATAACTTATCCTTTTTGAACCCAAGAACTTAAAATTACAGTGGGATTGTTTACAGTGGGAATGTTCTGCGTTGAAATAAGTGGTAGTCTAGTGAGCAAGACAAAACTATCCATGGTTTCTGAGTTGCCTTTTTGGTAGTTGTCATTATCAGTCCTTATCATCTTTTTTTTTGCCCTTTGAAAGAGACCTTCCAACATGGCCTTCCAACATGGACTTCCGAAATTTGACAGTTGATAACTTTCATCTTTTTGAAGCTATATCTGCCAAGTTGGTTGTTATTTATTCAGTCTCCTTTGCCAAATTATCAAGGACGGATATAGCATTTAACATCATGTTAAAAGGATAAAATTGTTTTATGGAAATGGTTCATAGAAAAATCATTTGCACCTAAACGGCTTATTTCTGGATGTTTGGATGGGCACGTGATACACAAAATTGCCAAATTTTAAGCGATATGAATTCACATGACACACTTCGAGAAACTTCCATGATTACTAATATGTCTTGGTCTGATTTGGATGACCTGAACACCTGGATTTCAACAGGATAGCGCTACATTCCAGACAGCTCATGCCACATTGTATACTCTGCACGAGTAATTATAGAGCATTGCCTTCTTACGTGGAGGTGATGTAATCGCTTTTTTGGGTGGTTTTTTAACTCGCAAGTGGAAGCGAATAAATCACAAACTACAGCTTTCCTTAAGACCAACATAACCTATGCCATCAATCAATTTCAGACGGTCAGAGTCATGGAAAATTGAATATGTGTTCCATAAAGACAAGCCGTTGCTGATACCTAAACGTTGCTATATTCCAGAAATAATGACATCATTAGGGTTTTCAAACGACACGCAGTTTGTTTTATTTAAATTTAAAGAGAAGACTGTAAACATTTCGACATTAAAAATTTACTTTATTTTTTAAACATACAGTAGACAGCAAAAGTCTTAGTACTCCAATATATTTTGACGAAAAAAGTCCTCACAGACTTAATACTCTTTGTGCAAGAGTCCCAGTATGACTACAAGAGAATATTTAGGAGATAATTTGAAAAAAACGGTTACGTAATCGCTAAACCTCAAATAAAAGTCAGCCGAAAAACTTGCTCATGGTGCCACCAGAAAACGCTAAAAAAATCTTGTACATTCAATTCCAAATGGGTTAAATGGAGTGTTTGACCTTAAGGGATATTCTACTAAATACAAGGAATAACATTTTCATATATTAGGCCTTTGAATTTTAAATTTACTCAGGGTTTTCCTTGAGGGTACCAAAGAAGTCATCTGAAACTTTTTCTTATTTTTCTTTTGTTTTATGAAAAACATTAAAAAATTTTTTGTTTTATAATAAAAGAGAAATAATTTAATAAAATAAATATAAAAACCTTAATTTTTATACAAACTGTTGGTTAAAATTCATGAAATTGTCAAAATATATTGGAGTGCTAAGACTTTTGCTGTCCACTGTACCTCGCATGTATATATAATGTAAATTCCTATATAAAATGTAATACAAAGAATAAGAAAATATCTTTTACCGTATATCTCCTAAAGATCCACAGCTAGGAGGTCCTCAAGGTTGTTAAAAGTTCAAAAACAATTTTTATTTTAAATTTGTTGAATTACAATTTAATCAGAACAATGTATTGATTGTATACTAAAGTGTATCTTTAATTATTTGTTGTAGTATAGTTCCGCTTATTTTTCTTGCATGTTTAATCTGTTTATTTAATATGTATGTGCGAGTATTTCAGCAATTAAACGTTGACTTTGTTTGTTCTTTTCTGTAGTGAAAATTACCTTTTTGGAAACCGTAAAAAGATCTGAAAACCTGATAATACCGTACTTGTTTATATCTTAATTACAGAGTGTGACAATCTTAACAAGTTTAATGGCAGAGTATTATGAATTTTATGAAAATGCAATGCATTTTCTAACAACAATTTAGTAATTACAAAAGGAAATACAAGCTGATAAGTATTAAAAATACAAACAGTTCAGCACTTGCATATTTCGATATTTCGTTATATCCGACACCAGTTTAAACAAAACAGCTTCGAAATAAGAAATTCAACAGGCACACTTGTTATTCGAAAAATTTGGATCATGCGTCTACGAAATTTTTTAATCTTCTACGACAACTACACTCGTTTTATCGTGTTCTTTACTTTGCTAGTGCTTTCGAATTTCGGAGATGTTCAGATCGAGTTTCGTTATATCCTTGGAAAGTTAAACTGCAAGAACAACCGCCATCTGAAATGAACAATAAAATAAATGCCTAGGAGGCATATTCTTCTCCTCTAGAATCTATTAAAAAAGAGCATCATTACTGGTGACGTTTTAACGTAATTCACATTTCTTTATCACACATTTTATTTTATTATTATTTGTATTTTTTTTAATAATTTGTTGAGTTGGAATATAGGTGAGCTTATCAAACGTTTCTAATTTTTATGACGAGTATTTTTTGAGTTTAAATATCTGTACACCAAAATAAGATTTATATACGCTAGATATGTATCGCATAGGGTCATTTTTTAAATGCTGGCTATCTGTAAGTTTAAAAAAAGCTGACTTCCAAAATGTTTCAATGCAAAGTTTGTATACAGTTCTACTACGGTATATAAATTTTGTACATATGCAAAGTTATCAAACAATGCATCAACTATAAATCTGATGCCTGATTGCTTTTTGATTACGTTAAAAATACACATTGAGGACTTTTTGAAATAGTATACATTGTAAATATTTTGTACAGCGGCTTTATGAAAACTATACTTCCTTCAAACACAAAGCAACTAACATTTTGGAAGTCAGCCTAAAACAAAGTACATTTGAGGTATCATCAAAATTTTGTATTCATTTGAAAGTCCTATTAACGACATTACGTTCGGAAAATGACATCGTTTAAATGAGCACCATGGCTTCTCTGTGAGGATCGCATCACCGACATACGTAACTGGTCATTATAACGCTTCAGTCATGCTTACAACCTAGTTTCTCATACCGCGTATATTGTGTGTGTTAATTTTATACATGTGTGGCTAGACCTACAATTTAAAGCCGACTCTGTACCATTAATTTTTAAGAAACTTTTCATTTTACTCTCATAATTTTTGCCAAAAATCTGGTGAGAAATCTGCCGTGTCCTTACGTATAATAGACCAACACATTAAGTACTAGACTTCGGAGGGAAAAGCTCATCCCAAATGTTAAATTTTCTCTTACTCTGTCACATAAATCAAGCTGAATTTGACCGATAAGCATGCATAGGTTATGTTGGCTTTGAGGACCACTGCGATTTGTGGCTTATTCGCAAATACTTGCCTCTTAAGAAAGCCACACAAGAAAAAGTCTAACAAGAAAAGTCTTATCACACGATATCGGTGGCCGGTTTACATTACCTCCATGTGAGGTGACAATGCCCTCAAATCGTTCGTACAGAACAGTCAATGTGGCAGTGGCTGTGTGGCACATAGCGCCTAACTGTTGAAATCACATATCCTGATAAAAAACAACTCAGCCTAAAACAAGTTTGTAACCGTTGACAGTGATAGCCTGGCCACCTCTCCAAAATACATAGCAAACAGTGGCTTCACCGAAAAGTCTTCGATATTCAGGTATCTCATGGGGATTGGCATGGCCCAAAACTAGACAACTCTGTTTTCTTCACGTGATTTTTCGGTCAATGGTAGGTTCGGTTGCCAACTGCTCCAGACTCTACTCAGGCAACACACGGCTTTATATATAGGCGTCCATCGGAAACCACAAGATGACCGTTATCTTCTGTAATGATAACTAACTAACTGTATTTGATAACTAGGTTCCAATTTCTTTACTCCAGCTTTGACAGGAAATAAACTCTACTCATATAATGTGTTGGAATACTGGTAAAAAAGGTATAGAAAACATAGAAAAGATATAGAAGAAGAAGGAGTGATATGAAACAAAATTGTATAAAACTTAAAAGACAAGAGTCCACTGCTGGATATGGAACCCAAAATATCCGCAGATGCATGTTAGAATGCTTCATTCTAGACCACCGGGACACATAAAAAGTCAAGGCTGTGACAAATATGACAAGCGTAGACAAACGTATTTACTACGTCCAGAAATAACTTGCACTTTTGTTAAAAATGTTTTAAAGGAGAACAAATTTTAAGTAAAGCGGAGTTATGCAGGAAGAGGAAGGAATTGAAGTCGCCGTGGTCTAGTACATAGTGAGTTCAAATCCCATCTTAATCAGACATCTCCAACAAAATGGAGTATGAAAAAATATTTCATCGGCGACTTCCTCTCAGCAGATTTCAGGCAAAAACTCTGAAATGTTTCTCAAAATATCTGGCGTTCGGAGTCGACTTTAAGCTGTAGGTCCTGCCATTCATACATATACAATTTAAACACATTCAAAATAAACGGTGTGAGAAGCGTGGTCGTAATCCTGACTGAAGGATTGTAATGACCAATAATGTTTGGATGTATGTATGTGTATGATGGAATAGATTAGAACACACAAAGAAAGAAGAAAAAAAAAATTAAGAATTGAACACAATTGAAATTAAAAAGTAAAGACAATAACAGCAATTTTGTTCTGGTAACGTAACAGAAGTCACAACATTGTTTAATAAACAACAAAGGATAACACTTTATCTCTACGTTTATTTATTTGCTGCTCTTAAACCAACCAAAGAGAAAAACACAAATCAAGAGAGGGAGAGAGAGAGAGAAAGAGAATACAATTACAGTAATTTTATCCGCTAAAGAAAGAAGAAGAACAAGAACAACAAAGTATAAATCAAGAGAGGGAGAGAGAGAGAGAAAGAGAATACAATTACAGTAATTTTATCCGCTAAAGAAAGAAGAAGAACAAGAACAACAAAGTATAAAAGTTTATCCATAACATAAAATATTTCTGCGCAGGCAGCAGCACTAACCTCGGTAAATAGCCTGCAACATGATAAACATAAACTGTAGTTTACCGCAGCACAAGGTACGTGTAACAAATAAACGCAAATGTAAGAGACAACAAGTTGGTTTTAAAAATAAAATGCAAAAAAAAGAATGATTAAAAATAATTAATGAAATATTAATTGAATATTAAACAAAAGGAATTATAGAAGTGATAAAAAAAAGAAAGAAAGAAGTTTTGAAATTAAGAAAGAGAAGATAAAACACGGGAGCGCTGGAATACGTCTTCATAAAAGCATTTAAAAATAGATTAAAATAAGAAGTAATTTAAGTGGAAAATTAAATGAAATTAAATGGAAATAAAATATTCTTTAATTAAAGAAATTTAAAAAAGAATAACCCAGAAATAACTGAAAATACATCAGCAGGAATACTATACTATTAATGCGTAAATAAATAAAGGGAAAGAGAAAGAAAGAAAGGAAACCTTGTGCTTTCAAACGGAAATAAATCGCCTCTTTTTGAATATATGTATGTGTGTGTGTGTGTGTGTGTTAAAGTGTACATGAGAGTGTGTTTATTTATTACTTGAGACCATACACAATCACATAAATAAAGCAAAACAAATACCAACAACAACAAAGCAATAAATGTTTACGATAGAAAATCTCAGCATTAAGCAGTATAATCTGTTAAACTAACACTCACACAACGGCAAAAAAAAATAACGGAAAATAAAACGGAAAATATCAAAATAAACAAAAATAAAAAAAATAACAACAACAACCATAATTATTATTTAATATTGAGCCTACAGTGATTTTCCCATTTTCAATTCAACACACTTTACAAGTGTACAACCAGAATGAGTCGCTTAAGGGCATTTGCGTTTAAAAGTGTATGTGTGTGTGTGTAATATAAAAGTGCTTCAAGTGATTTAATGCTGCATAAAGTAGCCAGCAATTACAATCATAATAGTGGGCCTCGTATAAGTCATTAATATTGTAATAAAATCAACAAATATTGGCAAGTGATGGAATAGCAACAGCAATTTGTTTAAGTGACTTACATAGATATGTATGTACATATGTGGGTGTATTATATGAGTAATTGTTTACATTTAATATTAATAATTAATACCATGTGTTTAATGGTGTGTAATTAATAACTGAATTTCTAAAATTCACGGTTTCTTTATATCTTTTTAAATAATAAAATTACAGTGCCCTACAATTATTTTCTCCCTCTCTTCAACTATCTCCCCTAATTATTAATACAATACCAATCCGATTAAAAGCTCTACTAATGAGAGCCTGACAAAAAAAAAAAATAAACTCTACTGAAGTGTGTTTTTGATGTGTCCGTATATCATTTAATTTTACGTCAATATCAGTGTTATGCTCTTGCCAATTAGCAAGAGAGAGTGTGAAATGTTTTTTCATGTGTTTATATGTATATATGTTAACATACATACCGTTTTCAATATTACAATATACTAAAGCAACAATACCGTTAATTTACGCTTGGATAACAACTAGAAATCTAAGAAAATATTAAATAAAGAATACAAAAGAGTGAAAAGGAAAATCATGACCAAAACAATAAACGCAAAAATATTTTGAATAAATGTAAGGACAGTGAAGTGTATTTAACTGATATATATTCTTACAGTGTAGTCGAAAAGTTTTCAAATATTAATAAATATTATTTATGCAAGATGTTTAAATATGTATGTTTAAGTGTGTCTTTAACATATACATACATATCTAATTTGTTATTACAATTATTCAGTCAGGATTACGACTTAGCTTCTGATACCATTTATGTCGTGTGTGTCATTTTTATACAAGAGTAGCGGGACATACAGTATAAAATCGATTGTGAACGACATATTTTTGAGAAAATTTTCAATCAAATTTTAGTTACTCTGAGAATTTTTGTCAGAAAATTGATGAGAGGAAGTCATTCTTCATATTTTGTTGTGTTAGACGTCTAGTAGACTACGATAACTTCAAGCTGCTTCTTAGTATTAAAGCGATCGAGTAGGATTTATTTCCTGAAAACTATAGAGTATGTTTCTGTCTCCATGAAATTATCATAAAGAGTGCTTGAACCAAAAGTTTATATTATGAGGATTAAAAACAATTTATAAGGCCTACCTTTAATTACAAAAAATTCCAGCCAAAGAGAATGAAATTGAGATTCCTAAATGATTGTTGATTATGCATGTTAAAGTCAGTGACATTCGAAAAATAATAAAAAAAAATTCTTTATGTGTTTTCTAGTCTCACTTTCCCTTCCCATCCAATACTATTTGTGATATTTATTACAACACTTTAGTCAGGATTATAACGTAACTTCTTACACCACTTATGATGAGTGTGTTAGTTTTATACATGAGTGGCGGAACCTAGAGTTTAAAATCGACTCTGAACAACAGATTTATTTGAGAAACTTTTTCATGGCAATTTTATTTACATTCAGAGTATTTGCCAGAAATCTGCTGGAAGAAAGTCATCGAAGAAATACATTTTCGTATACCGTTTTCTTGGATATGTATGACCTGTGGTTTGAATCGTGTTCTAACGTCTAATCACACTACCTACACTACGGCGATTACAATTCTTTAACACATCGTTTCTACAAATTTCATTAACTTTCTCTCGAATGTTGCGTTTTACACGTGGTCAGCATCTAGGCCCAAGCAGTCTTAAATTAAAAACAAGTATTCCCTCTGTAGTTTTTCGAGTATTCTCCTTCTATAAACGTAATGTACTTACGTAATTGCTCATTCTGACCAATTCAGTCAGGATTACAACCTAGCTACTCTCACCACATATGTTGTGTGTGCTAATTTTTCTACATAATTACAGTTTAAAGTCGACTCCGAACGTCAGATTTTGGGAAACTTTTCTGAGGGGATGTCGCCGAAGAAATATATTTTCATATTTCGTATTATTCGGGATATCTGATGTGTACTGCAAACAGCTACAATTATATTAAGAAATCAAGGAATGAGTTAATTGTCTTGTTTATAAATTGAGATACATGATTGTCTACTTTTAATCGGATACCAAATTTGTTCAATTTTAGTTCATAATTCGACAGCTAACGCGTTGAGTTAACGTAGGCACTTCTTCATGCAAGATTATTTTGAAAATGGGAATATGTTTGCATGAAAGCAATTACTACAGGACATGAAGGAACATATCAAGTATTTTTAAAGAAAAAAAATTCTCTTTCGTAATATTGAAAAATAATCATATTTTCTTTTAAAAAGACAAAAACCACAGACTTAAAACCCAATTTCTTTTAAAAAATTTATTTTACTTGATTTTATACTTCAAGAATAAATTCAAATCGAAATCAATAAAACTAAACCGATAATTTGACACCAGCAAGCAATGAATACGAATTTTTCTTCCATTAAGTTCCTTTTCTTTTCTTATGTTTTGTTTTTTGATTAACCAATTTCGTTTCTCAATTTCAATTTTCATTTTCAATTTTTGTTTTTCTATAGTGGCTTATGACACAGGAAATTTCTATTGTTTCCTGTCTTGTGGCATCATTATTGTTGTTCTTCTTTAACACATACTAAAATTTAATGAGTTTTATTTTGTCTTTTTGTTGTTTTTTTTTTTGTTTTTTTCTCTTCATCGCTGAGAGAGCAATTGTTTTGAAATTTGCTCATATTTCACAAGGTCACAAGGGGTTATCATGATGGTTGTCTGGTTATAAACAACCTTATTAACTCTAAAAACATACACATACATACATAATTTATCAAACTTACTTATATATGTATGTGTGTGTATAGATATATATATAGATTTATGTACACACTCTAACTTACATATATACACATACACACCTAAAACTTAAGTTAGGGTTCTGTTGTTTGCGGTTGGTCTCATACATTTTAAATTTTTCATACGAAAAATGATGTCACATCAAAAAATAAAGGCAAAATATGAGAATAATGTAAAACAAAACAGGAGAACAAAAACTTTAGTTGGCTTGCATACATGCTACCACGTTTTTCATCTTATGCTTGTTCTTTTTGTTTATTATGTTCACTTTTTTGTACTTTTTCGTTTTTTTTTCAAGCAAAACAAAAACAAACAACAACTTGGATGTTGATGAATTTTTGTTTATCAACAAATACTGATGCATGTTAGCGTGTATGTGGTATATGTGTTGTGTGTATATGTGAAAGACAGTATGACAACTAGAATTCAGCGATTTCCTTTATATGTGAAAGAGCACATGGCTATATGTGTGACAGGAACTTTATTTTGAAAAAAAAACGAAAAGAAAGACAAAAAATGTTTGTAACATTATTTAAGAGATTGAGAATCCTTTCTATGCTACTGCTCCCAGTTATTTGTTTAACACTTAACAATCGTACATACAACAAACATTGATTAGGCGAAACTAGAGTAACAAACAAAAGCGAAGAGAGGACTACTTACACACTCAAGTTAAATTACATGTAATACACGCCACAGGATATTTTAAAATTTATTATCGAAATAAGAACTGTAACATATAGCACAGCTACATGCACACATGCATACATAATTTGTAAAGGACATGAATTTATAACAAAGAGGTCAGCATTAGTTTGTAAGGAAACAAAAATAATTTAAAAAAAGGAAGCAAACCAACATACAAAATATTGGCCTCCAGCTAAAAAGAAAAAATGTGTATTTAGGATAGAAATGTGACTGTAATAAAAATTAGATAATGATGAAGTTATTGTTTAATAGGTCAAAGTACCATTACATCAACTATTAAGAATCAAATATTTTTGCTTTAATTTTTATTTAATTTTCAATTTGTGTTATAATTTCTTCCGTATTGTGAATTAAATATCATGACCATCAACAATTATTTGAAATAATTTCGCTAAACGTAGGACTCCTTTACACCAACTTACTAAACGGTTGAGTCTAGATTACCTTTTTTTTCTTGAAATATATTGATTGATGAAATCAGATGTCGGACTTGTACTTAAGGCAGGAGCGTGGAATCTTGTAGTGAAATTGAATGTTGTAGTCTAATAGGTAGTGTGTTGTCTTATTAGACATGAGGCCACTGTTCAAACCCCAGGTCAGACATCTCCAACAAAACGAAATTTAAACAATTCTTCGGCTAAGTCAGGCAAAAATTCAAGAAAATTCGCGAACTTCTGACAAAGACCAACTGTGCCCCTAAAGCTGGAAGACTGTCTGTGTCCACTGCGAATGATCTCAGACCTATCAGTCTAACTTCATTCGTTCTCAAAACAATAGAAATTATTCTGGACCTCGAGATAAACATTTCCCCATATTCGCCAGTAGTGCTCAACACGCATCCACTAAGGGTAGGTCTACTGAAACTGTACTGAGCTCCTTGGTGGAAAACATTAAGAAAGATCTGGCTTACGAACTTTACTTACTGGCAGCTTTCATTGGCGTCCCTTCGAAGGCTGTTGCCAGGACCCTTAATTGAGAAAAGTACCCGGACATCGAATTGACCCGTTGTACAAGAGCAATATTAGCGAGCCAATTACGAAGTTCGCTACTGTACTTTTAACCAAGAGAATAAATAATGCAGCTCTAGGAGAGGCTCATATGGCAAGGGAAGTGAATAAAGAGGCCTCTCTTTAAGGTAGTGCTCTCACCCTTGCTGTGGTATAACAACTGTTCGAGGAACTGCAACCACATGGTTTTAAGGTATATGGTTATGCAGACGATCTGGCCATTACTGTATCAGATTTCGATCTGTTCACTCTATCTCTCTCTCTCTCTTTCTGAGATGTAACCAAGCTCTAAAGCTTATAACTGAATTAGGCTCATCGTGTGGCTTCAATGTAAACCCTCGCACAACAGAATTGATGCTTTTTACCAGGGATCAAGTCAAGTACTTATTTTAACTTCTTTACCAGTAACTATTTCTACGTTACCAATACTAAATGGGGTTCAAATTTCTTTGTCCACGAGAGATAAATATATGGGGATCCTTCTTGATCCCAAGCACTCCAAGCATAGGAAGGATAGCATTATTGATAGGGTTAGGAGAACCACAATAGCTCCTTCACCAGCAAAAAGACCTCATACTGGTTCTAACGGGCCGTGATGGAGCCAACCTTGCTCTACGGGGACATGTTTGGTGGACGATACACAGACGCAAGTGCCACCGAGTATGCTGTTCTAATTACTAATGACTTCTGCAGGAGCTGTGGATCTGAGGAGGAGGAAGAGACTGTGTTACAACTAATGTGTCAGTCCCCTATTCCTGTCATAAAGAGACGGAGATTTCTGACTCCAATTTTCTCACATCGTTGACCGAGCTCGGGATGGTTTTCACTGGGGAATGGTTGACCCCCGGGTAGAATTAATTCTGGCATCACAATAAGCCTAAATGCTAGCCAAAGTGGGACCTCTTCCTTCGAGGGGATCCGTCACCTCACACAACCAACGTAACATAATCCAAAAATATTATTTAAAGTTTCTCAAAACCACTGTCGTTCGGAGACGTCTTGAAACTGTAGGTCCCGCCACTCATGTATAAAATTAATACAACATAAGTGGTGTAAGAAACTAGGCCGTAATCCTGACAGAACAGTTTGTATAAGTGATTACAATAATTCATATTTTAATGCTATGTTTACAGTGTCCTTGAATTGTTGTATAATTTATTAGCAAAAGTACAAAGACCTAGAGGAGACAAATTAAAATCATATGCTTTTTCCCTCTCCCTCATAACAAATACTTTGGCAAGCTTATTTTTTATTACTTTTCCATAATTGATATCGCTTTTCTTTTGATATTTAATGGCACGAACTATTCAAATATAATTTTTGGTCTGTATAAAGACGTTTATCTACAGCAAACAAATTAAAAGGACAAAGAGAAATGAATTTTTAAGCTATTTTTCATGCACTATTTTCAGTAGTTATTTGTCATGAATAAACAAAAATTTTAAGCGATTACATACCACCACCTCAATTGACGATTTTTCAATAAAAGTTTCAAATTCACACTTGTAGAGTATATGCTGGCCAATTACCTTTCTTTGTATTCCTTTGGAAAGCGTTAAATTAGCCTCTGCTGCTATTTGCTTAATATGCCCTAAATATATTCAATTATTGTATTGTATTTGAAATCAAATAATAAAATAAAAATAAAATTTATACGTGTGTATGTACATACGTAAGTATATTGGTTTTCGTTAGGTTTGTAGACAGAAAAAAAATATTTTATTTTTATTATTGTTTCCATGAAAGAAATGGTATAGAAAAATATTTTTTTGTTGTTTAGTGGGTTATCAATGTGAAAATCGCGTGCAAAGTTTTGTTTCCCATATACTTTGTTTTGATAGTAAATTTAAAGGGCAGACTTCCTTAACGAATATGAAAATCTATGAATATTATTGAATATTAAACAATAAACAAAAGTTACGTGCCTGGTTTGGGTTTCATTTTCTATAAAACTAGAACATTAAACATACAATAAATATTGCATATATTAAGGTGGCCACATGTCCTCAAATCAACGAACTTAATGTCGTATATATTTGTTATTTTATTTCTTTCTGATCGAAGCACAAATTGCAAAATCTAAAAGACTTTTAATTGTACTTTTTTAAATTTTCTAGGTTGATATACAACGAAATTTTTTCAAAACAATGGGCGTCTTAAGTTAGGGCCTCTTACCACACTTTTACAACATATACGCACTCCGTGTGAAAAGTATTGTCCATTTTTCAAGGTTAAGGATAAATCAATTCTTCCGACATCTGAAAACCAATGACGTCTATTCTGAAGTACAAGGCACTCGCATAAAAGATGTTGCACCAGTTCCGTTTCCTCCACATTATGACAGCTTCTGCAGTAAACATGGTGGGGCAGACCAACTCTGTCAGCGAAACTCTAAATAGCACAGTGTCCTATTAGAATTCCTATTAGAATAGTCGTAGTCAGTAGATTCTTGCTTCTCCCACTGTCCATTGCTGGACACGGCAGTTCACAATTTCGGTAACCAGGTACGTTGGACCACCCAGGGATTGTTGAACTCCACGCTCCATTTTCCAATTTTGAAAAGTGTTCTTGTAGAGGTGCATATATCCCCCCTATAGTCTTCTCCTCAGACGTCTCCGATCCCTTTCGTGCCAGTTCGTCCGCCTTTTCGCTTTCAGTTATGCACTGTAGCCAGGAACGCAGTAGTGGTGGGTGTTATATCGAAATATATCGGTGTAGATGCAACTCCTGGTGCCTTTTGATTTGACGAGATAGGATCCCAGTGCTTTGATTGCCGCTGTCCACACATATGATCAAGTTCAATGAAGGCAGATAGTCGGTTTCAAACATACGTGCAGCTTGTTCAATAGCAAAAATATCCACCTGAAATTCGCTGGCCTGGTTAGATAATCTGTATAATCCGCTCAGTGCCAGTTTGTCTAAATAGATCCCAGATCCAGTTCTGAATTCCATTTTTGAGCCATCGGTGACGATCATTATTACGACCTGTGAGAAGCTAGGTAGTGTGTGTTAATTTGTTTATGAGTGGCGGGATATACAGTTTAAAGTCGGCTCCGAACCACAGATTGTTTTTCGAAACTTTCAACGGCAATTTCTTTACTTTCCCTTTGAGTTTTTTCTAGAAATCGGCTGAGAGGAAGTCGCCGTAGAAATATTTTCTTCATATTTCGTTTTGTTGCAGATGTCTGCCTCACGTCTAATAATACACTACCTACTAGACTAGAGCGGCTGCAAATAATGATTCTTCTATAGTCAATTTAGAAAAACCGGCTCAATGACAACTTCAGATCACAATGTAATATAAATGTGAAAATATAAATGCAAAAAACGTTATAACTAGTCGTACTTAGGACTTATTGCTGAGAATGCTTTGAAATCAACAGAATATCAGCCATACTTTCTCAAAGATTATCCAATAAATTGGCACACACAATGGACAAAAGCACCATAATGCTCTACTGGTAATTATAAAAGAAACCTTGCGATGTGCCAACATTAAATCATCCATGCGATGTACACATATTTTACTTCTATAATTCTAAATGAAGTTGGTCACCTTGTTTTTTTCTACAATAATTTTTAATAATAATAAATATTTATTACAGAAAAATGCGTGTAATAAATTATTGAATATTTATTTCCTTCCCATCTAAAAATAAATTACTTATTAATGGACAATAAATTGATAATTACTACGACATGAAACTTAAATGAAAATCAATTATTGAAGAATAAATAATGGAAGAAATTTGTGAATATCTTAAGAAGTTCGAAAAGAAGCCACACGATTAACTATGAAGTCCATGGCAAGCAAATTAACTGAACTAATTGCACAGGAACACTTTTAATTACTCAAACAAGTTTGATATCCTCATGAATAATCCACCTGCCTTAAATGGACTTAAACTTCAAATTGGAATGTTTCATTCAGTTTGATATGAGACAAAGCAAAATTTTTTCTAATATATTTCACATGGCTATTTAATTTCCTTCCTTAAGGTGTGGTAAGATACGTACACATGTTTACTCGTGCGAAATAGTCATCCTAGACTGAAAAAATCCAATTTTAGTTTCGTTTTTGTGCCTGAGAAATGAGGAGAATGTAGGAAAGACAAAATAGAACGTTAAACAGATTGTTTTGAAGAAGTTGTTAGTTTTTATGTTCCTAGTTTAGGCAGAGTTTCTAATTAAAAACACCGGCTCTCTATAACAAATTTCTTATTTTTCAGTTTCAGTTTAATTTTAAGCAAATGAAGAAATGGCTTTGAACTTTTGCTACACCATTTCACTTTAAAAAAAATTTTAGTACCGTTGTGCAACTATTCTGACCAAATACAAGATGTCCTCAATTTTCAAGCCGCCATATCTATTTAAGGTACAAATTTGGTCTGAATTGTTTGTTGCCCCATAATCTACCATCACAACTTTCAAAATGCCGAACAATGAGTGTTCCATCTTGTCGAGTTGGAACGCTCCGGAACGTCGTTCCGGTACTTCCTTTTTAGACAGGAACGCGTTCCGGAACTAAAGATGATTTCTGATAACGAAAATTTGCTGACGTTTTGAAAAAGAAAAAATTAAATAGAATTGCTGATTGTTTTTCTAATTTTAGACGAATTTTTATATGTATTTTTATAAACAAGGGTTTGAACCGAACCCGAACCGGAACAAAACCCGGAACGTACCGGCTTGTTTTTCCGAACCGTGAACCGGAGTCAGGAACGCGTTCCGGTAAAAAAATTAGCACAACACCACTGAATGAGCTGCATTCCAGATGATTATAGCAAGCTTCTGTGATAGCAATTGCACAGAAGTTTTTAATACGAATTTTGGAATACTTATCGAAAATCGTGACCTTGCTATATTCGAATAGCTCCAGAATTGTCTGGTATTTTTATATGTGAATTCACTTTTTGAAATAATTTATTTTACTTTTCACTAAACATAAAACAATTTTATCAGTATGATGGGCTATTGGATAGTATGGTAGACTATTGGCTTCAATTCTGGTTCAGAGATTCTGGTGTGTTGTAATACGCTGAGCAAAAGGACGAAGTTACTCCGCGCGTAAACAGTTAACCGTATGATTGATCGATCCTTAAAAACTTCAGAATTCTATGTTTGTAGTAATATAGAACTTTCGAAATTATGATGATAGATTTTGTTACAAAATTAAATGTTTTTATTTATTTTAATTGATTTTAATAAAACTATTTTACATTATTACATTTTACTATCACTTTTATTAAAAATTTACGCCAAAATTTTTGATATTATGTAGCTTGTAGCATGGATTTTTACATAAAAATAAAAATCAAATAATAATTCGACATCTAGCACACTTGCTTTGTGGCGATTTATAAGTTTCCAATTGTTTAGATCGGACAGCTTATTGTCACTCCCATCAGTAACGCTCTCAATCGAGGGCTAACTGAAACCTGATGGCACAAACCATTGTTATATTTCGCTAGAAACATTTGTTGTCGACGTCATGTGAGGTAAAAAAGTTTCCTGTTGCAATAGAACATCGATTATGTCAATAACAATGTTCTCACTATCATTCCTCTCTGGTGTACCGGATACAAGTTTCCCCAAATACGGCTATAAGTAGTTGCTACGCACGTAGCATGTACTTGAATCTGAAACTGCCAATTCGATTCCGGTGGAACACGAAATTTATAACCACCATAAAATTCAATTAGTTACTAATCGACAGACAAAATTATTGGAATTATTAAAAGCTGAAAGTGTTTCAGCTCAGTTTTCGAAGAGGCGTAATAAGTGTAAATTTATCATCACTTTCGAGTAGCACGTTATCAAAGCGAATAATTGTGTTATCTCATACGTACATATGTATTTGACCGAAATACTATCATCTGTAATATCTATTAAAAAAAAAACATAGGACGAAACACTTTTTTTCTAATGTCTGTGTGTTACAGAAGATAAATATGAGAAGAGCAGTAAGAAAGACTCTACAACGTTTCATGTGACAGCTGCTAGCAATCTGCGTGAAAATTGGTAATATTTTTTTCACAAACTACTAATGCTGTTCTCTATTCTAAGTAGAACCATCTTTTTCGATTAACATCCTATTGTCATGTTTGCAGCTGCTAATACCTGCGTCAGTTCATAAGAGGAGCTTCTGTTTTCTTCTTCTTCAGAATATTACTTATATATGTACATACATATTTAATCAATCATTACAACCTTTCTTTGTAAACTGGAAATGTCTGACCTGAGTTTTAAAACTTGGTCTGATGTCTAATAAGCTAAAGCTAGACTACGATTACTTCAATCAATACCAAGAACAGAAAATTCAACTTTTTCACTTTCATCCAACACTCAATTCAACCATCAATTCCTTATCAAATATCATAAATAATGTATAATTCCCGATAAAAATTCACAAAATCTTTTGAAAACTTAAAAAAATTACATGCACAACACCAAAGAATCCCTAGGAAAGTCGTATGTATCAAAAATGATACTTAAGCCAGAATTATAAAGTTTTTTAATTTTTTAAGTCCTGCTTAAAATTTTCTTTTTTTATTTGGTTTAAAACAACGACAATCACAATATATATGAATTAAAAAAATTCAGACTTCTTACTTTTTCTGAATTAAAGTTATATCGTCTCAAAAATTGAAATGTATCATTTTTGATACAAAGCTCGATCTACGGTTAAATATAATATGTATAATTATGTACTGCAATTAATAAATGAATTGGTCGAATTTTTAATTTAAAGAAGTATAGAAATTATCCCAGAACCAAAATAACGCTAACTCCCTCTAAATGTCTTGTTTATAGCACTTGCAATAAATCTCATTTTACAAACATTATTTTTCAGCATGCATTCCCAGACTATGACAGATCCTTCTACGAGTTTTGCTGTCGTCTTTATATTTTTTCATAGTACGGCAGTATTCCATTTTCAACAAACTATGGCATGAGCATAAATTTTGCATTCGTACATTTGTGAATATTTATTAAAACATTGAATCATTTATGTGGACGTGTGTCTACTTTTGCTCATACACCAAGTTCTTTAGAATTTTCACTGTTTTAAGTACGGTCATTTTTCTTCCAACTCGGCTTTCTATGCATGTTTTTCTGTGTTTAAATATTTTCTTGTATATGGTGTAGTTTCGAAATTTTAAAATCAACATTTTTTTAAATTACTTGAAGAACATAAAAAGTTTAGTTTTTCTTAAAGTTTATTAACAACAGGAAGGAAAAAATAACAATTTTTTCTGTTTCTTTAAGCTGAAACAATATCACAACATCACGACGAAGTAATTAACAAGAAACTAATTCGAGTTTCTGACTTGAGAAAAAATCAAAATAAAAAACAGATGGACGAATAAAATATTCTAACAGTCGTTGGAATAGAATAACTAAAAACCATGGTTAGTCCAAAACGCATCTGCAGCAAAATGTTTGTTTTTTAGTTAATTATGGCATGGACTTAATAGATATCGTGGAAAGCGGAAGACTTTTTTTCTTTATTTCTTGTCATGATAAACTATTCTTAGTGGCGTCGTTTCAAATCTGTCTGTTCTACCTAATTTTCTTTTCGGAATTTATTTTCATTAGAAATTTAATTCCATTGTTTATGGCAAGCTTTATGTGTAATTGCAAAATGCATTATTATTTCACCAATTTTTCAATAAGAATATAACTTTTACTTTAGATTATCGATAAAGTCATTTTCGGTGTCATTTAATCGTTTTCGTTGCGCCCATTTACTACCAGTTTTCATAAATTTTCTACTAATATGATAACTTTTTTATACAACATTTTCAATTTAAACAAAAAGTTAGCAAAATGCTTGCTTCAACGTCTAATGGCACCAATTAAACGACTTTTTCACCACTGCTATCAAACCAGTGTCTTACTCAAAACTGCAACAAGTTTACTAAACAGAGAATATTTGCAATTAAAATGCCATTAGATTATTAATTGTTGTTGTTTTGTTAACACTAGAAAGACGGGAGAATTGATATACCTTAAAAGACGGGTAGGGGTCATTTGACCCCCTTTAAGTCTTAGTAGCAAAAATCTGCATTTGAATTTGAAAATTTGATTTTAAAATTGTTTATTTTTTAAAATATAAAAAAAATTAAATTGTGTATTTTGTTTTCTTAGTTTATAACAAAAAAATAAACATTTAATAATACTTATTTAAAAAGAAATCAAGTTTATATGTGTACTAACAGTACTTGTTGTTTTTGCTTTGAATGTATTTATGCGAGATCGAGGATATATCGAGATCATGAAACAGGTCAATAATGATACGATTTTTTTGAAATCTGTCTTTTACACGCATCCAGAGCATACAAAATGTTTTGATATATTGTAGGTTCCGCATAGGGGTTTCTGTCATATTTCACACATTTTATTATCATTTATTAATATCGTCTTTTTATGGATTGAATACCGCTTGCGGTTGCTAGTCAATGAAACTCAGTTCAAACGCTACTTGTAAAATAAATTCTCTTCTACGAATTTTTTTGTCTGTGACTTCTTGGAATAGCACCCATGCATTTATCGCCGACAAGTCCAATATGTTGAAAAAACCTTGTACTGGTCATCGTCTTGAGCTTGACTGTTATATTTTCTAACCATTTGGTCAACAACATCAACACCAAATTTAGTTGAATTATAAAGAGTGACGGTATTGGGTTTGCGTTTGCTATTACCTTTATCTATTTCAACCTCTTCGAGCAAAGTATTCAGCAATAAAACAATTTTTTGTCTCTTTGCTTGGTAAACTGTCAGAAGGCGCTTATTATTTTCGTTTTTTAGAACTTCATGGGCATGCAAAATAAATTTCAGTTTTTTCACATATGGTGGAACATCCCGTGTTGCTTTATTGACTGTCCCAACTATAGTTGTACGTTTGAAGAGCAATCTGTCTGCCATCCCCTTTGTTTACGAAAGGTTCCATTCGGCGCATTACAAAGTCTCTCCAAGCGTAATGTCATGTGGACGATTGTCATCTTTTCCCAAGTAGAGGAAGCCGTTGAGCAGATATTTCGATTTGACATCTACGCAAAGCCAAAATTTTATACCGAATGTGTCGGGTTTATTCGCCATGTATTGTGTAAATTTGCATTTTGCTTTTGTAGTAAAAAGTTGATCGTCAACAGTGATGTTTTCACCTGGTCTATAACAAGATTTGCAATTTTCAATAAAACGGCTCCAAACATTCAAAATAAGGTAAACTTCCTCTGTTTTGTGTGAGAAACTAGGTCGTAATCCTGACTGAAGGGTTCAGTCTGGTAGATTTTTCTTCTCGCACGTGGAAACGAATATATTTCATTATTTCTTTGAATCGGTCTCTAGACATAGTTTGTGAAGTTTTTGTTTCATAAATCATTTACAGATATATTAATGAATCCACAAGCACCCCTAGCGTACAAAACTGAGATGAATTTGTCCAGTTCTTGTAAACGCATAATCCAAATACGCTTCAATATCTTTGTTCCGAAGAGATCTAATTATAAAAATTTTTTTGAAAACTGATGAAAATAAGTAACGTTGGCTGAAATTGCATAACGGCATACTAGAGAAAACTTAAACAAAAAATAACGGCATTTTAATAATTTCATGAAATAAAAATTGGGAAAAGTAATTGATAAAATAAATATATAAGTGAAGGGTCAGATGACCCCTCTCCGTCTTTTTAGGTAGTTGCTTTAATAATTGCAATTTGGAATACCTAAATAAAATAAAAATACTTTTAAATTAAATTTTATGGAATATTATTAAAAGTCACGAAATAAGAAATCTGTGATATAATTCATAAAAGAAATATTAGCAGTTAGATTTGTAAATGGGTCAAATGACCCCTGTCCGTCTTTCTAGTGTTAAAGTAAACGTAAAATGATGTGAATATAACTGAAAGTAATTCAAAATATGCAAAAATTGAAGCGGCTGTTACAACAAAAAATATATGTAAAGCAATTAAGAATAACGAGCTTAGTATTTGTTTGTGATTATAAATACATATATAGTACATATATTAAATGGATGGATCTAACCTTTTGGCATTAACGCTCAATTAAAAATCGTTGAGCTGTTCTAATGGAACTAAAGAATATGTTCGTTCACAAACAAATGGATATGAGTCTTTAAAAATCATTATCGTTTCACCATTTGTTTCCGAAAAGGAAATATATATGTACGAATCATTCTCATAGTCAGAGTTCGACAAAATATACTTTTCTTAATCGACTTTATATACATACTTATGTAAATGGTCATTACAATCCTGTAGTCGGGATTACAACTTAACTTCTCACAACATTTATGTTGTGTGTTTTTAAAGTCGATTGATTTTTATTTACTCTTAGAGTTTTTACCAGAAGACTGCCAAGAGGAAGTCGTGGAAGAAATATTCCTTTATATATCGTTTTGTTGAAGATATGTGCCTCTGGGTTTGATCAATGGACTTTCATCTAATAAACGAACACACTACCTATTATCGAAGGCAGCCTTATAGCCGACAAAAAGATGATGTGTGTCGACTTGTTTTTCGAGGGTTTTTTCCAGGATTTGGCGTAGTGTGAAGATATGGTCGATGGTGGACTTGCCAGGTCTGAAACCGCACTGAGGGCTTATACCCCTGTAGTTGGCGCATATAGTAGGGTCTTCCTTTTTCAGGACACGACAGAGGACACTGAGGTTCCAATCGTTGGTCATACTTTCCTCTAGCCATATTTTGTAAATAAGTTGGTGCATGCGCCCTACCAACTCATTACATCCGGTCTTAACCAATTAAGCGGGGAGGCCATCAGGACCTGCCGCTTTACTGGTTTTAAGGCACATAATCGCGACTTTGAACTCTTAATGGCTAGGCGGCGGAATCTCCACGCCGGCAACATCGATCGGGTTCAGGACATTATCTCTAAAGGCGGTATTGGTGTTGTCATCGCCTTGTAGCAGAGTAGAGAAGTGTTTCCTCCACAACCTCAGCACCTCCTGCGTATCTGTTACCAAGTTTCCATTCTCATCTTTGCAGGAAAACGCTCCAGGTCTATAACCCTCGGTTAGACCCTTAACCTTTTGATAGAATTTTCCTCACGCTCACGCCTTTCCTGCTCCCTCCTCTTGCGTCAGAAAAGGCGTTTCTCATCCCTTCTCCTCTCTCTATAGTTCCCGACAATGGCTCGTGTTGCGGCTGACTGCAGTGTTTTCTTGTATGCGGCGTTTTTCGCTGCAGCAACCTCAGGACACTCCCCATCGTACCATTGATTTCGTTGGGGTGAGCGCTCGAAACCAAGGACTGTTTCCGTAGTTTTTCGCAAGGAGTGGGAGATTTTGGCCCACAGATTGGATGGGGAACGACGGAGCTTATCAGAAAGTTGAGCGGAGAACGCCTCAGCTGTCTTTTGTGATCGCTACTTCTTAACGTCTAGCTTTCGCAGTGCACTAGAGCGCGCAGACCTCGAGGCGCTAATGCGCAATCGAAGCTTGGCTGCGACAAAGTAGTGGTACGAGTCGATGTACGGACCTCTGAACGTGCCCACATCTAGTACACTGGATGCGTGCCTTCCGTCTATCACAATATGATCAATCTGGTTGGATGTTGATCGATCAGGGGACATCCAAGTGGCTTTGTGAATGTTGAGGTGTTGAAAGTTGGTGCTAGCTACTATTGGAGGTGTATAGTGTATAGTGTTCGCGTGAAGGCTGAACTGTCCGACAGTGGGGCCAAAGATACCTTGCCGCCCGACCTTCGCATTAAAATCTCCGAGGACGATTTTGGCGTCATGGGCCGTGCATTTATCATATACGTCCTCGAGTTTAACATAATCCGCATGCGAATTCGTGCTTATGCTCATGGTAGCTGTAATATACATCGCAAGATGCAAGCCTTTTGCATCCTTGTCCTATCCATCGCATTTCCTGTATGACAGTGATGTCCGTCTTACATTTCATGAGGGCATCCGCCAGTTGGACGGAAGCGCCTACCCTGTGAAGGGTGCGGACGTTCCATGTGCCAAGAGTTAAAAGCATAAATTCCGTTTAGATTTTGTAAGGAGTGAAATTCAAATTTTTCGTAAGAAGAAACTTGTAGTTGTTATATGTGAGCCTTAGAGGCTCATGTCAGTAAGAGTAGGGTTAAAAAATTCAAAAAAAAACTAGAAAATATCAACTATTAATAATAAATATATAAAAATTTAATTCCTATTTGTAATGAATTTATTTAATTTTTTTATTTGCAGATGCTAATAACAGACAGCATAAACAGAAAAAACGTAAACAACTAGAAATAAAAATTGAAAAAATTTAAAAAAATGTTAAAGTAGACAAGTTAAAATATTAAAGGATTACAATAAAAAAGAATGGTTTTATAAAAGTTATGGTAGACATATAAAAAATATGGGCTTTAAATCAAAGTCAATAGAAAAAATATAATTAAAAAGAGAAAAATAATAAAAAAAATTAATTGAAGAAACAAAAAAGTGAAATTAAAGGCTTAAACACATAAGTGATAAAATGCTACAGTTAAATAATAAATAATCTAATACTCCTAAGTTATATATTAAAATAAGCGAAATATAATACAATATGACAAGTAAATAAAGGAAAAAAATTTATTAAAAAAATCTAACGATACATATCATATTTAGTCTGATTTATTTATATAAAATTAGTACAGAATAAAAAAAAATTAAAAAAATTTATGACATATCAAACAGTGTAATTAAAAGTGTTCTCGGATTATAAATAGAAATAAAAAACTAATTAAATAGTTGTAATTATAATCCAATAATTAATTAATTGTGGTTATCATGAGTTGAAATTTTATTAAAATAATCTTAAAAAAACAAACAAAATTAAAAGCAATATTTACAATTAAAAAAAAATAATAATTTCAATAAAAAATCTAATTAATAAACAAATTAAATTTTTCTCAAATAATCAAACAAATAAACAAATAATATTAATAAGCCAACCAACTTACCAGTTCCTATTCAAACCCTTCTTCGTTATCACACGGTAATAAAAATAATTCTAACATGAAAATTAGAACACATATCCATTGAAATAGAAATTTTAAACTCCAGTAACATCTGTTTGCTTCTATTGAATTTCCTTTTTATGCTTCAAAATAATAATTCTTGCGGAATGTCTAAAAAATAAATAGAAAATCCTATAATTTATGATTATTTTTGCTGCAACATCATTGAAAGTAATACCCATAATTCCTTTTTTTTATACTTTGTTACTCCGCCACTTCTCACGTACTCGTGGGCTTTAAAACATTCCACGAATATCCCGAGTATTTCATTGTAAACTGAATTCATCTATTTTGCCTCAATATTGTTGATGTCATTATTAATACTGGCAAGCTCATCTGTAGACTAATAAAAGCCTAAAGAAATTTTGTGCAAAAGATTAACTGTAGCAGACAACCATATCAATCAACCTTCCTAATTATACTTGCCGCAAGACTTTTTATCAACAAAAAAAAAATTAATTTATTGCAGTTGGATTAAAGTTTAGGGTAAGTTAAGCTTTATTATAAAGAAATTCTATTTAAAAGTGTAACATCTAAATAAATATGTACAGTGGCTAGCAAAAGCCTAACTATAATTTGTAAAAGTAATTGTAGTTTTTTATATTTATTTTATTAATTTAATTCTATTTTATTATAAAACAAAAAAATTTCTTAATGTTTTTCACAAACCATAAGAAAAATACCAGGGACTTTCTGGTGATTCCATATTTTTACTTCCCAAAAGTGTAGGTACCCCCAACAAGAACTCAGAGCAAATATAAAATACAAAGCCCAAACATATTAAAATATTATTCCTTGTATTTAGCACACATATGTATACATAATTGGTCATTGCAACCCTTTAGTTAGGATTACGACCTAGCTTCTCGCAGCGCTTTTGTTGTGTGTGTTAAATTTATACATGAGTACCAAAACCTATAGTGTAAAATCGACTCCTAAAAACAGATTGTTTAAAAACTTTTTCATGGCAGTTTTATTTTTTTTTTGCTCTCACAGATTTTGCCAGAAATCTGCTGAGAGGAAGTCGCCTAAGTAATATTTTAGCTTTTTGAACTGGGATTTGAACCGCGACATGACTTCAATATTTCCTTAATAAATTCCAAACCGTCCACTTCGTTCAAATATGTATCCGCCACGGCTTCTATGGGTGGACTGCATCCGAAATGATCATATTTCCACGAATCTGGCGCAGTTTAATTAGCGGCAGACATACATACATACATAATTGGTCATTACAACCCTTCAGTCAGGATTACGGTCTAGCTTCTCACACCACTCATGTTGTGTGTGTTAATTTTATACATGAGTGGCGGGACCTACAGTTTAAAGTCGATTCCGAACGACAGATTTTTTGAGAAAATTTTCATGGCAATTTTATTTATTCTCAGAGTTTTTGCCAGAAATCTGCTGAGAGGAAGTCGCCGAGGAAATATATTTTTCATATTTCTTTTTTATGTCTAACCTGGAATTTGAACCTTGGCCTTACGTCTAATAAGCCAACACACTACCTACTAGACTACGGCGACTTCTTCGGCATATCCATGCATATTGGCTTTAAGTACCACTTTGAAGTTTGTGTCTTAATAGCATATTCCTGTGACATAAGAAAACTCCACATCACATCATTTAAGTGAAATGCTCATGTCCGCAAATCGCTAGTGCAGAATATTCAATGTTTCATGAAGTTTGTGTGCAAATCATCTAATTCAGTCAAAAGGTCATTGGTAAGCAACGACAAAAAGTGCTCGTTGTTAACAATGATGGCCTAAAAAAGTCGTTCTTCAAGCAATATGAACCGATAATGTCGACAGTACAAAAGCCACACCAAACAGTTGCTGATAAATCTGTATTGCTCTTTCATCTCACCCTTACAGTCCACCCAGAAATGGGCCTTATTGCTGAAGGTTATTTTTCCAGAAGCCCCATATATTTTATTAACAAAAATCTATTAAAAATTTATTGCTTTTTTAAATCAATTTTTAGGCTTATCTGACGACATTTAAAACTTCAAATGTCGATAATGATATAATCGATATAAATAATGCATTATATCTGTCATATATGTACATAATTGTATGAAATAATGTAAACTAAAATATATGAAAAAAGAAAAAACATGAACTATAGCATGAGAAATGGAGTAAAGAAAACTTGTAAATTATCTGACAAACTACAATATGATAAAATAGATTGATAGACAGATGACAAGCATAACGATTGAGATGAGAAAACATATTTAATTTGATGGTATTGACATGCATACTCATACTACTGTTGGAAAAAAAATAAAAATAAAAATAATGACTAACGATAATAGACACTTAATGAAAAAGAAAATAACGGTAATATAAGTATGTATTACATATATTATATACTTTATAGGAAAATGTTGTACAGTATTTATGAAATTAAATAAACGCAACGAAATATTCCTTTTAAATGAAATAATTGCTTCATATACATGATATTAAAATTTTAAGACAGGTTGTTTTGTTAAATTACAGAAGATTTTTTGTTACTATCATTTTATAGCGATTGATGGGCCTCTCAAATATAATCCATATAAGAAGCAATTTCCATTACATTCATTTAAATTTCTTGGGCTCTTTACATTTGAACAACATGTTAAAAGCCAATGCTGTCCGTTTTCCAATGACTGTTGTAACGCAACATTTACTTCGTACTTCGGGACATATGTACATACACATACAAATGTGCCCTACGAAATATTATTTGACGAATTTGTTCTGCCATTATACTAAAAATAAATACCGTGATAACTTTAACCGAATGACTAACTAACTGACTGACTGACTGACTAGTTGAAAGACATTTATTTGTGTTGCTGGTAATGTTTTCTGATCTCGTTACTGTCATCTATCATATTCTCTAATGGTTTCATTGTTAATAATATCCTGTGTATCCATTTTCAAATACATATGAGTTATTGTACAATACATGTTCCATTATGCAATCGTTTTAATGTGGGAATTGTGTGTGAAAGTTGTTACACTTAGTACGGATGAATTTTGGAAACGCAATTGGTTGGTTTCCTTTTCAGTCAACAAAACGAAATGCGTTAGAGTTTATTGTAAATTGTGTGAAAATCTTCCTTTACTATTCCTTCGGCTATTTCCTCTCAGCAGATTTCTGGCAAAAAAATTTGAATCTCAATTTCTAGAACCTCACATTTTTATGGAACCAAAAAGCATGAAAATTCAGTGCGATGGTCGCTTGAACTAGTAAATTTTTCAAGTGTTGGAAAAAGCATTCAAGTGCCTCTGTTTCTTAAGACCGTTCAAGAAATACTTCAGTTTATCTGATCTCCTTACGATTTACTCCACTTATATCCGACCGAGAATGGAATACAAGAATCATGTATGGACCGTTGCATGCAGAAGAGGTCAAACGTGCGCATTAATGACGGTAGGGTGTCCAACCCTATTGATTCATTGAGGCATCGTTGCAATGTGGCTTGTGTTCCACTGTTCTATGGCTACTATAACAGATTTGGCTCTAAATGGACTTGGTCCCGTATATTATTATGTAGGATACAACAGTTTGTCACCGACTGGCAAGTAGATCGTATACTGTATTACAGAGAATTTGCTCCTTATCCGGACTAAGCGTATGAGGAACTCTTCAACTGCAGAAGTCTTTACTGCCACTTATAATATAAAGAGATTCAAATCTAATATCATAAAGCAATACTCCCTCTATTCTTCTTCGCATAGCCTATTTTTCTGATTCCAAACACAATGCACTACATGAGTAGGGGCGATCTCCTGAGTGTTGGTCTTATAAAAAAAAAAATGTTTACATATACATATATGATGAAAATATTTTGAGAAGTACTAATCAGGAGCGTTAGCCTAAAAATAGGAAAAAGTCCAACTTATATGATATAATGAAGGCATATATTACAAATCCATGCTGACATTACCAAGGAAAATTCAATGAAATCAATTCAAGAGGTTGAAGAGAATCTTCGTGGCTAAAGAATGTTCGGAAATGTAATAATCAACAATATTCGAGATAGACAAATAAAGTCGCCGTAGTCTAGTACGGAGTGTGTTGGCTTATTAGACGTGACGAGGCCATGGTTCAAACATTTTCAACAAAACGAAATTTGTAAAAATATTTCTTCGGTGACTTCCTCCCAGTAGATTTCTGGCAAAAACTCAGAGAGTAAATAAATTTGCAATGAAAATTTTCTCAAAAAATTCGACGTTCGCAGTCGATTGTAAACTGTAGGTCCTATTACTCATATATAATATTAACGCACGCAACGTAAGTGGTGGAAGAAGCTAGCTAGTAATGCTGACAGAAAGGTTGTAAGGACCAATTATGTGTGTGTGCAGTTATATTCCGTATTTAACAAGTTTCTAACTCCTGTAAGGTATTGTACGATTTCGTTGCTTTTCGACTGCAAGTTGTTGATGCTTGAATCAATGAAAACTGTTTGTAGTAATTTAAATAGTAGCCATGTATCGAGCTTCCTTGAGTAACTAGCCTAAATAAATCCAAGCTATTATCTGGTTAGTAAGGTTTAGGGCTTTTGTTTTCTCATAATAGTTTTTAGGCTAGTCACAATGTATTGGTTACAAATTTTATCGAACTTTTCAAAATTGTTTTCATTCAAATTATGTACTCAAGTTTTAATCTCCAAAAAAGTGTTCTTTTAAAAGAAGCGAATTAGTGAACTGCTGTTTAAATATAAGGCCATCATACCACCACATAGGGAGAAACAACTGACCATTTTTGCATGAACCAATACACCTTAAAACTTCTTGTTGCTATTGTTTGATAGTTTTCCTTCATTTTATTTTTAAACATTTTATTTGTACACCTACGTAATAGTTGAATTTCTTTTCATTTAAATTTATTAAATTATTCTATTCCATTTAATGATGCACATGAATTGAAAGTAAACAGTATTGTAAGTATTGTAAAGCACCTGTAAAAACATGAACTTTTATTAAAATTTATTAAAAATATGTATCCAACCAAAATATCTTTCGCAAGAATTTATATTGTAATTGAGCATAAACACAGAAAGTAATCGTACCTTTTAAGTGGTTTGTAGAAAAGTAAATATAATATTTTAATGGAATATATTCTGCTTCTTCCAGATATTCATGGTAAATATTATCATGCCTTTATCAAGAGAATGAAAGCGAGAAGCATACGTTATAATTATTATGCTTTTGACCTTTATGTCATATGTGTGGTGTATGTTACTTTTTCTTAATTTGTTTTGATAAAAATTCATCACATAAATTATATTTTAATTAATTTAAAATATTGCACTTTAACGCAGTATTATACGAAATTTCACATAAAATGTGACGATTAAAATTTCGGCTTAAAAATTAAGTTTATAAAAATTTAATTTTATTTTAAATACTTTAAATAAAATCGAAGGTCACAGTTTCCTCTCCTCAACGTAATTGCCGTAAGTTCTTTTTAACCCATTTACAGCCAAACATAAACTACAAGTTCAATTTTTAAAATTTCAATGTATATTTATTTCTAACAAAGCAAAAAGACAGAAACGTAAAAAAAAGTAAAAAAAAAATTAAATTCAGGACATTAGAGGGGTGTACCCAAATTGGTACAATGGCCACTTATGAGTGATATTTTGCAAAACAATTTTTTTCAACGCAGAGTGTTTTTTTGCATTTTTTGCAACTCCAGCGGCTTCTATTGTGGCAGATGACACAACGCACACGCTTAGAAAGCTTTTCTGGAACATGATCTGCGCCGTCTAGATGTAGACCCTCAATATTTGATGACGAAGGCCGAGCAGAATGTCTTTTGCACGACTATTTTAGATAAAACCTGGCTAACGATCGACGAAATTGCTATTGATCCATAGTATTTTCTTCACAAAATTCATGTAGGCGCCACGCATTTGATATAGCCATTCCAACCATGTACGTAAATAAACACCACCATCATTTTTTGCTATGTATGTATGCTAATTCGGTATAAAGATATAGATTGGTCCATTTCATCAACTCCGCCCATTCTTTTGTTGTAAGTTTGGAACAAGTGAGGTATTTGCATATCAACTTTTTGTTAATATTTTCATAATTTTTATATTTTTTTTTTAATTTGTTTTTAGTACACTTGTGGCCATTGTACCCAAATTGGAACAGCATTTTTATATGTTTTCTAAGATCTTATACATTTGTTGTATGAAACTAAAAATGCTTTTCAATGTTTCACTGTTTATTGAATTTTATATTATAATGCAAATAACGACTATAAGCTTTAGATAGAAAATAAAACTTTAATTACCATTGACCTTCCTCTACATGTGTATTGTTAATGAAGTTTAATAGATCATTACAGCAATAACAATAAATGTAGTTAAATTGCTTCATTTAATATTTATTCAGAGCACTTTCCACTATTCAATAATGCAAAAATAAATAAACTAGAGTAAACAGTTTTTTTATACAGCCTTAATAATTAAGTGTTCCCAAATTGGCACAGCGACCGTAAATGGGTTAATATAATCCTGCCTTCTTTAGGTGATGCGATGCGATATCGCATTAATCATAGAAAATACTTGACAAAATCCTAACATTTAACTGAAGTTAAAGGATTTTTTGTTATCGTTTCTTTACAAGTTTTTTATTCGAATAGTATGAAATTATTCATACATACACACATAGTAGGTCTTTACAAACCTTCAGTCAGGATTACGACCTAGCTTCTCACATCACTTATGTTGTGTGTTTTAATTTTATACATGAGTGGCGGAACCTGCAATTTGAAAGCCAACTCCGAACGACATATTTTTGAGAAACTTTTCATGAAAATCTTATTTACTCTCAGAGTTTTTGCCAGAAGTCTGCTGCTGAGAGGAAGTCGCAGAAAATTATTTTTTTTTTCGTTTTGTTGGAGATGTCTGACCTAGGGTTTGAACCGTGGCCTTAGGTTTTATAAGCCAATACACTACCTACTAGACTACGACAACTTCAATTATGAAATTATACGTAATGTAAATTCAATTCTTTGGTATAAGAGACGTAACTGAATTTCGACATAACATTTACGCTGTTATGTTAGCATTTCGCATTCTTATTGAACTCTCAAAGCTTTAGATGAATCGAGCATCTCCAAGACTTGTTTGGTTTAGCTACTTAAGCGTTAAGAATTCCACTCTAGCTTCCTCCCTTTACCGAAATTTGACTTCGTTCTGAATATTCTAAATATTGTATGCTTCAATATAGGTACCTTCGTATTGCTAATTGATTGTGATGGACCAGATATCCTTAATGTGGCTATGACTTGTTGATGACCACCTGCAGTTTTTCAGTTTTTATGTTCGATACTAGATTTACAATGTTTTACTTCAGTAAAAGACAGTAAACTCCAACCTTACGTTCTCTGAATATTTCTCAATGTCTCCAAACTATTTTAGTCGGTAGTCGCCGTAGTCTAATAGGTAGTGTGTCGGCTTATTAGACGACCATTAGGCAATGGTTCAAATCCCAGGTTAGATATCAAAAAGAAAATATGAAAAAAATATTTCTTCTGGGACTGCCTCTCAGAAGATTTCTGGCAAAACTCTGAGAGTAAATAAAATTGCCATGAAGAGTTTCTCAAAAATCTGTAGTTCGGAGTCGACTTTAAACTGTTGGTCCCGCCACTCATGTATAAAATTAACGCACACAACATAAGTGGTGTGAGAAGCGAGGTCGTAATCCTGACTGAGGGGTTGTAATAACCAATTATGTTATGTATGTTTGTCACGAGAGATGGCATATAGCTCATACCACATTGCCATGGCCATTTAAGAACACTAATAATCCTTTTAACTCTCAGCTGTAAGCGAATAAACCACAAACTATTGCGGCCCTTAATGCAAACACTAACCATGCCAAGCAGCCAGCTTTTTAATCAAGAATCGGAGTATATTGGATATTTCGGATGCACTCAGAGAGGCCTTGGCAAACATTTGAACGATGTTTTAATCCACACATAATGGTATTAATTCGTGTTTTAAATGAATAAAAAATTGTGGTAATATTTTACACAGACGTTCCTCATTATTCAATTCCTCAAGTTGACGTTTGAGTCACAATCTAAATTCTCTTTTCTCTGAAGGGATTGTGCTCATGATGTCATCCAAAACGTTAGAGAACAGCGTAATAATGCTCCCGGTTTTCACTTAGAAATCTACGGATTATTATGGTATATTTATCATTTATTATACACTGGACAGCAAAAGTCTTAGTACGGCAATATATTTTGACAAAAAAAGTCCCACAGGCTTAATACTCTTTCACAAAGTCCCGATATGACTTCAGGAGAGTATTTAGGAGATCATTTGAAAGAACGGTTACGTAATCGCTAAACCTCAAACGAAAAACATGCTCATGGTGCTACCAGAAAACACTAAACAAAACTTGTACATTCAATTCCAAATGGGTTAAATGGAGTGCTTGACCTTAAGTGATATTCTACTAAATACAAAGGATAACATTTTCATATATTAGCGCTTTGAATTTTAAATTTACTCAGTGTTCTCTTTGGGGGTACCTATGGAGTCATCAGAAACTTTTCCATATTTTTCTGTTGTTTTATGAAAAATTTTAAACAATTGTTTGTTTTATAATAAAACAGGAATAAATTAATAAAATAAATATATAATCAATAATTTTTTATACTAACTTTTGGCTAAAATTCATGAAATTGCTAAAATATAATGCCGTACTAAGACTTTTGCTGTCCACTGTACAAAAACACAGCTTCCAAAAGACTGATTTGCTGGAAGCAATGATATTCTTATAATTTTTAATTCACTTTTAATATTTTTACAGAATATATTTTTTCATTCAGGATTCTTAAAACAATATTTAAACATTAATTTCTGCGAACAGTTTTACTTGCCATTAAATTCGTGTTAATATTTAAACTCTACTCAAGTAGAAAGTAAAACAGAAAAATGAAAAATATTTAAAGATTAAAAGGATCGCGTTGTAGGGTGAGTGTATGTATTATTATATATACAAGTACATATCTATATATACAAACTGGAGCATGCAAATATTGCTTTGCAGAACAGAAAAAAATGTTTTTCTTTTATTTTCCTAAATAAATCCACAGTAGTGCCATAGTAATACAACCATTTTATACCCGCAAAACTTAAAGGAGTTCTAGTTAAAATAACGGTACTGTGTTTCACCCTACTCCAGTTATTTTTGTATTTTTTATTTTTATTTTTGCCTCAGCTTTAACCCAATTTTCATTTTTACATCATAACATTCTTGTGTTAAAAGTTTCCACTCTATTTTTTTATTTTTTTTAATTTTTTATTTCATTTTCATTTCCAGTAAAATTCTCCTTTTTTTCATCATGCAACTGCAATAAATGGCAACGGCAACAACACCATGGCTTTATAAAGAGTGCAGAAGAAGCATAATGCCAATGTTGACATTTGCCTTAAAAGTGCTTTAGGCAGCATTTTGAGTTTACTGCTCGTCGTTTAAATTATTTCATTCATTGACATTTTCTTGTTAGGGTTCGTGCCGGGCAGCCCGGAAGTTATAGGTGATGGTTAGGTAGCTTAAAAGTACAGTAAGTGAGAAAATTAAACTAACATACATAACACATATAATTCTATACAATTTTCCCTTTAAAAGTATTTAGTTTCCTTTCAAAATTAATTAACTTCTCAACTTGCAAGTTGTAACAAACGCATACTTTATCTACTGACTGTACACGATTTAGCGTGTGTGCTACATAACATTCTCTTTTTTAAATTCGTATTAACCCACAGACAAATAATAATGTGTTTAGCAAAGCATTATTTAAGGATTCTCCTCATGCTCTTGCATTGTTTGTTCGTCGAACATACTTCATATTTTTTTCCTACTCATTTGCTTTCCCTGCTATATTTGCAGTTGTTTTTGTTGTTTATGACGGCTTACAACCATTTTTAATTGAATTCTTTGTCCCTGAGTTAATATTTCCTTAAAGCGCCATTAAACTGGAATGTTTGCAATCGGATCTTTCATTAAGAGCTTCTTTGGTTTAAATTTAATAAAACACAGCATGTAGTTGATATCATTGATATTTTTTGTTCCTTTAAAAGCCTCTATAGCGTCCCTTAACGTTCGGGACTATATCAAGAGCAAAGTTCATTTAAAGAGAAGAGGAATTAGATGGAGATTCTAACGTCAACTTGAGGAATTGAATAAGGAGGAACATGTGTGTTTGAAAGCCCTATTGATGGCATTATGTTTGGAATACAAATATTTGCCACGATTTTTCTGAGTGTAGCCCTTTCAAAATATTCAATTTACCATGACTCTGACGCAAAAATCAGACTGAATTTGAACGATGGTATGAATTATGTTCATATACACCAGCCGCCGTAGTCTAGTAGGTAGTGTGTTGGCTTATTAGACGTAAAGCCAGGATTCAAACCCCAGGCCAGACATCAAAACAAAATACAAAAAGTATTTCTTCGGCGATTTCCTCTCAGCAGATATCTGGCAAAAACTCCTAGGGTAAATTAAAAATTGCCATGAAAAGTTTTTCAAAAATCTGTCGTTCGTAGTTGTCTTTAAACTGTAGGTCCCGCCACTCATGTATAAAATTAACACACACAACATAAATGGTGTGCGAAACTAGGTCGTAATACAGACTGAAGGGTTGTAATGCCCAACTATGTATGTACACCTGTAATTTAAGAAAACCGCACAAGAAAAGTCTAACAAACCTCTCGCATAGCATCCAATGTGGCATGATATGCGTTGGACTTAGAGCCGTCTCGTTGAAACCACAAGAGATTGGAGTCTATATCACCCAATTCATGCAAAAAGTAGTTGATAATCACCGATCTTACTGTTGTTAGCCAACTTCTTTCGCAGAGAAATATGAACCGAAATATGTATGTTCACTTACCCATTTACATACATAATTGGTCAGTACAACCCTTCAGTTAGTATTACGACCTGGTTTCTTACACCACTTATGTTGTGCGTTTTAGTTTTATCCGAAAAACAGATTTTTGAGAAACTTTTCATGGCAATTTTTATTTACGTTTAGAAATCTGCTGTGAGAAAGTTCATATTTCGTTTTGTTGGAGATGTCTGACCTGTGGCATCCATTTAGTCCAGCAATATGTCTCATTGCTAAAGATGAATTTTGAATGAAAACTAGAGTACGTTTTCAACTATTCCAGTGCCCATTCAGTAAACACACGTCTATGGTCCTTCATTGTGTTTTGACACAACAGACCACAATGACAACAAACATTGACAACTAACCGTTATCAACCATCAAAGTTCCGATTTCCCAATGGAAGATACGATAATTATGCCTTTATTCTGTTTTTTACTAGGAATATCTGGTTATTATATTAGAATTTATGTTTCCTCACTGAAACGGTGTCGCATTAAGTGCTAAAAAATTTACAATGACATCGTATGAGCGCATTATATGAGATTCCCTATATTCGGTTCTGGATGTTGAGTAAATATCAGGTAATCCTGATATTTAAAATTTTTTTATGGCTTTTAGTTAAAAGGCAAAGAAGTAGATTGATATCTGACAATACAACAATTCTGTACTGGCGTTTAGTCAACACAGATTATAACTTAGCATCAGTCAAGAATTACAGATCAACGCTGGAGTTAGACAAGCATACAAGCCCAGTCTGCTTACAATGAATACGAATTACATGGAGTTGTCACAAGAACCTTAGATGTTTGACGTATATCTTCTCTCTCCAATAAAATCCAACATTCAAACAAAACAACAAGATCTGGGTATATTAGAGCGATATCTTTGACTTGAGATAAAGTAAACCAAAGCCATGATTACTATATAAATAGGCATGAAACTAATGCTATCAATACAGTAGAATGACAAAAAAATGTGGAAGTGGAAAATATTGATAAAACAACCTTGTCTAAGTGGCTTTCATAAAATTGCTTTCAATATGGAGAAGTTCACAAGCATAACATACCAAGTTTGAAATATACATTGCTCTGTGGTACAGGAGAGCAACCTGGTCAGTTTCGAATTCAATGACAAAAAATTAAAGACACAAAGTTATTAATGAATGACTCAAAGAAGAATACTTTGATCCAAAATTAACAACGAGGATATCTGGAACTCAGCAAAGAAGGAAACAACATTTAAGCAAATCAAACATAAAAAATTAAAGCAGATCAACTTTACTGTCGAGTAAAATCTTGATAGTATATTTCGAATGACGATAGACTGGAATCTTCAAAAATAAAGAAGTCGGGATGCATCTACGTATGCACAATACTCCAAAGACTAGCACAGTACGAACTTAGATAGAAAGACGCAAATGTAACAGCAGAAAACCCTATAAGTCGCCTAAGTCTTTTGGGCGTATTGGCTTTCAAGGGTAGTAATGGCAAAAATATAAGCCATGAAATTATTCAATAAAGTTGTTAGGATACATTACCCTCAAAACCCTTACCGGCGGTACGGCGGTATTGCAGGAGCTTGTGATTCCCCACCGCATTGTAGTCAAAGTAAACTATTCAACATGATCTTCTATTTCACGCTATGAGTTCCAAAGAAGCCACAGTAATCTAGTAGGTAGTGTGCTGGCTTATGAGACGTTACCCCATCTCGAACAAAACGAAATATGGAAAAATATTTCTTCAGTTACCTCCTTTCAACAGATTTCTGGCAAAAACTTTGAGCGTAAATAAAATTGCCATGAAAAGTTTTCCAAAAATCTGTCTTTCGGAGTCGACTTTAAACTGAAGGTCCGGTTGCTCATGTATAAAATTAACACACACAACATAAGTGGTGTGAGAAGCAAGGTTGTAATGACCAATTATGTATTATGTTCAGAAGACTTGGAGACCAAATCTTTACATTATGCTCTGGATCGAGGAAGATGGAGCTACTCCTACAAAATCCAGTGTAATTGACAAAAATATTCGATATGCTCAGCATTACCTCCTCATAGCTAAATCTCTCAATGGAATCATTTCTGCGTTCTGTTGTATGTTCTTTTAAAAGTTGATGTTTTTCTTAACGATTCTTTACAGCATTTTCATCAATTTAATAAAAATAACAACAACAAAAAAAGAAGTATTTAAATAAAGTCCTATATATTCATTGGAGTGAACAGTCTTGAAGGTTCTGTTCAATATAAAAATTAATCGATATTTCTAAAAATGGAAAACGAACCACAAGGAATATCCTGCTTGTCTATATTGTTACCTACTCATTCGTCAAGTGTGTTTGTGTTTATATGCGATTTAATGTTGTGCCTTTCTTTTGTTTCTTTTTCCTTCTATTGTTAAACTATGATGTCGCCTAAAATGATGACGATGATAATGGTGATGACACACACTTAGTGGCAACCAAAGAAAATCATTAATCCTAGCATAGACCATAAAAACAAAATGAATTTTCCAATCGCTTTATTTTTATTCGTAGTAAACATGTAGCCTTTGTAGCTATTTTTCCTACAATGTAATCAAGTAGAAGAGCATTGTGTTTTTTCTTTTATGAGTTATTTTTAGCGCAAAATTTTGGTGTTTATATTTCAATAGAGTTGACCGGATCAGCAGTATATATGTTAACAGTTTTTAAAAAGGGAAAGTTTTCTATGCATTGGATTATAAGTTGTCTTTATTAAGGGTCCTAATATTAAATTTTCTAATAGCCTGCCACCAGACCACTGCAGTGTTTGTCAAGTAGAGGTCATTCCAAGTTTGAAAGCGGAGCAAAAATTGTTAAGTGGTGTGATTTTCCCTGAGAACCCTCTGATTTACTCGGATAGCCAGTCTGCCATTATGTCCTTAACGAACGTAGTTTCAAAGTCCGTTCCTGTCCATGAATGCTAAGAATTTCTCAGAGAAATTTCGATTCAAAGATAATTCCTATATTTAATATAGTTGAAAAATGCATTGCTGCTAGCTGGTACAAAGCTGGCAATCTCCGACATATTACAGAGCATAAGTATTCCGATTACCTCAGTTAACTTTGATATTATCAATTCGTTTTGCAAGGAAGCTCTATTTCGTTGGCAGCAGGAACGTATGTGCAATATTGATAGACCCTGCTAGATACGTGTAGACAAAAAGAGGACCGACTCATTTCTATCCTATCTTTCGCATGGCAATGCATCTGAAAATAACAATTCTTACAGCCCATTGTCGTTTTGGTAGGCATGCTGAAAAGCTCGGCATTCAGACTAATGATTTCTGCAGAAGCTGTGACTCAGAGAAGGAGAAAGAGAATGTCTTTCACCTCATGTATCAGTGGTCTATTGTTGTGATAAAAAGACAAAAGTTTCTTGCATCTCATTTTCTGACATCTCTGAAGGAGCTTTCTAATATAAAGATTGCTGCAATAGCAAGACTTATTTTGGATTTGGGATGGTATTCTCTAGCTAATGCATGACCCCAGGTTAGAATGTATTGTGGTACCACAATGGGCCTAAATACTGGCTTAAGTGGTAAGTATTTCTTCGAGGGTGTCCTCCACCGAACCTACATACATACATAGTTGGTCACTACAACCCTTTTGTCAAGATTACGAACTAGTTTCTAACACCACTTATGTTGTGTGCTTTAATTTTTATACATGGGACCTACAGTTTAAAGTCGACTCCGAACGACAGATTTGTGAGAAACCTATTACAAAACAATTTCATTTACTCCCAGAGTTTTTGCCAGAAATCTGCTGAGAGGAAGTCGTCTAAGAAATACTTTTTCATATTTCGTTTAGTTGGAGATGCCTGACCTGGGGTTGAACCGTGGCCTCACGTCCTACACACCACCTACGAGACCACGGCGACTTCCACCGAACCTAACCTAACCTATATCCTAGAAACTGAGTAGATCCAATACAACATCAGGCGACATAACATATGAGCTTTACTGCATTAACAGAAATCAATAGGACATACAGACTATGTACACAACTGTAGTGGCGATCGATAGGACATTTCATTGTCTCAACTTCTTCCGAGATTGAGATATTTATCTCTGCATTACTGACAGTATAGTCCGTTTTCTAAACAGCTTGCAGTCTAACAAAGCTTTACTTGTAGCTGTAAATATACCTATTATTACTCTTCGTACCTAGAGATTTCTTTCATATGACAGACCTCACTAAAGTAGTAACCCAACCATGAATCACACTGCTTCTGCAACGACTTCCCTTCTTTCAGATTCTGGTTTCTCTTTCACTTATCTTCTGTGACATATATACATACATAATTGGTCAATACAAGCCTTCAGTCAGGTTTACGATCTAGCTTCTCATACCACTTATATTGTGTTAATTTTATACATGAGTGGCGGGACCTACAGTTTAAAGAGGATTTCGTATGACAGAATTTAAAGAAACTTTTCATGGTAATTTTATTTACACGCATAGTTTTTTCCAGAAATTTTCTGAGGTTCAGTAACCTAAGAAATATTTGTTCATATTCCGTTTGGCTGGAAATGTCTGACGTGGCGTTTAAACCGTGGCTTCACGTTTAATAAGCCAACACACTACTAGACTATGGAGACCTCAGTTATTCAACATAATTTTTATTTCGTTTTTACTATATCCTCTTTCTGTCTCCTATTTTAGTAATTCCTATAAGTGGCAAACTTCCCACTTTCAGGCAGGGTTAAAATAGTTTGTTTTTTCCCTTATGAGCTTGATTTTTTATTGATGAATATAAACTGTTGTGTGGGATTCATCAGATAAAATCGACCCTACAATGGTTGCAAACATAAAATTTATAAAATTTTGAATACATACTGAAGCGAAAGAGGAACGTAAACCAATACAGAAAAAATTTCTTTGTGTCATCAGTATCCCTTCATTTGCACATAGAAATCGTTCAATGTATTGACACTACCGACGAAGTGTGTGAAAGTAAATAAGAAGGATATTATTATTAAAGTGTGATGTAGTAGAGTTCATAGTAAAAAAAAAAAAACTTCTACACATACCTACTATACATATATATATGTATATGAGTATATACATATATATACTTACATATGTGTATATAAAATAATACTCTCAACAGAATATATGAAATAAAAGAGATACACTATTAAACATACACAAGAATGCATGTGGGAAAGATATTTTTAATACACTGGCGGGTATTTAATAAAAATTCATTCGGAAGTAAACTTATTTTGTAGGTTTTACATTCTCTACCATTCTCATTTTGCTGTCTTCATCTTTTCAATATTCTCTTTTAAACCTTCTCCTTCTGAACCAAT
Source organism: Sarcophaga carnaria (assembly GCA_958299815.1). Classification (NCBI taxonomy): domain Eukaryota; kingdom Metazoa; phylum Arthropoda; class Insecta; order Diptera; family Sarcophagidae; genus Sarcophaga; species Sarcophaga carnaria. The sequence continues at coordinate 48,690,535 of OY283150.1, forward strand.
AAAGCAAGTTTTTTATTTCGAAAAATGGAACACAAGCTGTGCATTAAAAGGATACATATCCACATACTTATATGTTTATGTTGTAATATGTACATATATATGTACATACATAAATATTATCGATTAAATACAATTACAAAGTGCAGAGTTCAAAGTGTAAAGATTGATAATGTTTATATCTTAAGGATACAATTAAAATGAGGAGAATAAAGTGAATTTGTATGTGTGGAGAATTGTGGAAATGCTTGCCATATGAATACTTTATTAAATTATAATGATTGATATGAATTATAACGACTGTTTATTATCGTGGACTGTAACATGATTGTCTGTAGGATGGGTTTTTTTTATAAAAAGGAAATTTCATTACTTTGGCGGTGGTATGCAAACATTTATGTTACAATACATTTAAATGCATTTCGTTTAATCATTTTCTATAGGGGGAAAATTTAAAAGTTTAATTTTGAATTTCAAACAGCTCGAGAAGGGAATTGGATTTACCTCTATTGGATTTCAGCTAATATGGACATTTTCTGCAATGGGTACGAAGATGAGCTTAGGGGAGGGGAGTTTATACCCAGATCATACGCCAGAACTATTGTTTGGAGTAAACTTGGCGAAATGGAAGATGGAGAGAAAGAAGCCTAAAGAATCTTTTGGTAAAAGATTTCTGAAGTAGTGCGAGGATAGTAATCAGACTGTGAACCGTAGATCTTGTGATATATGTCATCTGTGTAAGGTTAACGTATTTCAGATGAGTGCTTAACAAGTATTAGGCAGCGAATTAATTTTACCGACACCGAATAGCAACCTAAAGGGAATACCTACCAACTTTACAGGGATACCTATGCGCACTACATGCCGTAACACGCTTCCGTCTGGCTCTGCATTCGAACCTGGATTACTGAACTCCGCCACTTCTACACGTTACCACACTCTTGTTGTGGATACTTGTAAACTCTGTGCTTTTTCAAGCTCCTGAAGGTTGATGCCAGAATTCAATAATATTTGTAAAGCAACCTTTAACTTCCACTGGAATGTTTGATGCAAATTTTCAATAACTTTGTCTGCTGATTGAACAATTTTTTTTTGTTTTAAAAACAGAGAAGTTTGTTTTCGTAATGCAATTGCAGTACATTTTGCTTTCCATAGACTAGTAATCACATTAACAACCAACACCAGGGCGTATTACGTGTAATACGCTGCTGTATTCAAAAAATATTCCTCATACGTATTACGTATGAGTGCTTATGCTTTATGATCCGTAAAGTATGCAAAATTAAATTAAAAAGAGGCAATTAATGCATTAAACAACATAAGGAGTGGGCAATCTAAAAGTTTAAATTTAAAAATGCAATGAAAGAAAAACGGATGAAATTTTTTTGCCAATTTATTTTGTTGTTATGAAGTAAAATTGTTCCGGTTAGAAATGGAATATTATTTAATTCAAATGGCTGCCGCCGCTGGCCTCACAATACCTCATTCGATCGGACCAATTTTTGTGCCCTATTTAGAATCGCGAATGCTGGTCTTTAATTGCTGAATTGTCTCCGGTTAGTCGGCATAACACTTTTCTTTAACGGCGCCACATAGAAGAAGTTCAACGGTGTCAAATCACAACTTATTGGCGGCCAATTGACATCTCCATTTCGGCTAATTAAATGGCCATCAAACGTTTGATGTAATAAATCGATTGTGGCATGAGATGTTTGCCAAGTTGCACCATCCTGTTGAAACCAAACATCGTTCATATCAATACCATGAAGAGCGGGTACAAAAAAATCGATTATCATTATGCGATAGGTGTCCCGATAGGCCGTAATTGTTGCGTCGTTCTCATTTTCAAAGAAATATGGGCCAATGATGTCTCCATTCCACAAGCCGCATCAAACACATAATGTGTACATTGGCTTCTGTAAGAACACGTGTGTGTTTTCTGATACCCAAATATTGCCATTTTGCTTATTAACGCACAGATCAATATGAAAATGAGTTTCATCCGGAAATGTGATTCCTTTTATTGCAAAATCGACATCATCGTGAAGTTTCTCGTAGCCCATTTACGATAATATACTAAATTATGTGACAGAATAGATTCGAAGCCGATAGACAGCCCACCAAATATATTGGGTGTAGTTAAAAAAAAAATTTTATATTAAACATAATATTCAAGTCAGAATAGACAAACATTTTTTTATATAAATTATAACCTTTTCATTTGATATATAAAGACAAGACCTGTACAGTGTGTAAGGAAAAATTTTTAAAAATATTTGTCAAACAACAAACAAAAGTTTCTATTACTATTATTACCATTTGTATTATCACTTTCATATAACATAAGATTAAACTTTCCAAGTGATTAAACTTAAGGTAGGAAATAAATTTCATTACCAACAGCCATAAGCCTCTTCTTTCGTAATTAAATCGATTTATTAGTAATCATTTCATGCTTTTGTATCATACTTCTAAGCCATCATTAGGTGGTGATTAATAGCACCACGTAGGCGGCATATGATTGATAATATTTCCATTTAAATTAATTATATGCCAGGTGGCAATCCAATACATTGCCACTCAACTGAATTGTTTGTTTCTTTCTGTTAAGAGTAATATAATCTGTGGGATTTCTCTTCAGAAATTTGTGATTTTACTCAACGGAAAGTAATTTTAATTGTAACATTTTTTTTTATATTGTGTTGAAAACAGTAGACTGTTATAGGATAGCATTGTATGTACCAAATTACTGATGGATTTTTTATTATTTACAATATCTAGAACCTCACATTTTTATGAAGCCAAAAAGCATGAAAACTCAGTGCGATGGTCGCTGGAACTAACAAATTTTTCAAGAGTCGGAAGAAGCATTGAAGCGCTTCGGTTTCTTAAGACAAGAAATACTTCAGTTTCTCTGATCTCCTTGCTATTTACACCACTTATAACCGACCGAGAACAATCATGTATGGGCCGGTGCCTCCCGTTCGCGTGCAGAAGAGGTCGAAGGTGCGCATTAATGACGCTAGGGTTTCCAGTCTTATTGACTTATTGAAGCATCGTTGCTATGTGGCTTGTGCTTCACTCTTCTATTATAACAGATTTGGCTCTGGTGAGATAAATGGACTTGGTCCCGCATAGTCTTACATAGTACCCGTCTTTCTCGCAGAACACAACTGTTTTCAGTCGATTGGTCAGTAGATCGTATACTGCATTAAAGAGAGAATTTGGTGAACTTCGTAACAGCAGAAGTCTTTATTGCCACTTATAATATAAAAAGGTTCACATATAATATCCTAAAACACTCTGTTCTCTTTCTCATAGCCTATTTTTCTAATTCCAACACAATGGGCTACATGAGTAGGGGTGCTCCTGAGTGCTGGTCTTATAAAAAAAATGTGTACGTGTATATCATGAAAACATCCTAGGAAGAACTAATCAGGAGCAAAAACTGCTTAAAAATAGAAAAAAATCTTGCTTATACCACATAATGGCGGCATATATTACAGATTCATGCTGAACATTTCCTAGGAAAATTCAATGAAATCAATTCAAGACGCTGAAGAGAATCTTTATGACCAAACAATGTTCGGAATAATTATAATCAACAATATTCGAATAGCAGATAGATAAATAAAGTCCTCGTAGTCTAGTAGGGAGTGTGTTGCGGTGATTTAAAAGGTGACAACAGAAAAAGTAACATCAACAGCAAAAAACACACAACAAACGATTAGTTTTGCATAATGCTGTTTGCGACGCGTATCGATTGTGGTACTCATATAAGCCACAAAAGTTGTTTGCGGCTATTGGCTTAAAATTGTTTAAAAGAAGTTCATATGAGTTCATGGGAATCTAAAAAATTTAAGCTTTAATAAATTGTTGTTTTAATAAAAATCTGTAAGCCAAGAAGTGTTTTACTTTTTGTACTCAAAAAAAAAAATATTGTTATTAGAAATTATCCTAATTGTCTAAGTTTATGGATTAGATATAACCACCAAGTTTTTAAAGAGAATTCTCTTAAGAATTCTTTGGCTGGACCTTGATCTTTTCTTTTTTTCCTTAAATAGCTCATCCATTGATGTCTTCATATATTTTCAATGTAAAGCGTGGAACATTTAAAAAAATATTTTTAAAAATGCAATAAAACAAGAAATATACTATTATTTCATTCGCTGCCGCGACTGGCCTTACAGTACCTCATTCGCTGGGATCAATTTTAGTTCACTTTTTCGATGGCAAGTTGCACCATCCTGTTGAAACCAAACATCGGTCACATTAATACCATGAAGAGCGGGTACAAAAAAATCGGTTATCATGGTGTGATAACTGTCTCCATTAACCGTAATGGTTGCACCGTCCTCATTTTCAAAGAAATGTGGGCCAATGACGCCTCCGCTCCAAAAGCCACACCAAACTGTCACTCATAGTCGGTGCATTGGCTTCTGTGAAACCACGTGTGGGTTTTCAGAACCAAAAATACGGCAATTTTGCCTATTAACATTCCCACCAAGATGAAAATGGACTTATCTGAAAAAATGCAATTTTCTTTGGCAAAATCGACATCATCGTGCAGTTTGTCGTTGGCCCATTTAGAGAAGCGAAAACGAAGCGGGTGGTCATGCGGCTTCAAGTCTTGAAACAGTTTAACTTTGTAAGCCGTCATACCGAAATCTTTTTGCAAAATTCCATGCAAACTTTTGTGTGAAATGTTCAATATTTGAGAACAATGACGAGTTGATGTTGACGGATTCTCTCGCTCATTCTCAGCCACAGCTTCGATATTTTCGTGTTTACGCACTGTACGAGCACGCTCACGTCTTGACGCATGAACAATGATACCCGTTACAAGAACTTAAGCAATAAACTTGCATATACCGGTCTCTGTTGGTCTTTCTCTGCCAAATTGTAAACGAAATTTTCTCGATCAATTGTCTTTGTTTTGGAAATCAATTTCCAATAAATCCCAACTTTGATCAAGAGTTAATCGATTCATTGCGTTCAGTAGAGATAATTTACTGAATTTTGTGGCAGAATAGAATGACATATGTAAGTATTGCCAGATTCGAAATAACCGATGGTTTAAATTTAAACTGATGGATGGCCCACTCGATATAACAGTATATGAATACAATTGTGAAAATATTTTTATTTTTTTTTTAATTTTCTCTTCGGACAAGCACAAAATTTGTATGCTTTGTTCTATGAGGCTATTAAATCGAGTTAGTCAAACCATAATCCGAACAAAAAGAAATTATATTTGATTTTTTAGGAACTGTATTATGATCCATCCTTGTCTCTTATTGATTATTGCAATGACATACTCCAGTTGACTATTTTTTTTTTGTTAAACGTATCAGAAAAATTTATAAAATTCATCCCACAATTTTCTTAACGCAAATTTGCTCTTGTCTTTATAAACAATTTTAAATTCTATATTTAGTGCAAAGATTTCTTATTTTCTTTTTCTAATCTGTACCTTTAACTCACATAAATTTAATATCTGGTCATAAATAAACGTGCACCTGGCAGGAGCTGCCAAAACATAAATACATTTTGAAATCTACAAAATCCCTTTTTAAGTATTTTGCAGCTGTGCTTAAGCAAAGAAAATCAATCACATTCCATGTTGTAGTGCGTGTAGTACGTTTCATACAGAAACCGATTCTATTCGCCTACAAAACTCCCCTGGACAAAGCAAAAGTATAACATGCCACATAAATTATAGAAACGGCTCGAAGATTCAAACTTATCGATTGGCAGGCAGTAATAACGACTAAAACAAACAAATAATTGAATGGGCTTTAATTATAGTACCTTTAGTATAGCTTTATATATTTCCAGGTGCGTATAAATGCGTGTACAATTGTATGTACTGCTGGGGTTAGGGGATACATGATTAATGATGATAAATAGATTTCAAAACAATTGCTATTATTAAACGCAGCAAACACTAAAGATTATAGAGGTTATGAGCAATACTCTTCAAGCGAACTTTTATTTAAGGGCAGTTGGAATGTTTGATAATTCGCTGTTTCTCTAATGTAAAGTGAAACATTTAAAAGGTGGTGTGGTGTAGCAGTTACATCTGGTAGACTATAAATACTGGCATTTCGGGTTCAAATGCGAAAGAAGACGAAAAAATTGATCCTATGGGTATTGATTTTAAGTTAAAATTTCATCAATAGGCTTCTAAACAATTCTTTTAGGAAGTACTTCGCCCCAAAGGGGATAACATTAACAACGAACATCATAGAACCGTCAGGCAGCGTCACAACCCTTGAGGAAGAGTTAGACTAAATCTCATTACTGTATGGGAAACTATAGTCATAGTCATAGCATTTATTTCATCGAAATTTTAATCATTTGATAGATCAATTGATGATATTACGTGTGAAATATTGTTCAAATGTCCGTCATGGCTTGCGCATAAATCATGCTGAATTTGGCCGATGGTATGGGCTATGTTGGCTTTGAAGACCGCTATGGTTCGTGATTTATTCATACATGATTTATTCATGTATACGTTCATACATAATTGGTCATTACAACCCTTCAATCAGGATTACGACCTAGCATTGCACAGCAATTATATCTTCTCTCAGACACTTTGCCAGAAATTTGCTGAGAGGGAGTCGCCGAAGAATTATTTGTTCATATTTCGTTTTGTTGAAGATTTCTGATCTGCGGTTTGAACCGTGGCTTCACGTCTAATAAGCCATCACACTACCCAACAGACTACGAAGTTTATAAAAATACGCCTAAGAAAACTCCACAAGGAAAGGTCTGACGGGGAGAGATCAAACGTTAACGAACATTTACATGGGATGACCATGCCCTCAAATCGGTCGTGCAGAGTGTCCAGTATGGCGTAAGCTGTGTAGCACGTAACGCTGTCCTTGTTAAACCACATGTCTTTAGTGTTGAGATCATCCAATTCGGGCCAAAAGAAGTTGATAGTCATCAACCTAATGTCCTCGCCGTTGACAGTGTTGCCTCGATCAATGTCATTCCCAAAGACTGATGCGAGATGAATGCTCTTGGATTTCATCGTAATAAATTCTAAATATTTTTGTTCACGTGCCCATTCATTAAGAAATGGTTTTTACCACTAAAGATGATTTTTTGATGAAAAACCTACGATGACCGAACAAAATATGCATTTTTGAAAAAAAGTTTTATTACCAGTGCTTGGTTTTAAATGCTCTTCTCAGAAGATGATTACTACACTGTTCAAGACGTTAAAACTACCCATGGATCGCAGTATGTTGTACAAATCTTTCTATTCTATTCCAAATAAAGACATTTCGTACAGGTCGCTGTAGTCTAATAATTTGTGTATTGCGTTACTCGATGAGATTTCTAAAATCAAATCCTAGCTCCGATATCTCAAAAAAAATTTTGTTCAAAGATTCATTCAGCGACCTACCACTTGAATAAGCTCTTAGAAACAATGAAATTGCAATGAAAAATGTCTTTAATTAGGCTGGTTTTGTGTTCATATGAAACTGTAGGTACACCTATTCATGGATAAACTTAAAATACAAATCGTGGGAGGTGTGAGAATCTAGGCAGCAATCCCTACTAAGTAGTTGTAATGGGCTCATGGTGTAGCCTTGAAATTAAATGTTTATGCCTTGAAATGAAATGTTTATATAGTTATATTACATACATACATAATTGGTCATTACAACCCTTCAGTAGGGATTACGTTCTAGCTTCTCACACCACTGACGTTGTGTGTATTAATTTTATCCATAAGTAGCAGGACCTACAGTTTAAAGACGACTTCGTGCGACAGATATTTGAGAAACTTTTTCATGGCAAGTTTATTTAAACTCAGAGTTTTTGCCAAAAATCTGCTGAGAGACAACCAACGAAGAAATATTTTCTCATATTTCGTTTTATTGGAGATATCTGACCCTGGGTTTGAATTTTTGCCTCATGTCTAATAAGCCACCACACTACCTACTAGACTACGTTGGCTTAATCATGACATTAGAACAAGTAGTAGTGGTCAGTGCCAAACAATGTAGGTCGAAAACTGAATGGAAGACATAACACAAATGCCATTTTCCCATACTACAATGGGAAAGTTAAGACATTAAACTTGACTTTTGTTTGTGAGCAACGTCTAATACTTATCGTTGCTGTATAAAAAACAATCAAATACTAAAAGGCTGAAAAAAAATTTGAGTACATCTATTCGACTTCAAGCGAAATCGCATGTTTTTTGTTTTTTTTTCATTTTCTTCATGCAATCTAGTGAACAGGAATATCATGCTTAAGCACATCTTACTTTAGTTGGAATTGTTTGTGAGTATTTGCAGGCTATTTGATGTGAAACATATTTGCTGAATAAAAAAAAAATAGAAAAGATGATAAATAAAAGAGAAGAAGAATAGAAATATTTGTAAGCCTTTATTTGTTTTGTCCACTTACGTTTTGCAACTTCTGCCACATCTTAAATATTCTTAAAATTAATATTTTTTTGTTTTGTTTTCATTCATACACGTAACATTACATTCATGCAGTCAATGGATTGTCTAAACAAAACGAAAAAATAAAACCCAGCGATTTTTTTGTTCATGTTGAAACGTTGAAAGTAAATACAATAAATAGATATAAAAGTACACAAATACTTAAAGAGATAATAGACAAGCATTCAGACAAATCGACAAAAAGAAACATGCGAAAAGAGATATAAATAAACGGGAAGAGGCAGACATAACCAACCACACGTGTATATGGTAAGGCAGAAACAGGCAGACAGATATTCAGCAGGATATATAAGGCAGCATTATTACTACTTTAAAATTCTTTTCAAAAGGGAAATATATTTTCATTTCTATTCATTTCCCATTTAAAATTCCCGTAAATGCCTTCTTAGGTTTTTTTATTTTGCAGTCGTTCATTCATTCATTCATTCGCTTATTTTAGTGATTCTGAATGTAATGTCTGGAAAAAAAGCCGCATTGCGGCATATTATGCGCTTATGGTCTTATGTTTTAAGGAAATGTATTTTTTGTTGCTGTTGCAAGTTGCTTTTGCTTTCAATGGCAATGCCTTCTTCCGTTATTTCTTAAGTTATAAATGATGTAAATCAAAGTGTAGCTTTATATTCATTCAAAGCAAAAATATAACTGCGATAACGCAAAGTCTTGAAATGAAAAACACTAATATTATGTAATCCATGCACCCTACGACTCTAATTTGTGTGGACTAGCCACTTTCTCTCAAAAAAACCAAACTTGTCTATTAGTTGCAATACAGGTTAGCTTAGGTGAGTGTGGTAGCTTTCATACCAAAAGCTCACTTGAGCACGCATAGCGGCCCGTTGTAACGCCACAGGTGAACGCAGTCCCTGTCCTAATCAATTTCCTCCGAAACAAGGAGGTCAGCGCAAGGGCTGCACATTTCAAAGCACGACTACCCCACGCTGGAGAACCAGCTAGCAAGATTGACAAACGAAGCTATATGCTTGACAGCAATGGACAATAGCTCCGTCAAGCTGACAAGGGTTGGAGAGCCAAATAACCTCATATTTGCACCTCGCAAGAGATGGGCATTAACAAAGAAAGTAGATAACAGTCCAGTTAAATGGGAGCCGTATTCTTTCCGCGTGTCTTCCCATAACACAGTGACCTGTAAGCATGGCCACTCTGATCGAGCTGATGTTTCGACCAAGTCCAAGTAACTGGTTGGTGCGCCTTCTATCCACTGAGGGCCAAGTGAGCCTAGCGGTGGAGCGGGACTCCTCATTGATTCAGGATATGTTGGCGTCTCGGAAGAATTTTGTCGTGATGGTCAGCTTGAACGAGGTAAGTGGAATTCCTAAGTTGATTGAAAAAAATTCCGGAAGTAGTGCGCCAGCTCTGGTTAGCTCGATGGCTCTGTAGTTTCCCGGAATGTCGCAGTATCCGGAGACCCAGACAAGTGTGACACTGAAGCGCCCAGAACGAAGGTTGAGGCAGCGGTGACATTCCCTGACGATCCTGGAATTATTCGCAACGTTCGACAGAGACCTTATGGCAGCCTGGCTATCAGAAAAGATTGAGATGTGGGTGAAACGAACACCGTATGCGAGGATCCACTGCGCGGCTCGGTAGATTGCCATTACTTCCGTGTTACAATACAACTCCAATGCAATTATTACCGATCTGAGTAACATGAACCTTATTCTGGGTGTAGTGTAACAGACAAGAGTCTCTGGTAGGAATTAAACTCACAATCCTTACGCTATTAGTCCAATACACTACCTACTAGGCTACCATGGCACTAAACTTATTTGTACAAACTCTTCCAGGCAAAGAATTTATCAAAATTGGGCATAATTTTTACTAGAAACCAATAAAGCTGATATCAGTTTGGAGGTCATCTAATAGAGTGTGTTGTGTTTTTACCAAAACCTTCATAAATGATTCCACTGGTTTCATATATTGACTGGAAACCCGCAAGACTTCGTCTTCTTTTTAGTGTTAATAGTCCCATTTTCATATTTCAATTAAATTTTCCGCATATCTTAAATACATAGATACATACATACATAACTGGTCATTACAACCCTTCAGTCAGCATTACAACCTAGTTTCTCACACCACTTATGTTGTGTGTGTTAATTTTTATTCACAAGTAGCGGGACCTACAGTTTAAAGCCGATTCCGAAGGATAGATTTTTGAAAAACTTTTTCATGGCAATTTTGTTACTCTCAGAGTTTTTTTACCAGAAATTTTCTGATGTATATTTCTGTGTAGAAATATAAAATACTTAAGAATTGGGCGTTGATTTCATATCACATAGTTTTAGGAAGTGAAGCAATTCCATTCAATTAGATTTATAACATTTTGTAAAACGTTTATTAGCTTTTCTTCTTTTTTCCCCCAAACTAAATAGAAGAGGGAGCAGATAATATTTGTTTTTCTTTTATAATGTAATTCCAATTTTAAATCATATGTTTTTAATAATTAATACGTTGTGGTATTTTATTTTTATATACATTTTATATTTAAATAATACATCAAAAATTTATTCTCAATTTATTTCTTATTAAATTGCAGTTCTCAACAAATTCAATAAAGGACTTGGAAAAAAAGGTAATTGAAAATTGTTTTTAAAACAGGAACTGCTAAATATTTTTAAAAATTTAAAAATTTATTTTGTTTATATTTTAAATGTTACAGACTAGCGTTTCACTAACGTCAAAAACGTATTAAATTATTATTATTAAATTATTAAATTATTATTATTAAACTATATGAAGAGTTAATAAAACCAAGCGTAGAAATCTGCTTAAATTAAATGTTGGCTATGTTGGCTTTGAAGACCGCTATGGTTCGTGATTTATTCATACATGATTTATTCATGTATACGTTCATACATAATTGGTCATTACAACCCTTCAATCAGGATTACGACCTAGCATTGCACAGCAATTATATCTTCTCTCAGACACTTTGCCAGAAATTTGCTGAGAGGGAGTCGCCGAAGAATTATTTGTTCATATTTCGTTTTGTTGAAGATTTCTGATCTGCGGTTTGAACCGTGGCTTCACGTCTAATAAGCCATCACACTACCCAACAGACTACGAAGTTTATAAAAATACGCCTAAGAAAACTCCACAAGGAAAGGTCTGACGGGGAGAGATCAAACGTTAACGAACATTTACATGGGATGACCATGCCCTCAAATCGGTCGTGCAGAGTGTCCAGTATGGCGTAAGCTGTGTAGCACGTAACGCTGTCCTTGTTAAACCACATGTCTTTAGTGTTGAGATCATCCAATTCGGGCCAAAAGAAGTTGATAGTCATCAACCTAATGTCCTCGCCGTTGACAGTGTTGCCTCGATCAATGTCATTCCCAAAGACTGATGCGAGATGAATGCTCTTGGATTTCATCGTAATAAATTCTAAATATTTTTGTTCACGTGCCCATTCATTAAGAAATGGTTTTTACCACTAAAGATGATTTTTTGATGAAAAACCTACGATGACCGAACAAAATATGCATTTTTGAAAAAAAGTTTTATTACCAGTGCTTGGTTTTAAATGCTCTTCTCAGAAGATGATTACTACACTGTTCAAGACGTTAAAACTACCCATGGATCGCAGTATGTTGTACAAATCTTTCTATTCTATTCCAAATAAAGACATTTCGTACAGGTCGCTGTAGTCTAATAATTTGTGTATTGCGTTACTCGATGAGATTTCTAAAATCAAATCCTAGCTCCGATATCTCAAAAAAAATTTTGTTCAAAGATTCATTCAGCGACCTACCACTTGAATAAGCTCTTAGAAACAATGAAATTGCAATGAAAAATGTCTTTAATTAGGCTGGTTTTGTGTTCATATGAAACTGTAGGTACACCTATTCATGGATAAACTTAAAATACAAATCGTGGGAGGTGTGAGAATCTAGGCAGCAATCCCTACTAAGTAGTTGTAATGGGCTCATGGTGTAGCCTTGAAATTAAATGTTTATGCCTTGAAATGAAATGTTTATATAGTTATATTACATACATACATAATTGGTCATTACAACCCTTCAGTAGGGATTACGTTCTAGCTTCTCACACCACTGACGTTGTGTGTATTAATTTTATCCATAAGTAGCAGGACCTACAGTTTAAAGACGACTTCGTGCGACAGATATTTGAGAAACTTTTTCATGGCAAGTTTATTTAAACTCAGAGTTTTTGCCAAAAATCTGCTGAGAGACAACCAACGAAGAAATATTTTCTCATATTTCGTTTTATTGGAGATATCTGACCCTGGGTTTGAATTTTTGCCTCATGTCTAATAAGCCACCACACTACCTACTAGACTACGTTGGCTTAATCATGACATTAGAACAAGTAGTAGTGGTCAGTGCCAAACAATGTAGGTCGAAAACTGAATGGAAGACATAACACAAATGCCATTTTCCCATACTACAATGGGAAAGTTAAGACATTAAACTTGACTTTTGTTTGTGAGCAACGTCTAATACTTATCGTTGCTGTATAAAAAACAATCAAATACTAAAAGGCTGAAAAAAAATTTGAGTACATCTATTCGACTTCAAGCGAAATCGCATGTTTTTTGTTTTTTTTTCATTTTCTTCATGCAATCTAGTGAACAGGAATATCATGCTTAAGCACATCTTACTTTAGTTGGAATTGTTTGTGAGTATTTGCAGGCTATTTGATGTGAAACATATTTGCTGAATAAAAAAAAAATAGAAAAGATGATAAATAAAAGAGAAGAAGAATAGAAATATTTGTAAGCCTTTATTTGTTTTGTCCACTTACGTTTTGCAACTTCTGCCACATCTTAAATATTCTTAAAATTAATATTTTTTTGTTTTGTTTTCATTCATACACGTAACATTACATTCATGCAGTCAATGGATTGTCTAAACAAAACGAAAAAATAAAACCCAGCGATTTTTTTGTTCATGTTGAAACGTTGAAAGTAAATACAATAAATAGATATAAAAGTACACAAATACTTAAAGAGATAATAGACAAGCATTCAGACAAATCGACAAAAAGAAACATGCGAAAAGAGATATAAATAAACGGGAAGAGGCAGACATAACCAACCACACGTTTATATGGTAAGGCAGAAACAGGCAGACAGATATTCAGCAGGATATATAAGGCAGCATTATTACTACTTTAAAATTCTTTTCAAAAGGGAAATATATTTTCATTTCTATTCATTTCCCATTTAAAATTCCCGTAAATGCCTTCTTAGGTTTTTTTATTTTGCAGTCGTTCATTCATTCATTCATTCGCTTATTTTAGTGATTCTGAATGTAATGTCTGGAAAAAAGCCGCATTGCGGCATATTATGCGCTTATGGTCTTATGTTTTAAGGAAATGTATTTTTTGTTGCTGTTGCAAGTTGCTTTTGCTTTCAATGGCAATGCCTTCTTCCGTTATTTCTTAAGTTGTAAATGATGTAAATCAAAGTGTAGCTTTATATTCATTCAAAGCAAAAATATAACTGCGATAACGCAAAGTCTTGAAATGAAAAACACTAATATTATGTAATCCATGCACCCTACGACTCTAATTTGTGTGGACTAGCCACTTTCTCTCAAAAAAACCAAACTTGTCTATTAGTTGCAATACAGGTTAGCTTAGGTGAGTGTGGTAGCTTTCATACCAAAAGCTCACTTGAGCACGCATAGCGGCCCGTTGTAACGCCACAGGTGAACGCAGTCCCTGTCCTAACCAATTTCCTCCGAAACAAGGAGGTCAGCGCAAGGGCTGCACATTTCAAAGCACGACTACCCCACGCTGGAGAACCAGCTAGCAAGATTGACAAACGAAGCTATATGCTTGACAGCAATGGACAATAGCTCCGTCAAGCTGACAAGGGTTGGAGAGCCAAATAACCTCATATTTGCACCTCGCAAGAGATGGGCATTAACAAAGAAAGTAGATAACAGTCCAGTTAAATGGGAGCCGTATTCTTTCCGCGTGTCTTCCCATAACACAGTGACCTGTAAGCATGGCCACTCTGATCGAGCTGATGTTTCGACCAAGTCCAAGTAACTGGTTGGTGCGCCTTCTATCCACTGAGGGCCAAGTGAGCCTAGCGGTGGAGCGGGACTCCTCATTGATTCAGGATATGTTGGCGTCTCGGAAGAATTTTGTCGTGATGGTCAGCTTGAACGAGGTAAGTGGAATTCCTAAGTTGATTGAAAAAAATTCCGGAAGTAGTGCGCCAGCTCTGGTTAGCTCGATGGCTCTGTAGTTTCCCGGAATGTCGCAGTATCCGGAGACCCAGACAAGTGTGACACTGAAGCGCCCAGAACGAAGGTTGAGGCAGCGGTGACATTCCCTGACGATCCTGGAATTATTCGCAACGTTCGACAGAGACCTTATGGCAGCCTGGCTATCAGAAAAGATTGAGATGTGGGTGAAACGAACACCGTATGCGAGGATCCACTGCGCGGCTCGGTAGATTGCCATTACTTCCGTGTTACAATACAACTCCAATGCAATTATTACCGATCTGAGTAACATGAACCTTATTCTGGGTGTAGTGTAACAGACAAGAGTCTCTGGTAGGAATTAAACTCACAATCCTTACGCTATTAGTCCAATACACTACCTACTAGGCTACCATGGCACTAAACTTATTTGTACAAACTCTTCCAGGCAAAGAATTTATCAAAATTGGGCATAATTTTTACTAGAAACCAATAAAGCTGATATCAGTTTGGAGGTCATCTAATAGAGTGTGTTGTGTTTTTACCAAAACCTTCATAAATGATTCCACTGGTTTCATATATTGACTGGAAACCCGCAAGACTTCGTCTTCTTTTTAGTGTTAATAGTCCCATTTTCATATTTCAATTAAATTTTCCGCATATCTTAAATACATAGATACATACATACATAACTGGTCATTACAACCCTTCAGTCAGCATTACAACCTAGTTTCTCACACCACTTATGTTGTGTGTGTTAATTTTTATTCACAAGTAGCGGGACCTACAGTTTAAAGCCGATTCCGAAGGATAGATTTTTGAAAAACTTTTTCATGGCAATTTTGTTACTCTCAGAGTTTTTTTACCAGAAATTTTCTGATGTATATTTCTGTGTAGAAATATAAAATACTTAAGAATTGGGCGTTGATTTCATATCACATAGTTTTAGGAAGTGAAGCAATTCCATTCAATTAGATTTATAACATTTTGTAAAACGTTTATTAGCTTTTCTTCTTTTTTCCCCCAAACTAAATAGAAGAGGGAGCAGATAATATTTGTTTTTCTTTTATAATGTAATTCCAATTTTAAATCATATGTTTTTAATAATTAATACGTTGTGGTATTTTATTTTTATATACATTTTATATTTAAATAATACATCAAAAATTTATTCTCAATTTATTTCTTATTAAATTGCAGTTCTCAACAAATTCAATAAAGGACTTGGAAAAAAAGGTAATTGAAAATTGTTTTTAAAACAGGAACTGCTAAATATTTTTAAAAATTTAAAAATTTATTTTGTTTATATTTTAAATGTTACAGACTAGCGTTTCACTAACGTCAAAAACGTATTAAATTATTATTATTAAATTATTAAATTATTATTATTAAACTATATGAAGAGTTAATAAAACCAAGCGTAGAAATCTGCTTAAATTAAATTATATACTGAATCCAGTCTGAGTTCATCTGTCTAATAAAATATGGCGTACAATTTTTAAAGCTAAGTATTCAGCTCGTACACATCCCACTAGGGATATGAGACAGAAAATACAAAATATTCTAAATATACACAGAAAAGTTCAAGTTCATTTATAAACAAATTCAATGGCATGTAATTATGGTCTGAAATATTTATAAATGCAATTTGATTGTAACTTTTGTTACAACTTTTATTAACACGATAAACTCCAAATCAAATTTCTTTTGATTGTTATCAAAACATTTAGGACAAGCCACACCAATTATGATAAATCGATTAGGTGGGGCGTATATTTGAATTTCATTTGTTTACTTCATTATAATTTCCAACTCCCAAGTCGTTAAAGTAGAATAAGGTTTTAAAGAAAAAATTAAAAGAAATATATTTTCGTAATTTGGAGGAAAAACGTGAAGTACTTAAAATCATGGCGTTATTATAAACGAATTATTTTATGTTATTTTTAAGGATAACATTAATAATATAAAACTGCCTAATAAATTTCCTAAAAATATTGAGCCTCTTTAATGTATAACTGTAATAACTGTAAGCGTTATCATAACTATTGTTTAATTTTAATCGCTTAAGTATCCGATCGTGAAGCCTTGAACAGGATCGGCCTATAAAGCATCATTACTTTATGAGTGGTAGTGGAAAAACTGTTTTAAACACAAAGTCATTTGCTTTAGATCATCATAAGCAATAACAGAAAATTGTTTTAATTTTATTAGTGACAGCTGTGGCAGAAAGTGCCACGTTGTGACATACGTTTATTTGTCATTTAATCAATCAATTTATTGCTTCAAATGTTTGACGGCCATTTAATTAGCTGAAATGATGATGTCAGTGGGCTTCCAAGAAGCTGCGATTTGACGACGTTGAACTATTTTCTGTGGAGCGCTGTTAAAGAAAAGTGTTATGTAAACAAACCAGAGACAATTGAGTCAAAGTTCTTGATGTCATTGACGATATACGACTACATACACTTGAAATAATGCATGAAAATTGGTCCGATCAAATGAGGTACTGTGAGGCCAGCATCGTCTGCCATATGAATGAAATAATATTCCATTTCTAACCGGAACAAATGTATTTCACGCAAAAAAAATAAATTCAGCAAAATTTCAAACCGTTTTTGTTTTATTTCATTTTAAAATTTAAACTTTTATATGGCACACCCTATTCATACATTTTGCCATAGAATATATCATATTCCTATCTACTCAAACCATGCTTATCGTCCTTAAACTGCTTTTAGCTTTATTCGAAACTTTTCTTCTTTGTGCTGTGCTACACTGAGAATCATATTGTACGGTCTCAGTATTCTTCAGACGACATGCTGGACATTAAATTAGAAATTGTCATAGAAATCAAGTTTAATGGATACTGAATTCAATTTGAATCCCTACAGCATAAGTAGCATCTATTCTCTCTATACAAACCAATTAATTTCAATCCATTACCGTAGCCATATAAATGACAAATGAAATTGTTTTGATTTTGATTCTCTATTCTACTAAATTTGATCTAAATTTACCTGCATTCTATAAACTAAACAAAAACCACAACAATCAATATTTCTATGTACCTCAATAGAATCAATTCATTTGAAGTCTCTTAACATACAATTAACAATACCAACTCCAAAGTTCTTTAAATCAAGCACTCATTTGACGTCTATTGAGGGCAGAACCATACAAACCAAAAGTGTCATTGTATTGTAACGATATTATAACGACTACATCTATAACTAGCACTATCATGAACACCAATACGACCACTTAAATATCAGTATCCCTGCTCATTTACAGGCTCAAATGTCAAGTGTTTCCTAAACAATAAATCAACTTTAAAATTGTTTTGTTTTCTATTAAAACATTCGTGGTAGTTGTAGCATTGTAAGTATGTTTGATTGTTTTGGCCATGTTAAACTTAATATAGCATAGTTAGGTATACAAAAGGCTAAAATCATTTCCGTTACTAAGTGTTAACATAATTAATAAACAATTCGACATTAAATGGCATGAAGAACAAGTATACATGATGTATGCATGTGAATGCGCACATTTGTATACACTTTTAATTATACAGTGAAGTAAAATACGATATGGGAGTTTTTTCCGGCTACACAAATTAAAATCATGTCAAAATCAAGAAATAAATGTAGAAAAAATCCAATGGGATTAAATCACACAATTTCGGTGGGCAATTGATTGGAAAATTACGTGAAATTACTCTTTTTTGAATAAATCAAATATAGCGCACGTTGTGTGACCTGTGCCTCACTCCTATGGGTACCAAATCGCAGCTAATTGAGGTAATCCATTAAAAAACCATTACACAATTTCACTGTTCTCCATTAGCAGTAAAATTCTTTCATCATCATCGTTTTTAAATTTTGTTCTTCAGCTCATTCGCTCAATAGCTGGTACATACTGTGGTAGCTTGGCTTTCCTGCATAAATTTAATATCGTAAGTTCTTAAGTCAAGACACTTTCGTAAAATTTTCCACAAGGCGAAAGGACACTATCGCAGTTGCTAAAAACGCCAACAAGTTGTTTAATTTGGATCTTCTGTCATGTTTCCTTGTACAGCGGCTACAGCTTCTACAGAGCGCACTGTTCAGCATCTTGCGGGATACTCATTTTCAATAAGAGTAAACTTGGTCCGTAAATCATTGACCTTTCTTAGAATTAGCTGCCCTGGCAAACGGTTATGTACATACATACATACATATTTGGCCATTACAATAAGTCAGGATTACGACCTAGTTTCTCACACCACTCATGTTGTGTGCGTTAAGATTATACATGAGTGGCGGGACCTACAGTTTAACGTCGACTCTGGGACAGATTTTTGAGAACCTTTTTCATGGTAGGTTTATTCACTCTCAGAGTTTTTGCCAGAAATCTGCTGAGAGGAAATCGCCGAAGAAATATTTATTTCATATGTATTTCGTTTTGATGCCTGACCTGGGATACGAACATAGGCTTTGTGTCTAATAAGCCAACACACTACATATTAGACTACGGCGGCTTCGTTTATGTATATACACACATAGTGTACAATGGGTCATTTCGAACTCCGGTTACTGTACTTGTCTTAATTGACAAGTACACGTTCTCTAACCTACACACATAATTGTTTATTATAACTCTTCAGTCAGGACAACAACCCAGCTTTCACACCACCTATATATATTGTGTGTGTTCATTTTGTACATGATTGGTGGAACCTATAGTTTAAATTCGACTCTGAACGACAGATCTATAAGCCTATATATACTGAAATGGCAACTATCACCCAAAAATAAAAAAAATCTAGCTTGCCAACTCAAAGTGATCGAACTCTAAAAAAAAGACACCCATTATTAGATGCATATAACTTAATTATTGGTCTTCATTCCTGTATTATTTAATTAATTTTTTAATTCAAATTGTTCAAATTGTTTGCTTTTAAAAGTGAAGTGTATGTAAAATTTTAAAATGCAGTGTACGTACACACTTAAGCTTACGTATAAACTGTACCTTCATACTTTTTATATACTCGTGATGTAAGTGTTTATGCAAGGCATAATCAATCATTAATAAATTAGCAGTAATTATATTTGCATGTTACATTTAAAAAGCATTAATAAAATTAAATTCGTAGAAATATACTCTTCTGGTGCGCCTTATTTTAATTTCCTTTTAAAGCAAATTTTAAAGCAATTAGCTGAACTAAGTTTCTTAATAAAATATTTTTACATGTTATTCTATTCATTGTGATTAATTTCTTGATTATTAACCTTTATATATCCAGTTTTTTCATTGCTTTAGTCATTGTAAATCCTCGAACAAAACGATATAAAAAATATTTCTTCAGCTTCTCCCTGTTAGAAGACTTCCGGCAAAAACTC
Source organism: Sarcophaga carnaria (assembly GCA_958299815.1). Taxonomy (NCBI): domain Eukaryota; kingdom Metazoa; phylum Arthropoda; class Insecta; order Diptera; family Sarcophagidae; genus Sarcophaga; species Sarcophaga carnaria. Next base: position 48,710,605 of record OY283150.1, read on the forward strand.
TGAGAGAAAATGAAATTGCCGTTACTAGTTTCTCAAAAATCTATCTTTCGGAGTAGAGTTTTAACCGTAGATTCCGCCTCTCATCTATAAAGTTAACAAACACAACGTAAATGATGTAAGAAACTAGATTATAATCCTGACTGAAGGATTGGAAACACATATTATGTATGTACTATATATATATATATGTTTTTATAATTTTATAAAGTAGTGGACACTATATAATCGATCGTACTAGTAAAATCAATGTGCAAATAAAAGTTTTTGTGGAAAATTTTTTTTTAAATTATAGATGTGATTTTGAACTTTTAATTCAAATTCATTATTGTCAACCCTTTTCTTAGTCCAAGAAAATAAATTCTAATCTTATAGAGCATGGCATAATCAATAATTAATAAATTAGGAGAAATTATATTTACATGTTCCATTTAAGAAGCATTAATAAAATGAAATTCGTAGAAATATACTCTTCTGGTGCGACTTATTTTAATTTCCTTTTAAAGCAAATTTTAAAGCACCTAAGTTTTAAGTAAAGAAGTAATTATTTATGTCTTCTCATAAAATAGGGGAATTTTTTTTAAGAAAAATATTTTTACTTGTTTTTCTATTCATTAAGGTTAATTTCTTGTTTATTAACCTTTAAATATATCCAGTTTTTACATTGTTTCAGTCATTATAAATCCTCGAACAAAACGATATAAAAAATATTTCTTCAGCTTCTTCCTGTCAGAAGACTTCCGGAAAAAACTTTGAGCAAAATATTAAATTTCCGTGACTAGTTTCTCAAAATTCTATCGTTCGGAGTAAAGTCTTTACTGTAGATTCCGCCAGTCATGTATAAAATTAGCAAACGCTACGTAAATGATATAAGATATTAGATTGTAGTCCTGACTGAAGGATTGGAAAGACAGTGGACACTATATAATCGATCGTACTGGTAAAATCAATGTCCAAATAAAAGTTTTGTGGAACTCTCAAAATTTTAGATGTGATTTTGAACTTTCAAGTCAAATTCATTGCGTTCAACACTTTTCTTAGTCCAAGAATATAAATTCTAATCTTATAGAAAGCCACCACTTCTTACTTACATTTACAGGAAGAAAAAATAAACTTCTTAAATCTAAAATTCCATTTGTACTCACATTATTAAATATTAAATTCACTAAAAGTTATTTGAAAAAGAACAAAAACAATAAAAGTTATACGATAAACAACGAAGAAAACAAAAATCTACACTCCAATTCAAAACCACACCATTAACTTCAAGCGCGAAACCAAAAAAGGAAATAGAATACCAACACCCGACGACACCAACGTGAATAAGAAATGTAATGGATACTCATTACAACGCATTTATCATTTTCTTATACTTGGAAACATGAAAAACAACAACAATAATAACAAAAAAAAATATATAAAAATAACAATGAAAAGAATAAGGTTGCCAAGAAAACGATGTCAAAATTGTAACGACCATTAGAAAGAGAAGAAAAGCAAAAGACCAACATTAACGTAATATGAGGCACTTGCCATCAATCAAAGTTCTACTACAAGGGTGTTAAAGCGTGAGCAGCCAAAACAACCGCAGCAGAATAACAAAGAACAGCAACTAAATTTAAAATGAATAAAAAAAATCGAACAAAACAAACAATGCATTACATTTGGTTTTGAAATAATAACCCAATTGGCAATTGAATGGTAGTTTCATTTAAATTATTTTTAGAGATTGAGTTTAAGAATTAGAAGAAATTCTTATAGAGTGACTAAGACGTACATCAATATCAAAAGTTACTAACCTGATTACAGTGCAGTTTCTTATCAACAATTTTTTTTTTGTTTTACTAATCCCTGTGTATTCTCTTCAAATCTCTGTGTATCAGAATGATACTATTATTTATTAATAGTATAATTATTTTTCACATGGACCATGAGTACATCAAGTCCCCATATTTGATGTTCGTATTTTAACTCACATTTTTTGTTACAGATTTGATACACTTATACTTCTACTAGGATAATAAATAGATTTCAACCAAAATTTTTTTAAATTAAATTGACTTCAGTTTAACCGTAGATCGAGCTTTGTATCAAAACTGATACCTTTCAATATATGAGACTGTATAACTTTTAATTCAGAAGAATTTAGATGCCAGATATTTTTTTAATTCGTTGGTATTGTTATCACCATTATTTTAAAGCAAATAAAAAAAGAAAATTTCATACAATTCAAACTTCATAATTCTGGATTTTGTATAATTTTTGAAACATACGACTTTCCTAGGGATTCTTTGGGGTTGTGTCTAAAATTTTTTTAAGTTTTCAAAGATTTTGTTAAGTTTTATCGTAAATAATATATTATTTATGATATTTGATAAGGAATTGAAATTTAAGTGTTGGATGAAAGTGACGAGGTTGAATTTTCTGTTCTGAGCATATTCTTGATATTGATTGAAGTAGTCGTAGTCTAGTATGTAGCGTGTTAGCTTATTAGACATCAGACCATGTTTCAAACCTCAGGTTAGACATTTCCAATTAACACCGAAAGGTTGTAATGACCGATTATGTATGTTTGTATGTGGTATTCCTGCTGTTGCAGACTGTGAAGAAGAAGAAAACAGAAGGGCTACCTTCCAAAATGTATCAATACAAAGTTTGTATGCAGTTCTACTACTATATATAAACTATGTAGATAAGCAACTATAAGTCCGATGCCTGATTGCTTTTTGACTGCGTTAAAAATACACATTGACGGCGTTTTGAAATAGAATACATTGTATATATTTTGTACAGCAGCATTATGAAACACGATACTTTGTTCAAACACAAAGCAACTAACATTTTGGAAGGCAGCCAAGCTAGTCTTATGATCTGACGAAAGTATTGGCAGCAACAAACATGTCATGGTTTATCGCCACTTGGAAGAGCGATCCCTTTATCTTTAGTGGCTAGGGAAGAGAAAATATTACCAATTTTAACGTAGATTTCTAGAAGCTGTCACATGAAATGTTGTAGAGTCTTCGCATATTTATCTCACATGACAAACCAATATTAGAAAAACAGTATTTCGTCCTATGTTTTATTTGATAGATATTACAGATGATAATATCATCGGTCAACGATGTACGTATAAGATTGCAGAATCATTTGCTTTGATAATGTTCTACTCGGAAATGATGATAAATTTAAACTTATCACGCCTTTTCGAAAAATGAGTTGGAAGTCTTTCGGCCTTTAATAATCCCAATGATTTTGTCGCTTTAGATTAGTAAGTAATTGAATTGTTTGGTCGTTTAAATTTCGTGGTCCATCGAAATCGAATTGGCAGTATTAGATTCAAGAACATGCTACGTGCTTAGCAACTACTTACAGCCGTATTTGGGGAAGCCTGTAGCCGGAAATGTAGTGAGGAATCAAAGAGAGAGCATTGTTATTGATATAATTGATGTTCTGTTGCAACGGGAAACTTTTTTACCTCACGTGATGTTGACAACAAATTTTTCTAACGAAATGGTTTGTACCATCAGGTTTCAGTTAGCCTTCGATTGAGAGTGTTACTGATGCGAGTGACAATAAGCTGCCCCATCTAAATGTGTAATTGAAAACTTATAAATCGCCACAAAGCAAGGGTGCAAAATGTCAAATTATTAGCATTTAGAAAAAAATAAAACCATACATAATATAAACATAAAGTGTTGGATTTTTACGTAAAAAACCATGTTGCAATGTACATCACGTCAAAAATTTTGGCGTAAATTTCATAAAAGTGATAATAAAATGTAATAATATGAAATAGTTTTGTTAATATAACAATAATAAATTAATAAATAAAAATATTTAAATTTCTTAAAAAAATCTATCAATAATCGTGACAATTTTACTACAAGTATGTATCAAAAGTGATGCATAAGCTAGAATTATGAAGTTTTTTTAAGGATCGATCTACGGTTAATACAATCAGCACAACTTCAAAGCAAAAGTTCTCTGAACAAAATTTTAACCCATAAATGCTTGAGCAATTAAAAATCGATTTTGTAGAAACTTTTATCGTGAAATATTGTTTACTGGGTTATCAAAATAAAACTTATTTTTTTGTCTAACAAAGTACGGAAAACGGACATTATATATATCGTTGTATGTAATATTAAATCACTTTGATTTTTTTGAATGTTTATTTTTTGTAAGTCTTCTATGCTTTATGTGTAGACAAATAGCATTTTAAGTAGCCATTATTTGAAAATTTAATACAAGTCTTTTTTTTATTATTAAGACGACCGCAAATTCTTTTACTTAAGAATTCTTTAAATATTTCATTTCAACTCTGTTATGGCAAATGATAGTTTGCGATTTCGGTATGCTACTTCATTATTAATTGTCAATAAGTATCTGGGCACTTATTCATTAATAAAACTATTTTTTTTAAATTCTGTAGATTTTTTACATTTTAAGACAACATTTCAGAGACGTTATTAAAGTCTGCTATTTAACATTGACATTGTGCGTGAACTAAGTAACTGATTACTTCAACTTTGGGTCAGTCTTCTGTGGGAAGCCATTAAAAGAGTTAATATCCCCACTTCTACGGGACTTAGCCCTGAACCAAATGCTGATTGAACTGTAGACTGCAATACCTTCAGTTCTTTCTCCCTAGTCTACTGTTATTATTATTATCAAGAGAAGGTACTAAGGCACCGTAACCATACGATCTGTTGTACTTGCTTTATGTACCCAAATGTTTCCCTCTGGGATGCATTAATGACCCAAAGGTTCTAAGAACATGTTCCCATTATTCATTCTCATCGTCATAAAATCTATCGCATATGTTGGACTTGAAAAAAACCGCATTAAAAATTACTGTCGTTTGAGTCTACAGTGCACTGTCAAAAGGCCGGTTATCAGCCTCTGGCAATTCCTGCATAGAATGACGGATGACAGAACACTTCTTATTGTCATTTCAAATGGTTTGATTATTTCAAGCCCATTTGGTTTGAGAAGATTTTACGCCTTAACACGCCACAAAAGGTTTCTGATCGCATTAACAGAGTGAAGGCTATTCTCCTTTCAAGCTCATCTGCTTGGTCATTACACAGAAGGTAATCTTGATTTCTCTCTCTTAATCCAATAAATAGAGCGAAACTTCTTTTTCTTGCAAGCTCGTCTGCTTGTTCAATGCCGAGAATTCCCACATGATCTGCCACCCAGCAGATGGTAATCTTCAGTTCCCTACCTAGCTGTTTGAACTTCCTTCCTTCCCTTTCCATTTAACATAATAATAGCCGAGTGCTCGAATGATGGTCTGATCTTCAGATAGTATTGCTCGTCCGATTTTTTGTACCTCCTACCCAAATTGCTGGCATAGATTTCGCTTGGAAGATACCCACGAGTTTTCCAATGGGTTCGCAATCTTTCATTCTGGGACCAAAAACTGTCTTCTGATTCATCTGTGTACTACAAAATAGTACCTCTCTTGAAACGTATTGAAGCAGTTTCCAGATTGTTCCCTTCATTTCTCGTTAGCCTAAAGGAGCATTCGTTATTTATTATCAGGCTTTCTGGCTAATTTTCCGCTTGGTTCTAATAGACTCATGCTTTGGCGTGAAACTCCGTTGTTGATGAGTCTCGGTTAATTAGGAATGGTAGGTGGTATCTACGGAGAACCGATTCATATGATGTCGAAATGTATGCTCTAAAGACCTTTTATTTACACGAAACTAGTGCCAACGTAGTCGCCATAGTCTAGTAAGTAGTGTATTGACTCATTAGACATGACGCCACGGTTCAAACCTCATAATAAAACATTTCTTCAGTGATTTCCTCGCTGCTAATTTCTGGCATAAAACTCTGGCAGTAAATAAAATTGTTATTACAAGTTTCTCAAAAATCAGGTAGGTTGTTATATGTTCCGTCACTAATGTAGAAAATTAAAAAACATAACATGAGTGACGTGAGAAACTAGGTTTTAATCATGACTGCAGGGTTGTGATGACCATCTATGTATGTTTCGACTCTGTCATCTCTGAAATATTTTTCGCATACAAATGCTCTGATAGAGCTGATTCAAATGCAAAGACTGTTATTTGGAATTTGATCATTTCCTTTTAAACTTTAGTTGACTTTTTAAACATATTGGTTCGCCGTTTTCCAACTTTATTTAACGAATAAAATTTTTGTAAATTTTAAAAATTAAATATGACACAATTACAATGTTTTTCATAAATATATACCCAATTGACGTCACCACCCACTAATTCCCTATTAAGGTATTAATTTGTTCATTAAAGAAAAACAGAATGAATAAAAAATAAAATGTTGCCTTTATTATAAATTCCTTTTCCCAAGGGGGGGGTATGACGCTTTAGAGTATATTTCACTTGCTTTTGCTATGGTTGTGTCTTGTTGGAAGAACTGCGACTGATACAAAAACCACACGCGATATTTTTATTTTATATTTTTATTATTAATTATCATTTTTTATTTTTAACTTTTTTTTGTTCCAATTTTGAACAAAAGACTTCAAGGTCAGCCATTGAATTAGACAACATATTTAAGTTTTAAGGTTGAACAATTAATTAGCAGGTATTCTTTCATGGAGATTTCATTGATAGTAATATAGGGTGGGCTATTTGAAAGTTTCAAGTTATAAATACAATGAAACAAAAACGGTTTGAAATTATGTCAAATTTATTTCATTAGTAATCATAGTAAAAATCAACACTAAGGCGTATGAGTTACATGTAATACTCTGCTGTATTCAAAAAAGATTGCTCATACGTATGAGTGCTTATGTTTCGTATTAAGGCCTGTAAAGTACGCAGCATTAAATTAAAAAGAGACAAAGCATTAAACAATATTAAGGATGGGCTATTAAAAAGTTTAAATTTAAAAATACAAGAAAACAAAATCGGTTTCATATTTAGCAAAATTTTTTTATTGTAAAGTACAATTGTTCCTGTTACAAATCGAATATTCTTTCATTCATATGGCTGACGCGGCTGGCCTCTTAGAACCACATTCTATCGGAACAATTTTTCGAGTTTTTGGGGGTCGTATCTCGGCAGTGGTATCACGAATATCGACCCTCAAATGCTTAATTGTCTCTGGTTTGTCGGCATAATACTTTTATATAACGGCGCCTCACAGCAAATAGCCCAAAGGTGTCAAATCGCAGTTTTTTGACGCCCAAACTTGTGACACAATAAATCAATTGTGGCATCAGGCGTATGTCAAATTGCACCATCCTATTGAAACCAAATATCGATCACAGCAATACTAGGAAGAGCGGGTACAAAAAAATCGGTTAACATGATGCGATAGTTGCCTGCATTAATCGTAACGGTTGCGCCGTCCTCATTTTCATAGAAATATGGGCCAATAATGACTCCACTCCACAAGTCACCCCAAACAGTCACTCGTTATGAGTGCATTGGATTCCGTAAGACTACGTGTGGGTTGTTTGAGCCACATATGCGGCAATTTTGCTTATTAACGTACCCGCCAAGAAGATTTTTTTGGAAAAATCGACGCCATCGTGCAGTTTCTCGTTGGCTCAATAAAACCAAACATTGCTAAAGCGTAAATCGATTGATTACGTTCAGTGGAGATAATATACTGAATTTTGTGACAGAATAGAGTACCAGATTCGAAATAACCGACGGTTCACACCCGATGGAAGGCATCCCCGATAGTACTAATAAATTTAGATTTTTGACTAATAAAAATTTAAATGAAATATTGAAAAATATACCAGGTTTTACTTGAAAATTTATTACTGAATTAAAATTCTTATTTAGTAAACCAGTGGCCGTTTTTAAATCCTTTTTTTACGCTGCTTAACCTGATGACCTTAGAAACTTATTTTTCCGTCCCTCATTTAATTTATAATTTTGCAAAACGATAATCTTATCAAAAATTTAAGATTTCATATAATGGTCACGTTAACAAATTTTCAATTTAAGAATTCTGTTGTAAACCTCTTGTCTAAAATCGTTTTCACCAAATAAAAGATGGAAAATAAAAAAAAAATTAAGAAAAACATTTCTAAGCTCTAAAATTTAACCCTTCTTAGATTAAAAACAAAAACCATAAAAAACCCTTTCAAATATAAATTTTTTGTTTGTCTTTTTCTTTTTTCGTTCAAAAAGAAACGCATTTCTTTTGCTAAAAACATTCATATCAATGGCATAACTTGTACATCATGGGTCATGGGTCGCAAAAAATTTCGTTTTATTTCATTTTCTTTTTGTTGCTTCTTTTTCATGCTTTACTTCTATGTTTCATTTTAAATTCTATTAAAAGCTTTAAATTATTAAGAAAGTGGAAAAAAATAAATCATTTTCACAGTAAAAACACAGTGTTCATGTAAAACATCAAACAATTTACATGAAAAATACTTAAAAAAATAAAAAGTCATACCACATTTAAATTATTCATCAAACCGAAGAACAATTTGAAAAGAAATAAAACACAAGTCTAAGACATAGGATATGCTTTAAAGATGCCAGAAAACAAATTCCATAGAAATCATACAACGCATAACATGGATGTTAAAGGTTGGTGGCAATGCTAAAGCGATGCTTGATTTAATCAAACAAAATGAGAACATTTTTGAATATGCTTTATCTTAAATGTTGCAAAAGTTGTAGCGAATTGCAGAGAGGAACTAATTTAATACGGCAAAATAAAATTAAAATTTTCCAAAATTCAAGTAAACCAAGAGCAGCCTGCGTCGATAGTTACAAACGAGATAAATGCACTGGTTGTCAGCCAACACTTGCCTAAATAACTTTTAAGTACACTTGAAACAATTGGCCGTCATATTACAGCTTTCGGGTAAAGTATTCTTGGCGTTTTTTCCTTTTGTCAGTGCTTACTTTAAATGAATCAATTGAGTTGTGTGTTCCCGTTGAATATATGGATATATACAAACTTCCAAAACAATTGACGAACATGAACTGATTCATATGAAAATGAGATCAGACAGGTTCCAGTGTATCACTGAAATGTCACTATTTGGTGTCGATTTTGGACTGACGGTCTGATCGGTCCATATTTCTTTAAGAAATACATTGGCCACGTCATTACTTACGACGAGCTTTACGTTCGATGATTACCAATTTCTTTTGGTCTGAATTGGATGATCTGAATACCAACGATATGTGGTGCCACAATGAAAATTCTGCACGAGGCGATGATATGAAGTGGACACTGAGCGTATTCGATTTGAGCCATTTGTCTTTTATGGTGATTTTCTAAGTAGCATTTGTACACCAATAAGTTACAAAGCATAGCGGTTACCAAAACGATTAAAACACACATATGTACATAATTAATCATTACAACCCTTCAGTCAGGTTTACGCCCTAGCTTGTCACAACACTTATGTTGTGTGCATTAATTTTATACATTAGTGATGGGACCTACAATTTAAAAGCGATTCCGAGCGGCAGATTTTTGAGAAAGTTTTTCATGGCAATGTTATTTACTTTCAGAGTTTTTGCCAGAAATCTGCTGAGAGGCTATCGCCAAAGAAATATTTTTTTTATATTCCGTTCTGTTGGAAATATCTAACCACTAATTTGAACCGTGACCTCCCGTCAAATAAGCCAACATACTACATACTAGACTACCACGAAAACATGAGCCAAACGTAAAATTCAGTGAAAATCAGAGTCTAGTAAAAAAAGAAAGTTTGGATGTTTTCTACTCAGAGAAGTCATGGCAGATATTTGGATGATTCCACACATGTTGACGTCAGAATTTCCGTCTCACACAATCTTCGTTTTATTTAAATTTAAAGATTAATTTAAAGATAAAAATAATTTAAAGTAACACACTATATATGTATGTCCACACAGAATTACTACTGTTTTAATAAATATTGTACCAGGTTAGTAATCTTCAACAAAACGATATATTAAATAATATTTTTTTGGCGACTTCCTCTCAGCAGATTTCAGGCAAAACCTCAAAAATTAAGTAAAATTGCATGAAAAATTTCTCAAAACCCTGTTGTTCAGAGCCAACTTAAAATTGGTGTAAGAAACTAGGTCGTAATTCTGAGTGAAGGATTGTAATGGCCAGTTATGTATACCTAATCGACATACTTATTTAATTTAAACAAACACTTAAGAATTTGTGCTTTGTATAAGTTATCGCATTCTGCTTTAAGGTATAAACACATAGATGACAGACGACAGATAACAGAAAGCTGCCAAGTTTAGAATACACACGTTTATATGAAAACGATTATATTGAAGGCAGAACAGAAAAAGCCGAGACAACAACCTAAACAGTTTATGTACAAATTAAACTATTTTCTATTTTTATGAGCAGCTAAAAGCAAATTAGTGATGTCAATGCAACATAAAATCATAATAAAAAACAGCTAAAAATACATATATTATTGAAGAGAAAAACAATTTTAAGATTAAGAAATAAAAAGTAATCCATTTTTCATAATAAATAAAATAGAATTATAGATTTATATTTTTTTCTGAATTCATTTGGTAAATGTTTTGTGTGTGCAGTTTTTTCATAAATGAGTTTATTTTTGCGTACAAAAAACCTGATAGTGACAACACTGATTTCCATATGAACTTCAATGTTTTGATTTTGTGTCAGAATTTTTTTCTGCTCTGCTTTCACAAAAATTTAAGCAGTCGACATACGGCAGAAAAAACAGTTTTCAGAATTTTCTGTCGAACTGCCGAACTGTTGTCTGTCGTCTATGTGTTTATACCTTTACATCGAGCAACAATTTTGTTCCTATATTTTTCATATTAATCAATATGAACTAATTCCAGTTGTTCTGAGTTCATAGATGGATCAAGATAATTTTGAACACTTTATAGAAATGAAAGAGAATCAATTAATCTGAACAGGTAAAGGCCTACTTTAAAATTAAATTAAAAAATTTATATTTATGGACATAAAATTCCTATTAATAGCAGAAATAAAAATTTGAACAGAAATATTGACGTAGCAAAAAAAAATTTTTTTTTATCACATCTTCTGTTTTTTTTCAAGTTTTGAACTTCTTTTGAATATTTTTGCAGTTGATATCTAGAATTTAGTTTTGACAAACGCACAAATATACTTAAATAATCAGGAAAAACAATTTTAAAAATTAAAGTGTGTTTTGGGTTGTAATGCAAATATTACGTTATTTTTACTTTTATCACACTGTTGTAAACCAACATACAAGATTTTTTAATTAAATCAATTACAATTTAAATTCCTGAAATATTACATTACAAAAAATTTTATGTTTGGCACAAAACAAAGATGGCATAGCATCTTTCAACAGCCAACCATTAATGTTATCATGGATAACATCATTGTCATTAGCATTATCATTGTGATTATAATGACGATGATGATAATCATCCCACAATACGTCTGTGTTTAACATTCAATAACATTCATTGACAATTTTCCAAATCTCCATCTCATCAGTCATCACTTTGGGTATCTGCACCACCCCACAAATACTACACATGCATAAGCGCAATAAAAATGTTAAAAGCAAGACAAAAAAAATTCCACAAACATTTAGCAGAGAAGACAACCTGTACAGTGATGAATATATGTTCAAAAGCATTTTAAATTTTTATTAACAAATATAATACGGATTCAATTCAGAATCAACCAGTAGGAGCCAAATTTGGCATTAATTATAAATATTAATAAAAAGTATTAACCAGGCGCTGCCAAATGCAATTTTAGTAAGAAACAGAAATTTTCTTCTCAGAGTACAATTCCGTCCTGTCTCGTTGGTTCGTCGTCCCCTCTGGTCACTCCTCTATTTTGGAGATTGATCCTGTGGCCCCACTGGATATCGATTATCACCCTGTGGAATACTGTTTTGACATGGGTTTCAACTTCCCGATTCCGAGCAGGAGCAATTGGAGCCCTGACAGGATCATCCCCCGGAACTCCTGGATTTGTATACCGTCGGCTCCAAACTCGATGGCGGCGGGTAGCGGATTCTACTCTGGGAGATTGAACTTTAATATTTCATCCCGGCTGCCGGACTATTGCAGAGTGTTCCAGGTGGAAGTAATGGCCATCTTCCGAGCCGCTCAATGGATCCTCGCATACGGTGTTCCTTTCACCCGCACCTCGATATTTTCTGATAGCCAGTCTGCCGTAAAGACTCTGTCGAACATTGCGAATAATTCCAAGATCATCAGGGAGTGTCGCCGGTGTCTCAACCTTCTTTCTGAACGCTTCAGTGTCACACTTATCTGAGTCCCCGGACACTGTGACATTCAGGCAAACTGCAGAGCAGACGAACTCGCCAGAGCTGGTGCACTACTTCCGGAATCTTCTCTAATCAGCTTAGGAATTCAACTTACCTCTTTCTAGCTGGCCATCGCGCGGAAATTCTTCCGAGAGGCCAACCTATCCTGGATCAATGAGGAGTTCTGCTTCACCGCTAGGCTCACTTGGCCCTCAATGGATAGAAGGCGCACCAACCAGTTACTTGGACTTGGTCGAACCATCATCTCGATCAGAGTGGCCATATTTACAGGTTACTGTGTTATGCGTAGACACGCGGAAAGAATGCGGCTCCCATTTAATGACTTCTGCCGTGGGTGCAGGTCCGCTGAGGAAGAGGAGATTGTTATCCACTTTCTTTGTCAATCCCCATCTCTTGTGAGGTGCAGATATAGGTTATTTGGCTCTCTACCCCTTGTCTGATTGACGGAGCTGTAGTCCATTGATGTCAAGGATATAGCCTCGTTTATCAAGCTTTCGGGCTGGTTTTCCAGCGTGGAGTAGTCGTCCCTTCTTCGTTCGGTGGGAACTTGGTCAGTACAGAGTCTGAGTTTACCTGTGGTCTGACAACGAGCCGCTATGCGTTCTCTAGTGAGCTTTTGGTATCAAAGCTACCACACCAACCTAACCTAATAATAGGCAATTAATTTGGCTATCACAAGAGAATAAATATACCGTGTTTACATACAGACTGTTCTTCGAACACAAATATACTACGCCTGCAATACCAAAGTAAATTAAGATGCTTTAAACTGTAAGGAAACAAATAGAACACCAACTGGTCTGTTTCTTGCTTGCCTACATAGCAGCCGAACATCTCTTGTCTATTGGTCTGATCTTCAACATTAATGCTACCACTTGTTTTAATGCATACCTATTAAAATGCAGTTTTACCAGACCATATGAGATGTTCTTAGTCATCACTTTAGTTCAGTCTTCCTATGTAAAGGTTTAGTACTAGTTCGGACTTATTGTTTCGAAAGTTCCCCTCACTGTGTTTTTAGCCATAAGTCAAACCCATCTTACAAGGTGTACATTCGTAGGCAGCCTTTGAAGGACATCCTTAACAAGAAGCACAAATATGTAACCAGTTTCTCTAAAATCTTAACTATGAACGCAATCCCCAGAGATGTCGATGTAGTTTCGGCTTAGGTTTCAGTATAAACTAAGAGAAAATATCTTCATAAATAGTTTCCAGGACACCCCCTTAGATAGTAACATCTGTAGGAATTAATGATCATGTTAAAGGTTAAGGATATATAAACAAGGCATAATAACAACCAAACAAAACAACATTTTTCAGACCAAAAGGAATGCGTATTCTTACATGGGAAGACGCAAAAATATCGGCGGCTAACCATATAAGATGGAAATGCTTTGTAGAAGCCATATGGGAGCACAGAGAAAGTTGTTACGAGGAAACCTTAACCATTATATGTGTGTGAAGATAGATTTTAAAATCTATCTCCCCAGACGCAAACCAAGTCAGTTAACAGAGCTCTGTTATGTTACTAACAGCACTCTGTTAAACAATTAATTTAATGCTGAGAAAAAAAAACAAGTAAAATTAATTAAATTCCTGGGTAAAATAAAATAAAAAAGCAAAAGTTGATAAAATAAGTGCTTTATTTAATCACTGTTTATAAATATTGCATAATAACAATTACAATAAACAGATAATCACACATTTCCGAAAGCTAATGTATTCCGATATATAAATCAATATAGGGATATATCAGGACAACATGGGTGGACAAAGTAAAAGCATTTTACGTCCCTTTAACTAAATCAATCGCCAGAACCATTAACAGAGCGAGTTTTCATAGTAGATTTTGAAATTTTCTGAGATTTCAGATTTTAAAATCCACTAAGTGTCCTTTTGCGGGAACACAGGACAACATGGGCGGACAAAGTTGTCTGTTGTCTTTAGCGTGTGTTGTCCCTCACACCACTTTTTCGTGAGCGTTGTCCCTCACACCACTTTTACGAGTCCCTCACACCACTTTTCCGTGTCCCTCACACCACTTTTTCGTGTGTGTTGTTTCTCACACCATTTTTTCCTGTGTTTCCTCACAGCCTGCATATCGTATGTGGTAATATGTGTTTCATCTGATACTTCTGGTAGTTACTTTATAATTGTCTGTCCAGCGGTGTCAAATAGATACGGCTTATAATGGAGCATTAGTATGAAGGGAAGTTTCTTCGTATGCTTCTCCTATCGATCTAGCCTTATGCAAACTAGGGATCAGCTCAGTTTAATACTAACATAACCGTCTGTTGTCAACATATTGAATGGGTAACATACTTAGACCCAGTAGTACATACATAATTGGCTACTACAACCCTTCAGTAAGGATTACGGCCTAGTTTCTCACATCACTCATGGTGTGTGTGTTAATTTTATACATGAGTGGCGGGAAAGACAGATTTTTGAGAAACTTTTCGTGGCAATTTTATAGAAATATATTTTTTTTTATATTTTCGATTTGATGTCTTACCTCGGGTTTGAACCATGGCCTTACGTCTAATAAGCCAACACACTATCTACTACATTACGGCGACTTTAAAACTACCCACTACTACTCAGTGTAGAATTACCACTTAGTACTTGGAATACACAAGACTACTAAATTCTTTTATTCCATAAAGTTAGCTAAAAATTCTTTGATGCATTAGAATAGGTGGGTGGCAATAGACATGCTAAAGATCTCTACATACCTTATAAAATTTACGACATACGAGCTTTACAAAAACTATTTAAAAATAAAGAATTGTAAAATTGAAAACTAAAAAAATTGTTCAAGTTGTAATGAAACCACTGCAAAAAAATAAAATAAAATAAGAAAATTAAATAAAATAGTATAAATTAAACGTTCACAAGTATTTGAAATAGTTTAATATTGGAAATCAACTAAAGGGTCCACCAAATTTTTTTTTTTTTTAAATGCTTTAAAAAACTACTGAATATTTTCTCAAATTATTATATATTACTTCATTCAAATGGCTGCCTCGGCTGGCCATGCAGTAGCCTACACGATCGGTCCAATTTTTAAGCGCATTATCGATTGTGTGCAGGTGTATTTCACCAATGGCTTCACGAATATTGTCCTTTAAAGCGTCAATTGTCTCTGGCTTGTCGGCGTAAGACTTATCTTTGACGGCGCCCCACAAATAATAGTCCAACGGTGTCAAATCGAAATTCCGAGGTGGCCAAACGACATCAGCTCTGCGGCTGATAAAGCGATCTTCAAAAACAGAGCGCAAAACATCGAGTGTAGCTTCGTCCGTGTGGCACGTAGCGCCGTCCTGTTGAAACCAAATGTTGCCAATATCCTCCTCTTCAATTTTTGTGAACAAAAATTCGTTCAACATGGCCCGATAACGATCTTCATTGACTGTAACGGCCACTCCTTGCTCATTTTCGAAGAAAAATGGCCCAATTATGCCTCTGGACCAAAATCCGCACCAAACAGTGACTCGTTTTGGGTGCGCCGGCTTTTCAATGTATGCGTGCGGGTTTTCTGTGCCCCAAATGCGACTATTTTGCTTGTTTACATACCCGCCAAGATCAAAATGAGCTTCATCTGAAAAGATGATTTTTTATGCCAAAATCGCCATCTTCTGTAAGTCGATTGCAGGCCCACTTAGCGAAGCGAAAACGCATTGGATGGTCAATTGGCTTCAACTCCTGAACCAATTGGACTTTGTATGGCGTCATACCAAGGTCTTTATGCAAAATTCGTCTCAATGATGTCTCCGGAATGTTCAATTTTTGAGAACGACGGTGAATTGATGTTGATGGCGCTTCATGCACACTTTCTGCCACAGCAGCAATATTCTCGGGTGTACGCACTGTTTTTGGCTTTTCACGCTTTCTTTTATCGATGAGGATGCCAGTTTCTTTCACTTTTTTCACAAGATAACGAACATACGGAGCTAACAGTGCTTCTCTTCTTCCAAAATCCTTACGCAATTTTCGTACACATTCTGCAACATTACCATGATTTTCAAAGTAGTGTCGCAATATTTCCCAGCGTTGTTCAAGCGTATACACAACCATATTCGTTCAGCGGAAGGATAAAACTTATTATCTGTCCAATCAGACATGAGCTAAGTGTTACCATTCACGAAATAAGCACTAGTTGAAAAAAAAACGTTAGATGGCGGACCCGATACAAAATATTTTTCAATTGGCACACCCCCCAGCTAAAGACACCGTACGCGCTATTGTCAAATACGCTGCATAAATAAAATATTTCAAAAAACCAAATAATTTTACGTTTCTCATAAACTAACAGAAAAACAAAAACAAAAAAAAATATAAACAACAAACTCTCCTTGTCAACAAAGATATAAACAAGAAATTCCCAACAAATTCCCAACAACTTTGCTAAAGAAGCAAACACATACACATTACCGCTCTCATGAAATGTGGATATCCATGTTAATTCACACATAAACATGTATGTATGTACGTATGTAAGTATGTAGGTATAAAGTAATATCAAAATTGCATGTTGAAAAATAATACGAAAACAAGAAACCATTTAACTTTGTTGTCAACAATTTTATGGCAACTGAAATGATTGTGTCTGCTAGATACGAATATTTGTTTCCTCAATTCAATTCTTGTTCCTTCTTATGATTTCATAACAACAACAAGAAGCGCAATTGTTATAAATAAACGAAAAAAAGACAAAAAAATAAAAATTGATAAAATCATTATAAAAATATCTTCGTTACAGAGTCATAAAACAAATGAGAAAACTATAGTCGGTTAAACTTGTTTGTATTATTTACATGATACATTAGTGCATGAACAAGAAATGAAGAGTAGTTTTATAGTTTTAGACTGAGAGACTACTATATATTGATGGATTAAAAATTCGCTTCCATTGTTATTATCCTTAAAAATATGAGTTCCAAAGATAGTATAAACTTTGCTTCCTTTAAAGTAATTTCCTTCAGCTATAGTGTCGCCGCAGTCTAGCAGGTAATTGGTGGGCTTATTAGACGTGAGGCCACGGTTCAAAAATCTCTAAGACTAACATTAAAATTGCCATTAAAAGTTTGTGTTACAAAGTAGACTTAATACTGTAGGTCCCGACAGTCATGTATAAAATTAACACACAACAAAAGCGGTGTGAGAAGCTAGGTGGTAATCCTTACTGAAGGCTTTTAGAAACAAATATGCGTGTATGTATATAGATATATATATAGATATATAGATATCAGGAAGTGAGCTGTCAAAAACATCCGTATTTTTATGGCAAAATTAGGACGCTGTCATATAAGGTGAGAAACAGTACCCCCCTCCTGCTCTTCAGACCCATAGTGCCTTTAAAGTCATTCGCCGGAATGCCGTATATCTGTATATCTACCAAAACGACAGCGGTCCGTACGAATTGCAATTGTAGGATGACTGGCGATGAGATTTAAGGACAGAAGCGACGAGTAGAGTCAAGCAGTATTATACGTACCATATTGCTGCCACCAAGATTGAGCTTTCCAATGCATTTCGGAATTTCGGCCTTGCTCTTCTGTCAATCCTTTTAACATCATCTGTGTACCATTGCTCAGAAGCAGCACGTGTTTAATCCTTTTATCCTAATGCATCCATTTATCTCAATGTCGCCATAGAGCTTATGATTCCTTTTATGCATGTTGTTAACACCAAATCGAATGTCTCTCCAGGACTATTAAATAGCTACCACTGCTTCCGTAGGTATCCATTTTTCTGAGCACACGACAAGCAATCCTTAGCCTTAAAATGATTTTTCAGATCGAAACAACAACTGTAAGGCAGTAAGTTTCTTCACTCTCCTCACCCTCTTGAATTTTTAACACACTTTCAAATCAAAAGTTCCTAATTTTCTGGTATACTTATATTTATTAAAAGCTTGGTTGTGGGGTATAAAGTGCTATAAGAGAAATCAATTTTTTCTTTTTCTTCAGCGCTGCCATTGTAATTTGCTTCCCCAATCATGCGCACGTAAAAATAAATTAAATTTGTTGAAATCCTTTTCATTCAATTCTTTGCTTTGCCTACTCTTTTCTTAATTTATGTTTATTTTTTACAAGTTGTTGTTGTTGTTGTTCTTATTAAACATAAACATTTATATGACAAATAGATTTGAAGACATCAAACAGACTTGGAATAAAATTTCTTGTTTTCTGTTATTCTATCACTCAGAAAAGTTGTCTTTACGTAGTAAAAGTTTGTTAGGAATTCTGTTGTTGTCGTGTAAAAGGGAAGAGGAAACCAAATGTGATATAACAGTTATCATAAATTTGTCAATATAAATGTAAAAATTGTTTTGCTTTAAACATTAAAGTAACTTTAACTTGAATTTTATGTTGACTATAAGATAAAAAATTAATGAAGTTTTTTAATTGTGAATTTCAAATAAATACATGATAATTAACAGTTGCTAAGAATTGCTGATTTCGTTTTTGTAAATCCTTAAAGAGTTTTGTTACGTTTTTATCTCTTTAAAAACGTTTAAAATATAAGCTCGTAGCTCGACTGAAAATAAAATGAAAATAAATTTTGTGTTTAGTTTTAATTAAAATTCTTTATTATTCACACAATTCTGTGTGCTACTGTTGACAACTTGATGTAAACAACAACAACTGCTTTTCTTTGTTATTCCTCTGTTTATGCTCTTCGCATAAACAATAACAATCACTAAACAATTGTTCGACAGATCTTTGTAACGGAGATCTTCAAACGCACCGTGTCTTCATACAAAACTGAATGAACTTCACTTACTAAGTCGCCTGCTTTACCTTGCCTTTTATATGGCAAATTAAACAGTCTGATGAATGCGAATGTTCATGACTTCGCCTTCTCGAAATCTTTATGAATGTAAACATCGTTGTTTTCATTTATTCTTGTAGTGTTGTTGTTGTATTTTGTTTAATTGTTTACCATTTTTTATGCTGGTGTTTGTTGTTATATTAAGCAGTACGATAATTTGTAAACAGGTTTGTTTGTTTATAATTTTAATGTTAAGCGAAGTAAAAGCAAAACACCAGTATCTAGATTTCTTCATTTTCGTAACAGTATGAAGAATATCAATTCCAGACTTTAATAATCATACGCCCGGTAGCACTAAAGCAAAAAGTGTTTATTTCAGCAGAAGTTTCTTATTTCCAACATAACAATCCATATACGGATAACCAATGCTATCCTATATTTTTGCTAGCGAGAGAATCAATATCAATATATTGATAACATTGATACAAAATATTGATGATAATTTCAAAATTTCTAATGGGGTTGGTACACAAGAATACAATTGATTCGGAGCTATTTCTCGATGAGGATAAAACTGTTTTCATATGGAAAACGAAAATAAGAAACATTTGATTTTGCATACTGAAAAAGAATTACTATACTCTTTATGCATTTCATTCTACAGAACAATAATATATGAACGTCTGTAAAGAAATTGTAATGCAAATAAGTTTATCTATCCAACAGGATGTTTATATACAAAGCAATTGTTGCTAATTTTTAGAAAAGTAACATAAAAAACAAACATCAATAAAACAACACAGAAAGGAATATAAAAGATTAATAATACAACAACAAAAAGTGGGAGACAATCGCAGTTAAAATCAAAATAACAAAACTACGGAGGGAGAACCTTCAATAAAAATCTAGTTTCCATACCGAAAATATGTGAAGCCAGTATGTAGTGATGTGAAACGTTGTCAGTAACATACATACAAAAATAATTGGTTATTACAATCCTTCCGTCAGGATTACGACTTAGCTTCTCGCAACACTTATGTATTAATTTTATACGTGATCGGCGGAACCTACAATTTGAAGCCGATTCCGAACGACCGATTTTTGAGAGACTTTTCATGGTAATTTTATTTGCTCTCAGAGTTTTTGAAAGAAATCTGCCGGGAGAAAACCGCCGAGGAAATAGTATTTCATATATCGACGACTTCAGTTAGTTGTAGTAAAAAGCGCAACGTAAAGGCATTGTGATATTTTTGGTTGTGAATTTAAGTCTTATTTACTTACTTTGATGGTCAATAAAAGGGTTAATCAGGATTACAAACTAGCTTCTTACACCATCTATGTTGTGTTTATTAACTTTATCAACAAGTTGCGGCACCTACAAGTTAACTTCGACTCCCCAGAAGAAATTTTTAAGTAACTTTTCTAGGCAATTTTTCGTTCCAGAACATTGCTGATAGAAAGTCGCCAAAAGAAATATTTTTTTTATTTCGTTATTCTAGATTTTTGATTCAATAGTTTGTGATCAAGTATGAAACAAGGACTCTCGTTTAACAAGTCAACACATGAAACACCGGAATACAGCGAGATCTTTGCCGAAAAATTAATAGTACCTAACATTAATGTATGTCGTTTATTTAAATAAAGTCGTCGTGGTCTAGTAGGTAGTATGTTGGCTTATTAGACGTGATGCTCAGGTCAAGCATCTCCAACAAAACGAAATATGACAAAATATTTCTTCGGCGACTTCCTCTCAGAATATTTCTGGCAAAAACTCTGAGAGTAAATAAAATTGTCTTGAAAAGTTTCTCAACTCCTGTCGTTCGGAGTCGAGTAGGTCGGAGTAGTTCCCACCACTCATGTACAGTAATCCTTCCATTTACGTCGTCAAATTTTTTGTTCCTTATAACTTCAATTTGCGTTGTCATTCCATTTACATCGCCTTTTTTTGGAACCAACTGCGACATAAATTGAGGGGTTACTGTAACTTTTTTAAGGTCCTTGTTAAAGACATACTACTTTGTTGTATGAGCAATATAAAATTCGATTTACGTCGTTTCGATTTACGTCGCCCTTTTATTGAAACAACTGCGACCTAAATTGAGGAATTACTGTAAAAAAAATTAACGCACACAACAGAAGTGGTGTGAGAAACTAGGTCGTAATCCTGACTAAAGGGTTGTAATGTATGTATGTATTTATTTAAATAAAAAAATTATAACAGAGATATGTTAACAATTTATATTTTTTTCCAAATTGCAATCTTCCAATACAAAGGACATACTCTCGCTTAAATGAGAAGCGAAGTGTCAACAGTAGGATTGAGATAATCAAAGAAAATTGAAATTGCAACACTCCGTGCTTACATACTGACGGTACAAAGAGCGAATTACAAAGAAGATTGGTTGACAGCTTCTGCAACGACGTATCAACATTCATACCTACAAGTTTAAAGATGACGAACAATATATACTGTATACAGCGATACTGACTACCATTGCAAAAAGAAAAGCTTAAAGAGCATAGAGAAAGATAGAGTAGATCAAGAAAATAATAGAGAAAAGAGAATATGGAAATAGTATAGTATATGTAAAAAGTATACAGACAATAGTAGAGGCCCCGGCTAAGGCCAAGTGAGCTAAATTCCAATAACTTCAAAAGTCAATGACGAAAGTTAAAGGCGTTGCAGATGGAGTAAAAAGGTATGATTGGAAATATTCAAGGCGTTGTGGCTTCTGAACAAATCATCAATTCATTTAATTATAAAGCTTTTCAAGCACATTATGTGCTAACTATAGACTCAGGAACTTGTTACATACTTGCTTACTTAATTCGTCATTACAACGCTTTAGACAGGATTACGACCCCGCTTCTCATACCACCTATGTGTTAATTTTATCCATGAGTGGCGGGACCTACAGTTTAAAGTCGACTCAGAACGACAGATTTTTAAGATACTTTTCATGGCAGTTTCATTTAGGTTAGGTTAGGTTAGAGGACGTGTACTTGTCAATTAAGACAAGTACAGTGCCCGGAGGTCGAATTGACCCATCGTACAACGTCCTAGTTTGTCACACCATTTATGTTGTGTGTGTTAATTTTATACATCAGTGGTGGGACCTACAGTTTAAAGTCGACTCCGAATGACAGATTTTTGAGAAACTTTTCATGGCAATTTTTATTTACTCTCAGAGTTTTTGCCAGAAATCTGCTGAGAGGAAATCGACAAAGAAATACTTTTTGTATTTTGTCTTGATGTCTGGCCTGGGGCTCGAACCCTGGCTTTACGTCTAAAAAGCCCACACACTACCTACTAGACTACGGCGACTTCTTAGCAATTTCTGAAGGTTTTTGCCAGAAGACTGCTGAGGATAAGTCACTGAAGAAATATTTTTATATTTTGTTTTGTACGACATCCATGGCCTGTACTTTATGTCTATAGGCCAACGCTCTACCTACTAGACTAGGGGGACTTGTTCCCTCTGGGAAAGAGTTTACATATCTTTTGCTTTTAAATTTATTTTAAACGTGTCTAGATTTGAATATCAAATTACAAAAATCATAAAAATTCAAATTCCAATTTCAAATGAATTATTTTATAATTAAAATGCATTTCAATATTTTATTATTATTTACATTAAATGTTTTAAAATATTATTCCAATGAAACCGACATAACTCATCTCTTAATTAAGAAATTATGTAAATTAATATTACAAAAAGGGTAACAAAATATAAACGAAGGATATTATATAGAATACATGTAAATTCATAAGGACACAAAAAATATAAAATTTTTCAATTTTTATTTACACATATATAGACAAATATTTACATTTGTGTACACAAAGGCATGTAAAGGGTGTTACGCAATAATATATTCATATAAATTTATCATCCTTACATTAATTGTTACTTTCCAAAATTTCTGATTGTTTGTGAAACAAAAGTTGGGATTATAATTTTATAAGTTTTTGTTCCTTGCATTAAAAGTTTTTCCATATGTAATTATTTCCTTATAATTTTTAGCTGACCACATTGAATATAAATTATTCAAAACGTGGGTAAAGCAAATAAGAACAGAGTCTGACAATTTCAAATTAAAGAAATAACTTATAATACTTTTGTTACCTTATTTATTTAAGGTTTTTGAAGTCTTTAATGGCCATGTAGAGTCCTTAGATCTTGCACAATTGATCATTACAACACTTCAGTCAAGATTACGTCCTACCACACTTATGTTACGTGTGTTAATTTTTTATACATGAGTGGTGGGACCTGCAGTTTAAGGTCGACTCTGAAACAAATTTTTTTGAGAAACTTTTCATAATAAATTTATTATTTAATCTCTGAGTTTTTGCCAGAAATCTGCTGAGAGGCAATTGCGAAGAAATATTTTATTTCATTACGTTTTGGTGGTGATGTCTGAACTAAGGGTTTGAGCCATGGCCTCACGTCTAATACGCCAAGACACTATCTACTAGACTACGGCGACTACTAAGACTTTTCTATCTTTAAAATAAAAATTCAAATTGCCTGGAAGATATTTTCGAAATTTCTTATTCATTCGGAAGACCTATTGCTATCGATGGAGCATATCCGAAATGTCCAATTTACCCTGCCGCATAAATCAGACGGTATTTGATGTTGGCTTTAAGAATTGTTGTGTTATGTGGCTTATTCGCTTACGTTATCAGTTCACATTACCTCCATGACCTTGCCTTGAAATCGAACGATTCTGAATATACAATGTAGCAGGAACTACTAAGTCTATTGTCATCGACCTACAGTGGTCACCGTTGGCATTGATTGGCCTGGGCAAAGTCGTTTTGAAAGACTTACGAACCGGTGGCGCCACCAAATTAAAATCCCAACAATTTGGTGAGTTTTTCGGTACGCATTGGAAGCTCTTGGATTTTATCTGGCTTGGTAATGTTCCAAATTGTTTGTTTGTTTACATAGCCATTCATCCAGATATAGGTCTCATCACTGAAGATGGAAGAAAAAGAGGGTCTACATACTTCAGATCTTAGTTTGACAAAAACATACTGAATATATAACAACTAATTTTACAGATGTAGATTCAACATGATGGTCGTTATCAACTATCAAAGTTCGAAATTGGCTGTAGAAAGACTCGATATGACAAACTGTGTTTCTTATTAATTTTCTTCGAAATAATACCGAATATTTTATTATACTTGTAAATTTAAAAATACTCCACATTTTATTTTGTTCATACAAAATAATAAAAAGAAATAGGCCTTGACCAAGTATCAATTTATTAAAAAAATTTTTTTATCTGTTTCAGTTTTTATTAGTACAAAAAGTTATTGTTGTTCAATATTTCTTGTCACACAAAAGATTTTTGGAAAAAAATTTCAGAAGAAGAATATGCATGTATGTACATATTTATGTATGTATATAAGAACGAGTACATATGAACCTACATATCGATGGCTTAATATGAAAAAGTCCTAACTCAATTTTTTTTTCAAAATATGGTTTTTTGTTTATTCTGGTAGACAAATATCAGATGCACAAAAAAAATAAAAAATTTTTGAATGAGATATTAAATGTGTTGCTGTTTCTTATTAAAAATTGTATTAAAATTTATGTTGTACCTAAATTTTTACGAATTTTAATAAGTTTTTTCCTTCTCCTGTAAAGAAACAAAAAATCGAGTTAGGCCTTTTTATATTAAGCCATCGATATGTATCTGACATCTTTAAGGGTTGAATAAATTTTAATTCAATTCAAAGCCTCTTATGGGCCTTGAAAACAAATTCAATGAATTTAAATAAAAAAATATTTTTGACAACGTAGATTTCCCAAATTTATTGTACAAATAGGCTGAAAAATTAAAGAAATATTTAAATAAAAAGAAAAGTAGTATATCAGACTACAGTCATTGAAAATCTTTTGATTAAATTTTTCTTAAATTTATTGTAACATTTACAACATTGTAAATATATATTAATTGTGAATATACTCCTGTTTTTAGTAAGCCATTCGTTTGACCTTACTCGTCAAAAAATTCATTAATTTGAGCCATTGAGCAAGCGTTTTACGAACCTTTTCGCTTAATTTAAAATATTTATACAAAACAAAGCAAATTATCTCAAATCAGACATTTCTAATCAAATTAAATACAAACAAATATTTTTTCGACGATTCCTCTCCGCACATTAATATCAATAACTCGAAGAGTAAGTTATGTTGTCATGAAAAAGTTTCTCAAAAATCTGTCATTTGCGGTCGATTTTAAACTACAGGTCCCGCCACTCTTGTGTAAAATAAACACACACAACATAAGTGGCTTGAGGACCTATGCCGTAATCCTGATTGAAGGGTTGTAATGATCAATCATGTACTATGTATGCATAGCAAAGTAGTGAAGAACTAAACTGCTTTGAAATAGGCTCAGAAAAGCCCGTCTATTAGAGAAATTGATAGAATAACAAGTCGTTCCTGAAAACTGATGACAAATTACCAGACGACTTGGCAGCAATTGTAGAATTAAAGCTCTAAAGATATGAAATTACAAAAGAAAAACCCGATCGAAAAAGAAATAAAGAAAAAAATTCATCGTTCAGTTTCTACGAGATCTAGCGGCCTCGCTTTAAATGTAAGGTTGTCAATTAAGTAGAAGAAGTAAGCGAAAAACAGCATTAACTAAGATGCACAGTGATAGACATTTTGGATTTGCCCAATCCCACATGTCATGGAACGATAAATGGAAGAAGTTATTTTCTTTCTTAGTCGCTGTAGTCTAGTAGGTAGTGTGTTGGCTTACTAGACGTAAAGTCAGGGTTCGAGCCCCATGCCAGACATCAACACAAAAAATACAAAAAATATTTCTTCGGCGACTTCCTCTCAGCAGATTTCTGGCAAAAACTCTGAGAGTCAATAAAATTGCCATGAAAAGTTTCTCAAATATCTGTCGTTCGGAGTCGACTTTAAACTGTAGGAACCGCCAGTTATGGATAAAACTATTACACACAGTATAAGTCATGTTAGAAGCTAGTTTGTCAACCTGACTGAAGGGATGTAATGAGCAATTGTTTATGTATTTTCGTCAAAGGCAAAGTATAATTTATATGGTCTCCTAACTGCTTGGATATTAATGGCATGATCTGGGCCAAGCAAGTAAATAAGCACATAAATAATCTACAAATACAGTGGACAGCAAAAGTCTTAGTACGGCAATATATATTGACAAAAAAGTCCCCACAGGCTTAATACTCGTGCACAAAGTCCCGATATGACTTCAAGAGAGTATTTAGCAGATCTTTTGAAATAACGGTTACGTAATCGCTGAACCTCAAACAAAACTCAACCAGAAAACTTGCTCATGGTGCCACCAGAAAACACAAAACAAAACTTGTACATTCAATTCCAAATGGGTTAAATGGAGTGCTTGACCTTAAGGGATATTCTACTAAAAACAAGGGATAACATTTTCATATATTAGGCCTTTGAATTTTAAATTTACTCAGGGTTCTCCTGTAGGGTACTTATGGAGTCATTTGAAACTTTTCCTTATTTTTCTCTTGTTTTATGAAAAACATTAAAAAAGTGTTTGTTTTATAATAAAACAGAAATAAATTAATATAATAAATATATAAACTATAATGAAGTCGCCGTGGTGTAGTAGGTAGTGTGTTGGCTTACTATTCGTAAAGCCCGGGTTCGTATCCCAGGTCATACATCAAAAATGAAATATGAAAAAAAAAATATTTCTTCGGCGACTTCCTCTCAGCAGATTTCTGGCAAAAACTCTGAGAGTAAATAAAATTGCCATGAAAAGTTTCTCAAAAATCTGTCGTTCTTAGACGACATTAAACTGTAGGTCCCACCGCTCATGTATAAAATTAATACACACAACATAAGTGGTGTGAGAAACTAGGACGTTGTACAATGGGTCAATTCGACCTCCGGGTACTGTACTCGTCTTAATTGACAAGTACACGTCCTCTTACCTAACCTAACCTACGCCACCTGACCATAAGTTGCACTAGATTAGTGCTCGTTGTGTGGCATTTATTTCTTCTGAATAAGGACCACTCAGCTATTTAGACGGAACTTTTTCGAAAAATTAACAAATTGACGGTGCTTTTTATAACTTGTGGGTTCAAGCTCTTGAGTAACCTCAATACTGTGTGGATGTGTGAGGAGATCGTTGGACAAAATTGGCTGCGTAGTGCTTTGTGTAATTTGTTGTAGTTGAGTACTCTATCGAACAGATATTTTAGAGTTTGTTTTCAGCGGACCAATCGGTAAGTCGATGCACTGGAGTCTCTTTTTTCCAATGTACACATTATATTTATAGCCTCAGCACCATTCGTAACATTAAAGAGTCTTATGCTATAAACACAATAAACGCAACGCAGCAAACGCTGCAATCGCTCAAGAATAGAACACATGGATGTATATAGAAGTGATTATTTTAAAGATAATGCGACAAAAAGCAAAGACTCTGCTGCTTTGCTTTTAGGCTAATTTCTATTGAAAGATTTAGTGTTCACAGTGAGAGAATTTTTGGTTGCAATGAGAGGAATAATGCTGTCAATACAATAACATGCATGAAATATAAAAAGTGTCCCCTTACCGAGGTACTGAAACAAAAGCTCGAAAAATTTTGAAAATAAGATTTTAAATCTAATTGATGAGATCAAAGCATGATGAAGAAATTAATATTTTTCGACTAAAAATATATCGTGTTCAAGCGTTTAGGCATACATTTTCCTTTTGCAGCATTTCAGTAGGATAATCAGCCTGTAAAATTACCAATTTGTGTTTCATAATTTAATTTCATCACAACGCCATGTAAATTTCATACTCATACTTTACTTCATATTGTGACTTAATTCAAAACCAATTTTTCAGGTTTTGATTTGTTTCACAGTAAAAATCACACATTTTGTATTGTGGCTATAAAAAGGCAAACAAGCGACAAAATCTAACCGAGCGTAACCACTTACATAGGCCGTAACCATGTCATATCTGCAGGGCTATAAAGGACTGCTGCATAAATACCTACAGCCTCGTTGGTGGTTAAATGGCAAAAATAAGGCATGTGTGCTACGTTCTTGTAAACACATTCAAATATCCTTTCATTTCGCCTTTACATGTATTTCACATTCATAAAGGTCTGTAGAACACGTACATAACGTGTATCGTACGGATGTACCTTAACTTTTAAGGACGTATCCGTTTACACACTTACTTTAATATCCAGTGGGAAAACTCAAAGTCATATTTTGGGGGTACTGGTATAAGGGCCTTTTAAGAAGATTACTTTATAAGTTTCATTTGTAAAAATCAAACTTAATTCGTGTTACGTTCTGCTCTTCTGTATTGTGAAACAAATATTTAAAACTTCAATAATGTCAAGAAGAAAGGGCCTCTTATTAGGTGCCTTTACATTTTTATAACCAATCTTTACATGACCATTTATGTGTTCATCAAATTGTAAATGGAAGTGCGTTTGCTCGGAGAACATGTATGTAAATTGTAGTTGAGTCTCAGCGTTAAGCAACAATATTTTCAGTTTCTCAACATGGTATCATATTTAGGAGATGACTATGTATGTTTGGTTATCCCGAATATTGCTTGAAACTGAATATCATCTAACAGAGTGACAGTAAATAAATCTTACATGTCTTGAAGTGATTTTAAAAACTCATATATTTTCTCAAAGTATATTAAAGTCTGCAGATCTTATAATTATTATATGGGCTAATAACGACTATTCTAGCAAAGATGGTGGAGTTCTTTTCAGATAATATCGTATACTTATTCAATTTCCATTTGATATTTTTTGCAATCGGGAGCATTTGAAAATTATGTTTGCCCAATCTAGCTTTGTAATACATCAGCTTTCACAGCTCTTTTGCTTTTATATCTAGGATTACACGAAAATCATTCAGGGATTTGTCTCGGTTATTATAAGGACAGAAAGTTCAATGACAGGTAAGAGTCGTCATTTATGAAATCAATATTAGGAAATCGTATAATCTTACAGCGGAATGTTGTGCCTTTCAGGTGGAAATTCTAGGAGACGTAACAAGTCATGATGCTGTTAAGGAGATGAATCTAATCTGGGAACATATGCTTAAGGGCTGCTAAGTTCCTTTGTGGTCAATCCTGCAGGTAGGAAATTAATTTTTAGGATGAATAGGAAAGAGATTTGAAAGGAATTATAGGAGTGATAACGTGATACGACACGTTAGACACAGGATCAATTAATTGTGTAAAGAAGCATGAGAAATTGTTGATCATATTTTATGTCACTGTTCTTGTTTCGAAGCCGCCGTAGTCTAGAAGGTAACACGTTAGCTAATTAGACGTAACGCCTCGGTTCAAACAACAGATCAAGACATCTCCAACAAAACGAAATACAAAAAAAATTCATCGGCAACTTTATCTCAGCAGATTTCTGAAAAACGCTGAGAGTAAATAAAATTGCCATGCAAAGTTTTTTAATCACACATACAACATAAGTGGTGTGAGAAGCTAGGTCGTAATCCTGACTGAAGGGTTGTTGTGACTATTATATATGTCTGTGAGTAAGTTCTTGTTTGCATATATGAGAGAGGGGTTAAAAAATCAATTTGTACAGAAACCGTTATATATTAGGGATAGTAAGTTTGGGATTGACTGGCTAGGGAGATATACATAACGTTCTCTCACTTTTCTTTATTTTACTTTCTTCTTTACTATTCTTTCTTCTCTTTTCTTTTCTCTCTTCGTGCCTCTGTCACATGGTGGTGAATTTATTCTGTCGTGACTGGCAGCTATTACTGATGATATTGAAAAATCCTTTCTTGTTAAGTAATTTAACCGAATTACTTTTTTCAGTACTAGATGCGTTGTCCTCAACGTTTGCCAAAACGGTCTTTGATTTATTTTTTTTTAATTTCAAGTGGTTTCTTGCTCCCATATATTTCCAAAACATATACAATGGCCTTTTCTTCGAGGTAGCATAAAATAGTTAGTTGGGCATGGTTTAAGTACCATGGTTAAAAATATCTAGTGTGTAATCCTTAACGCTGAGTTAGACTGAAAGCGTAATCTAGCTAACAGTGCGCCATTCATTTATTCAAAATAGGTACTTCATAGTAGTATGGTTATGTGAATGTATTCGATGGTTATCGAACCTCATTATCTTTATGGGATTGCGTTCTTGTGGACTAATTCGAATGTGAAACTCCTCGATATGTGAGTTGTATCACGTGCTTGATAAAATTCATATTCATTATCGGGATGAGCATCGACTGTAAAATTATCGGTTAAATTAACTAATCAGACAGTTTTAATCTCCTATCAAATGAATACATTGTATGCGTCAACTCATCAAGTTTGTTGGATATAAACATTTGCACCCTATGTGTTGTATCTACAACAGTAAAATGCTTGGGTATAAATGTATATTTATTACAAGAGACTTTTAACTCACATTTGTTCTATATATGTAGCTTTAGTTAAAGGTATATAGGATGTATATCTACATACGTCTGACATCCATTTTTCCATATCTATGCGTATATAAAATTGTAAATCTGACACACTAAAGTATACGGTATTTCGGTTGACCACACAAAAGGTCACTAGTGTCATAATATTTTACACTCACATTCACATGCCGTGCTGATTATAAGCAACAATGCCAGTATTCCGTGACGTATACTTTACTGGTATTCCCAAGCTTGTTTCTTTTCTGTTCGTATTTTTCAACCTTTCATGGTTAATAGAGAGGCGTGACTATTACTTTGCCTGTATGTTACACGTACATTTTCTTGGCCATTTTGATTGCTGATGTTTTGCAAACTCGTTATTTTCTTTTTGTTCAATTATTATTGTCCCTGTAGTATATTCTGTTGTATTTTCCAAACTGGTACGAGTACATTAACTAGACTTATGCTACCAGTCATTATTGCTGGTGTTGCTATATTCCAATTAGGATGATTCGTTCTGTGTATTTTGTTCCAAAAATTTTGCAGAAAAAATTTAATTTTATTCTCACCACCATCATCGTCATCAGTGGAATGCTTACTTAGCTCATCTGGATGCTAAAATGTGTTTTGGTCATAAAATTTATGCAGGCAACCTCTTAACTCTGTACGGGACGAGTATGAACGACAAATACGATGTCAGTGCAAGAGGTTTCTATACTACAATTATAATGTCTATTGAAAATGATTATATGATATCCTGGTTAAATGTATTTATTTTTGGTTTATTTTCGGTGCACAAGATGAAGTAAAATAAAACACAAGTTTCTGTCACAAGAAATCATATTTAAATGCAAAATTTAAAATTTCGGTGCCACTTCTTTGAAATTTAAAATGGAATCTGAAGCACTTCAACTTTTCTCGATTCTTGGAAAATAATTCGGTTCTCATAACGAGATAATCAAGTGTTGCTAACTCTTAAATTTAATATTCGACAATACGGTATCCGGATTATATGCCTATTAAAAGTTGTAATCTCAACCCAAATTAGGATGCGGATTGTCTTTCTGCTGCAATCTGCAGAAAATTGCGATGGAAATTGAAACAGAAAAAATTAAAAAACAAACATGAAAAATAAATAGAGATCCAGAGTTTAGTTGAAACAAACAATTTCGAAATAAGAGCACTAAGGCCACATACTATCGAATGCTTTTGGAAATATCTTAATATCGATAAGTACAAAAACACTGAAAACATATCCTTTTTTTGAAGTTAAACTATGTCGTGCATCTAATTAAAGGTTTTTCGAATTTAGTGCTATAAATGCATAATTTCAGGGAAGATTCATTTTAACCCTTCAATTAAAAAAAACATACAACTGAACAACATCGGTTGCATATCGATGATTATCTTGAACATTTTTCATTAATGCGATTTGAAATCGAGAGTCTCCTTAGGCTTGGCAGATGGAAACGACCGTAAAGAGCATAGTCAACAACTTACCCCCTCCGGCTTTCACATTATTCTCCAACTTCTTCACATTTGTTGTTGATGCACAAGTAGTAATTTGAGATGTCACTTTCAGGCAGCATTAATAGATATTGGGCCGTAGGATGCTGATAAGGATATAATAACCATTCTATTCAACCTCAACAGCTCAAATAACAATTTTAACCCTGGACACTTACTGTTCGTCGAATCAACTCTCTTACTCTTTATCATATAACTCTTTTATCATATTTTTGACAAAATTTCGCTCTATTTTTCAACAACGTTAGCTGATAAGGAAAGCTTGCAGTGAGCAGACGTTTAAAATGGGTGGCCAGCGTACGTTTACTAAGTACAAGCTTTCGTTATCAACCAACATTGTTCAAAAATAGAGGGAAATTTTAGGTAAAAAATTAATTCTTTTCTTTTTTATGATAAAGAGTAAATGAGTTTTATTGATTCGACGAACAGTAAGTATTCAGAGTTAAATAGTTTGTCGATTCAACGAAGAGTAACCTTGATGTACAAAAATGAAGAGTAACAGTCCAGGGTTAAAAAGGTAGTTACCTCCAGAATTGCATTCGCTTGCAGCAAGAACAAGAATCTATTACAATTCTCTTTAACCAGCTGTATAATACCAATTTTGAACGCAATTTATTCAGTGCTACAATGAGTTTCGTGACATGTTTAATGCTAAATATTCTTAATAAGATTTGTCATTTCTTTAGGAAAATTCGAACAATCCCATCTTATCGTATTTTTAGTCGCAAAACTATCTTCAGCGATGTAATACTTTCTTAAATAATGGGTACGCCTTCAACCAAATTTTCTGTATTTTTCAGGAAAGCACTAAGAGGCTTTCAAGAGTTTCCAATTAACTCTATAAGATTAAGTTTTTGATGCAATTTGGGTGCCGGTATCATTGGATCGTACTTTTTCATGAACCATGAATACCACAAGTCGCCGTAATCTAGTAGGTAGGAGACCCCAGGCCAGACATCAAAACAAAATAAAAAAAAGTATTTCTTTGGCAACTTCCTCTCAACAGATTGCTGCCAAAAACTCTGAGAGTAAATAAAAATTTCCATGAAAAGTTTCTCAAAAAATCTGTCGTTCGGAATCGACTTTAAAATCATGTATAAAATTAACACACACAGCATTAGTGATGTGAGAAAATATGTCGTAAGCCTGACTGAAGGGTTTTAATGACCAATTATGTTATGTATGTATGAATACCACAGCGGTTCTGTGTGGTGGTTAAATTTTTTTTTTACGAAGTGGAACAACTGGACACGTTTATAATATGGCAACGTGACAGTACCGTATAGAAAACTCAATATCGTGGCGAGTGTGGTAAGTAATTAATACCAAATTTTGGATAGACTCTGCTTAAAAGTCACGCTAGTGTTTTACTATTTTTTATACGGACATGTATAGCGTGTAGTGTGTAGAAGCCATAATTTCAACCCTGGAAGACAGTATATACTTGAAGTAATCTTTAAAACGTAAATTGCAGGCTTTCACCAAAATAAATATTTGTTCAGTTTAAGAAATATTCTGCTTTTTTTAATTTTAAAATTTAAAAATCACCAGTAGATCAACAATTTTTTGAGTTGGTCGCATTACTTTTAACAAAATATATGGACATCAAATAGTTTACATATATGCTTGCATATATGAGGCCCGATGTAAAAGTTTGTAAATTATCCAAAAATGCTTAAAGTTCCTTACAAATATGCGAATAACTATTCAAAATTATATTTTTCATATGTTTCACACGTCTACTTCAACCCTCGTATACAAATGATAATTTCATGCATATTATATTTATATTTTCACATTTATGAATTCATTAGTAACCGCTTAGAACACACTTGTATTATATTTGGTTCAAACCAAAAATATTGAAAAAAAAACACGAAAAACTAATTTAAACGGAGTCATCTCATCTAAAAATTCATTCTCATATAAGTTCAAGACTAAAGGACACTTGCCAGTTGTTGTCTTCATTGCTATTTTGTTATTGTTGTAGATGTTATACTTGACATTAAAGTATGTCCAGCTCTAAGCAGAAGAGTAAATAAAGCCAAGTACGTGCATAATAGGTTTAATGGCTAAATCCTTAAAAGATTTTTATTCATATGCACAGACATATGTACATGAACGTAAAGAGATTGTGTTATTATCTAGAGTAGTAAGCATATTAGTTGTTGCAGTAACAGCAAATGTGTATGTCATTTTATGTGGATGAACAAAAAGAAGAGACATTTTTAAAATATAGAGTCTTCCAAGAGAGACTTACGAACTTTAACAGTTGATAACCACCAACTTGCAAATTAAATTACTTAGGATTACAACCTACCTTATCACATCCACCATGTTGTGTACATACATTATTGGTCATTACAACTCTTCAGTCAGGATTACGGCCTAGCTTCTCACACCACTCATGTTGAGTGAGTAAATTTTTATACATGAGTGGCGGGACCTACAATTTAAAGTCGACTCCGAACGACAGATTTTTGAGAAACTTTACATGACAATTCTTTATTTAATTCCAGAGTTTTTAAAGGAATCGCCGAAGAAATAATTTGTCATATTTCGTTAAGTTGGAGATGCGTGACCGGGGTTTGAACCGAGGCGTCACGTCTAATAAATCAACACACTACCTGCTAAACCGCGGCGACTTCCATCATGTTGTGTGTGTTAATTTTATATATGAGCGGCGAGATTTACAGTTTAAATTTGATCCTAAAGGAACTATGTATGAAAAACTTTTCAGAATTTTTGTTAGCAGACAGCTGAGAGAAAATAAATAGTAAATATTGTCTGGAATGGGCTTTGAACCTCGGCCATACATCTAATAAGCCAACACTATACCTGCTAGACTACGGTCAAATTAGTTGTCATTTATTCAGTTTGTTTTATCAAATCAACATTCATTGGATGGATTCTGGATCCTGAATTTTCATCAGAAAATTATCTTCAGGGATGAAGCTCAATTCTGGATAAAAGAGTACTTCAACAAAAAAGTTATTGCATTCGAGGCGATGCCATGAGTCCCAAAGTTTTCTACTGCATCCGGCAAATGTGATATGCGGATTTTGAGCTGGCGGACTCATCGGTTTATATTTCTTTGAGAACGATGTTGGCCAGGCCACTATTGTTAACGTAGAGCACTATAGGTCAACGTATTTTCGCTCCTCGAATTGGATGTTATGGACACCAACGACATATAGTTACAGCACTTCATACCACATTGAATATTCAGTATGAGCAACCTGAGCGATGGTCATCTCATATGGAGGAGGTGTGTGAATTGACCACCGAGTACGTGGGATTTAGGCCCGTTAAAATTTTTCCTTTGTAGTATTCTTAAGTCGTAGGTTTTTACAAATAAACTACAAATCCCAGCTCTCCTAAAAGCTAACAGAATCCTTTCGATCGGTCAAATTCAGCCTGAATTGTGTGTCAGAAACATGGAAAAATAGACATTCCGGTTGCGGTCTACCCAGAGAATTCATGGTGGTTATTTAAACGTTGTTTTATTCTACTTATCATGGACATACTGGCAAGTATGGCATTGCCGTAGTCAAGTTAGTGTATTATACGCTTATTAGACGTGGGGCCACGATTCAAACACCAAGTCAGACATCGGCTTGCACTCACTACATTTCTGACAAAAACTCTGAGAGTAAAAAAAAAAATTGTCAATGAAAAGTTTCTCTAAAATCTGTCGTTCGGAGTCGACTTCTATATATAATTCAAGCACATATCGTTGAGAAGCAAGGTTGTAATCCTAACTAAAAGCTTGCAATTACAAATTATGGATGTATGAATGGCATCAATAGGTTCTTCAAACAAATAAAAAATGTTGATGATATCTCACACGCAGTTAACTTTATTTAAAGTAGAATTTTTCTTGTGGGATTTTCCTAAGTCGCAGGTATATGCAAATAACCTGCAAAACACAGCCCATGCCATTCGGTTGCATTTAGTCTTATTTATGCACCAGTGGATGCAATCCACTCAGAAAAGTTAAGGCGGATATTTCTACGAAATTATATTCTGCACATAAATATTTCGCTGATTTCTCACATACACTTTGTTTTATTTAAATTTAAGAGCTTTTATTGAAAGACCCTATGTAATAATACAATTTCTAAATTGCTAAATGGCATTTGTATTACATTTTCAGACAGAAGAAGGTAATTTTTAAATTTAAAATTTCATAAATTTGTGTTTCTGAAATGTATGTGTTTCTGATTCATACAAGACATTCATTTCAAATTTAAAATGTTAACTGGCATTAGAATTCTGGTAAGAATAGTTGCAATTAAAATAAAATAAAAATTTCTTGTAAAAATAGAAAAGAATTCTTCTTTAATTAGGAAATGGGACGTAAATAAAAATAAACTCATATTTTTTATATGTATGTAAACAATACCTAACACTTAAACTGATCAAATAAAATCATTACAAAATTAAGGTTGTTAAATATTTATTAAAAAGAAAATTAAAAAAAAATTAAAAACCATGAATTATTTATTCAACCCATGAAAAATGATATGGGCATGGACATGAAAAACAAAAACAATTTTTTTCTCACCGGCAATAAATTTTAATTCAATTAAATTCAAATCCATAGATGGCTACACTTACTTATTCATACCCAGCCATAGGTTGACTACTATTACTTGGTATGTTTACGTGTGTGTAGGTGAGTTGCTAGTCATGGATAGTTGGTAGACATAGTTTTCGCAACGACGTCCTTGCCATATTGTTGTTGTTGTTGTTGTTGTTTATTCACAATAAGAAACTCATATTTTATTTAAAGAACAACACCAACTGTTACATAAGCCATGCAATTTATGAGGTCTATTCCATTACAGCAAGCAAGCAAACAACGGCACAGGCATAGACACACTTGCATGGCAAGTGTCAAGGCAAAGTTTGCTCGATTATAACACGTTAAACAACGCATTTCATAGACTTGTGATTTTCCACTAACACAGTATGAGGGAAACAGATTGTAAAATATTGTGTGTGTGTGTTCGTTATTTTTAGAAGGGATTAAACAACTGTTTAAACAATTTTTAAATAGACGGTATATTTAAGAGAGTAAGAGATGCAGTAACTGAAAAAAATGCATTTAAATAATACAATAAAAAAAATGGGGTGTATTGTATATACAACGAATTATTTAAATAAAATCGTTAAATTAGTTGACACGAATCTAATTTAAAACGAATTTCTACGCCATCTTGCGATTTGAAGCGAATGAATGGAAGAAGCGAATTCCTTTCTTATCAGGAATTATTGTTTGAGGAACATAAGACAATAACTTAAATCAAGTTGTAGTTCTTGGCTTTACAAATCAGAAGATTCCGAACATTCTGAAAGTCTAATTGATGTCTCTACATCCGACCGACAATAGAAAAAATTTACGACAAAATTATGTAAAACCATAAGCATCTTACATAGTTCAGTGGTTTCAAATCTGAAGGACTGCATTGGTCAGTGGCTTTCTCTCAGCAGATTTCTGGGAAAAACTCTGCGAGTAAATAAAATTGTCATGAAAAATGTCACGAAATTCTGTCGTTCGGAGTCGACTTTGAACCGTAAATCCCGCCACTCAAAAACTAATACACACAGCATAAGTGGGTCCTGAAGAGTTGTAATGCATGTATCCATAGGCGTCTCACATACTTCAATGGCTTTAAATCTGACAGATTCTTTTGATGTGGTAAAACTTTCCACTTTTTCGGTTGTGGAACAATGAATCTAATAATGGGTGATTTTTTAAGAGCTATAGGAAAATTTTTCAAAAAAAAACACATAAAATTTGGAAAAATGCATGAAATCTTTATTTGAATCGATAGTACGGTCCATATAATTTAATATTTGAAGATTATTTCATGCAAATGTTGACCGCGACTGCGCCTCAAATGGTCTATCCGCTTAGTCCAATTTTGGCATACTCTTTCCAACATTTCGGCCGGTATCTCACGAATAAATGCTTCAATATTGTCTTCCAATGCGTCAATTGAAGCGGGCTTGTCTGTATAGACATAAGCTTTAAAATAGCCCCACAAAAAATAGTCTAAAGGCGTTAAATCGCACGATCTAGGCGGCCAATTGACCGGTCCCGAACGTGAAATAAAATGTTCACCGAACTCGCCTCTCAATAAGACCATTGTTACGCGTGCTGTGTGGCATATGGCACCGTCTTGTTGAAACCACATGTCATGCAAGTCAAGCTCTTGCATTGTGAGCAAAATAAAGTTGGATACCATCTCACGGTAGCGCTCACCATTCACAGTTACGTTACGATTCGCAGCATCTTTGCAGAAGTACGGTCCAATGATGCCACCAGCCCATAATCTGCACCAAACTGTGACTTTGTCTAGATGCATTGGTAGCTTTCTGGCTGATCTTCACTCCAAAATCGACAATTCTGCTTATTTACGTATCCATTGAAGCAAAAATGAGCTTCGTCTCTGAACACAATTTTTCGATAAAGAAGTGGATCTTCGGCCAACTTTCTAAGAGCCCATTCACCAATAATTCTGCGTTACGGTAGGTCGTTTGGCTTCAATTCTTGCACCAGCTGTATTTTGAAAGGCTTCACACCTAAATCGTTCCGCAAAATTTTCCACGTTGTTGAGTAAGAGAGGCCCAATTGCTGCGAACGGCGACGAATCGATAATTGATGGTCATCATTAACACTGGCCGATACAACTGCGATATTTTCGTCAGTTCACACTCTACGTAAGCGTGTTGGTGGTTTAATGCCCAACAATGTAAATTTGGTGCGCAATTTAGTCACAATATCCCGAATAGCCGCTTCACTGAGTCGATTAAACTGACCAAGGAAGAAGGGCGCGATGAACTTTCTTAACAGAACACGCATTTTGATAATAAAATTGAATGATTTGCAAGCGTTGCTCGTTTGTAAGACGATTCATGGTTAAATTATAGACCAAACTGAAGATGTTTGACAGTGAAACAAAACACGAAACGTGCGTGAGCTGTTTAAACCAGTGTTGCCAAAAAGATAATAGCTAAAACATTACAAACAGAGACCAAACAGCAGTGAAAATAGTAGATGGGGATGGAATCGAAGCTTTAAAGGCAAGTAAAATGAATAATGATGGGTAAAATACCAACTTTTTGCTTTAATTTAATCAGAATTTTGAACCTAACGCATTTAGCCAGGAAAACTGCCAAGGTGATGCCTGAATTGGTCCCCGAGCTCCGAATGAAACTAGCCAGTTCCCTTAGTGGCACGTTCGCATTCAAAAATAGATGGCGTCTTTTTTGAAGTGCATAACACTCCGTAATAAGAAAATGCTTATTGGAATGTTGAGAGATTTCATGTCCGCATGGCCCTATTTTGAAATTTAATTTCAAAAAACTA